>JAHRHZ010000087.1:25078370-25144051 GCA_024137785.1 Ginglymostoma cirratum
GAAACGTCAAGTTTTCCTGCTCCTATGATGCTGATTGACCTGCTGTGTTCATCCAGCCCCATTTCTGATGAAGGGTTTAGGCCTGAAACGTCAAGTTTTCCTGCTCCTATGATGCTGATTGACCTGCTGTGTTCATCCAGCCCCATTTCTCATGAAGGGTTTAGGCCTGAAACGTCAAGTTTTCCTGCTCCTATGATGCTGATTGACCTGCTGTGTTCATCCAGCCCCATGCTTGTTATAGTACAGTACTTTAAGGAAGAGAAGTACTTAATTGGAGAACAGCCGATCCAGTCACAATTAATAACTTCACAACTTTCAGCATCTCTCTTTCATGATTCCACTAATTTACTGATACACTGAACTTTTTACTCTTCATATATTATGGGCACGTTACCAGTTATATCCAGACAAACCTTCACATCAGGAAATCATATGTTGGGGAGGTGTTGGCCGAGTGGTATTAGTGCTGGACTGTTAATCCAGAGACTCAGATAGTGTTCTGGGGACCTGGGTTCAAAGCCTGCCATGGCAGATGGTGGAATTTGAATTCAATAAATACCTGGAATTAAAGTCTAATGATGACCATGAATCTATTGTTGATTGCTGGGGGAAAAGGCCCATCTGGTTCACTAATGTCCTTTAGGGAAGGAAACAGTCATCCTTACCTGGTCTGGCCTACATGTGACTCCAGACCCACAGCAATGTGGTTGCCTCTGGACAATTAGAAATCAGTAATGCCCTGATCCTGTGAACAAATAAAGAAAAAAAAATTAAACATTGCAGTTACAAATTATTTTAATACCTAACACAACATAATAGATCTTTGGACAATATTTAACAAATTAAAAATAGACTCTAATGAATTGGAGGATGTGGCAGAAATATCATTTTCTACAGTAAATATGACAATGCATTTTAAGCTTCCGAACATAAACTTGAATTTCTTATCAGTTATTATTGGATGTAAAGTTCTGTGATATCATAATCCAGATTCAATTTTAATGAATTTCAATTTGCTTTAAATTAAAAGAAAACATATAAAAAAAACACAGATTAAGAATTTAAATGAGCAACATTGACATATGAAACAATTTATGAAGCAATGTTTAAGAGTTAGGAAACTTAATGTAATTGTTGAAGAAAAAGCTGTTCGATCCACAAGTTATGTAATTCATTGTTAAAGGCAATCCAACATTGATAACAGAAATATCTAAATCTTATTTGAAATTCAGACATGCCCTTAAAGTCCTACCAGCAAACTTCTAAATATTGAGATAGCAAACATCAATTTTATTTGAACAGTTTGGATTAAGCACTCTGAAGAACTTGGACAGCTACTTGTTTCAGATAGTTGTGGTCATTATCAACCTGCCTGGTGAAATCCCAAATCAATTAATTCAATTGAAGTCAACAAACTAGATATTAATTGGGGCAGGATTCCATGTGGCCAAGTTGATCAGACCCATTTTACAATAATGTCCAGACAAAATCTACATCCGTATATGTAGATTTAGATTTATTGTCACGTGCCTAAAAATACCGTGAAAAATGTTCTTCGTGTGTTATACGCAAGGTGACACCATGTTCCAATGCCATCTTGAAATACTGAATGTAATGCAAGATTTTACTGCAATGCAGTTCACCTTTCTCTCTTCTTCATGCTCCTCCGCTGATGCTCCTCCAGTCGCTGCTGGATCTCTGTGAAGGGCTCTGGGATCTCTGTAAAGGCCTCCACCACTGCCTCTCCTGTGACCATGCATCCAAACTGGAGCCATGGGCCTGTGGCGGGCTCCGTATCTCCCGTTCCCTATCTGTTACTCTTCCAGGTGCTGCTGCCGATCCGCCGTCCATCCCTTTCTCCAACTCTTCCGCTCTTTCAGGGGCCCAGGCCTAGCTGCGAACCTGGCGCCTGTGAGTTCGGGCTGAGGTAGTCAGCCCGTGACCTGCTCTGCAGCTCATCCTGGCGTTGCTGCCACCAGAGGTCTCCTCCTTCACCCTCCACTCTCCAAGCTTAAAAGATCGGAAAAATAATGGGGAGAAAAAAACAAAAAGTGCAAAAGTAAAAAAGAAGAAAATGAAAGATAAAGAAAACCAAAAGGGTCGACAAGCTTTGGGCTCAGCTGCACCCCACCCCCTCAAACTCTGCCACCATCTGGGAATGACTCACTAATTGGATTTTGCAAGGAGTTTGGTTGAGAAAAAGGTTACATCTTGTACGTATGGTGCCCACAATGTCACTCTGAGAGGGCCACACTTTCTCCAATTGTTCCTTCTTTTCCATTTATTTGTAACCCTCAAAAAAAGCTGTACAGCCTTGTAGCTCTAAGCTTGTTCTATGATTTATAATGGTAATAAAAACCCCATTTGCAGGAGATGGGTTCGGAGAGAGATGGTCAAGCCAGCGGCATTGCATGAAACACAACAACAAATATTAATGCAGGCCCCAGGGAAACAAGTAAATCAATATGGATGGCTGAAGGAAATAATTTTTTTACAAGTTTTCCAGCTTTGGTTCTTTGATCTTCTTTATTATTTTTCACAAGTACAAAAGATACAAGTTGTCTTTTAGCAGTAGATCTCAAAGCAGCTCTAGCAAATTTTAGGCTGGTATATTAACAGTTACGTGACATTAAAAATTGACAGCATGAAGCACCAGTCAGCATGAAGCAGTTATAGCAGCGCTAATAAAGGATGCAAGAATATTTTTTCTAGCTATGATAGGTAACATGACAGCAGAAATAAGCCAACTACAACTGCAATGAAGTAAAGTATCTTCACAGTACCGTCCCTGGCTCAAGCATTAAAAGGGCATGTAGAATCAGGGCTCAGATGTTAATGGCCAAACCTGTTTCATAAGGCAAACAAGGTTATGTTTATATGACATATTTTACTACCTAAGGAAAATCTCCAAAGCACTTTATAGGCAATGGTGTACTTCTCAGCAAGAGCAGAGTTCGTTGTCACGTGGGGAACCTGGCGTGTTTGCACTAAGCAGGCTCCCATAAACAGTGATTGGATAAATGACCAGATGATGGGATGCATGATCCTGTCCTGGAGCAGGGCTGAAGCTTGTCTGCCAGGCTTGGAAAATGGCAGTGGAGACCTGGATGTGCAATTCCTGCCCCAATTCCCAAAGCTGGTGATTTTCAGGTGTCCAGGGTAAAGGGGTGGGTAACGGTCCCTTGTGCTGATTTCCCTACATTACAGGAATGGTCGTAAATGCGCGCATTTCAGACCTTTCTGGATTTTCATGGAATTGGATAGGTTCAAAAGGTGTTACCAATTTCACATAACTATGTCATGTTGTGAGTGATAACAGAGATTTGGATTGGAAAAGTGACCATTATCCATCAGATAAAGTACTATTATGTGTGGTGCAACAGTAAAATTCAATCATGCCCAGAGCATTGATTCTTTTCCTCATAAGTCAGTTCACCCATCGTTGTGAGTGGCATGGTGGCTCAGTGGTTAGCACTGCTGCCTCACAGCGCTAGGGACCCGGGTTTGACTCCCCCCTCGGGTGACTCTGTCTGGGAGACATTCTCCCCATGTCTGTGTGGGTTTCCTCTGGGTGTTCTGGTTTCCTCCCACAGTCCAAAGATGTGCAGGTTAGGTGAATTGGCCGTGCTAAATTGCCTGTAGGGATGTGTAGATCAGGTGGGTTATAGGGGGATGCGCCTGGGTGGGATGTTCTGAGGGTTGGTATGGACTTGTTGGGCTGAAGGGCCTGTTTCCACACTGTAGGGATTGCATAATTTTATAATAAAAATGTGAATAGAGCAAAACTTTGAAGTAAGCCTGGTTTCTGCCTTTGAACATATTAATGTATTCAGCTCAGGAGTGGCTGTTGAGATAACTGTTTGATAGAGTTGTATTGTGAATGCTTGGCTGACTTTTAAGCACACTCATAGATTCAACTCAACAAAGGTTTTAATATAGGTTCTTTCTGTGGATTTCTACTTTGCTGTGGTGGAGAGCTTGAGTGTTCCATTGATCCCGAGAGCAATGTTGTTAGGGAGTTCTCAACTCCTCGCAGGACTACTTTTGTTGGTAAGGTCAGAAGGGAAGGCTAATGTGCAATAAAATTCTTATGTTTAAGGATATTTGCAAAGGGCATCTGACCAGTGACATGAAATCTCATTGGTGGACAATCATGTCTATTTGTGAGCAATTGCTAATGAAAATCGTGATTCAATGGAATCTTAGTTATGAATGCATGGCTGACTTACAAATCCACTGACATATTCTGTGCAGCAGAGGTAGTTTACACAGTTGTCATGAGATTATGAAATTGTTTTTTTTTCTGACGGAGTTACGAGTTGTTAAGGATGTTGAGGATCAGGGTCCAATTCTGTTCAACTAGAATTGCAGATAAACTCAAAGTTACTGGACCCGCAATTAAGCCAGTAATTATTAACAAAGAATAACATTCAGCCAGTTGGACTTAAGGCTTCTATCTAATGAGATAGAGTTAAAGGTGTGTCTTGCATGGTGGTTCCTCCTGCAGATTTTCTACTGTTCTCCTTGAGTCCCTGACTCAGGGTGGTCTTATATATGAGTGCTACTCCGAGGCTGTTGCTGTCTTCTCTGAGTCCTGGCAGGTTAGCACCACTCATCTCTGATGAGATGTCACCTGATGTAACTGATGTTGTTTCCATCCTTGACCAGCAAGTCTGGACTTATCTTGTGATAATGCTGATTCTTACTAGTCCTCCTTTGTTTAAGAATATTTTCATACTCGCTTATCCGTTTATTAAGTCCTCCTTTGTTTAAGAATATTTGCAGCAATTCTATATTAAGTCGATTGCTATCAGAAGTCTGCTCAGCAGGCTAGCTTACTAGGCTGCAATCACATTTCCTCCACAGCTTACAATGTTAGAAGGTTTCTTTTCCCATCATGCTTTACAATTTTAGCTGTTAGCCATATGGCTGTAAGGGTATGAAAATATTTTGATTGGGATCTTGAGTAATGTTTGGTTATTCTTACGGATTAAAAATTTTCTGAAAGACTCCTAAACGTTGGGCTGGAAATTTGTTTATAGTAGACACTGGATTAGTGGGTTGTGAGGTTGAGGAAAGGTGAGGTGAGAGATAAGAGATCTGAGGGGATATGGTGTTGTGCAGGTAAAGGAGAAGTGGGGGAATGATAGGGATTTGGGAAGATTCATGATTAAGGGGCCTTGCACACATTTCCAGAAATAATCAAAAGTCACAGCGAATTTTCAACCTCACCAACTTGGTTTTGGACCACATCTGTCTCCAACTTTGACTTCAGCCTATCCCTGACTCCCTAGAATGTTAATAGTGTCACTGAAAACTGCTAGATAGGAGGCAGGATTGTGAAATTTCCCAACTACTGATTCCCACCTCCAAGATAGAAAGCTGATCTCATTTGACATAGACTTGTTGTATAAAAGGGTAAACATTGTTCAGGCCACCAGAGTAAACTCCTTGCATTTCTACGAAAGAGTACCATGAGATCTGTTACATCAACATAAGAAGATCAACAGTATATCAGGTTAACAGAACAGTCTTCCCTCATTACCACACAGAAAGTCTGGCAAGATTTACTGTCCAAGATCAAGGAATGGGCCTTGATCCCAGAATCTTCTGACTCGAAGGTGAGAATGTCCTCAATAAGTGACAGCTGACTCTTTGCTCTAGCATGAAGTCAAATGTCAACTGTGGTTCTGCAAATTGCAGGCAGGAAGCTTGGAGTCTTAATTTTTAAAAGAATGTTGAAAAGTTAATCTGGATGGTGATGAGCTCCAAACCGACTTGAGCTGATACATCTTCACTTAGATAAAAGATGATTTAGGTTCCCTTTAAGAAAATAACAATACTCCCAATTAGCAATATTTCACAGAGGTTTACGCTGTATGCATATTGTCATTTTGCAAAAGGTTTGCTATCTCAAAGGTTTTAGCATTCGATGTTTGAAACATAGTTTATTCGCATAGCACAATCATGTTGCTATGGAACACCTTGACACATATTAGTACATTAAAGGTACTGTGCAAATGCAAGTTTTTGACAATCACAGAAAAGATCACGCAACATCCCTTTTTCAAACCTTTACTTTCCTTAAAATATCCAAGCAGAATTCTACCTGCAAGCAAACACACTACTGCCTTCCATGAATGATTTCATTATGTCTGGAGCTGTGAAAGATAAAGAAGCAGGGAATATTTGCAGCAATATTTATTGAGGATCTTGATGCAGAGGTCAAAATCATTTTTCTTTCTTGAGTTCTCCTCGAAATTTTCTTGAGGACTACGTTTGATACTCAGAAGCTACCTTTTCATTCTCGCTATCCCGTTTATTAAGTAATGCTGTCGCATATGTAACAATATCTTTCGTATTTGTGTTGAAATATAGGACTTAACACACAAGTAGATTAGAAGAATTTATCGATATCCTCAACACTTATAATTTCTCCATTAAATTTAAAACCACCACACACAACGGAAATATTAATTTCAGATCCACTGTAGTAAATAAATTAATATAGCATAATTGGCATAAGTTAATAATTGTTTTCTTTTCAAAATAACTGACACACTTCTACACATGAAAAGCCATCACCCTAAACACACCTTACATAAACTGGTGAAGTCACATCTAATGCACTTCCATTGGACATACATGAAGATGATAGGTTTTAACCAGATAGTTACAACTCTATTTATTGCATCTTGGATCTCAAACTCAGATTTAAAATTTAACAACTGAGAGTGTCCTTTACAGTAGGATGCATTATGTTCTTTTCCAAATATGGTAACATGTGACCCTTATATAGACCTAACAAAAAAAATCTACATTCATTTGAAGAGACAGGAGGAACTGCTGATGCTAGAGTCTGAGATAACAAAAGGGCAGAGCTGGATGAACCAAGCAGGCTGATGGAGGCTGATGGGGTGATATGTGAAGACAAGGGGAATTCTGTCTGTTTTAATTACGGGGAAAGGGTGTGAAGGCTGAGGTGCGGGTCCGCAATTTCCCCTCCACAGTGGTCAAAAATGCCCTCGACTGCATCTCTCCTGTTTCCCACACCTCAGCCCTCACACCCCCTCCCCGCAATAAATCCCGGATGTCCTCATTTTTCAAGGGCAACAATCTCCCCCCTCCACAGTGGTCGAAAATGCCCTTGACCACATCTCTTACGTTTTCTGCACCTCAGCCCTCACACCCCCTCCCCGCAATAAAAACAAAGACAGAATTCCCTTGTCCTCACACATCACCCCATTAACCTCCGGATTCAACACATCATTCTCCGCCACTTTTGCCACCTGCAATCTGACCCCACTACCAAGGATATATTTCCCTCCCCACTCCTATCTGCCTTCCGGAGTGACCACACTCTCCACAACTCCCTCGTCCGCTCCACATTCTCCACAAGCCCCACCACCCCCAGCACCTTTCCCTGCAACCGCAGGAGGTGCTACACCTGCCCCTACACCTCCCCCCTCACCTCCATCCCAGGCCCCAAGAAAACCTTCCACGTTAAGCAGATTTTCACCTGCACATCCGCTAATGTAGTCTATTGTATCAGTTGTTCCCAATGTGGCCTCCTCTACATTGGGGAAACCAAGCGGAGGCTCGGAGACCGCTTTGTGGAACACCTACGCTCGGTTCGTAACAAACGATAACATCTCCCAGTTGCGAACCACTTCAACTCCCCCTCCCACTCCTTGGATGACATGTCCATCCTGGGCCTCCTTCAGTGCCGCAACGATGCCACCCGAAGGCTGGAGGAACAGCACCTCATATTCCGCCTGGGAACCCTGCAGCCCAATAGTCTCAATGTGAACTTTACAAGCTTCAAAATCTCCCCACCCCCGACTTCATCCCAAGACCAGCCCATCTCGTCCCCGCCTCCTTGCCCTGTCTGTCTTTTCTGCCACCTATCCACTCCTCCCACCTCACTGACCAACCCCCATCCCAACTCCCTACCTACACTCACCTGTACTGGCTTCATCCCTGCCTCTTTGACCTGTCCATCTTCTCTCCACCTATCTGCTCCTCTATCCAACTTCTACCACCACAGCCCACTCTCTCTATTTATTTCAGAGACCCGTTCCCCTCCCCCATTTCTGAAGAAGGGTCCAGACCCGAAACGTCAGCTTTCCTGCTCCTCTGATGCTGCTTGCCTGCTGTGTTCATCCAGCTCTACACCTTGTTATCGCTTACATTCATTTAAGTACATTTCACTCATTGCCTCAATGATTTGTATTTTTGTCATATCCTAAATAATTGAATATTCCTTCATTGATAGGTTTAAAACTGTTCTCTCTCCTTTAGAGCATCCTTCACCCCAACCCCTAAAACCTCTCCCTACTCTGTTCTTGTAGCCTCCTGCTCCCTCATTACGCCTCTCTTAGAGTCTTCTCACATTCCAGCCCCCGCAGGTTCCTTGTATCCTCCACATTGCTCTTACAACCAATATCTTCTCCCATTGCTTTCTGCTCAATCTGATGCCCACACCTGGGACCAAACAGACCCAACTCCCAAATCCAACAACAGGCTTTTACCCCAGTCTCATTGTGAGAGGGTATGGACGAGGATGCCCAGCAAACGCCCTAACCTGTCGATGCTACCAAAAGCCATGAAGAGCCATTATTTGCCAGGATACAGGACTTTGTATCATTTTGCTCAGCCCTCTAATGGATGTCTTAGAATCAAAGAATCTGAGTGTCAAAGCAGGCCATTTGGCCCATTGAGTCCACATTGAACCTCAGAAGAGCATCCCACCCAGACCCACCCCTTCACCTTATTCCTGGATTTCCCATGGCTAACCCATCTATCCTGCACATCCCTGGATACTATGAGCAATTTAACATGGCCAACCACCCTGCATATCCTTTGGACTGTGGGAGGAAACCCACACAGACACAGGGAGAACGTGAAAACTCCACACAGTCACCCGAGGCTGGAATCAAAGCCAGGTCTCTGGCGCTGTGAGGCAGCAGTGCTAACCACTGAGCCTCCATGCTGCCCCTGTAATGACATGAAGTCAGCAAGCGAGTAAGATACAAGTAGATGGCATGGGTCTCAGGATTGATGCATGTTGTGGAAAGGCGTTGAGATGTTTTAAGGAAGTCAGGAGATGGTGCAGATGCTACGCTGGTTAGTGACGTGGGTAATTGGAGGGGAGGGGCAATTGAATTGAGTAAGGGAGGGTATTGCACACAATATAAGGGGTGTCAGCACAAGCATTGGCAGGAGATGGTTACAGTAGCACAGATAATTGCAAGGCTGGCAGAGAGCAGAGTACTGCACTTATCCTGGCAGACTGGAGAAGATCATTGACCTTCTTTCTGCACAGTTCTCCTCACCTTGGAGATGGCACTGATCTAAATGGCGATCTCTAACCTGACAGGCATGGTATGGTTGTTTGACATCCTCTGCCTGTCCTCTGTGAAAGAGGACTCCTCTCCTCTCCATAACTCCATCCATAAAGTCCTCCAGGTCCCGCTCCAAGAAACGTGATGCCAGTTTTCTCTTCTCTGCCATCTCGCCTGATGCTTAACACAGCCGAGGAGCAATGTTTGCAGCTGGCAGCAAGGATGGCATGGCCCCATAGGTTGTTAATGTTAATGAGGACCCCAACTGAGTGGCACGTTCCTCTGTGAACCTTGTATAATAAGATGGAGCAGGAATGGGGTGTGTTCCTGCTGCAGAGCTCAAATAGCCATTAAAGCATCAGGTTTAGTAAGACAGCAGGAAAACACACTCAACCTTGAGGTGAGAATCACTTCAGCAAGCATCACACAACTAGTGCTTAGTCAACCCTCTATCCTTGCTAATATACTATCTTCAAAACCATCAGCTGTCATTTTATTAAGTAGACTAACATGCAATACTTTATCAGACACCTTTGACAAATGCAAATATATTACATTTACTCCTTTAGTTTACCTATGCTGCTTGTTACCTCCTCAGAATTCTAATACAATTTTTAGGCATGATTTCCCTTTCATGAAGCCATACTGACTCTTGTTGATTATGTCATATTTTTAAATGCTCTGCTATTACATCCTTTATAGTAAAGTATTTAACAGTTTCCCAAAAACAGATATTGAGCCAACTGGCCTATAGTTGCCTGTTTCTTTGTCTCCTATCCTTTTTGAATAAAGATGTTAAATTGGCAGTTTTCTCCAGTCCTTTTCCAGAATCTAGGGATTCTTGGAGGATTATTCCCAGTGCATCCACTATCTCTGTAGCTACTTTCTTTGACATCTTAGGGTGCGTCAGAACAGGTCCGAGAACTTATCCTTGGTATTTTTCTCTAGTGATAATTATTGTTGTTATTCCATTTCCCTTTTTTGCTCCTTTGTCATTTAGTATTTTTGAATTGTTGTTTGTTATTTTTTCCACCAAAAATTCTCAATGGCTTTCACCAGGACTGAGGCAGGGTAACCAACCAAAGAACCTAGAGGCCATACCTGATTCCTGGGTCACAATGCCAACCTGAGCAGAACCTGTTCCTCAACAGACTATCAATGGGAGGCCCAAGTGGGTGGCATGGTGGCTCAGTGGTTAGCACTGCTGCCTCACAGTGCCCCTCAGGTGACTGCCTGTGTGGATCTTGCACATTCTCCCCGTGTCTGCGTAAGTTTGCTTTGGTTTCCACCCTCAGTCCAAATATATGCAGGTTAGATAGTTTGGTCATGCTAAATTGTGCAGGTTAGGCAGATTGGCCATCAAAATACAGTGTTACGGGGATGGGCCTTGGCAGGATGCTCTTCAGAGTATCAGTATGCTCTTGATGGGCCAAATAGCCTGCTTCCACACTGTAGGGATTCTATTTATCATTATCTGAAATGATGGTCCAACTGAACAGGGCTTGGGAATAACATACAGAGCCATTGCTGCAATCAACCAATTTTCCTACTGCATGGCTGAACTTACAGAAACATAAACCACTCATTACTAGCTGGGAAGCCTGAGATTGATCATTCCTTTGTTTACATCCTGACTGACCAGTTTCTGACAGCAAAGGCAGGATGTCAAGAGACACAAAACTCATACACCAAATGTCTGAGCAACCATCAGTTTGTTTGATACCAAACATATGCAGAAAGCTGTAAACGTTCCTGCCCGCATCAACAAATAGAATATATATTAACATTTGTTGATATTTTCTATTTGCAGACAGATCTGCAGCATTTAGCTGGCCAGTACTGATGTGTGACTGGCACAGCAACTTCAGGCAAGATGGATGGTGAAATGCAAATATCCAATATCCAAACGTTACTCAAGTGATGCCATTCTGCCATTAACTTAATGAAAATCTGATTTCATTTCCTGCCTCACCATTGATAAGCATTAACTGTTATGAATTGTAAAGTATATTAGAACCAAAAAGCAGCAAGTTCCTGCCTGATCAAACCTCCGGTTCACCAAATCCACTAGAGCTGAGGAAATTTTTAAACACAATCAGAATTTGCTGGAAAAACTCAGCAGGTCAGGCACCATCGGTGGAGAGAAAGAAAAGCTAATGTTTCAGGTCCAGTGATGCTTCATCAGAACTAATTGTGCTAACTAGGGCGCTGCCTGACCCGCTGAGATTTTCCAGAAATTTCTGATTTTGTTTCTAATTTCAAGCATCTACGATTCTTCGTCTTTTTTTTTGTTTCGAACATTTTTTATAGGAAGTGGGCATCATAGGCTAAGTCAGCATTTATTGCCCATCCCTAAGAGCTATGGAGAAGATGGTAAGCTGCTTTCTCGAACTTGGTTGAGAGTTGTATCCACAGTGCTATTAGGGAGGAAACAACAGGATTCTGTCATGGAATGATACTTTAAGACCTAACCTTTAAGCCAAGTTGTTTTGGAGAGGAACTTTCAAGTTTTTTTTTTCACATGCATCTGCTTCCCTCATCCTGCTAGTTGATAGTGGTCAGGGATTTGGAAGAGAGATAACAAGCATGGGGCTGGATGAACACAGCAGGTCAAGCAGCATCATAGGAGCAGGAAAACTTGACGTTTCGGGCCTAAACCCTTCATCAATGCTGTTGAATGAAATAAATTTTGTCCATGCTTTGTAAGTCCAGACAAAACCACCAGAGGGAGTTGATCATATAATTTAAGTGATTAATGGTGTCATTCATCAGAGAACCCCTTACTGAGATACAAATGTGAAGCAAGTTGGAAAATAGCCACAGAAGACATTGAATTAAAGACAGTGATTAAGTAAAAGGAATGGATCCACTTTACTTTTATGTGCAAGCCATTCCTACATCCAATTGCAGTAGGGTCCGTCACACAAGATCAAACTTGCGGAGAACTCTAAATTCTACACAATAAATATCTTTAGCTTATGCTACTATTCATTTTTCTCAATAATTCCATATTTGAACATAGGAACAAAAATAGGCCATTCAGCTCCTCAACCCTGTTCCACCATTCACAGAAATCATGCGTGATCTGTAGCCCAACTCCATCTACACTTTGGCCCGTATTCTTCTTACTTTTCTGAACAAAAATTTATCTATCTCAGATATAAAATTAACAATTTACCCAGCATCTACTGCTGTTTATAGAAGAGATTTCCAAACCTCTACCACCTTTTGTTTGTAAAAGTGCTTCCTAACATCTCTCTTGAACTGTCTGGCCCTAATTCTCACAATATTGTCCCTACGTTTAGAATCCCCAGCCTGTTGAAAGAGTTTATCTTTATCTATTGCATCTTTTCCTGTAATATTTTGATGACTTTGATCAGATCACCTGCTAACCTTCTAATTTCTAGAGACAACAGGCCTGATTTTTATAATCTCACCTCATAACCCCTGAAGTCCAGGTATTATTCTTGTAAACCTATGTTGTATTCCCTCCAAGACCAATGTATCCTTCCTGAGGGTCACTGGACCCAAAGCGTTAACTCTGTTTTTACCTTCACAGATGATGCCAGACCTGCTGAGCTTTTCCAGCAACTTTGTTTTTGTATCCTTCCTAAGGTGTGATGTCCAGGTCTGCTCACAGTACTCCAAGTGGGGTCTAACCAGGGTTTTGTACAGCTGCAGCATAACCTCTGCATCCTTATGTTACAGATAAAAAGCCCAGCATTCCATTAGTTTACTTGACTATTCTCTGCACCTGTTTGTGATATTTTAAAGATTTATGCAGCTGAACCCCCAAATCTCTTTGGACATGCAGTGTACTTAACTTTGCACCATCTTGAGAGCACCCTGATCTATCCTTTTTTTTCAGTCCAAAATGGATCATTCTCACTTACTCACTTTGAACTCCATCAGCCACAGTTTTTCCAAATTACCTGACTGATCAATATCCCTTTATAATTTTATGTTATCTTCTAAACAGTTTACAATGCCGCTTTGTGTCATCAGTAAATGTAGATATATGACTTTCTATGCAATTATCCATGTCATTAATAAATAATGACAATAATTGAGGCACTGTTTGTGGGATACCATTGGTCATATCCTGCCAATTAAAGTACCTCCCATTAACGCTTACTTTCTGTTGCCTGGCACTCAACCATGTCAGTAATTTACCCTCAGGTCTGTGGGCTTCTATCTTAGTTATGTGGGACTTTATTAAATGCCTTCTGGAAATCTATATAAACGACATCCATAGACATTTCCCTGTTCATTACCTTAATCACCCTTTCAAAAAATTCAATGAATTTTGTCAGCTATGACCTACCTTCCAAGTTGTTGGTGAAGTAAGACTCCTGAGCCAGAATTCATCCGCTCCATTCATTTCATTTTTTTTTTCTCTCTTTTCAGTTTTTTTCTCCTTTTACATCCCATCCTTGGGTGACGTTGACAATGTCCAGGGTGAAAATCAGCAGGAGCTCCCGGTCTCAGTGTGGACTCAAACTCCCGGCTTCAGCGTGGACTCGAACTCCTGGCCTCAGCGTGAACTCGAACTCCTGGCCTCAGCATGGACTCGAACTCTCGGCCTCAGCGTGGACACAGACTTCTGGCCTGAGCACGGACTCGGACACCCAGCCTCAGTGTGGACTCCGACTCCCGGCCTCAGTGTGGACTCGAACTCCCGGCCTCAGCGCAGACTCAGACACCCGGCCTCAGTGTTTAATTATTAGTGATAAACTTATTTTGAATGCAGTAAAAGGTGACCATGATGCCATTATAACCGACATAACTTTAAACATAATATTTTCCCAAAACAGACTTGAGTTCTGTAACTTTATTTTAGAAATGTTTATTTCCATTTTGTTTCAACTGGGAACATGTATCCTGCTACCTAACCTTCCATGGACTAATACACTAAACAATAGACCACCTCATCAGGATTTGGTGCACACCTCTCAAGTTCTACTTCCTTAACATTTTACAAAGTCTTTTTCCCAGAATGGCTATCCCAAAACAATATTAACATTTTTTTTGTAAATAATTGGTTTCTTTGAATCTGTAAATAAGTTTCCAATCTAAAATATGCAGCATAATAAATTTGTAACTTTGTCATGTAGCCTCAATCCTTAACTGGTACAGGAAGCAGATTTTCTTGAAATATAAATGCTGACAGATCCATTACCGAAAGGTGATTGTATGTCTCTACTTTTCAGTGTAAGAGATGACATGTTAGATCATAACTGATTTTGTTAATATGAAGGATGCAGATTGTATTTTACGGTGTCATGTTTAGTATAATTGATATTTTTAACAAATTGTCTTTATTTTGAACCATTGCTGTTCTATTATTTCCAGCTCTGTAAACCATGTTCCATTGTAATGGTCTGCCACACCAGACTAGCGCTGGTGGGATGGGGTGATGATTTTATTCGAACAAGTGTGAATTCAATGACACTTGTAACTTGGCAAATGGGCACAAGATAAAGAAGCTGTTGATAAAGAAGCTACAGAAATCTGCTCTGAGTGCAGCCCAAGTCAAATTGGCAGAGTGGAAAAGTAGTCAACATTTCCCCCATGTGTGCTTTTTTTGTATGGAAGTTATCTTACATCTGTTTCTCTGCACATGAGACTGACAGTCTGGGAAGACCAAGAAGATGGGCTGGCGTTATTGCTACCCATACTGATTTCGCTGATGAACCTGGGAGCTGTCAGGGATCTGCTGCTGGTCCTTGGGGATCTGCTAAAGACAGTTACAAGGTGACAAAGCTCAAGTGTGTGGTGAACATGGTCCTGCAGCAGGTTCAGGTCAGTGGGGTGGAAGGGCAGCTCCAATGTTGGGAATGTTGCCCATCTCTTGATGGACCTGCAGGAGCTGGTGCCATATTTAAAGTGTAACCAGTCCTCTCTCTTCATATTGGAAATCCGCTTCCAGGCTTTGGAAAGAAACTCTGAGATTACCTCTCCCCCTTTTGAATTTCTGTTGGCCCAGCACAAACAAGGTATTCTAGAATCCCAGGAGAACATTTATCCACCGTCACACAGGATTATCAGTGGCACCAACAGGTTCAAAGAGGTTTGCAATGTCACTATCCAGACTTGACTTTAGTTCTTGAAGATGAAGAAGACAGTCAATGATTCCCATTCTGACGCCAAATCTCACTTTCCTCACAGATGTCCACCCAAGAGTCCTCTCCTTAGAGTCTCTGAATTTGATACCACTTTAAGAGTTTGTACCTCTATATCTCGGTATCTTGATCCCTTTAAATTTAAAATCCAGTATGTTTGGGTTCTGAGTATCCTGCCTAAGGTTTTTGGAACTCAGTGTCAGCTCAGCAAGTTTCTACAGAGAGAGAGACAAAATGCCTCCAAGGTCAACCCAGAGCTTGTGATTCAGTTTTCTGGATGTTGAAAGGACTCTCCCACTGAGTTGAGGAAACCGCATATAAATCAGCACCACCCACTCGTCTGATTATTGAATATAAAGGGGATATGTGTGAGTTTCACTGGAGCAGGAAGGCAGGATTAAATTGTATTTAAATGATATGCAAATGAGCAATTAAGTAGCTCAATGATCTTCTTACTACTGACAGACAAGTTCCCTGTTTTCTTTACCTTCCCACCGGTGACTTATTTACTTCCAGTTTTCAAGCGAATTTGATTTTTGTCATGTTCCCTGCTCTAGCTCATGCTCCATGAAATCATCTCACTGTGAATGAATCAAAGGCCACGCACTGATCAACCCAAATGACCTGTTTCTGAGGATAGCGTCTTTGAGTGAAACACTTAGCACCTACTTGTAATCACATGCCTGATGTATATAAAATGCTGGCAGTAAGTCATTGAAAATTATGAAACTAGCCTGAATATTTGTCCATAAAATATTATAGACTGAGATATCAAAAACTCAAGGTCAATCGCATTAAAGAAGACATATTTTAGCACTTTTAGAGCCAGAGAAATTCAGTTTTATAACCTTTGCACTTATTCCATAGCAATTGCCAATTTATTAAACCACCTCAGCTGGAAAGTTAAACAGCCGCTGCTTTAATTATCCCTTCCTGGATTTCAGTCTTTTCTTTGACTAGAAAATGATGATACTGACAAAAGTGCTTTTCCAGTGGGGCTACATCAACAAGGCGCTCAGAAATGTAAGAAATGTCAATCAAGATGTTAACTCTGGCCTGCAAGCTTTCTTTAAAAATAATTATTAAAAGTAAATGTTTGCAAAATGGCTTCATTGTTGTAGCTATAATATTAAATTTAAAAACACTCAAAGCTGTGGCATCAGAAAATAATGCGTCCATCAAAGTAAAAGACCAAATTTGCAATTATAAAGTTCCTTCCATATGGTCTTTACCTCCCTAAACAGTCAATGAAATGCAGTCACTTAATATGGGGAAATGAATTATCCATTTTATTCATAGATTCCCACAAACAATAATGGCATCTATCATGCGCAGTGAAGACAATGTAACTTTGAAACATAAACTTCACTCCATGTGAAAATTGCTGGAACTGATCTTTTGTTTGTAAAATGGACACTGATGGGCTGCAGAAGATGGCTGCTTAGAGATGTCTTAACTATCTTTTGGATTCAAAATTGACCACGTTTCCACAAAAGGATACGAAACTACAAGTAAGAATACCACTCCTCCTGAAAGCATTCAAAAAGTATTTTAACTTAAAAAACATTTTAACTTTAAACTTAATAAGCTAATTTAAACATTGGATTGTTGTTGCTTTAAGGATTTATGGCCCTTTAATCTGATTCAGTTCGATTTAATTGAGTTTACTTTGTTTCAATTTCATTTAAAGGATTACTTCGTATCATCCATTTGACCTGATCTCAAAACCTACTGAGTGAGGGGACATTGTAACATAATTGGAATCTTGTCGTCTCTTAAGTCAATGGAACAAACCTTTTCATCCCTATTGGCTAAGGCTCAGTCTCTAGGATTACAAGCCATCACATTCCAGCTGCCATATCCTCACACACAAAGTGAAGGTTGTTAGGAATAGTCTCCTTTAGTAGAGTTGGAGGAGGTGGTAGATCACCTCCTGGCAGCTGCCTCACATCAAGGTCACATTGACGCTCTTTTTAGCTCACCTAAGGGTCAGAGTGACTATTGTGCATTGGAAGGTGTATTGTGGCTAGAAAGAAGCTGTAAAGAATGTCTCCAAACTTGTGTGGTGTTGATTGCAAAGAGCTATCCTCTGAAGACCCACAGCAGTGAAGGATTAGCTCACAAACATGGTGTTTGGTGCCTCAGCATGGTGCAAGATTAGCCTCCATGAGGACAAAACCTGAGGATTAACAGAAGGGATTTTCACAAGCTTCAAAATCTTCCCTCCCCCTACCACATCCCAAAACCAGCCCACCTTGTCCCCGCCTCCCTAACCTGTCCTTCCTCCCACCTATCCCCTCCTCCCACCTCAAGCCCCACCCCCATCTCCTACCTAATAGCCTCATCCCGCACCCCTCCCCTTGTCCTGTCCATCCTCCCTGGATTGACCTATTCCCTCCTGAACTCCCTACCTACACTCACCTTTATTGGCTCCATCCCCACCTCTTTGACCTGTCTGTCTCTTCCCACCTATTTTCTCCTCTATCCATCTTCTATCTGCCTCCCCCTCTCTCCCTATTTATTTCAGAAACCCCTTCCCCTCCCCAATTTCTGAAGAAGGGTCTAGGACCGAAACATCAGCTTTCCTGCTCCTATGATGCTGCTTGGCCTGCTGTGTTCACCCAGCTCTACACCTTGTTATCTCATACTACATTTACTGTTTGTTCTTAGTTTATCCTACTCGTAACACCTTCAAAGAACTGTTATAGATTTATCATGCATGATTTTGCCTTCATCAAGCCATGCTATCCTACTTAATATCATGTGTTTCTAAGTTTTCAGTTATTGCATCTTTTATAATGGGCTCTGGCGTTTTCCAGTGATAGGTGTTGAGCTAACTGGCCTATGGTTACTGTTTTTTTGTGTAATAAGAATGTTTTTTGGAATAAGAGTGTTATGCTGGCATTATTAATTTTCCAGAATCTAAGCATTCTTCAGAGTGTAGTACCAGTACATCAACTATCCCTATTGCTACTTCCTTTAAAATCCAAGGATGCAATTTATCAGGTTCAGGGGACCTATCGGTCTTTAGCCACATTAGTCTTCCTAGTAATATTACTCTATTTAATTTGATTTGATTTATTATTGAAACATATACCTATGTACAGTGAAAAATTTTGTTTGTGTACAGTACAGGCAGATCATATCATACAAAGATCAAAGGGTGCTTGAACAGAGTAAGGAATACAAAGTTACGGTTACAAAGAAGGTGCACAAAAGCAAGATCAACATTAGATTTGAAATTTGAGAGGTGTATTCAGAAGTCTAATAACAGCAGTGAAGAAGCTGTTCTTAAACCAGTTGATACATGTGTTTAAGCCTTCTACCTGACACAAGAGGTTGGAAGAGATTATAGCTGGCATGGGGAGGGGTCTTTGTTGATGTTGGCTGTGATAATTGTGTTTATTTTCTCCCTGCTTTTTGTCCCTTGATTACTTGATATTTTTAAAATACTACTTGTGTCCACTAGCATGAAGTCTGACACAAAGTGTTTTTTTTAACTCCTCTTCAATTGCCTAGTTCCTCATTATTTCTTCTCCCCACAGCCTCATTCTCTAAGGGAGCCATGTTCAATTCATCTGCTCTCTTTTATTTTTCTATTCATTTGTGGGATGTGGACATCACTGGCTGGCCAGCATTTACTGCCCATCCCTAGTTGCCCTTGAGAAAGTGGTGGTGAGCTGCCTTCTTGAATTCCTGCAGTCCACCAGCTGTAGGTTGACCCACAATGCCATTAGGGAGGGAATTCCAGGATTTTGACCCAGAGACAGTGAAGAAACGGTGATATATTTCCAAGTCAGGATTGTGAGTGGCTTGGAGAGGAACTTTAAGGTGGTGGTGTTCCCTTATGACTGCTACACTTGTCCTTCTAGATGGAAGTGGTCATGTGTTTGGAATGTGCTGTCTGAGGATCTTTGGTGAATTTCTGCAGTGCATCTCGTAGATGGTACACACTGCTGCTACTGAGCGTCGGTGGTGGAGGGAGTGAATACTTGTGGGTGTAGTGTCAATCAAGTGGGCTGCTTTGTCCTGGATGGTGTCAATCTTATTGAGTGTTGTTGGGGCTGCACTCATCCAGGCAAGTGGGGAGTATTCTATCATATTTCTAACTTGTGCATTGTGGACGGCGGGCACACTTTGAGGAGTCAGGTGGTGATTCCTGTTGAGTTTCTGGTCAATGATAACCCCCAGGATGTTGGTAGTGGGGGATTTGGTCTATTTAAAGAAGCTCTTTCTTTTGAAATTTTAATATTTGTGTTAGCTTGTTCTCATAGTTTATTTTCTCCCTCTTTGTTATATATTTTGGTCATTTTTGTTAGCTTTTAAAACTTTCCCAATCCTTGAGTTTACCACTAATCTTTGCAAGATTGTATCTTTTTCTTCTTTTGAATCAATACTATCTTCAACTTCCTTGGTTAATCTGGTTGATTTATCTCTTCCTAGAATCCTTCTTTCTTACTGGGATGTACGTTTGAGTCATGTATGATTTTCTTAAACACAAGTCACTTTTCCTGTCAACGCAGAGTGGAACTGGAGGAACACAACAGGTCAGGCAGCATCAGAGGAGCAGGAAAGTGACGTTTCGGGTCAGGACCCTTCTGATTCCAGCATCTGCAGTTCTTGCTGTCGCTGAGCCATTGTTCCTCAACTTTTCAGCTAAACACCTTTTCTCACCCACTCTGCCCTCATCTTGAACAGTTGTTTCTGACCCAAGTTTCTCATTCTCCAAGTGAAAGCTAGATTTTACAATGCTGTGGGCATCGTTTACTCTGAATCATTTATTAAACCTGCCTTATTATGCATTACCAGATCCAAAATAGCCTGATCCCTGGTTAAATTTGCAACATATTGTTCTAGGAAATTACCCTGACTGCACTCTGTGATTTCTTTCTTAGCCTTTGAAAGAGGCTGGTACCTGTGAGAAGACCAAGATTCATGAGTTGTGGCAGCTTCCTGGGTATCTAGTGCAAACCTGCAATATCCACCGATTGTGGTCACAAATGATTTGCACATTAAGGAGTTGTTCTTTCTGTTCACAATGGCTGATGACAGGGTGTTCTAGTTGTACTGTGGGTATGATCGATTCACCGTGAACCTATTGCAAATTAGAGAAGGTTGAGAATCTTTATGCCTTTGCTGCCTTTCCTTTCAAATATAGTTCTGATGCCCCATCCTCTACAAAAGCTAAAGTGTGTGTGTAAACCTTACCTTGGACCAATGTTAATGGTGAAGTAGGTGTGACAAATTGAGCACTTCCCCTACATTGCGCCCTGAATGTTTGTTTTTAAATAGTCCTTGTATCAATGATGTATAAGTCACATTAGGGAAACCATTCCTTGGTGAATAATAGCAAGTTGTCCCACAGCCTGAGACTGCTCTTTGAATGCCTTACACCCTCAGTATCACTGTAGTGTTTCTGAATCTAACGAACCTTCACTGTACTCTACAATGAATGAGCATCCTCATTGACAACACTTCTTCTACACAGGGTTATGAGGTTTTGAGCTATTCCCTTCATTTGGCTTCACAGTTACAGTAAATTTACGTGACCTAGTCATTGCCCACCTTCTTTAACATAATGTGGCTTTGAGGACCCCAACACATGGGATAGTCAGTTCCCTCCTGGAGCCTGTAGATACATGAGTGATTTCACAACCGCTGACATAAGGTATGTACGTGGGATCTACAAATTGGGTTTCCCTGGTTCCACCCCTATTGTTAGCTCAGTATCCCTAAGATTCACTTGTGAGTCCTTGACTATAATTCCTAATTTATATGTGTCTGGTACCCCAATGGATAAGGCAATTTCCAGTCACCTGCAATGTTGAATGTGAGAGACATCCCTAGCTGCATGATTGAGATAAAGCTTTTGCTGGTTGGCAATGCTATACATCTTTGTATTTGAATAACTTTCTCACTTCCTATTGGGACAATAAAACTTTAAAACAGTGCAAGTGGATGTTAAGTTATACATATGCAAATTATATCTAATGATTGAACACCCATGCCACCAATGTGCCCCTAGGAAGGTATTCCTCTCTCTCCTCCTACTGCATCTAGGTACTGCCCTAACATCCACAGCTAGGGTGGAGGAACATTGCTGAGTCATACACTTTGATGGCTTCATAGATCTTGGCAGGTATCCTCTTGGGGCCTCTGAGCTTCAATTATTGAAGATAATACGGTCAATGAGCATAGGGTGAGGAATGGGGTGGGTGAAGAGATGGAGTGTTGCAGGACACATCTGTAATGTCCTGGGGAGACTATCCCAATGCATCTCTCTGATGCTTCACTTCTCTGTGGATGCTTGAGAAGAAGAGGTACCTAGAGTGATGTCAAGGTGTTTTGTCTCCCTTTCACCCTGCCATTGATGCCATGCGACTATGGCTAGAGTAACTTTGGCTGGTCAGTGTACACCTACAGCAGCCACTGAATGGATCTGGATCTCCTTTCCTTGGAGAGATCCAAGCATTCACATGCCAGAACCACCACAACAGTGAGAACAAGGACAGACTCTTCCATCTTTTGTTCCACTCTACCAAGGACAACTGGCATCCCTGCATCATATTGCTGTGGTCTCCCTGCAGGGTGACCATGAACTTATAGCTGAGCTCAGAGGACCGTTTCTATTTAGGGCACAGCAGGCACTTTGTCTCTGGTAATTATCAGAATGCCAGAGTTCATCCCCCAGATGCAGACTAGGGCCAGTAATATCACCATCTTGAGCCCCTGAGACTGTTCTAGATAGAGGACACACCAAGGTGCCAGTCACTGAGCTGGTGGACGGTACAGATAAAAACCTTGTCAGTGTGTCCTCTTAGGTACAGTCAGCTCTGAAGGGCTGTACTCTGATGAGTTGGGTCTGGTGCTGGATGGCATGGTGTCTGCAGAAGTGAAGAAGTTGGTGAAGATGTAGAAAGGCTGATGCAGAGCAAAGTGTTTGTCTTAATGCATGTCCGAAAAGAGCAGAGCACATAGTCATTTACTGGGCTGCTGGTTCTCTTCATAACGATGGTACCACCCTTCCCGGCCAACTCAATGGCCCTTTCCTCAAACAGGGTGGTACCTTAATATCCAGCAACCATAACCTTCCTCTCCATTTCTGCACCACCACACCACCACCAACACCCCACCGCAGCAACCCCGCCACCACTGCTGCTCCCCCCCCTCCCCCCACCCGCTTCCTCATCAATCTTGTAACACCATGTTGTGTACAGGCAGAACCATGCTAACTGGTGTACCACCCCTAGTGAATGAACAGAAAATGCAGTGGGCAGGAAAGCTAGTCTGAGAGGATGAGCTCCCAAGTGCACTTGAGCACGATTGGTGCTGAGGCTTGTAGGTTATGAGCCTTCGTGAGATGTCTATGCTGTGGCAGGGATAGGCAGAGCGATACCCCTAAAGGAACACCAGAGAGGATGGTGTGACTTACCCTTGCACAGTGTAGGAGGCCACTCATTTGCAGCACTGCCATTTATCTTTCTCATGTAGGCCAGGGGTTTTATGCTGCTATATGGTCCTAGACTAGACTGTTCAGGGGGGATAGCTGACTTCCCCTGTCTGTAGGATGGACCTTCTCTCGATGACTGTCCAGAAGCATCTGCAAAGCAGCATCAGTAAGCCTACAGCCAGTTGTGACTTCCTGACAGGTCTCACGGATTCTGCGGGTGACCACCAAATGCAACTAGGAAGTTCCTGGCTCACAGTGAGCGAAATGCTGTCCAGCTGATCCTTAAATATGACACCAGAACGTTTGAGCTTGGCAGATCCTGTCAGTGGCAGGAATGTCTGCTTGCTCACCACATTATTTGTTCCGTGAATTAGTCAAAATCTCACATGCAGGCCCATGCTTGCATGAGATAACTTGCTGCAGGGACTGGCAGTTATGGCACCATCTCAGATGCTCACCACCATATTTCATCTTCAAAATGGAAAATCTTAGCACCACCTCTATTCCATTAAAAAAAAACCCCACTGATTACAGACAGTAAATGAAGGTAACAGGGGCTTCAGAAGTTCTCTTTCAGTAACACTATCCAGTAATATGTTTCGTGATCATGTTTAAGGGAAAATTGCCAGTATACTAGGAGAATAGTTCCATGGGACAGGCCTACAGTTGAATAGTTCCCACATTCATAGGCTATATGCTAAAGGTGCTAGATTTGGGTTTTGACACTCAAACCATGTACTCAGACCAAACAACACAAGCAGGAGCACTTCACAATAGAGAACAATTAAAGATTGTTCTGATGAAAGGTCATCGACCTGAAATGCTGGGTCAAGTTTTTGCGAAGAAGATGGGAATTGGAGCTGGAAAAATTCCATTTCCATTAAGGAGGCCCCCGTACGCCATATTTTGGTTCTGGGGAGGCAAGATGGATTCACCTCTAAAGGTAGTCCTGAGGTGACAATAGATGTGGTCGGACAACAAGCCTGCCAGGCGAGAACTTGCCCCAGTTATAATCATAACTGGCAGGCCTTAATTTACAATGCAAGGGGATATGGCAACCTTAGGGTGGTTATTTGAATAACCATACCCAGAGTGGGCTAGGACGGGACAGAAAAAGAACAATAAATAGGTCAAAACATTGGGGGTGGGGGTGACTTTTAAAAAACACAAAGTTAATCACTCTTTACTTTAATGTGCACAGTATTAGTAACAAAATAAATGAATTAGTGGCACAAATGCAGGTTAATCAGTTTTGTCAACTTTGCCGTTCATCTGAGGTATAGTGACTCTCAGGTTCAACTCACCACTAGTTGTCTCTCTATCTCTGTGAGAGAGCAGCCCCATGTTTCCCTGAGATAATGGCGACTATTATATTTCTGCACAAAAATAGTGCTTCTGCATTGGCAGCACCTATTTGTGTTGATTATTCCTGACATAGAAAGCATTGGTATAATTTCAAGAAATAGGCCTGAGGCTGAGTTCCCTGTATATTATACCATAGGACAATAGAGTCTCAAATGAAAACAAAGTATGTGGATGCTGGAGATCTGAAATTAAAACAGAAAATGCTGGAGAAACTCAGCAGCTCTGGCAGCAAAGGGATGTAAATAAAATAGCGGACAGAGCTCATAGTTTGAAGTCGTTGAACTCCAAGGAAGGGTGTAAATGTCTAAGCAGAAAATTAGGTATTCTTCGTTCAGCTTGCATTGTGTATCATTGGAACATTGTAGCAGGTCTAGAACAGAAACGTCAGCATGGGAATAAGTTGGTGTATTCAAATATCAAGCAACTGGGGGGGGTCTTATTATCGCTAGACTATGAATCCAGAAACTCAGCTAATGTCCTGGGAGCTCAGATTCAAATCCTGCTGCGACAGATGGTGGAATTTGAATTCATTTTAAAAAAATCTGGAACTAAGAGCCCATTGTCGATTGTTGAAAAATCCCATCTGGTTCAGAAATGTCCTTTAGGGAAGGAAGTCTGCTATTCTTACCTATATGTGACTTCAGACCCATAGAAATGTGGTTGACTCTTAACTGCCATCCAGATAGTTAGGGATGAGCAATAAATGCTAGCCTAGCCAGAGCTGCCTACATCATGTGAGTGAATAAAAAAGAACTACAGACAGAGGTGTTCATCAAAGTAGTCACCCAACCTGTTTTGGTCTTGCCAGTGTAAAGACGATCATATTACAAGCAGAGAATACAGTAGACTAGATTGAAAGAAGTACAAGTGAAATGCTGCTTCACTTAGATGGTGTGTTTCGGGAATTGGATAGCAAGGAGGGACGAAGTGCATAGGTAAGTGTTGCACCTTCTGTGTTTGCCTGCAAAGGTACCATGTGAGTGTTGTGAGGATGTGTTAGAAGTGTCGGAAGAGCGAGCCAAGGTGTCATGGAGGGAACACTCCCTGCAGAATG
This sequence comes from Ginglymostoma cirratum, assembly GCA_024137785.1. Classification (NCBI taxonomy): domain Eukaryota; kingdom Metazoa; phylum Chordata; class Chondrichthyes; order Orectolobiformes; family Ginglymostomatidae; genus Ginglymostoma; species Ginglymostoma cirratum. Next base: position 25,103,706 of record JAHRHZ010000087.1, read on the forward strand.
TTGACACATGATGAGAGAGGGGAAGTGTGTTTGGTGGCATCCCACTGGATGTGGCAGAAGTGGAGAAAAATGATCCTTTGAATGTGGAGACTGGTGGAGTGGAAAGTGAAGACAAAAGGAACCCTATCATTGTTTAAGGAAGGAGGTGAAGAGGTGAGGGCAGTATATGAGAAGTGTCAAATGCAGCTGAGGGTCTTACCAACAATATTTTAGGAGATGGAGCAATCTTTGACTGATGTAAGAGGATAACTACAGAAAACGAGTGCAATAACAAAGAAATCAATACTCAATTCCACTTCCTGACTTCAAATTCTTTAATATTGTCCCATGAGTAACCTTGAAAGTAGAATAATTCTGAAAAATCAATATGATCCTTTATTAAAATAAACATGTAACCCTTCCTTTATTTGGTTTACATATGGCACATAAGTAGGACTTTCAAATGTCCCCTGAAATAATGAAGCAAGATGAACAGTTGCATCAAACTCCGAAGGCAACGGTTCAAAATTATGGCCCTCAATCACTCTCTCAATGGCACCACAGACGGGGCAATACATTCTGACCCATCTCCAAGGGATGAATAATAGGAAAGTTTAAGTTAATGCCATTGCACTTCCAGCTCAAATTTGCCGCGTCAAAACATCCACATGAAAATAAGTTGAAAGTTATGATAAAAAAATTACTGCTTTATATGCAGCCAAGTGTTCCCACAAGATCAATGTCTGCCAGGAAAACCTACAGAACGCATCACAGAACTAATACACCTTTTTCTTTTGCAATGTCTATTACTGCAACCTGATGGAAAATTTGATGTATTCTCTATATAAAAGGAGTACGCTCTCCTCAGAGCTGTGAAATTCTTCTATGAACCTGCCTCATTAAGGTGCACAGAGCTGGGCTGCATAAGACATACAAATCTAGACATATTAGGAACTGCTTGCACGAAGCTTAATGGCAGCAAATACATCACTTGCACTATTCTAATTACTTAATTTATAAATTTCATCGAGACAAAGATAATGATTCAAGTTAAAGAGTTCGCTCATTAGGTGGAAAGAAATCAATGGTATGGGGCCATCCCTGAGCAATAACAATTAAACGTTTATAAAGCTCCTCCGTGAACAGTTACTCTCAGTGCTTTAAATGAAACGACATGAAATTAAAGTGACAAAACTGACAATACAATGTAATTGAGCATTAACAGTGACCAGCACATTGAGTACAGAATGACCATTCATGCTTCACGTTTCAAATTTTCACACAATCCAACATTATAGTTTATTGGCCACAAAACCCTTTAGGATGTCCTGAGGTTATGAATGGTGATATGTAAATGCACATCTTGATTTCACAGTAATTGTTGTGTCATTTGCTTAGTTTGGATCCTTGAAAGTAGTTTCAGGTACAAAGAAGCAGCTTGAGGAATAGAAAATGCTAGAGCGGTGCTTTTCAACCCCATTTTTCAAGGAAAATTGCCCTAACACCAGAGAGCTGGTGTGTAGTAGATAGAATGGACTGAGCAAGTAGATGGTGGAGTTATAAACAGGTAGAGCTGTGTGATCACAGGAGGGTGTGTGGGGAAAGTTGAGAGTTGGGTAAACAACATTTGTATCATTGATAGCCACAAGTGAAGTGATGGAAGCCTGAAGGTTGGTTAATGTGGTCACACTTATTTGAGAAAGGTGGTAAGCCAGGGAGCTATAGACCGGTGAGTCTGACATCAGTGGTGGGCAGGTCATTGGAAGGGATCCTGATGGATAGGATCTACATGGATTTGGAAAGGCAAGGACTGATTGTCAACCTAGCTTTTACGCATGGGAAATCGTGTATCACTGATTTAATTGAGTTTTTTGAAGTAACAAAGAGGATAGATGAACACACAACATTGGATGTGAACTATACAGATTTCAGATCCATAAGGTTCCACATGGTAGATTGGTTAGCAAGGTTAGACTACATGGAATACAGGGAGAACTAGACATTTGGATACAGAACTGGCTTGAAGGTAGGAGACAGAGGGTGGTGGTGGAGGGTTGCTTTTCAGACTGGAGGCCTGTGACCAGCGGTATGCCACAAGTATTGGTACTGGATCCACTGTTTTTTGTCATTTATATAAATGATTTGGATGTGAATATAGGAGGCGTTGTTACTGAGTTTGAAAATGACACCAAAATTGGAGGTGTAGTGGACAGCCAAAAAGGTTACCTCAGAGTACAACAGGATCTTGACCAGATGGGCTGGTGGCCAAGGAGTGGCAGATGGAGTTTAATTCAGGCAAATGTGAGGTGCTGCATTTTTGGAAAGGCAAATCAGGATAGAACTAATGGTAATGTCCTGGGGAGTGTTGCTGAACAAAGAGACCTTGGAGTGCAGGTTTCATAGTTCATTGAAAGTAGAGTCACAGGTAGACAAGATAGTGAAGAAAGCATTTGGTACGATTGCCTTTCTTGATCAGTGCATTGAGTACTGGAGTTGGGATGTCATGTTACAGCTGTTCAGGACAATGATCAGGCCACTTTTGAAATACTGCATTCAAGTCCTGTTTCCCTGATGTAGGAAGGATGTTGTGAAACTTGAAAGGGCTCAGAAAAGATTGACAAGGATGATGCCAAGATTGGAGGGTTTGAGCTATAGGGAGAGGATGAATAGGTTGGGGCTATTTTCCCTGGAGCATTGGAGGCTGAGGGGTGACCTTATAGAAGTTTACAAAATCATGAGGGTGATAGTTAGGGTGGAAAGCCAAGGTCTTTTCCCCAGGGTAGCGGAATCCAAAACTAGAGGACAAATTTAAGGTGAGAGGGTGCTACGTGTATGGAATGAGCTGCCAGACGAAGTGGTGGAGGATGGCACAATTACAACATTTGAAAGGCATCTGCGTTGTTATATGAATACGAAGGGTTTAGAGGGATATGGGCCAATTTGCCATTTTGGCAAATGGAACTAGATTAATTTAGGATATCTGGTCGGCATGGACGAGTTGGACCAAAGTGTCAATTTCCATGCTGTGCAGCTCTATGACTCTAAGGACCAGGATCGGAAAGGTTGTGAGATCGAGTGTGGGTGTTTGGAGAACAGGCAGTGATCGGGCCTAGGAACTAACTTCATTAGGCCATGCCCACTAGAGAAAATGAGAAAAAATATTTGTACAGGCGCCTATCAAAATGTCTCAGCTTCAATCTCAGGGCAGTTCCATCTGAGTCTCCATACCACAGTCATCATTGCTGTCACAGTGAAGAGGGAATCCATGACACTAACAACTGTTCATTCTGTGACCCACACACACCAGTAGAGAGAAAAGACAAGTGACAGCAAGATGTGCCTTCAAGCTTAAAATGATGTTTTGCATAAATTGCTGACATGTTTACAAATGTAGAGAGGAACACACAGTGGCATAACACGGTATGATGGGAACTGGCAACCAATTGCGAAGGCTCTTCTAAGGATGCCTACCCTGAAGAAGTTACCCTCCTCCTTCCGGACAAACCCCAGGGGATCTCTCTTCCACTGCAACTCTCTCACAATCTCTTCGGCCTTGAAACTGCTCGACCATTTCCTGAAGCAAACCAGGTACACCGCTTTGCAGAACACCTACACTTGGTTCGCAATAAACAACTGCACCTCCCAGGCGCAAACCATTTCAACTCCCCCTCCCATTCCTCAGATGACATGTCCATCCTGGGCCTCCTGCAGTGCCACAATGATGCCACCCGAAGGTTGCAGGAACAGCAACTCATATTCCACTTGGGAACCCTGCAGTCCAATGGTATCAATGTGGATTTCACAAGCTTCAAAAGCTCCCCTCCCCCTACTGCATCCCAAAACCAGCCGGCTCATCCCCACCTCCCTAACCTGTCTCTCCTCTCATCTATCCCCTCCTTCCACCTCAAGCCGCACCCCCATTTCGTACCTACTAACATCATCCCGCCCCCTTGACCTACCCGTTCTCCCTGGACTGACCTCTCTCCTCCCTACCTCCCTCCCCACCTACACTCACCTTTACTGGGCCCATCCCCGCCTCTTTGACTTGTCTGTCTCCTCTCCACCTATCTTCTCCTCTATCCATCTTCTATCCGCCTCCCCCTCTCTCCCTATTTATTTCAGAACCCCATTCCCCTCCCCCATTTCTGATGAAGGGTCTAGGCCCGAAACGTCAGCCTTCCTGCTCCTATGGTGCTGCTTGGCCTGCTGTGTTCATCCAGCTGTACACCTTGTTATCTCGGATTCTCCAGCATCTGCAGTTCCTATTATCTCTGACACAGCATTAAGTGCCTTTTTTCTTTAGCAACATTAGTATTGTCCTTTCAGACAAACATGTAGTCAACACTTTCATTAACAAGTAGAGAGAAGAAGGGTCTAGGCCCGAAACGTCAGCCTTCCTGCTCCTCTGATGCTGCTTGGCCTGCTGTGTTCATCCAGCTCTACACCTTGTTATCTCAGATTCTCCAGCATCTGCAGTTCCTACTATCTCATTAACAAATAGTTCTTTTTATCACTGGGATTCAGATTCTTGATTCAGAGTAATTTTAATTATATTAATAATTTGAAGTGAAACAAAATACAGATGAAATAACATTTCAACTGTAAATATATTCAAAGACAATTAATGTTTGTAGTGAATATTTCCACGAGAACAGCCCATTTGCTACACTTTGTCCTTCACAGTCCCCACTATCATTCACTGACAAAAGCAAACATGTAGAATTTATCAAAGGCCAAAACAGCTAGAAATCAGAAATTTTAAAATATGTGGAAAATGCTGGAAATACTCAGGTTGGGCAACAATATATTTCGGACTGCTGATCTTTTCATCAGGATTGAAAAAAGGGTAGAGACATTTTAAACATGCACACACTGATGAAGGGTTTAGGCCCGAAACGTCAAGTTTTCCTGCTCCTATGATGCTGCTTGACCTGCTGTGTTCATCCAGCCCCATGCTTGTTATCTCGGATTCTCCAGCATCTGCAGTACCTTTTATCTATTGAGTATGGGAGTTGGAATGTCATGTTGCAGCTATACAAGACATTGGTGAGGCCACTTTAGGAATACTGCATACAATTCCGGTCTCCCTTCTATGGGAAGGATGTTGTTAAAATTGAGAGGGTGCAGAAAAGATTTACAAGAATGTTTCTGGGATGGGAAGATTTGAGTTATAGGGAGAGGCTGGGACTTTTTTCCCAATGAAGTGTCAGAGGCTGAGGTGTGACCTTATAGAGGTTTATAAAATCATGAGGGGGATGGATAGGGTGAATAGCCAAGCCTTTTCCCTAAGCTGGGTGAGTCCAAAACTAGAGGGCATAGGTTTAAGGTGAGAGGGAAATGATTTAAACAGGAGCTGAGGAGTAGAGGATGATGCGAATATGGAACGAGCTGCCAAATGAAGTGGTGGAGGCGAGGACAATTATAACATTTAAAAGGCATCTGGATGGCTACATGAATAGAAAGGGTTTAAAAAGGGATACAGACCAAAGGCTGGCAAATGGGGTTAGGTCAGATTGGGGTGTCTGATTGAAGCAGACATGTTGGCTTAAAGGATCTGTTTCCATGCTGAATGACTCTACAATGCATCTTATTTAAATAGTTCAGTTGCAACAGGAGAAATTGAAAGAAGCCATGACCTCAGAAAAAGAAGTGAGAGTGAAATGGGAAGGTTTATAGTACTGTGGGTTAAATTGTTGGCATAGTTAAAGTCTGAATGTATAATGCTGATGATGAATTAACTATTAGGCTGCTAAAGCTTTATGTCCACCCAAGTAGAAAAATGGGGTCTGATCTGCTGTCTTTTGTGAAGAGCAACACCGCCAGCAGTGGAGCTACCTAACATGGCTTCAATTCACAGTACACCCTTAGTGCTGTGTTGGATTGTCTGCCAACATAGTGTTCAAATCTCTTGAGAGGCACTTGAACTCGCAACCTTCCAGCAACAAGATGAGAACGCTCTCTTTGAGCAATGCAATTTCATTGGATCTCATTTTATGCATCCTGGATCACATCTTTAGTCATAGCACATCCTTTATTTAGTTCCTTGATTTGCTGTTTACAAGTGCAATACATTAGAACCCGAAGATTAAGCCATCAATCAGATTTGAAATAAAGAAGATTAATTTATAAGCTGTTTTCCACATTTAAAGCATGGAACTAGAAACCCTGGATGTCATATATATTTAATTAGTCTCTTGGCTCTGCCTGGACCCAGTATTCCACACTGAAACAAATTAAAGCTACCACCTATTGTCAGTAACTGCAAATGTGTGACATGGTTGCATATGTTAGAAATAACTGTCGGGTAGCAGAACATTACGATGGTGATTAGCTGGTGAGTGACTGGAAGCTGAACTCTACTCATTCATGGATTTTAATTTTCTCTGCAAATTAATCTCATCAGAACCTTAAAGCTTTGCCAGCATGCTCTATACTTGAAACTGAACAGCATAGTCAATTATTCTATGGGAGGAAGAAAAAAGAAATCAGTTGTCTCATCAGTACTATTTCAAATGCTTGGTTCAAACTTATAAAATCCAATTTATGGTCAATTTTATGCTACTGTTTGACTACAGTTTTCATTCTTTTTCCAACCAATGCCACAAGGATAGGGTATGAAATCATTGAGATGATATTTGGTTAAGAAGGTGGATATATTCTCCCAGTGATAGACTTTCGATGACCCCATGACATTATCCACAACTGGGAATCGTATTGATTTAATGGTGATCAAGTTGGAATTTCATAGAATAAGAAAGAGGAGTTAGAAAAATAAAGCATTCTTATGTGCTATTTTCAATAAAATTCTTGATCTTTCTTCAAGCAGTTTGACAAAGTGGATTCCAATGGATAGCATGGGCAAATGGTTCAAGGCTGTAATGTAGTGAAGCTCCCTGTTACCATGGTGGCTCAGTGGTTAGCACTACTGCCTGACAGTGCTAGAGATCCATGTTCAATTCCAGCTTTGGACAACTGTCTGTGTGGAGTTTGTACATTCACCCTGTATCTGTGTAAGTTTGCTCCAGTTCCCTTCCATGTTCTAAAGTCACAAGTTAGGTGGATTGGTCATGTTAAATTGCCTGGTGTCCAGAGATGTGTGGGTTAAGTAGATTGGCCAGTGGGAGGTGGAGGGTTGCAGTGATGCGGTGGTTCTGTGTGGGATGCTCTTTGGACAGTAGTGGTGTTGACATATTGGACCAAATGGCCTATTTCCACACTGTAGGGATCCTGTGTACTCTTTTGACTTGTGTTGGGAATATTGGAGTAGATTTTAGGTGCTAATTCCTAATGGTTAAGCAGACTATTCAACTTACCTGATCTTTGGACTTCCGATTTTAATTGCAATATTTTCCCACTCCATCACAATTTACCAGAAATGTTATAGGATCAGGTTAAGCCTATTGTGTTCAATACATCTGTCCCTTGATGCCCCACTTGTCTTTCATCAATCCCTCAAATTCTTTCTTACAAGAGATTTAAAAAAGAATTGTGACTACGTGCTTATTGTCTTTCCCTTATTTCCAGGAGGATATCAAAGGTGAGCCAAATAGTGCAGATCTTGAAACCAACTTGGGGGATGAAGGGTAGATTCCCAAACGAAAAGAGCGTACCAAAATCAATTACGTTTTCACAACAACGCAGAAGTTGCCTGGCCGTTTTATGATAGGACACTACAAACGACCAGATTTGCTGAATTATATTCACATCTAACATGCTGGAATCTTGATTGAAAGATTAATCCAGTTCAATACCATTGCCTTCTGTCTCTTAAAGCCATTTAACCTCTTCAATGAACACCCTTACTCAGTAAGAGATTTCATAAAGCTCTTATGCTTTGGAGAAAAAAAGATAGTATTCTCCAACCACCTTGCCAGGATTTAAGCTTATCCCTCTTGTTAAGTTAACCCTTCACTGCAGTGAGTAATTTGCAAAAATTATCTTCTGCCCTTCAATAATGATATGAAGGGTTAAATATTGCATTATCTATGTTTGATTTGTGTACTGAGCCAGTAATTGAGATAGTTCCATTCCTTACTATCATTTTGAATTATTTCCCTTGTGGTATTTCCAGCCCATTGATACTCATTTCTTCGGCACATTAAACGCTCTGACACCATATTAATTTTATTTTGAATGGTCCAATGTTTCGCTCTGCTGCCTTGCTTATTAGATTATTCTAGACATCCATCTCTCTTTGATTAGAGAATATTTTTCATGATATCTGTTTTAAGTGTTCAATAATGGAACTTTAAGAATTTCTGGTACAGTTTGATGTTTGATATTTGTAGTAAGTGCAATCTAGTAGATCATGAATAACCAAAAGAAGCAATTCAGGAATAAATGAACACTTATAATCCTAACAAAGAACTCATTAATTTATTCATGCTGAAAGAAGACTTAAAGCCCAATATAATTTATCTTTAGTGAACAACAAAATATGTTTCTTTTCTAAAAATAGTGAGATCTCCACATGATAAAAGTAATGTGTCACTAGCCAGTATGATTCTTGCCTCTAGCTGGCTGTTCTGCCTGACGCAGCAATGCTTACTCTCATGACATGAGAAACTAAGCAAGGATAACATGGCATTGAATAATCCAACAGATGTTATTACAGCTGACTACTATAGACAAACATTAACCTTCACAGGCACACCAAAGCCTGGGCTAACGTAAACAGTTAAGTTATACAAAGCAGCATTCTTCTTGTAGTGTGTTTTGGCTCAAGTGGTGTCTGTGTTAAGATGGAGTCTGAGACCTTTACACCCTCAGATCACATGCCGTGATACAGCGATGATATCAGGAGTACATCTCTTAAAGGTATACAGACATACCGAGTGTGAGACTTAATACTACACGATATGCCACTATAAACATAACAAGGTGTCAGGTAGCAAACAGTGAGGTTTCACATTGGGTTAGCCAAAACTAATCAAAAACTGGAGTGGCTTATTCATGAGAATCAAACTGCTGCTTCTGAAGTGGAAATAAAATGAAGTAAGCACTATAAATGTGGGATTGAGCAACAACTTAATGTTCAGCAGAATGTCAATCGAATCAGCAAAGCTACAATCAACCCCATGTAAGAATTAAATTTACGTGGAGTTGGTAGATCAACCACCTAATGAAAAGTTGGGATGAACAACTGCCTACCAGCCTGGAGTACTGTTGGATAACTCAGGCCATGGCTTCTAGCCTCACCAGGGAGGGACTCCCACCTCCAAAAGGGTTGGTAGCTCTTCGGTCCCAACGGTGATATCACAATCGCCGGCCACTGCTAGAACTGCAATCAGTCTCACTGTGAAATAGTGAATGGAAACCAGATTTCAAGGTAGGACGGGCAATCTTGACAGGAACAGCCAGGCAGACTGTGGATTGTATGATGGGAGCAAGAGAGAGTGGCAACCAACCACAGGGCTGGGGAGTGGGGTCAACGCTTTGCAGTGGGAGTGCCCTGCACGGTGGCTCAGGGTTCCTGAAAATGAGAAGCTGTCAAGTCCCAGGCTCACAGGATATATTTGGTTGCTTTGTCTTGTGCTGTGGTCGTCTGTCACTGCTGATAAAGTAATAGCTGTAGGAGGCGTCTTAAGTGGCCATTAATTATGTAATATGAGCTACCCCAATCAATTTTAAAACCCACCCCCTTTCTGCCAGCCTACTCCAAGGTGGGGATGTAAAATTCTGCCTATGACAGAGTGTTACATTCCTGATAGACCCACACTTATTCTCATTTTCCCAGTTTCCAGCTGGAAAACCATGATCCAAACAGCCATTTCTGTGACTTTCTAGCTGGTTGGAGAAGAAAGGAAAACCCCAAACACTAATTAGGTGTGCAGAATGCTAGTAATGACCATTATGTTCCATGTCCAGTGACCATTGTCAATGAAGCATTGCTACCTCACTCTCATCAGTTATAGGGGGATGGGTCTGAGTGGGATGCTCTGAGGGTCAGTGTGGACATATTGGGCTGAAGGGCTTGTTTCCATACTGTAGGGATTCTATAATTGAAGTCAAGCACATCATATTTGTACCTAATCTAACTCAAGCCATCCTAATTGAATACAAATAGCAAGTTTCAGCAGTCATTAGCAAAGTAGAGGACAGATTGAAAAATGAAGCTCAACTGCCCACTGCCTTTCTCTTCCCAAGATTGTAAAGATGAACATTCTAATAGCACCCCTTCCTGCCAGCTGTCTACGTACCAGGATAGATTTAGATCTGCAGAACACAATACATCCCCCTCTCCAACTCCATGCCTTCTCCTTGTCCCTTTCACTATTACTTAGCTGAGTAAATAAATCACTTAGTGAATGGGTGGCATGGTGGTTAGCACTGCTACTTTACAGCACCAGGGACCCAAGTTTGATTCAGCAATGGGTGACTGTGTGGAGTTTTCACATTCTCCCCATGTCTATGTGGGTTTGTTCTGGGTGCTTCTGTTTCCTCTCACAGTCCAAAGATGGGCAGGTTAGGTGGATTAGCCATGGGAAATTGAACTGTGGTATACAGGCAAGGTGGGTTGACTACGGTAAATGTGGGGTTATGGTAAAAGGGTGGGATGCTGTGCAGAGGGTTGGTGCAGACTCAATGGGCCCAATGGCCATTATCTGTAGTGCAGCAATTCTAGTCACTCACCACTCCCCATTAGGCTAAAAACACTTCATTGACTACTTTCTAGATTCAATGGCACAAGGGATTTACATAAGTGTTTTTAAAGATAAAAGAGAATGCGGTACATATAATCAAGGCAGAGAAAGCAACAAAACATAAAATTGCAGAGTCATTAGCATTCATGTTATGGAATCTCTACAGGCAAATAATTAAATGAAGGAACAGGCAGTTGCTGGTACAAATGACTTGTTTCTGCTGCTATAGAAGTGAATGCAAGTTAATGCATCGTGAGCAGTGTTCATAATGGAGTGTTATGTGGCAAATTGGTACTAGTGATGCCCCGTTGATGCTAGAAGGACATGTATAGCATATATATTTAGGCCATGATTTATTAAAGACTATTCATAGTTGGACTTGAAAGGATGGTGGTGAGCCACCTTCTTGAAGGACTACAGTTGTGTGGTGAAGCCAGGCCCACAGTACTGTTAGCATGGGAGTTCCAGGATCTTGACCTAACATATACATGGAGGACGGTGGTATAGCCCTCACTACTGACACTTCTCGTATTACAATATGCAGTTATAAGCTAGATTTTAATCTACAAGGTGGGTATTACGAGTCAGGAAAGGTTTGAGCTTAGCCCAAGGGAAAACATGCAGCACGGATGGAATTTTCACTCGGGGAGGAGTGGATATGGATTTTAGTTGGGCCACCGAACCTGGGAAAGAGTTTCAAAGGCAGCCAAAAGGGCTTTGAGGTTCAGAGGTGAGCTGTTTAAAATGTGTGCTCTGGCACTGTTGGACTTTGTCTCGGTTATGATTAAAACAGTGAGGCCTTCTAGCCCTCATCCCTCACATAATCTCATGCCCCATGCGTCCCGTGCCCCATCCATATCACCTCATGTCACTCCATCTACTGCTGGATGACCCCTTGAACACCAAGATGTGCATCCGACATACCCCATGTTCCTTCAAAACCTCCATGAACGGTATTTCCTCCCATCCCCATATACCCCCCACCAGCCTCCATTGCAAGTACTTTCTTATCTATTCAACCACTATACAGTCTGTATAGAAGCAAATAACCCTATAATGACAAGCCTTTTTAAAACTGTCATTCTTGAATAACTTGTCACTTTGTTTAATAAAATCTTTTAATTACAGACCATTAAAAGTGTCAACCTCCAAATGCTTTACAGTACCAATAGCAGAAATTGCAAGAACTTGAAACATCTTTGTTTGGCGTGAATAAAAGTTGTGCAATTGACAGAGTAGATCATAGAGGTGGAGCTGTCAATCCAGCAATGTTTCCCCTGGGGCTCGGTTGATTCTCAGGTCTGAGGTAACAGTGAAACTTCAATACGACGTCTTGTGGTTGATGATGGGGGTGAGGGTGGGAGTTGGGGAGGGGGGTGATGTCAGAGGTCTAGATGATGCATATACCCAACATGGAACCAGCCAGAATGGGAGTGCTGAGTGCAAACTTAATGACCCGAACCAGCCCACACATTTAAAGGACCTGCTGAAAATCAGAAAGACTGGGAATAAAGAGGGAACTCTGGAGTGTAATCCTGGTTGCCATTTTCACCCCCATAGAGTCTCTTTGACCAGATGGAATTTCACCGTAATGTTCTTGCTTTACCTTATTCTGACCCAATGCTAAATAATCACTTTTCAAAAAGTATCCAAAGATGCGCTTATGCATTGCATTTTCAATGGTTGGCAAAGAAACAACTCTAAATTTACATTTAAGTAGTTTTTAACCCCAACCTTTTCATTAACATTAAACTTTTAAACATAGGGTTTAAAACTCCATAATAAAGCAAAAACCAGAGGCAATTAGTGTTTTTTTTTTAAATTTAAAAATAAATCCAATAATTTAAATTGCATTTTTTTTTTCACTATAAGTTATTGGGAAAGTAGATTTGTTCCCAATGTGTGGTGACCCATAAGTAGAAAATAGATTTCAGAAAAACTGAGTCAAAGAGAATTCTGTTACAAAGGAAGCTGCAGTCAACGAGCTGACAGAGGAAAGATTGCACAGCAGTTTTTTTATTACTATGTCCCAAACAATAAGAAAAATGCGATCATTGGGTCAATTTTGTTGACTTTAGTGGCTCGGAAAGTGCATCCATTTGAAATGATTAGTGGCGATTTCAGAACTAGCCTATTGCAAATAAAGCAGTTCAGTCTGTCTTAAATGATCTTTCTGTTAAAGCCTTGAATACCAGTCAACACTCACCAGGTCTCTCCATAACAGGAAATATGTTAACCATATAGATTTGTTAAAGTATACATCAAGAACAATATACAGATCATAGAAACACTACAGTGGGAAAGCAGGCCACTCGGCCCACTGAGTCCACACAGACCCTCTGAAGAACATTCCATCCAGAACCACCCTGTTACCCAATCTCTGTAACCCTGCATATCACATGGTTAATCCACTTAATCTGCACATTCCTGGACACCTATGGGCAATTTAGCATGGCCAAACCACCTAATCTGTAATTCTTTGGTCTGTGGGAAGAAACCAGAGCACCTGGAGGTAACCCATACAGAAGCGGAGTGAATGTGCAAACTTCATGCAGAGTTACCCAAAGGCAGAATGAAACCAGGCTCCCTGGCACTGTTAGGCAGTTATGTTAACCACTGAGCCACCATGCTGCCCATTTGATTGTGGTGAATATGGAAGTTGCCAATGTCTCAAAATATTTGTAAGTAGGCAAAATTGGAAAGGAAAGGTGAAATTACAGGGTAAAAAAGTGTGGTGCTAAAGAAATAAAGAGAACATTGAGGAGATTTTTGAAAATGGAGATTTAAGGGTCATTACAAAGAAACTGGATTATTCCAAGAGCCTAATACAATGGCTGAGGAATCAGTGAAGGTAATCTCAGATACCAAGCTGTCAGCATGTTATATTGTGCTTTGGTTAGTGCACTGCCACCAACCTTCCTTTCTCTATATATAATCTTGTGGTGACTAACTATCACTGATAGATAACAGACTGCTGGCATTTTTAAACAACAAGACACTTGTCTTGCACACCAAGATAGTTTACCGCATGTTAACAATAAGTACACTTTACAATTACTTGCTAGGCATAATTATTAAGGTTTATCGAGAGCTGTACAGGAGACAGCTGCTCCTTCAGGTACCCATACAAAACTTGACTATCTCTGTTCGATGACTGTGACATCATTAGATTGAGTACCACTCAATGTAACATGAATGTTAACATCTTCACAAGGATTGTAAAGATCAGGAAATAAGAAGCATTCCACTTTACCTCATTCTAGATGATTACCAGGCAAAAAAGAGGACTTAGAGCTGAAGGAGATCAGGAAGATAAACTGAGGTGAAGCTAAGGAAGGACTTGAAAGTGAGGAGAGGATTACGAAACCAGTTCATTGGTGGGAAACTGGCACTACTTGGAGAGTACAGGAGTTTGATGTGATGCCCTAGTGTTATTATTGCTGGACTGTTAACCTAGAGACCCAAATAACATTCCAGTGACCTGGGTTTGAATCCCATTATGGCAGATGGTAGAATTTGAATTCAATAAAATCTGGAATTAAGAATCTAATGATGACCATGAATCCATTGTTGATTGTCAGGAAAAACCCATCTGGTTCACTAATCTCCTTTAGGGAAGGAAACTGCCATCCTTACCTGGTCTGGACTACATGTGACTCCAGACCTGCAGCAACGTGGTTGATGCTGAACTGGCCTCTGGGCAATTAGGGATGGACAATAAATGCTGCCTAGTCAGCAACAATCTCATCCCATGAATGAATAAAGAAAGAAAAATGTTTCAGTTTTTATAATCTGTGAAAAAGTTAATCACCAAAGATTCCAGATTAACACCTGCAAAGCAGCTAGGTACCTGGTGCGATAATTATAATTATACCACCACAGAGTACACACATGTTGATTTACTGTCAAAACGAACTAAAATATGAGCATCTGCACAATTATTATGTTTAATTCTTTCACCATGTTGGTTCTGACTTATGTCTTCCATCTACCACATAACACAAGATTTGGAGCAAGAGGACGACAAAGATGTTTCAGTGTGGGTTTGCATTCTGGGCCAATACAATCACTTGGCTCATGAATCTTGGACATATACCCCCCCCACCCCAGACACTACAGCTCATATATCTCCACCTCAGCAAGGCCTCCTAAGGGAGATAATCAGGTTGTTACATTGGCAGTCACACAACACAAGTCAGCCCGGCTTGTGTTGCAGACAGCGATAGCACTGGAGCATTCCTATTGGAGGGTGCAGGGCACGAGCTCCGTTTGGCCAGGTTCAAATGTTGATCCTTGAGGATCATTCACTAAAAGGGCAATGTTGGAGCAACAGCAGAAAATGCAAAATTTTCTGTTAGCTTTTTCCAAAGGAGTGCACATCCTTGGTGGGAGATTGGAAGGGTCCTTCTGTCATGAGTGTCATGCGGTCTCAGGCATTTCTACTGATGTTCAATTCCAGGCAATAACCATGCACTTACACAGCACATCAGATGGTGCAGCCTACCAAATGCTCAAAGCTCCTCAACAATGACTTACATTATATTGTCAGTCAATTCAAACAGAATGGTGGAAAATCTCACCTTGGCCAGTCTGTAGACCACTCAAGTGTTGCAAATTCATGATTAGAAGGGAAGTGAGAGCGGACAATGAAATGGAAAGTGGAGAAAGGAGTATCCAGAATTCTGCTCAAGGGCTTCCCACTTGTCATTGAGCCACAGACCACTCAGACAATGCTGCTTCCTGTCCTGCTGACCAAAGTGAGCTATAACATGGGGGCGCAGAGCATGGTGTTGGTGGAGAGATCTCTACCTGAATCAGTGAAGTAAAAGCTCACAATATTTAGATCTCCCAGTTTATGTATCATTAACCCCTGAACTTCTGTTTGGTTTTAAAAACAAATCTATTAAATAGTATCAACATTAATCATTTTTTGAATAAAATGAAATAAACTTGAGATTTAAAATAATAACTCACCAAGCAAAATTCTAGGATAATTTTCCTAATAAGTTGATTATTGTTACTAAAATGTGCAGCAGAATCATCAATACATGTCAGAGAAAAAATGGATTAATATTTCTCATTCAGCTGCATTCATAATTTCAGTACTTATTTTCATCTAATTTTATTGCCACTCGACCAACAGTAATATTACAAAAACAACCCAGTGAAAGGGTTTACACATCTATCATCAGCAATGAATGCAAAGACCCCATTCCAAGTCATCTGCATACTTCTGGTAAATGTTGAACTTCAAAAACACACACGACAGAGCAAATTGGGTGCAGGACATGGGGATGGGGATAGGCAGGGACAAGTTGTGGGTAAATAGCCCAAAATCAGCCTGAAAAATAATGTTTAAGTATCATCTACATGGGCAAAACAAGAGTCATGTTTCTTTCTAACTTGAGGTTTCGAAGTCAGGCTCTTCAGTTAACAGTAGACGGGGTGTGGAGGGATTTGACTGAAAAGGCTCAAGGCCAGTAGCTGATATTTTGTGATTGTCTCAGCATTTCAGCATGCTGCAACATTTTGATCCTGCTTGACATTTCATTTGTCTGAAAATCAGCCGGCATGTCGAGTGATTATCACAGGTGCTCTGTGCTCCTTGCCAGCTGTCACTCACACACAAATAACAAAAGGCTCACTGATTTAGCAACCATGTGACTGCCTTGTTTAGCATATTGAGCGGAATAAGTCCAGTTCAGCACAGTACCGTTTCCTACAAACACTTTCCTGCCTTTTAAAATGGAGGAAAAAAATACCTGCATATGTTTCATCTGATGCTGCATTTGTATTGATTTTCTGTCATGGACTCTGTAGATCTTCATTGTTGCATTAACATCTCCACTGCCTTTCAGCTCTACAGTGTGACTGCATTCATTTGTATGTAATCTGGTGTAATCTAAAACAGCAAAACCATTTTATTTATCTTTCTGCTTGCTCGTGATTCTATATGTTGTAAAATGACCCAGTAAACTATTGTAACCAGAATGTTATTGTTAATTTATTCACTGCATTTATTCACTGTAATAGCACCACTCAAATATATATCTAGAAGCTAACAAGCTAGTTCAGTTAGTTTTATTGTATCAGTGGAAATGGACTGCTGCAAATTTATAGTGCAACTTGGGAATGCAGTTGATGACTTGGTGTAAACTCTTTGAGAATGAGGGTGAAGATAGAATACCATCGCTGTGCCAATCCCTTGTATTACCACCTGTGATGCCAGAAAAGCCCTAATATTGTGGAAGATCTCCTGGTCTGTTTCCATCTCCAACAAAGCCATCTCCTTCCCATTCCTTTCAGGCCAAACAATCCTCCAACTACACCCCTACCAAATAGCACATTTGCCCACTTGTTTCTTGCAAATGAAAAGGGCAAACTGACCCTTGGGATACAAGACATGCAAGTGGTGCTAATCAATCCATTTAACATGGCATTATATTAAAAAAGGAAACAAAAAAAATAATGTTTCGTCAAACGCCCATGTGAATCTTCTTTGTTCATTACAGTCTCATCACTTTAGCTTCTGACAGCTTCTACATGTTTTGCCTGTGTAGCTTCAGCAGAAGTAGATACCTGACATGACTGCTGTGGTATTTTTAACCTAGGCCATCTAAGCTTTGGAACATCTCAAATTTTGGACCTTGTGAAGGACTGTGCCACTTGTATCTCAGCCATTGCAAAAGATGCATGCATACAAAAGGGGAAAAATGGAATGTAACACTTGTTTGAATGGACGTGTTACTTTTTTATTCATTTATGGGATGAGGACATCGCTGACTAGGCCAGCATTTATTGCCCATCCTTAATTTACCAGAAGGCAGTTAGTGTCAACTCACATTGCTGTGACTCTGGAGTCACAGACCAGTTAAAGATAGCAGTTTCCTTCCATAAATGACATTAGCGAACCAGATGGGTTCTTCCTGACAATGACAAGTGATTCTTCGTCATTATTAGACTCTTAGTTCCAGATCTTTGCTGAATTCAGATCCCACCAACTTCCATGGTGGAATTTGAACCTGGATGCCCAGAATATTACCTGGCTGTCTGGATTAACAGTCCAGTGATAATACTACTGGGCCGTCACCTCCTCTGACGATATCTGTGACTTCTGTTATCAACATCTCACTCCTGGGCCAGTGTCTCTTATGAAATTGTAGATGTAAATGACCAGGTCACAACTCAACCACCTATCTAAGTGAACCAATTGAAAGATGAGTATTTACGCCAAGGCATGGATATAGGTCCTCAGATGGTGCTTTTCCTACTTTAAAATGCTACACATGATCATTGCAATTAGAAAACTAAAAACTTAGTATTGAATAGGATGTAAATAGATAAACTGACTAACCTATTGTACGAAGATAGATCAGTCAGTTCTTTTTACATCTATTCACTAGATAGATGGGTGGCACGGTGACTCACTATTTAGCACTGCTGCCTCGCAGCGCTAGGGATCTGGATATGATTCCACCCTCGGGTGACTGTCTGTGTGGAGTTTGCACATTCTCCCTGTGTCTGCATGGGTTTCCTCCGAGTGCTCTAGTTTCTTCCTACAGTCCAAAGACGTGCAGGTTAGGTGGATGGGCCATGGGAAATACAGGGATAGGGGTGGGTCTGGGTGGAATGTTGTTTGAAGTGCCATTGTGGTCATGATGGACTGAATGGCCTGCTTCCACTCTGTAGGAATTCGAAGATATCATGAAAAACCTTATGAACAGAATTCTCAGTATTATTTATTGCCACTTGTTGGTGCAGTACCTCATTCTCCTGTTAAGGTAATTTTAAATAGCAAGCCGAAGAAAGGAAATTTCTTGCCACTTCAACATAAGGATAAAGCAATCTTTTGCCAGTTGACAAGTCAACAAACTTGGAAACACTAAATTTGTCTCTAGGCAACAATAATCAATATCTGTGAAATACGTTGGTGTACAATTTTTTTTTCATTTTACTTCACAGTAACTACCATTTTTAATTTTATCTTTAACTTACCAACATTTAATTGCATCTTACAACATTGAAAATGGCCACTTAGTCCATCATATTTCAACTATTTGAACAAGCTTTCCAATTAATCGCACTGCACTGCTCTTTTCTTGAATGTTTCTTTCCGGAGTTCCCTTAATATTGTCTCTAAGACCTGGTACATTAAATAGAATTTAAGGTCTGTCTGTTTTACAGACAATAGTGGACAGGTACAGGTGTCCATAGTTGACTTGTTCTGCTTTTTCCCCGTCTCAGCAAATAAGATGTGCAAGTGTGACATGCAATACTGTAATAAAGATTTGACAAGTCCAAAACATTAGGGCTAGATGTGGATTGAGGTTAAACATTGGAAGTAATAAAGTCTGAGCCCAGAGAGGTCAGAAGCAGAAAGTGATGAATTTGTGCCAAGGATGTCAAGACATCAGAAGCTGTTTTCTGGAGGAAACTGTTATTAACTTGTTTACTGTATAACCCTGGGGTCCATTGCGTGGAATTGTAATTTTACTGTCCAAAATTGCTTAACCCTTTTACCACTAAGATTCCCTGCCACTGTGATCTCATTTTCAGCAGCAAGCATATAGAGTGGGAGAGTGGAAATACAGCCAATAGAATGAAGTACAACACGAGTGTAATGTCAGGGAAAGACCATCCAGTCCCTTCGGCTTGCTCAATAATCCAACTCCTAATGCAGGACTTTGCCTGATATAAGAGTGTGTTTCTCCTATATTCAGTTAAGAACCTTCCTACTAACATATCCTCTAATTGTATTTGCTGTCACAACTGATTTACGTGTGCAAGCAAGCTCTTTATTTGTTTTTTTTTTTCTGCAACCCCAGACATGTTGAAACTTAGGAGGGTTAACTTCTACAGAACTTATATGGGAGTTTTCAGGTTTCTGGGTAGCTGCTGTGAGTGTGGTTCCCAAAGTTTGAGTCACAACTCCAGTTAGGTCAAGCAAACATCATTTGGTTTTGCAAGCTCTTCCTCCTTCAAGGCAGTAGCAATAAATATGGAGAGAAGGGTCTGGCCAGACAGTCCCGAACTCGTTGGGTCAATTGTCGTGAAGCAGCAAAGGGATGAATGATGAGCTCAAAGCACCCTTTAACTTTAAGATGCACATCTGTCACCAAGCAGGCCCAGGTTGCTTATCTATCAATTTGGCACAGGCGCAGTCCAGGAAATGTAACTCCAGCCGCTGATGGAGTGTGGGAAGAGAAAACAGAAGTTTCTGCACCTGATCTGGAAAGATGCATCAAACTTTACTGGGTATTAACTCCTATCCACACATTGTGCATTAATAGTTACGCTAGGCTGCCTGAGGGCTTTTGTGGTGCAGTGATAGTATCCATTCGTCTGAGCCAAGAGGCTCAGGTTCTATTCCCAGCTGTGCCAGAGGTGTATTATAGCTAACATGTTAATCTGAAAATATCTATGCCTGGCTGTATTTGCAGGCAGGCATCAGAACCAGAAATGTTTGGGGAGGAATGGCACTTAGGGCATGGCAGCAGTCAGTGAGAGTGGGGGTTGATGGTAACAAAAGGAAAGCTGATTACTGTGTGTGCATAGGGACAGGAGAGATTGGAGGAGAGGAGTTGGTTATTGTGGCTGGGGGAGGGGGGAGAGGGTAGAGGAGAGGTTCTGGTTATTGTGGGTGGAGGCAGTTGGGGAAGAGGGACTACAATGATTCATCTGTCATCAGCATACATGCAGAGAGTGGCTGAAATCTACTTGAGTCGATAAAATAGCATTTTTTACAACCCACAAACAAAAACAGAAATTGCTGGAAAAGCTCAGCAGGTCTGACAGCATCTGTGGAGAGAAATTAGAGTTAAGATTTCAGGTTGAGTGACCCTTCCTCAGAACTTTCCTTACAAACTACTTTAAAACAGACTTCTTTGTTTGAATTTCTGAAGAAGGGTCTAGGCCCGAAACATCAGCCTTCCTGCTCCTCTGATGCTGCTTGGCCTGCTGTGTTCATCCAGCTCTACATCTTGTTATCTCTGTCTTCCTTGTTTGTATGATGTACTTTGCATTCTTCAATAATACACAAACTTTTTTTTATTTTGAAATATTATCCTTCAGCTTTTGCTGGCCCACCATCTAGCAAGGAAACTGAATCTACTGTGATAATTTGTTCACGGTCTGCTTTTCTGTCAAAATAAATCCTGTTAAAGCTGCCTCAATGAGCTCAAGTATGTTTTGCTGCTCATTCTTGTTCTCAAAATTTGCTTTTTCTGGCAAATTTTCCCACCTGGAGGTTTTTTCATGTTGATGAAAACAGAAAGCATTTCCACTGTTCCTTAAAGATGCAGCTATCCTCATGCTGAGAGTACAAAACAATCCTCTTGAACTTTATTACTGTATGGATTACTGGTGGGGGGGTGGGGACATATTCTGCCTTTCTTTTTCCAATAAAAATAATGGTTTTCTGCCTTCTGCAGTCACACAGGAGGCTTTCTTGCCTTTTGCAGCTAAGATGGAGGTTTGGTACTTCCATGCAGGAAAAATGGATGGTCTCCCACCTTTCATGGCCTAATACATACTGCTTCAAAGGGGCTGTTTTGATAACGGGTTTAACGGATGAAGCATTCTTATCAAGAAGAGGCACTTGTCTTAACAACAAGATATAGTTTATTTTTAATTCGTTCATGAAACATTGGTATCACTGGCTGGCTAGCATTTATTGCCTGTCACTAGTTGCCCTTGAGAAGGTGGTGGTGAGCTGCCTTCTTGAACTGCTGAAATCTATTTGGTGCAAGTAGACCCTCAGTGACGTTAGATAACATTTTGCAGTATTTTGACACAGTAACATTGAAGGAATAGCTAGATATTTCCACGTCAGGATAGTAAGTGGCTTGGAGGGAAGCTTGCAGGTGTTCTCATGTACCTCTTGCCCTTGGCCTTCTACATGGTAGATCCTGTGGTTTTGAAGGTGCTGTTTAAAGACCCTTAGTGAATTTCTGCAGTGAATCTTGTAGATGGTACGTACTGCTGCTAGTAAGTATTGGTGATGGAGGGACTAAGCATTTGTGGATGTAGTGCCAATCAAGTGGCTGTTTTCTGGCTTTTTAAATGTTGTTGGAGCTGCACTTATCCAGGCAAGTGGGGAGTATTCCATCACACTCCTGACTTGTGCCTTGCAGATGGTGGGCAGACTCCGGGAGTGTCAAAGAGGTGGTTTCTTGCTGTAACATTCCTCGCACCTGAACTGCTGTTGTAGCTACTGTACTTACATAGCTAGTCCAATTCAGTTTCTGTTCCATGGTAATCCAGAAGTATATTGCATGTCCGCCATAAGCAGAAGTTATGTGTCTAGTTCAACATAATTGTCAGGAGCCAGGGACGACACATCTGACATTGTCAGGATCGCAAACAAGACATGTGATTCTTCAGCCAAATCTACATGACTTCATCAGATAGGTTGGAGCCGAGTACAGTCTCCAACATTAACTCTTTCAGAATCATTAGCTTATACAATAATTATATACTACGTGTTACTGTGCAACTTTATTCCTGTTTTGGTTTTGCTGTTGCCTACTCAAAATTAAATTGGAAAATAATTTGAGGAGGGAATATTACATTAAAAGGAAGATTTCTTCCTGTCTGTCTTCTGAAATGAATGCCATCCCTTTGTGGAACATTTCTATTACAATATCATTCAACATACTAGGTAGTAGTCTAGTCATCAAGTTGACAACTTGACCTGTGAAGGATGTGTTCCTTTAAATTGAGCGGGTGACCTCCTTACCGTTATAGCCTTGACTTTCAGTTCATCTTAATTGGTTTTCTATATCTATATCATCAATTCTCTTCCTTGTTTTCAAATGTCAGATCAGTTGTAGTTTTATACTTTCATTCAGAACACATTTCTATGTTTAGGAAATGCAGAAATGCACCAATGTACATATACGATATTTAAGATCCAAGTTAAAAAAATACTTGAGTGTACTTGCTTTTATATTGATGTCACTAGAAGGATTATGAAGTAGAATTGCAATTCTCCAATACAGTCAAGCCTGGCCTGTTACAAGTTATTCAATGAGGTATTGCATAATACTGACCAAGGTTTCCATGCTACAAATGTCTGATATTTTAAAAGTAATTAATTAGCACTTGAAACATGTACCTAAAATGCCCTCTCCTAATAGGGGACTCTCCTGTCAGCTGTGAGCATGAATTCAGGATGGTATGATGCCTCCCTGGTGCCAGGATCAAGGATGTCTCAAAACGGTTGCAGCATATTGTGAAAGGTGAGAAAGAGGAGCCGGAAGTTGTTGTACATATCGGTAAGAATGACGTAATTAGGGAAAGGCTTGAGCCTTTGCAGGGTGAATATAGGAAGTTAAGGAGCAGAACCTTAAAGATAGTAATCTCTGGATTACTCCTGGTGTCATGTGCTATTGAGAGTAGAATAAAAAGGTAGGGTAGAAAGAAAATGAGGTACCTCTGATAAATTTATTTAAATGCGAATGGTCTTGCAGGTAAGGCAGGTGAATTTAGGGCATGGATGGGAACATGGGACTGGGACATCATAGCTATCACAGAGATATGGCTGAGGGTTGGACAGGACTGGCAGCTAAATGTTCCATGGTTTAGATACCATAGGAAGGATAGAAAGGAAGGAAGATAGGGCAGGATATCTGATCAGCACAGACGAGCTGAACTGAAGGATCTGTTTCCATGCTATACATGTCTATGACTCTTTGACCTTTAAACTATTTGGCAATCATTTTCAGCGTAAGTAATATTTATACATGGCCTCGAATCTATGGGTGCAATTTCTACTTTGATACAGTAACACATTGGGTTATATTAATAAAGATTGGATTTTTCTCATTTAATTTGGTTTATGAAGTGTGAATTTTGCCAGCTGATGATTTTTGAAAAGAACAAATAACACAGAAATGTGGCAAATTGGCCAAAATAGCCAATAAACTGCAATATGGAGCTGAAGAAAACAGTGTTGAACAGAGAGGCTGAGATTCTCTGCCTACATATTTAACATGGGGAGGTGACAGAAGAAGGCTAGCAAGCTATTTGTTCACTGGAGATTTGCTGCAGCATGTATAGAGAGAAGCCTGGGAGCGGCCTTCAGCTCTGTCTATCAGGAAATATATTTTAGGCAAAAAGAACCATAATCAACTTTTAGGATGTTGGGATGTACACAGGTTGAATGGAAAGATATTATAGATTAAAGCCTTGAGTCACATGTGTTATGTAAATGTAATTTAAATTTTGTGCGAGATTCGTACTATTGCAACACATAGTCTAAATAGATGGAAAGAGATGACTTGTCAGCATTTGACAATATATTTAATTTTTCGAATAGGAACGTTCTGTAGTTGACACCCAAAAGACACAAAAATGTTCAGACTATGTGATTGCAGTGTAGTTACAGTAAGTAACACAAGATAGTCCATAGAAAGTAGGATTTGCTGAGAGGATTTACCAATAAACTTGTTGACAATAAACAACCAAAAAACAAATGTTGGCAATCAGAAATACAGAAAGGAATTGCTGGAACTACACAGCAGGTCTGTTGAAGCGCAGAAGAAACAAGCCACTTGTTTGGAGCTTTCTGATACAATAGAGCTGGGACATTATGTTGGCTGTCTGGCATGCAGAATACATTGACTGGCCATGTATCCTAGTGGTGAAGGAGCTGCTCCTATTTCCATACCCTAGTCTCACCTGCATAGCAGGGTGCTAAATGCACCCACCGATTTGTAACTGAACAGGAGACAACAAGGTAACAGGGTGGGTAGGTTCAGGATATTGGTCATGATTGCAGAGTTCTTGAACCAGTCCTGTCTGACCCTCAGCCATGTTTCTGTGATAGTTATGATGTCCGAGTCCCATGTTCCCATCCATGCCCTAAATTCATCTGCCTTACTTGTAAGACCACTTGCATTTAAATAAATTTATCAGAGGTACCTCATTCTCTTTCTGCCCTGTCTTCTCTGCAACCAGACTATTGATGATTGGTAAACAGATTGCTTACTTTGTTTGGCTCAGAGGTGCATTATATGTGTTGTGATACCAGCCACTACCAGCTTGTGGATAGAGTAGTTTGTTGCCTCTATTGCCTTTCCTTGATTGGGTCTAAAGGTCTACTTATTTTACAGTGGTAAAGGAAAACTGGTAAGTCTTAATTGAATGAGACCCTTGTTTTAAACAAAATGTACTTAACATGATGATAATAATCAAGTACAAGTTACATTCAGTAAGTTAGGCATTAGGAGTAAGACTATTAGGAGACCAGATCATAACATGCCTTCTCCCTCCCCACCCCCAAGTTCTTATGGCACCATCAGATTGGGTGGAATATATGTACTGTCTAACATTAACCCTTCCAGAACCATTACAATGTTTAATAAGGTTAGTTGCTGCTCTGCCTGACTCCTCAAAAAAATTACCTCTCTGTTTTTGGAGGCTCTTTCTTTGTTCTTATCATCTGCATGCAGCTCGGGGACCAGCCAATTATTTTCTAAAATCCTTCAACGCAGCAAAAACTGCAATAGTGAAATATTGTCAGCTACATAATATTTAAATATTATGGGCAAAAAAGGGCTTATTTTTAGTAATTTGAATACATTGAGGATTAACATGGTATATTTTGAACAGTTAGCTATTATACAGGTGTAGCAGTCCTTAAATAACCACAAATAAAATTTTTAAATCATTATATTGATTTTTGAAATGTTTCAAATCTCATAATTTTCAAAATAGATGGAAAGTAAGGAATAAATTCTAAATCTCAAAATAAGTGGGTCAGAGGTCAATCAAGTTAGATCAGGGATCAGAACTTCCAGGATCAGAAGAGTAATATTTCACTGGCTCTGTGGTCATGGGATGAGACCCCCATGGTTTGGACACAGCCCCATAATCATATTTCCTCCCCAGTGTTCGAGGTAGCAGCTGGAGGCTTCCCAAGTCGGACTGTGGCCTGTTCTGGTATTCTTGGAATGGATGCCAAATCAGCTAACCAAGCACAATTTCACAATGTGCAGGGAAACCTGAAAGTTAATCTATAACTCTGCTCCTCTCACTCAGCTTCAAAGAAAAACTCTCCCATAGGTTTGGATCCCAACTAATGTTATTATTGGACAAGTCGGATCCCAGACTGAAATCTGGATTGATAGACGATATTTTGTTTTCTGGTTTTAATAATCAGGGCTTTCACTGGCACACAAACACACAGTGCTGCAGGTTTGGGGTTAACAATAAAGTTGAAGTATTTTATGCAGAAGAAATGAAGATAAATTTAGGGAAACCGGACTATTGACATATAGACAAATTTACAGATTTGAAAACACATGGTAAAGTACAAGCCTGTTAATCCCCAAACACATCTCACTGCACTCGCACCAAAGAGAATTCCCATCTCTTTTACATCCAGGGCATAATTTAATATAGCTTCAATTCTCTATCCTGAGAATCTGACAGCCTCTTCCTGGAGTTTTCACACAACTGAACTTAGACTTCCTTCAGCTTTAAGTAACTCCATCAGGCTTGTAACCAAACACTTCTGGTTTGAAACTTTTAACTAAACTCGTTACACTGTGGTAACCTGTTTCTTAATGGTCCTAAACAACCTCTCGTTCTCAGGTTTAACTATCTTACACATCTAGCTTCAACCAAAACGTCTGCAGACTGCCTAGCTTAAACCCAAAAAGTACTTTATTCAACTTATAGCTGTTTCCTCAAAACAAAAAAAAAACAGAATCTTCTATCTGAAAGCCTAATGATCCCAATGTAAGCATATTGCTGATAGTCTCCATTATTTCTCAGGCTTTGTTTTAGACATCTCCACAGCTCCAGAAATGCATACAAGTTATTCATTAAACTCCTCCAGAGACAAAGAAAACCCACATGCTACTTGTTCAAAATTCAAAGTTACAGTATAAACTATTAAGATATATGTAAATCACTCACCTCATATCACTCATGCACCTATATAACATATATAATTAATGTAATAACATACTATATAATAAGAATATATAATTAATTCTGTTTATTTTTAATTAACAGTGCTGGTGCATTCATGGAATTAAAAGAACAATGAAACAGAATCAACATTAACTAAGCAAGGGAAAGCAGAGAGCAGTGTACCAAGAGAACACATTTAAGATGATTGACAGAAGAACTAGAGAGATGTGAGGAATTTTGTTTTCAAACAGTGAATTACAGAGATCTGGAATACACTATCTGAACAGTAGTAATCGAAGGGGAACCTGATAATATTTGATGGGGAAGAAAGGTTACAGCACTACAGAGGAAGAGCAGGATAATTTGATGGTTCTATCAGATCCAGCATAGGAATTAAGGGCTGAATTGGATCTTTTGCCCTATGATTCTATTAATTAGCTAAGCAGAAAGTGTAATTAGTTATTACAGTAACCCCTGAGTATCTTCCAAGTCTAACATTATCACATTTGGGTTTTAGAGTTATTCAAACCATATAATTATTTTTTTAATATAGTCTATTTCAGGACAGGCAATAGCAATGCAAAATTTAGGATCTATGTAGCTTCACAGTCAATAAGGTTTGGCTAAAGTTTACAAACTATTTGAGATACACAGTATCAGAGTCTCTTGGTTAAACAGTTGCCTTTCAGGTAATCTCAGGAGTAAGTTATTCTTTATGTGGAGTAAGGATGAATATGTTTAAGTCCTTGTGCTGTGAAATCCCATGTAATGTGGTTGGAAAAAGGTTAGTGAACAATCATCGAATAGCAGCACACAGATCGAAAATTAACAAATCTCAAGTCAATGAAAGATCAGAGGAATTTATTTTCACAACAATGCAGCAAATATGCGCTGGTTCTGCCATCTCAGAAAGAAGATGAAAATCCCATAACATTATTTCAAAGAACAGCACAGGACATCATGATAAGTATTTATTCCTTTTTGCTAAAACTGACCATTTGGTTATCATGCTAACCCTAACCCTGCATTTGGAAGCTGACAGAGCAGGTTTATAGAAACAGAAGAGTCATAGAAGCATTTGGTTACAGCATTTCTGATATTGCATTTTGGCAACATTCTAACAGTACGCCATTGCTTGCAAAGCATTTCAAGTGCCATGAAAGACACGATATAAATGCAAATCTTTTGTCTATATTTAATAAGGTAGCATTGAAAACTTTCAGCACTGTGTTATTGAATTCTTTAAGATGAGTTGGATGAGTATTCAGTTAAAACAATCCATTCGTTACATGCAGAAGGAGAGATTTGTCCTTGTAGCATCTCATCCAGCAGCAATACACAAACTTAGTGATGCATGGAACTGTTTGCTTCCAGGGAATCGATATTGTCACGTTAACACTGCTCAAAGTGGCACTACACGAACCAATGTTTCCCCCGATGGTGCCAGTCCTTTGGAACACTACATGGCAGAGGTCGATGGTCTGGACTCAAACCCGAATTTAATTTCACTTAATTATCTCAGGGGGTAAAATAAGTTTTGCAATCTTTCCATGTTGTTAGTTAATTAGGCCCTTGCAAGCTGAAGTAGCCAACTGTGTAAATTGCACATGATCTGTTGAAGTAGCTGCTTTAATGGGCTGAATGCTCTTGACCTTAAGGTCAGTATGCAGGCACTGACAGGCTAAAGCTTCTGACAGGCTTTCCTAATGATTTCAGGATCACTCCGTGTGGAACTCGATCAATAATGTCTCACTTCTGTACACCTGACCTGGTTCTAGAAAAAGGCATAGTAAAGAAAGTGCAGCAGGGCAATCACAAGCCTGACTGACTATATGGATGGAGCCCAAGTTTGCAGAATGTGCTGATTTATACTTCAGCTTAAATTTCAACAGAGTTAATCAAATCACAGCACAACTACAGAGAAGTGCTCACCTGGCATTCATGTGAAACAGCAGCATGAAATTGACCAAGTCTTTTCAATCAACTCCTTTTCTAAATGTGAACTTTATTCCCCAGTCCCCTCGAGCTGTTCTGTTCGTTAAAGAACCTTGCTGATTTTTTTTTTAATTTGATAGTTTTGAACCTAGCCTACAGAAATGTGTTGCAAGTTGTGCCTTCTTTAACTGTCATAAGTAATCCAACTTGAAATCGAATTTGGACAGTTTTGATGCAGTTGCAATGAGACATCAGTTCAAAGCACTCAATGGGCACCGATTCATGATCTTGTGCAAACATCCAAACATATGAATTAGGAACAGAAGTTCGGCCATTCCGCTCTCAAGCCTGCTCCACCATCTGAGACATTTGTGCTGACTGAGGTGAAAATGTCCTCATCTCCACTTTCCTGTATCCTATTCTTCACAGGTAGCAGAAGAAGACTGGTCTGGGAAATTGAAAACTTATTCATGCTTTTCTGAGATAGTGTTGAGAATGTTTTACTTCACCCTACTGTGCTGTATCACACTCAATTTCTCAGAGTTAACTCAGATGAGGTTATAAACGATAGCCCTAATAGAAATAGCATGTTTTCCAGAATTGACATCCCTTCCCATAAAAGTGTTTTTCTTTTTCAAAAAATGCATAATTTGTTATGGTATAAATTTTGTATATGGTAGCTTAAACAGCGTTTGATATATATTTTATGGTTTAGATATTTATAACCCCCTTCGATAATTATCAAGCCACTGGCATTAATTGATTATGCAAATATAAAACTTTTAGGGATACAGTTTGCTCTGAAGTTATTTGCAAAACATTGGTATAAAATAAATGCAATTTGCAACTCTTGACAGAATGTAGTCAGCAGTTTATGATATGCCCTATCACTGTCACTTGAAATTACCATGACGAATATGGGGGATTCAATTTTTCTAAACATTCCTCCTTCTCGTATCTGCAACAATCTCCAGTTTTCAGCTGCTAAATGTGTTCTGAATCTATCTCATTTGGCATGGTGGTCATGTCAAACACAGAATGAACAGTGCCCTCAATGTGAAGACGTCAGCTGAAGATCCTGTGGTGCTCACAACTACCAATACTGTCAGGGAGATGCTTCAGGGACAGGTAGCCGGTGAGGATGCAATCAAATACTATTTTTCACTCTTGCTGGTTCTCTCGTCAGTTGCTGCAGGCCAAATTTAACAGATATGTCTTTCAGTTAACAGTTTGGGAGGAAGAGGTTGATGTGAACATTTGATTGGAAATGATGCATGATTTGATATTGCAAGTTGTTCTTCACAAACCTTAATGAGAGATTTGTACAGTAACAGAGTTTGAATGAATGGCGGCCCTGTGAGTATGGCACACAAGTAGCCCAGTCCGGTAGCTCCACCACATTGGCAATTCATTTTTAGGTATGCTGCTCCTGGCATTCCCTCTTTCATTTTTCATTTAACCAGAGTTATCCCCTGGCTTGATGGCAATGCTAGAGAGGGGGAGGCCACACGGTATTAGAGTACAATTCATCTGCTGCTGATAGCCCACCGTGCCACATTGATATCCAGAATCTGTTTCAAGTGTGTTCCATTTAACAGAGTCTTAGGGCCAGATAACACAATTGAAAATATCCTCAAAGTGAAGACAGGACTTTGGCTCCAAAAGGGTTGTGTAGTGGTCACTCTTAATGGTAGTATTTTGCATCATTCTGCATCTGTGGCTGACAGATTGGTGAGGATGAGGTCTAGTTTGCTTTTCCCTCTAGTGAGTCCTCTCACCACCTGCTACATACACAGTCTTGCAGCTGTATCCTTTCAGACTCAATCAACTTTTGGCGCTGAACATTGAAAACTGTGTTCAACACAGAGAAACACAGATTTGTTAGCCAAAGAGGCACAGTATGTAGTAATCAGCCAGAGCTTTCTTTGCTCATGTTTGACCTGACACCGTAAGAGTTCATTGATTTAAAATCTATGTTGAAGACTCCTAGGGCAGCTGTCTCTTGACTGTATACCACCATGCTGTCACCTCTGCTAAATTTGTCCTGGATAGGACATATCCACGGATAATGATGGTGGTTTTTGGGCCTTTGTCTGTACGGTATGATTCCATAGGTATGACTGTTTATTGTTAGATTAGCCTGTCAGACAGCTCTCCCGATGACTTTGCAGGAGCAACAAGGCTGTTTCTGCTGTTGTCGATTCAAGTGGCTTAATCAATGTCTGGTGGTCTGTCCAAGTTTCATTCCTTTTTTCCTTTCTATTAGTTAATGGTTGCAAGCTTACTAGACCATCTTCGAGGGCACACTGTAGGCTAGACTGGGTACAGATAGATATTTCTGCCCCTACATGGCATTGATGAATCAGACTTTTTGACCATAAGATATAGGAGCAGAATTAGGCCATTTCGCCCACTGAGTCTGCTCTGCCATTTGATCATGGCTGATATGTTTCTCAACCCCATTCTCCTGCCTTCATCCTTGATCCCCTCATTAATCAGGAAACTATCTGTCTCTATCTTAAATACATTCAATAGCTTGGCCTCGACAGCCTTCTGCAGCAATGAGTTCCACAGATTAACCACCCTCTGGCTGAAGAAATTTCTCCTCATCTCATTTTTAAAGGGTTGTCCCTTCACTCTGAAGGTTTTCCTCTCAGGTTCTAGTCTCTCCTACTAGTGGAAACATTTTCTCCACATCCACTCTGAAACTTTCAGAACACAGAGGCCTGGACAATCAGATCCCCCCTCATCCTTCTAACCCTATTGAGTATAGACCCAGAGTCTTGAACCACTCCTGATATGACAAGCCTTTCATCCCCAGGATCATTCTTGTAAACATCCTCTGGACACTGTCTAATGCCAACACATCATTCCTTCAATACAGGGCCTAAAACTGCTCACAATATTCCAAATGCAGTCTGTCTAGAGCCTCAAATATACATCTCTGCTCTTGTATTCTAGCCCTCTTGAAATGAATGCTAACATTGCATTTGCCTCCCTAACTGCTAACTGAACCAGTATGTTAACCATAAGACAATCACAAACCAGGACTCCCAAGTCTCTTTGTGCTTCAGATTTCCAAAGCCTCTCCGTTTAGAAGGTAGTCTATGCCTCTATTCTTCCTACCAAAGTGCATAACCTCACACTCTCTCACATTGTGTTCTATCTGCCACTTCTCTGGCAACTCTTCCAGTCCTCCTGCAGCCTTGCCTGCTTCCACAACACTACCTGTTCCTCTATTTATCTTTGTATAATCTCCAAACTTAGCAACCATACCCTCAGAGATAGCAGGAACTGCAGATGCTGGAGAATCTGAGATAACAAGGTGTAGAGCTGGATGAACACAGCGGGCCAAGCTGCATCAGAGGAGCAGGAAGACTGACCCTAGGCCCGAAACGTCAGCCTTCCTGCTCCTCTGATGCTGCTTTGGCCTGCTGTGTTCATCCAGCTCTACACCTTGTTATCAACAATACCCTCAGTTCCTTTGTCAGGATCATTAATGAAAAACATGAATAGTTGTGGCCTCAACATGGACCTGTTCAGAACTCCACAAATCACCAGTTGCCATCCTAAAAAAGAGCCCTTTATCCCTAATCTTTGTGTGCTCTCTCTGCTACTTGTGCTCCACTCTGTGACACTTGAAGTGGTTTCCATTTCTGATGAAGGGTCTAGGCCCGAAACGTCAAGCTTTCCTGCTCCTATGATGTTGCTTGGCCTGCTGTTTTCATCCAGCCCCACACCTTGTTATCTCGGATTCTCCAGCAGCTGCAGTACCTTTTATCTCTGGCACCTTCGCGGATGCTTCTCCATTTTGTGTGTTCTAGGGGAAGCAATACACATGTGTTGGTGGAAAAATTACATTTGTTTAGGGAGGCTTTTAGTGAGTTCTTGTAGCATTTCGTCTGGCCTCCCTAGTGATCGCTTACCATTACAGAGTTTGGAGTAGCGCACTTGTTTAGAAAATCTTGTGTCAGGCAGGTGGTCAATGTGGCTCACCTACAAAATTGGGGATACTAGCCTGGGAGAGGTTGCTCATGATGGTATATCTATCCTGCACATTGATTTGCAGGATTTTGCAAATGCAGCACTGGTGATAACTTATCAGGGATTTGAGGTCTCTGCTATACCCGGTCCATGTTTCTGATGCGGATAGGAGATTGGGGAACATGGCTGCTTTGTAGACCTTAAGCCTGGTGCTGGGTTTGAGTCTCAGACTTCAAAACCTCTGTTCCTCAGGCATCGATGGCTGCACTGGGCATATTGGAGTCAACATTTGGATTCCATTGTCACCGTATGCTCAAATCAAGAGGATGCTCTGAGGTATGGGAAACAATCCATGCTGCCTGGGGGCTTGCCATGGATTTTGATGGTTGGGGGTGGGGCGGCATTGTGTGGCAGGAATAGGATGGTTGAAAAGCTTTGTTTTCTGGATGCTTGGACTGAGTCCCATTGTCCCATACGCTGAAGGAGTCGACAATGGTTTGTCGCTCAGCCTCTGACAGTGCATTCAGGGGGGTCATTGTCTGCGTACTGCAGCCCAGTGACAAAGGCTGGGTGGTTTTGGTTCTAGCATGGACATGTCAGAAGTTGAACAGTCTACCACTCGTCCTATGGAATTAACTCCACTCTGGCGGGAGATGGGATGGAGAGGAAAATAGGGACGAGCATTGGTACAATGATGCAGTCTGGCCTGAGCCCAGTTTGCACTGTATTGGGTCTGTATTGTGTCTGTTGGTGAGGATCACCTCTTGCATGTCATCATGAAGCAGACAGAGCATGGTGACAAATTTCTACACCAACTGAATTTGAGGAAGATATTCCACAATCTGCTACATTTTTAAGGGCAAATAGTGAGGATGAACATCTGAGAATGAATATGAAAAAAAACATGAATTTACCAATACTTTCCTACACAGACACCATTTAAATGAGATTATTGATCTGTCCACCCTTAGGCAAGTTAGAATAAATAAATATGATAGATGGTCACTCTTGCTCCCTTGTATTCCATGTGGCAATCACATCAAGAAGTCAATCTCCCCGGCTTCCGTATTATATGAAATGACATCAAAAAACATGAAAAATAATTCCAGAGTCAGAAGTCTTTACAATTTCATGAGAATAACCTTCGCTTTTGGAAAGGAAACTGCAACGTAAATTTACAGACACGAAAAGTTTCAGCCTTGTTGGATTTAGCAGATTGCCCCGCCCCCTACTGGCTATAGTGAAAATTACTCCAAAATAATTTTTTTAAAAAAACATTAAATGGAAAACAAAGGGGGAACATTTCCATAATAGCCCTTTCTCCTAGTAAAAGCAAGCTTGAAAGGGACAGATCGTGAATACAATGAAGGCTGTTCTGCTTGGTTTCCTGAAAGATTACGCTGAAGAAAAGAAATCAGAAGCAAGTTGCCACAAAGATTAATTTTGTTAAATTCAAATCTCATTTTACTACAGAGAATGTAAATCATACAAAAAAACGTAGCAGATCTTTTACACCCTACAGTCTACTGAATCCTGTGACAATATATAACACGTGTCCAATGATATGCACGTGTCCTGGTAATTGGGATGCCCTTTATACTGGAACAATCGCTTCTTCACTTAGTCCTCTCCTGCCTGCTTCAGATGAAATGGATGTTTTAAATCTGCGGCAGAAACTGAAATCAATGTTTTTCAGGCACTACAGTGATCCCTCAAAGTACTGCTAGGATTGCAGCATACATTGTGTTGAGCATTGCTACACCCACTGATAAGAATTATCAAAATTGGATTGTTCATAAGATAGGTATGGATCATTTCAACAGAAATCAGCTAAATGTCAATTTCAGGGAGTTTCATGGAGGGTTTTGTTTTTCTCCATGAGCGCTAGTGGATTTTTTTTTTCCACAAAATTCTCTGCATCTTGTCTCATTAGGTATGCTTTTGTGGCACCTCACTCACGTTATCTCACATTCAGCAATAGCCAAAATAATTGGGATTGTCTGCACCTCCTGGGATTCCCTTATTTAAAGTCCAGCTATTCACCACATCAAATGGTGGCAGCCAGGAGCTGCCCTTCACAGCGCTCCTAGTGGCAGGGCAAAGAAAATATAACTGAGGGTACATCGATGGAACAGCTACATTTCATTGCAAATACAAATGCAAGCTCGTACATGTATTTTACACCATTACCTGGCTTACTGACAGTCATTCTAACTGCAGCAATGAGAATCAAGCTTATCTGTCCTTTGCATGATCCCACTTTCAAACCCTAAGGGAGTCTCTTTTTTCTAATGCCCAGTGAAGCTTTTCATTGTTCAGTGTGGGTTCACCTATTGGAAAGCCTTTGAATAGTTTAAAACTCTTATTCTGCACTGCCAACAGTGAAGAACACACAAGCAAAAGATGCATTTGCTTCTTACTTTTCGACCAATGAACATTTGCAGTCAGTGAGTAATCCCTGCTCCCAGTGAGTAATCCCTGCTCCCTGTTCGCATCTACTGGAAGCGAGTGCTAATTAAATCCGGCCTGGCTTGTTGAGTCTGATGCTACACAACTCAATCACACAGAAGATGATGTTCCTCCTGCTCAAAATCCTCTTCTTCCACCTTGGAAGACTGCTGCTGGCCTCACAGTTTCTCTGTCCATCAGATCCCGCCTTTGCTGTAGTTGTGCAGCACACAGTGTGCAAGGATTGTGTGTGAACTTCTGAAATGAACTGCAAGGACCTCTAGTCCAACCCTAAAATTGGGACCTCATCTTCAGGTGTCCTATTGCCCGTTCCAACATGTGCCTGGTGAAAACACGGCCGCACATGATATCTAGGCTCGGCCCCCATTAGGGGGTTCCATATTAGAGTCACCAGGCATGGTTGTAGCCCTTGTCTCAAGTTAACCATACTTCTAAAGCATCAACTTTTGAAGCAGGAGGGTTCTCAAAGATGTGGGATCATGGCAGCTCTCAAGGTATCTAGTGCAAGCTTCTAAGATGTGGTACGAATGATCACAGATACCTTGGATAGCGATAGAATGGAAGCTTTATTTTTCATTCATGAAGTCAACTGTGTTATGATATGGTGCTCTAAATCCAATGTGTGCACAAGGTACATATTCACAGTACCCCACACACTGAGGAAAATCAATTACATTTGCAAAGCTTACTGCCCCAACTGCAGCACTGACTTCATGTCAGTGTTGTTGAAGCTGCAGTCATCTCGGAGGGAGTATTCCATCAGACTCCTGATTTGTGCCTTGGAGATGGTAGGGGGTATCTTAGGGAGTCAGGAGATGAGGTACTTGCTGCAGAATTCCTTGTGTCTGACCTGGTCTTGTAGCCCCAGTGTTTATATGGCTCATCTGTTTCAGTTTCCACTTAATTGTAACACCCAAGGTACAGCTGTCTACCAATGCTGCCACACCTGCTGAGTTTATCCAGAAATGACTGCGTTTGTTTCAGATTTCCAGCATCCCCTGTTCTTTGTTTTATTTTAGTAGTTCCAGGGTCGTTGACCTGAATAGATATGCAGCTAGACTTTAGATATGGTTAAACTGTGGATTCAATGTATGCAAATAAAAATGGCAGAATAATGGCTGACTCTGTCCAAAGGTGCAAATGTAAAACAAGAGACTAAGACATGCACATGGCATCAAAAACCGAAAGGAGGGACAGAGTTCATGTTTGAAGTTGTGGTACTAATGTTGAGTCCTAAAAACTGTAAAGTATCTAATCACAGGTTGAGATATTGGTCCTCAACTTGTGCTGGAGCAATGCAGTGTACAGAGAGCACAAATGTGAGCTTGAGAGCAAGATGGGCAATTAAAATGCTACATCGCCAAATTATTCAGAGGCATGTCAGCTAAACAATCAGCCAGATTCCTCGAACCCAGTCCTGCTGAGGTGGCACCGAGATGTAGCAGAAAAGCAAGATTAAGCAGCAATAAAAGCAGTTTCATTGCACAGATGAACCTGATACTTGACACAAATATCATTCCTAGTACAACAGTCCTGTGGTCTCTGTCAATCTGTTAAGTCTCTGACTGTTGATGTTTCCTTGTAGACTGCGTTGAGAAGTGGCGATGACTTATGTGCATGTCAATTGGACCCGTACCAAGAACATGGAGATTGTCATTCTCTGCTGCTCTCTGCCAGGAACAAAATGGCTACTTAAGATCAATATTTGTGTTTGAGAGTCAATCCACTTAGTTTATCCCCTCAATATTTCTGTAATAGATCAGTGCATCTTGCAAACTCAGGTCTGAGTCATATACACAGCTCTATGTAATTCTGGGTAACTCCACACCGATGCTGTGGCCAGGAAGCTGAACGGGAGGTTATTGGTGCCAAGGGGACAAATTAACTTACAATTACTGGCAAACAAAGTACCTCAGCATTTTAAAGATATAAAACAAGCATTCCCCTGTGGGCAGGAATGTTTCAGTGACATAAATGGCTCATTGTTGTGATTGTCTACATACATCAGTTTAAAGGCTGTCAACCTCTCTGTCCTATGTTATGGCTTGGCTTCTTCAGCATCCTTACTTCAGCTGTTGGACTCCCTTATTCCTCATCCTAGGAGACAGGTGTCTGGCCGATCTCTCCTTTTTCTAAACCCTGACCCCTGTTGTTGAGTTAGTTTGTACAAACAATCACTATCCTGGAGACCCTGCTGTGCTCCTCCTGATGGTCCAGGTAATGGAAGCTCGTATTTTCAAAAGATCAAATGTCTGTTCAGTGATGGTCCTAGTGGATGCATGGGCAGCAGTATCGCACTGTTTGGCATCAGTCTGAGGGTCTCACACTCGGATCATTAGTCATGCTTACTTGTGGTGCCCTTGTCCTTATGAGCTAGGCCTGGAGATGATGTGGGGCCAAGGAAGCCAGGAGTTGTTTAGAACGTTAGTGTTGTGACAGCCCCTTGGTTAAGGGACACTGTCAGGAATCATTGCCTGTGGTCACTAATTGGCTCATCATTGAGGGAGTGAAATCCCTTCCTGTTCACGAATCTGACTGGAAGATGCCAGGGAGTCTGAGTGCCGCATGCTCAGTGTGGATGGCCCCTTGCAGCTGAGGGAACCCAGCACTGGTTTGTAAATCTGACAGATCAGGCACCTTGTCTGTCTGGGTGTTTAGTGAATGGGACAAACCCCATTGAGTTCAAAGGGCATTGGTGAAATGCCAAATGCATTTTTGGGCTGCCACTGGGGCAGTGCCACAGGTGTGCCCAGCTGAGGTTTGAAAGGAGCTCAGTGAGGAAGTTCAACAACTCTGTGATCTTCAGAACTACAGGCACACTGCTGCTTCATCTCACTCTGGCTGTCCCTTCCTTTCATCTCAGAAGTAAATAGCTTACAACAGGGCAGAAGCAGTCTAGCTAAGTAATTGATTTCCCAACATTCAATTCCCTCATCACCACCAGCTGTTTCAGTTTTGACAGGATTGGATCTTTCTGCGTCCAAAAACTGATATTGTCAGCTGTAACTGGACGTGTGGCCAGTGGCAGTATCACCATCGGTGCATCTGTCAGTGGAGGCAGCTCAATGCATCTGCATTTGCTACCTGTCCTTCTCAACGGTGTTCTAACTTGTAATTATATACACAAAATATTAGAGCTCACCACTAGATTCAGACTGAAGCTATGGGTGCGACTTGTCCTCTTTATGTAGACCTATCAGGGTACTGTGGTCCATTTTCATTACAAATTTATATCCGTAAAGGGATTGGTTGAACTTCTTGACTCCAAATATGACCACCAAACCTCCTTTCTCTATCTGGTCATTTTTACATGCTGCACTAGCCAAAGTCCTGGACGCGTAAGCTATTGGACATTCCTCTCCATTGGAACTCCTATGGCTAATGCTACCCTGATGCCATATGGAGAGACATCACATTTCAGGACCAGATCACACTTGGGATCATAGTGTGCCAACACCCTAGAGGATGACAGCTGTTTCATCACTTCCCTGAAAGCTATGGCTTGGCTATGCAACCATTTCAAAGGCTGAACATTTTATTAAAAGTTGATGCAAAGCTGTCAGGATGGAGGCCAGGTTATGTATGAACTTTCCATAACAATTCACCAGCCCGAGGAAATACCTAAGCTCCAGTACAGACATGGGAGCTGGGGCACCTTTGATTGCCATCACTTTATTTTCTAACAAGTGTAACCCGGTCTTGTCTGCTCTGTAGCCCAAGTAGGTCACTTGGGTGCCTGGAACATATATTTTACCCTCCTAAAGTGTACACCCAGCAAGGATAAACGTCTAAGGACTATGACCAAGTTGTGTAAGTGCTCGTTATTGGCTTTCCTCATTATTAGCACATCATCTAGATGAATGGTGATCTGGGGTAGACCTTATGAAATGTCTTCCATCGTCCACTGAAAAATTGCACAGGCTGATGATACCCCAAATAGCAGTCTTGTCTCTTGGTACAAACCATTATGGGTATTAAGTGTAGCATACTTCTAGGAATCCTCATCTAACCTCAATTGCAAGTATGCATGGCTCATGTCCAGCTTCATGAAGGAAAGTCCCCCTGCCTGTTTTGAGCATAATACCCTATGTGAGCAACTGTGCATAAATCAAGCTGCCAAAAGTATTTCACCATTTGTTTAAAATCGCCACAAAGGTAAACCAAGCCATCGGGTTTCACAAACAGTATGATCAATGCTGCCCATTCCACAAATTGGACTGGTTTGATTATTCCTTCACTTTCTAGTTTCCTGACTGCTCCCACTACTTTTGCCCGTAAGCCAAATGGCACTGGGTAGCCCTTGCAGAATCATGGAATTGCTTCCTGGTCAAGATGCAAGGGGCCTTGGCCCCTCTGATAGTCCTTACGCCTTCCTGAAAAACTTCCGGCTATTTGATTAGGACTTCGCTTAGGCAACCATTTTCTAATTGCTAAACAGTGAATTTTTCCTCAACCAATTTTACCCCATTAAGCTTGGGACCACTTTTACCAAAATCAGTAGTAACTGAACCAGCGGTTGCTAATAAGAGTCTGGAACCAAAGTTGTACCCTAAATCTGTAAAGGTTTACAGTTTAGCCAAGGTCTTGCACAAACATAAGGGTTGGAGTCCAGAGCAAATTTTATTGAAGATGTAGAGCTGGATGAACACAGCAGGCCAAGCAGCATCAGAGGAGCAGGGAGGCTAACATTTTGGGCCTAGACCCTTCCATCAGAATACCCTGTAACTCATATGCTCCTCTTGTCACATTTTCCAAAGATAAAGCCAGTCAAAGTGCCTGTTTCAAGTCCTGTTGGGCCTCAGCTAGTGGGAGCTTTTGCACAGTTACATCATTAATCCCACATACTAAACAGTCTCTCAGCGTCTCATTTAGATTAAACCAAAGTCATATGCCTCTGCAGTCATCTTAACCTAATCAAAAACCCAGATACAGATTCCCCAGTTCTCAAATTGCAATTCTTGAAAAACAATAGGATCTCAGAATAATAGGAGGCTTGGACCCATA
This sequence comes from Ginglymostoma cirratum, assembly GCA_024137785.1. NCBI lineage: Eukaryota > Metazoa > Chordata > Chondrichthyes > Orectolobiformes > Ginglymostomatidae > Ginglymostoma > Ginglymostoma cirratum. Next base: position 25,143,641 of record JAHRHZ010000087.1, read on the forward strand.
ATATCCTTTCACTGAATCCATCAACTCTTGAAATGTTTTCATATCTGGCGCCTCAAGCAAAGTTAGGTTCCTAATAACTGAAAAATCTTCAGGTCCACAACCTGTCAGGAAACTTACTCATTGCTTTTCATCTGTCCCAACATCACTTACTCAGAAAAAAAAAATTGCATTCTTTCCACATGCTGGGCCCAGTCTTCAATGGTAGGATCAAATAAGTCAACCTTACTAAACAATGTCATGATGCCAGAAATGCTTACCCCAAATCAAAGATAACAATTTTGAACAAATTTCTTCAGGAGCAGTCTTTTCGCTTATTGCCACTGAAATGACTCCATAGAGCCAGTATTCAGTCACCAAGTCACCAAGTCACCAAGTCACCAAGTCACCAAGTCACCAAGTCACCAAGTCACC
>JAHRHZ010000087.1:25144061-25154069 GCA_024137785.1 Ginglymostoma cirratum
AGTCACCAAGTCACCAAGTCACCAAGTCACCAAGTCACCAAGTCACCCTTTATTTGCAAGTAGAGAATCCTTGACACTGATACTGCTCCCTCAGACTGTATAGAACCCCTGACACTCTTGTTTATATATGTCAACCAGGGCTTCCCAATCAGAGTAGCTTAACAGCCCCAATCAATCTCACCTGACTGATGTTGTTGCCTTCACTACAATAACGCAGCCAAGTAAGTTGTTAATGTTGTCAATAAACATCAAGATATCTGACTCAACAAAAGTCCAAGTCTGTGGTACATGTTACATGGGCTAACACGTATGAAACAACAAAGCTGCATTGGTTTGTATTAACATGCCTCATATATGTAGTTGGATTTGTGAAAGTAGAACTTACTGTTTTTGTCTAACAAGATTGAACCTGTGAATATAATTCAACTGCGCTGGTGTGTTAGTGAGTATTCACGCCATGGTAGTGAATACAAAATAAGTCAATCCGCCTTAAAGGTTCTGAAAGCTTAACACTACAACTTTAGCTTGACATTGGGAAACTAAATTTTTGCCCACAAGCGGTATGTAAAGATTCACACTTTATAAATTCAGCCCTTTTCACCTTCATTGAACTTGCTAGGATTCCTGATGTTGTAAACCAAGATGACGTCAGCTAAAAACAGAAATCTTACTGAAATGGAGATGTGCATCTCCATTAAAGGTCATATTTCTATTAAAAATGGCAAGTGACCAGAAGCTAGCGGGTCACTCTTATGGATTGAGCTGAGGTGTTGCTCTGTGCACCTCTGAAGATAAACATCTCAGTTCTGAAGAAGTGACATATTTGAGTCAAATTTTCACTCATTTTCACTCTCCATGTACTCCTGAGTCAAGTCCAGGGGGTGAGCCTTCAGTCAGGAGTTCCTAGCAGTTAGTCAAGGGGATCCTCCAATAATAATCCAGGGGCTTAGAAGCATTTTTCTTGACTCATCACTACTCTGAGCTCTACAGTGTCTCAAGCAGTTACTAGCTAGACTAACCTCATGGTGTCTAGGTGATGATGCAGCAACAAGTGTCAGTAATCATCAGAAGTAGACAATGATAATAAATGTGGCCCGTTGCTGTCAAACCCAAACATGTATAATCTTCAAAAGAGACAATGCAATGTGCCCTACAATAACATTTGAGAAAGAGTAGGGATCGGTTATTCCCATTACTTACTGGATCTACTCAGCTCACCTGACAGGCTTAAGGCACCCAAAAAAAATGCACAAGTTGTGAGGACCTCACTGACAAGTTATATATTGAGGAATAATCTCCTACCAGTTGGTATTTTAGCAGTTTCAAGTTACACAGATAGCCAGGAGATATGTTGATTATCAAGGGAATTCAGTCTATTTGATTGACTACTGATTCTCGAATTAGGTTTCAATACGTTTCTTCCACAGTATTGTTACTGCTATAACTACACTTCAGTAAACAGTGAGTCAGGGCAAATACTTTTGATTTCCATGAGCTTTAGTATGTTCACTTCGGTCTTCACTTGCAGTAGTAAAAATGATGTGAAAAAGATGATGATAACGATACAATTAATTCCTTTTTCAGTAAAGAGAAGCATACAGGATTGAAGGCTATTCCCATGGATTTTTTCACATGGTGTCATTGTGTGTAAGCACAAACAGTTGTCAAGATATATCCATTTGATTAAGAAATCTGTAAATGGAATGATCATTTTAATTCATTGCTTAATTTCTTCTCTCAGCCCCTCAATTGGATTTTTAAATTTATTTCTTCTTTATATCTCCTTGGAAAAGGCTGAGAAGATCTTACAGAAATTTTCAAATTCCAATGAGGAATGCCCACAGTAGACATGGAGAAACCATTCCTGCACATTAAACGGATAAAGATCCAGTGTCTGCGGTTTCACTATTGTGGAAAAGAAGCAAATCTGAGGTGACAAAAAAAGCATTTCCACACAATGAGTGGTTTAGGGTGTGGATTGCACTGCCTGGAAGCATAGTCAAGGAAGATTCATTCAAGGCACTCAAAAGAGCATTAGATGTTGATTTATATCGAAACAACGCACAATGGTTAGTGACAAAGGCAGGACAACTGACTTGGGGTATGATGTTCATTTAGAGACCCAGTGAAATCAAGGTGGGCCCAATGACCTCCCTCTGTGTAATTACCATCCGGTCATTCTAAATGGCTTTTCTGATGCTTTTACGACCAATTCGTTTATTCTTTTCTTTCCATTTCGGGGATACATTCATTCTACATGCAGGGTGATCTGACTTTAAAGATCTAAAATTTAGTCTCCAATTGTAACATATTTCTTCCAAAGCTTAAATATTTAGCTGTGGGTGACAGGTAAGACCTGCTACTGCGTGACATAAACCAACAACATCAGCACTGCTCTCAGATCCGCACTTTTATATATTTTATGTAGACATTAGGAAAATATTTATTAAAATGTTTATTAAAACATTTTACACACTATGTTCGCATTCCATGTCAATCTTCCACAACCATAATTTCACACCAAATTACTGAATTACATAAATCAGTCCTGTTGGGATATTCCTGTTGACTCAACTCACCCACTTCAACATTGAGCCTTCAAGGAGATATTGTATTCATTGGCACCATTGGATGGCACCAACAGCCTGTTTTATTTTTATTCTTTGCAGTGACATTGGTCACTTTCTAATGGAAGTAAAATTGGATAAAAGCACAGAGAAGGCTTAGACCACGTTCGAGTCATGATTCAAGCAATAACCATTGAACCAATTTTTAAGAGCAGTCCTGCTGTGTAGGAGAGGTATGGGCAACCACATTTCACTTAGTCTGAAAGAATACAGTGTTATGTGCCCCAAATAGTTGTTGGCCAATGTGTTGTCTGTTTGCTGATAGTCGAGAGGTTGCTCAGTGAGTGAAAAATGAGAAACAAATGCTTATCAGACTTGATGGGAATGGATTCAGTTTCAGTTTCCTTCCTGTGCTATTTGTGCTCAAAGTGTCACCAGCCAGTAAAAAGCAGAGGTACTGCATTGCCCAATGATCATGATTTCATTCACTGGCTGGGTGAGAGGAAGCTAAAGGGACATGATTTCTCTCAAGGTGTCCCATCTCCTTTAACATGAGGGAAAGGTACTGCATTTCCAAATGGAGGCGGAGTGATAGAAAGACAACCAGGGATTGTCATCTCAGTGCACACCAGAGGTTCCCTACCTCACCACCTCACCTCTGCTGAGGACTCAAACACCTCTATCAGCTCAGGCTGAGAAGTTTATAGCTGTGACTGTGTTGGGGGTCCCATGCAGGCTGTACCCTGCTAGGCCCCGAACAGCCAGGATACACCCATCAAAACCATATGGGGCGAGCTGACAAAGCAATCAGCTGGATTGCTTATGCCCAACTCTCCTGCTGAAATGGCACCAAGATGTAGCAAGGGGTAAAGGAAGATTACACAGCATTGACATCACTTCGGGTGCACAGATGTCAAACATCTGTGCAACCTGACACTTGACACAAATATCATACCTTTTACAAGAGTTCTGTGGTCTCTGTCCATCCGTTAAGTCTCTGACTGTTGATGTTTCCTTGTAGATTAAATTGAGAGGTGGTGATCACTGTACACGCTTATGTGCATGTCAATTGGAGAAGTGCCAAGAACATTGAGATTATCGTTCTGGCTTGGCTTCTTCAGCACCCTCACCTTGCACATTGGCTCTGTCAGGTGGCTGGCCAATCACCTCCTTTTCTTAATTCTGACCCCATTATTGAGTTAGTTTGTACAACAGTCACTATCCTGGACACCCCTTGTGGTGAGTACCGCAGTGATCCTCCTGTGTTGTCCAGGTGATGGATGCTCATGCCTTCCCAAGATGAAGTGTCTGTTCAGTGATGGTCCTAGTGGATGCATGGACAACCGTGTAGCTCTGTTTGGCATCAGTCTGAGGGTCTCACACTGAGATCCTTAGTCATGCTTACTTGGACGTACTCTTGTCCCTCTGAGCAAACCATGGAGATGATCTGGGGACACTAAAAATTTGCGGAAGCTGGGAGTTGTGTGAAATGTGAGCCTTGCGATAGCCCCCTGGATAGGGGGTGCACAGTGCCAGGAATCATTGCCGAGGGTCATTAATCAGCTGGTCATTGAGAGTGTGAAATCGTTCCTGTTCAAGAATCTGACTGGGAGATGCCAGGAAGTGGAAATGCCACCTGTACCCAAAAGAACCCAACAATGATTGTAAATCTGAAAGCTTGGACACCTTGGCAGTCTGGTGCTTGGTGAATGGGACGAACCTGATTGCTTTTCTCCAAAGGCCATCTGTGAAATTAGAAATATTTTTCTAGACTGCTGATTTGCTCTCGATGACCCCATCTGGGGTTTGAAAGGAGCTCTGTGTTGAGAAATTTAAATGTGTTTTCTTTTTGTCTTGCCCATTTTGTGTTAAACTGCCAGTTTTCCTACCACACCTCCTGTTCAACGGCATGGTCTTTTCTCCCCCCATCCTTACCTCAGTTTGTACTGCAAATTCCATTGAGTTCATGATATTTTCATCCAGTTTTCTATTGCCATTACAAGTTGTTTGCTGCTCCTTGAAGTTCATTTCAAGCTTTCGCTTCTCACCAACTTCTTGGTGTGCTGCTATCCATTCCTTTTGTAGTTTCCTCTTTACTATCCATTCCTCTTCATTCACGCTATGGTTAGCACCATCCCTAGTAGGATGTTGTAGCCAGCAGAAATGTTCATATCATCCAATCTTTGCATTAAATATTCACCTACAATCCACTGTGGCATAAGTTAGTTCACCTTCACTCATGTAACAGTGGGATGGGAGAAATGCTATTTCACATCAGAAAATAATTCTTTGTTTTTTTTTTCATTGTGAAACACTAATTGCTGGTCAATACATCTTCAGCTGATACCTTTTCATTTTTCATATTGCTGTAATAATTAAGTGATAAATACATTTAACAAAATGTGGAATTTTTTTTAGAATTACCATGGCTAGTCATACTTTCCATCAACTCCTATATTGTTAATATATCACTTGCATAAGGTGTCAGTGCGACCAAGAACACTGAGAGCCATGCTTGCCTTCATTTCTAGGATCTCTTGATCATGGAGTGGAAATGTTTTCTTGTTCAAATTCTCAGATTCACCTCTTTGTGCAATTAGATGGCAAAGGTATTGAGAAAGTCAAAATGGCAAAAGTAAGTCCTTATTTTTGACAGAATAGGAAGCAACAAGAGCCAGTCTTTACCCAGTTTAGATTTATTCACGTGAAACATTACAAGTACATATCTCCAAGCACAACCACATCATGAGTTCAGGAAGAGTCTATTTTTCTTTTCTCGTCAGTCCTATGATCTACCTAAGTGGAGCTGGAGCATTTGGTGACTGCTTTTATGCCACTGGAGACTGTGCGTTTGGCCAGTTTGCCTCTCAATATGAAGCAGACAGCATTGTAGATCTCCAGAATGGGACTTGAATCCGGTGTCTTTGATCCTGAGGTAGGGACACTACCGCTGTATCATGACAGCCTTTCAAGTCTCCTCAAGGTTATTTTTATTCAACCTGTTCAGAGATGTTGTGGCACACCTCTGGAGCAAGTGGGACTTGAACCTGAGCCTCTCAACTCTGAGATACGACACTGCACAACAACAGTCCTGCCAAGTCTGCAAAAATATCTTTTGTTTATCAACAAACACTGAATTATAGGTATCTGGAACAGTGACTTTCTTTTTGTTGGATATATGCTGAAGTGAATTGTGTTAAAAGTTTGTTGACTTTAAACATTTGTGGCCTTTTTATATACTTCTGATCAACCCGTTTAAAGATGTCATTAAACATTTCTGGGGGTAGGTCTGAATTGAACCTAGGCCTCCTGGCTCAAAGATAGCAATAGTCCCAGTGTGCCGTCAAGTCTCCTCAAATAATAACCCAGTAAATGCCCTTTACCTGCAAATAATAAATTACAATGTACAGATAATTTACAACCTTCTCAGACAAGCAGAGGGAACACTGCATGATTACTTCTCTAGGGCTTTGGAGAGACGCAGTGAGCACAAAGGTTTGCACCATTGGTACAAAATTTTACTACAATACTTCAAAGTCTGATGAGACTGTCTATTAAATTAATTTAAACTACCTGCAAAAAAGGTTCACACTTTAGTGGCCACGTTAAGAAGAAATAGAACAGATGTGGTCCGAGTACTAAAAGTGTTTGCTATTCGCATGATTTCAGGCATCTTCCTTCCAATCCATATACGCATAGCTGCAATGAATCCCAAAGTGCTACGTTTACCTTCAAAATAAAATTGCATGAATTGAAAATGATAGTCATTGTAAGGCTGCATCCTGCCTGTTCGCTGAATAATGATTCAATAAAAGTACTGCAAAAATTCAGGGAATTAATTCAGCCAGCCAATGCTCGTAACTCTTATATTGATTCATGTAGGCCCATTGGGTGGCATAGTCTAATTGAAGCTGGCAGGATTTTATGCACTTCAAATTACATTCTTTAACATTATGATAGATCTTATTTTTAACAGTATGTGGGAGCCAGCCAAGAACGTAAGTGTTCTGATCAGTGCTGATGTGAGATATCTTTAAAAGCCCGATTATTTTCGAAATAAACAAAACAAAAATGTAAATTTCAAGACAGCTGTGTGTTTACATCTGCTTTTAACTATCACTTTTTAAAAGCATTATAGGCATAGTTACAATACATAGATTTCCATGGTGCAAACAATTAGCTCACCAATTGTTTTGTGGGGAGGCGATGGCCTAGTAGTATTCGTGCTAGACTGTTAATCCAGAGACCCAGCTAATGCTCTGGGGACCTGGGTTCGTATCCCGCCATGGCAGATGGTAGAATTTGAATTCAATAAACATCTGGAATTAAGAATCTAATGATGACCATGAGTTCTGTTGTTGATTGTCGGGAAAAACCCATCTGGTTCACTAATGTTCTTTAGGGAAGGAAACTGCCATCCTTACCTGCTCTGGCTTACATGTGACTCCAGACCCACAGCTATGTGGTTGACTCTTAACTGCCCTCTGGGCATTTAGGGATGGGCAATTGTCGAGCCAGCGGCACCCTCATTCTGTGAATAAATAAAGATCACATTCTCAAGGGAAATTAGGGCCAGACAATAAATATTGGCTGTAGCTGCAATGCAAGAAATGGGAAAAAAAATCGATTGTGCCTCATGCAATTGAAACAAGTTAAAAATTGACATGTCACCCAAGAGGCAGCTGTTAGAAGTGACGATTAAATTTTGAGAGGTACGTCTTAAGGAGAATTTTAAAAGAGGAGGGTGGGGTAGAGAGGAGAATTTCAGAGCTTAGAACCCAAACAACAGATGTCATAGTCCCCAAAATGTGGCAAAATGAGTCAGAAGTACAGAAGGGGTTGGAGTTGAAGAAACACATCAGTTTTGGAAGAGTATTAAGGCTGGAAGAAGCACAGATATATATAGAGGCAAGGCAATGAAGTTGCAATTTAAATACAAGGATAAATACTTTCATAATAGAGGTACACGATGATCTGTTAATAGTCTTGTGGGCTTTTGCTTCCTGCATGTTATTTGTATCTAATGGTGTTCCCACAGGTAGCTCCCCTAACATAAGTACTAACTATGGGTAACTACGGGCAATACTGAAAGAGCCAATAAACTTTTATTACAATTCCTGTTTTAGGTATAAATTACAATCACTTCATTAATACAAAGTTTTCATTAAAACTAAGTTGTTCTGTTCTAGCTCGCTTCCATCAGGGTGTCATGCTTCATGTGGCCCAAGTTAAGACACAGGTGGAGGTTTTTATAACCTTGGGTCACATGATATGATATCAAGACACTACTGTGAACATGTCTCTTATAGATATACCGCATACTAGCTGTGAGCCATTGCACAACCCAGAAGAATGAGGAGCTAATCGAAGTGAGCGAACATAAAGGTAATGGGTGAATAGGATTTGTGCAGGTTAACCTAACAGTATTTTGGATGAGCTGAAGCCTGTGCGATTAGGAGGATCACCAATTTCTTATGAAATGGAGAAGATAATCTAAATCCATGTATGTATTTGCAACATTAGAATGTAGCTTTCTATCAGTTTTAAGTTTTCCTTTAAAATTCAAGCTAATGGTTTTTTTAAAATCCATTTTGCTCCCTTACTTTTCCTTTACTTCTCCCATTGGAATTCATGCATGGAGTTATGTTGTAATGATGCTGGCTTTGCTCCTGAAGATTCCTCATTTATACATGGATGGCAATTTAAGAATATTATTCAACTACAGCAGGTACTCCAGTGCAGTGGTGTCCTTATCAAATGTCTTTAAACATATGAGATGCTGGGAAGGAACCACAACAAGGATCCAAGGTGTCGAAACCGAATATAGGAACTATATTTCTCCATCAGAGTTCAGACTGATTATCAGAAAACAGACCAGGTCAGGAATTAGAGCCAAGAATATTCAAGCATGGCCAGTGCCTTTATCAAATGAGTCAATAAGGGAGAAATAAGCTCACTTTTAACCATGGAAACTTACCAGTTCCTCAATCATCTCTTCAACAATTTAGGCCATCCAAATAATTCAATTACTATCTCAGCAAAACAGTGGTTTTGGTCCTGGTCTGATTCTATACTTAATCGAATAAAGCTAAAGCTCACATCATGTTGCTCATGTTACTTTCTGAATGTACAGTTTTATAAGAAAGGGACAAATGAAAAGAAACATAACATGGCTTCTAAATGGATTGGGGAAAATAGTTTGTGAGAAATTTGCTTAGAGATAGAATATCGTTTAAAATCTTGTTTGTTGATTAGAGGAAAAATTAAGGGAATTATACCTCCTTTGCAATGATAACTTAACCCCTGAAGTCCAGGTATCATTCTTGTAAACCAATGTTGTACTCTTTCCTAGACCAACATAGCCTTCCTAAGGTGCGCTGCCCAGAGCTGCTCACAGTACTCCAGGTGGGATCTAACCAGGGTTTTGTGTAGCTGCAGCATAACCCTGCATCCTTATACTCCAGACGTCGAGATAAAAAGCCCAGCATTCCATTGGTTCACTTGATTATTCTTTGCACCTGTTTGTGACATTTTAAAGACATATGCACCTGAACCCCCAAACCTCTCTGGGCTTGCAGTGTATTTAACTTTGTACCATCTAGAAAGCACCTGATCTATCTTTTTTTAGTCCAAAGCAAAATTGAGAATAGTCAGATCAGACATGATCTCATTGGATAGCAGAGTAGACTCAATGGGCCAAATGGCTGACTTCTATTTTTATGACAATGGCCTTGCATCCAATTTCTCATTCAACTCTGGTGATTCCACATTGTTCACACCATTTTTCAGAGCCATTCACAGATCTTCCATCAAAGTTACAGGTGCCTTGAGATGTTGATGCCAAGTCTCTGTGTGGAGGTTCATTGGAGCAGTGAGCTGAAGTCACCAGGTACAAAAGGTACTGCAGATGCTGGAGAATCCGAGATAACAAGCATGGGGCTGGATGAACACAACAGGTCAAGCAGCATCATAGGAGCAGGAAAACTTGATGTTTCGGGCCTAAACCCTTCATCAGAAATGGGGGAGGGGAAGAGGGTTCTGAAATAAATAGGGAGAGAGGGGGAGGCAGAGAGAGGATGGATAGAGGAGAGGATAGGTGGAGAGGGGGCAGACAAGTCGAAGAGGCGGGGATGGAGCCAGTGAAGGTGAGTGTAGGTAGTGGGGTAGGGAGGAGATAGGTCAGTCCAGGGAGGACAGACAGGTCAAGGGGGCGGGATGATGTTAGTAGATAGGAGATAGGGGTGTGGCTTGAGGTGAGAGGAAAAACAGGTTAGGGAGGTGGAGATGAGCTGGGCTGGTTTTGGGATGCGGTTGTGGGAGGGGAGATTTTGAAGCTTGTGAAATCCACATTGATGCCATTGGGCTGCAGGGTTCCCAGGCTGAATATGATTTGCTGTTCCTGCAGCCTTCGGGTGGCATCACTGTGGCATTGCAGGAGGCC
>JAHRHZ010000087.1:25159069-25175825 GCA_024137785.1 Ginglymostoma cirratum
CCTGCTGTGTTCATCCAGCCCCATGCTTGTTATCTTGAAGTCACCAGGTACCTGTTTTGAACTCCATGTCGAAAATTCTTGGTGCCCATGTAGAAAATTCTTGGTGCTGAGTTTATTCGGTAGAATAGACAGTAGAATAGGAAGCTGCATTTTAATCAGGTGGGATCTGCAGTTGTGAAGATGAATTTGACAATCAATAATCCTCCTTTGTAGACAACTTGCCACTCCCTTGCAAGAATCTTGCCTTGATGGTCCAAATGTGGACAAAAGATGTATCGAGTTTCTCCCAGAGCCAAGATAGAAATCAGATCACCAGATTTTTCACGCGATTCTGCCATATTTCTCACCATATCAAAGCTGCTCAGGCCCGTATAAGATTCTAGCCGTGGCCTCTTTTTCTATTATTATTGAATAGGATATAGGCAATTCTGTTTAGGCCAGCATTTACTTACCATCCCTAGTTGCTTTGGAGAAGGTGCATGTGGGCTGTCTCTTTGAACTGCTGCAGTCTTTGGTGATTGATTAAATCAGTGATGCATAAGAGGCCAGAATTGAAGGAGTGCAAATATCTACAAGGGTTTCAGAACTGTGGAAGCTTACAGAGCTAAAGATGGGCAAAGTTAAGTAGGCAGTTGAAAGTAAGAATGAGAATTCATGTGAGACATTGTGCAAAGTTATATAAAACCTAATGCAGACTACTTTCTCTATTTTACAACCTTGACTTGACACTACTCCCGTGTCCCTCGTGTGCTACTTTAACCAGCTGTTTTATCATCCACCAAGAAATTCTATCATGCATCTACTTTTATAAAGAAACAGCAGAATTATCTATATGGGCCTGGGAGAGCAGCTCTGGGCATATTTGAACTTTATTCATAATTAAATACATGAAAATCTGGGCACAATAATAAGACAAAAAGAAAGTATTTGGAAAATGTAACCCTGCCATCAAAGAAGAGCAGTAAGCTTCAGATGTCCTAAAAAAGGAAATGAACAATAATGTAGGAATACTTGGGAAATAAAAGCCAAATATACAAGGAAATATGAGAATATCTTTGTGTTTGTTATTTCATCAATATTACTCTTAGAGCTATAGGTTAAAGTTAGCCAGAAGTAAAAGTCATAAAGTGCAATTTCACAAATCATTGCTTTTCTCGGGGATCTTTTGATTATTGACCCCTTATTGATAGGTTTCAATGAATCTCTTTTTTAACTTACTCAAGCTAAGTGTGAGCCTTAACTTTTTTATTTCACTGCCATTTTAATGTGCCACCATGTTTTATTTATGATGCACTTTGTAGAAGTCTTTTAATGATAGAATTATACATTTAATTATAGAGCAAAATGGACTCAGGAGGCTGGCAATTGAGTGACTAGAATACACAATTTAATTTCCTTGATAATTTTCAGTTTGGTCCCAGGTACTGGGGATTTTTTAATGATCTGGATTTCTCATGTATCTCTGGTCCAAAGCACCTTTGAAGCAGCCTTTTGAAAACTGTAGTACACATCTGTCTCATGAAGATAAAACCCTGCTGGTGTCCTAGCTCCTGCTTTGCATTCCATTATGAGACCATTAATTGTACTTCTTCATCTGCCACACATGATATTCTAAGTTAATACCCTGCCTATTTCACACTGCCTATTGTACCATGAAAATGCCCATGGCTACATAACAGTATGTTCTAATAGATACTTAGCATTAAGTTTTAAATTTGAGAATTGTAAAGCTGCATATTGCTTAAGGATTATGTCATCTGCTTTTACTTTCTTTCATAGGGTGTGAGGTCTCTTCTGCAATATTGTGTCCAGTTCTTGACTTTCAGTTATAGGAAGGATATTATCAAGCTCAAGAGGGTTCAGAAGAGATCTACCAGGATGTTACCAGATATGGAAGGTTTGAGTTATAAAGAAAGGCTGGATAGGCTGGGGCTTTCTTCATTGGAACATAGGAGGTTGAGGTGTGACCTGATAGAAGTTTATAAAATCATGAGGGGTATAGTTAGGGTTAATGGTGGTTGTCTTTTCCCTAGGATGGGGGATTTCAAGGTTTGGAGATCCATTTTTATAGTGAGGGGAGGGAGATTTAAGAAGACTTGAGGGGCAATTTTTTAACACAGAGGGTGGTTTGCATGTGGAATGAACTTCCTGAGGAAGTGGTGGGTGTGTGCACAATACAACATTTAAAAGACATTTGGACAAGTACACGAATAGGAAAGATTTAGAGGGATAAGAAGATATAGAACTGGATGAACACAGCAGGCCAAGCAGCATCAGAGGAGCAGGAAGGCTGACGTTTCGGGCCTAGACCCCTCTTCAGAAATAATCAGAAAAGGTGTTTTAATGATACATTTGAGGGATAAATATTGAGTAGGATATTGCAGAGAATTCTTGTAAGCTTCTTGGGAATAATATTACAGGATCTTTTATATTCACCTAAGAGTGGAAACAGGACCTCAGTTTCACATCTCCTAAAGATGTTAAACATTGCCCTCTGCAATGCTGCTAGTAAGTCACTCAACTCAAGGCGATTAAGAAGATGCATCAAATACTGTCATAGAGTCACAGAGACAGACGGCACAGAAACACATCCTTCGGTCCAACCAGTCCATTCCAAACATAATCCCAAACTAAACCAGCCTCACCTGCCTGCACCTAGCCCACATCCCTCTAAACCTTTTCAGAGATAGTAGGAACTGCAGATGCTGGAGAATCTGAGATAACAAGGTGTAGAGCTGGATGAACACAGTAGGCCAAGCAGCATCAGAGGAGCAAGGAAGGCTGACGTTTCGGGCCTAGACCCTTCTTCAGAAATGGGCTAGGTGCAGGCAGGTGAGGCTGGTTTAGTTTGGGATTATGTTTGGAATGGACTGGTTGGACCGAAGGGTGTGTTTCTGTGCTGTCTGTCTCTGTGACTCTATGACAGTATTTGATGCATCTCCTTAATCGCCTTGAGTTGAGTGACTTACTAGCAGCATTGCAGAGGGCAATGTTTAACATCTTTAGGAGATGTGAAACTGAGGTCTTGTTTCCACTCTTAGGTGACTATAAAAGATCCTGTAATATTATTCCCAAGAAGCTCATGAGAATTCTCTGCAATATCCTGCTCAATATTTATCCCTCAAATGTAGCATTAAAACACCCTTTTCTGATTATCACGTCATTAGTGTTTAGAGGACTTTGCTATGTGAGAATTGGTTGTAATGTTTCCAACATTACATCAGCGTCTACACTATCTGTATTGCGTTTTCTGACATTGTGAGAAATGAAGTGGGCTTACGAACATGCAACCTCTTCTACGATATTTATCTTTAGGTATTCTTGTTCTGCTTTCTCTCAGACAGACCCTCAAATGCTTCAATGTGATTTCAGCAAGACATTAAAAAAAATTTGCTCTGTTTAGCACTTTATCAGGCCTCTCAAATGACTCAGTTCACAATCAAAAATAAAATTTCAAGTGCAGCGAACCATAACAAATTTAGCAGCCACTTTGACCACAGAACGATCTCACAAACAGCAATGGGATAATTGATCAATTAATCTGGTTTTGATGGTGTTGCTTGTGAAAAGTTGGCCAAGACAGTGGGAAAAATGTTTCAGCACGAAGAATGGCACTGCGTCTTGAACAAGATTGTTTGTTCAACTCCTAGAGCAGGACTTAAATTGACATGCTTCCAATTTTAAAGAAAATGTGTTATCAGCTGAGTCAAGTCATCAGATAGCAAGTTGCACTCCTGCGTCAATCTGGTGTGAATACTTCAACTAGAAGAGTTCAGTAGATTTAGCCTATTTTGGGGGTATATAAGGTATACATAAGGGATATATTACTTTAGATTTGAAATAGAATATTTATAAGTAGGAATAGTGCAATGTACTGGGCTGATGAAGACTGACGTGATACGTCTGACGAATATCTGTGTCTAGGAAATATTATTTCTTGCAAATCATTTCATGAACTTCCTTTCAATTAGGTATGGAGGGACATTCTTATGAAGAGAGGACAAGTAGGCTGGGCCGATATTCATTGGGGTTTAGGAGAATGAGAGGAGAACTGATTGAAACATTAAAAGATTTTTAGGAGGCTTGACATGGTAGGTGTGGAAAAGTTGTTTCCCCTGATGGGAGTCTCGGACCAGAGGGCATAACGTCAGAGTAAGGTGTCAACCATTTAAGACATTGATGAGGAACAATTGTTTTTCTCAGAGGGTGGTGATTCTGTGAAACTCTTTCCACAGAAGGCTGTTTAAGGTTAGGTTGTTAAGCATATTCAAAGCTGAAATTTACAGATATTTTTAACCTGCAAGGGAATTAAGGGTCACAGAGAAATGGAAGGAAAATGGAGTTGAAGATTATCAGGTCAGCCATTGAATGGAGGAGTGAACTCCATGGACCAAATGACCTGCTTCTGCTCTGACAATTTAACTAATTTTCACTTGACTCTGACGATTCCACACTTTTCAAACCATTTCTCAAACCGTTCTGCACGGCCTTCATTGAAGTTACAGGGACCTTCATAAAACATTCAGTCCCATCATGGAAATTCAAATATCATTGTCATCTTTAACTGTGAAGAACATTGCATATCCAAATGAGCCTAATTGTGAATTATAATTTATCAACTGGATACATGCGTTCTGTTACGTGTTTCAAAGAAAGCAAAGAGGCAAGAATAATATCTGGAGAAGATAAATAACACAGAAGAACAAAAAGAATTCACATTTATAATACAGTTTTTGTGGTCACAACTTTGCAAAGTGCTTTGAATTGAATAAAGTGTCACTGTCTTGATAGCCAATATATATTTCATATTTACATACTCTTTATACTAGAGTGTAATTTTTGAATAGCTCGTAGCTGTTCCACTCTCCAGCTATACACTATTGCTGACTAGTCTTGTGCTGAGGATTCCTAATGTCTTTTTTTTATGTGCCCTGCTACATTCCACAAAATAATTTGCTTCTTCAAAGACAAGTGGCTCCTCTGTGTGAGCAATTTTTGCACAAGTTTCTGGTTTCTGCTATTTTTCTTCTTTGAGTCTTCTTGTGTTATACTGCTTCAGCAGGTTATATATTTTGTGTTTCTTCAATCCGCAGTATTTGGATATTTTGAACAACCTGATGAAACTAATCTACAGTAGGATTCTGCAATGATGTCTATGTACGAGGGCGAACGCTGTGTGAAACTTCAGATAATTCGAAATGTTATTCCTTCCGGTATTTGTCAGACTCACTTATAACATTCTTACACCTTAGTCATCAGGTTAAAAGATCAAGCCTCAGTTGAGAATTTAAGCACATGAACTAAACTGACACTTTAGTGTAGTAGTGAGGTTGTACTACATTGCTGGAGGTGCCATCTTTGAAATGGGATGCTAAACAAACTCTCCACTGTTATCTGGAGAGGATAAGAAACATAGAAAATAGGAGCAGGAGTTGCCCATTCACCCTTTGAACCAGCACCATGATTCAATTTTAAGGGGAGGTGGTAATCCAGAGACCCAGACAAAGTTTTGGGGACCCAGGTTCAAATCCCACCATGCCAGCTGAAGGAATTTGAATTCAATTTTTTAAAAAAATCTGTAATTAAGAGTCTAATAATGACCATAAAACCATTGTCAATTGCCGGAGAATCCCGTTTAGTACACCAATGATCTTTAGGAAAGGAAACTGTCATCATCACCTGATCTGACCTAGGTGTGTGACTCCAGGCCCACAGCAATGTGGTTAACTCTCAACTTCCCTCTGGGAAATTTGGAATGGGCAACAAATGCTGGGCTAGCTAGCAATCCCCTCATACCGTGAATGAATTTTGAAAAAATGCATGATCACAGTTGATATTCCAACTCAGTATCTTGTTCCTACTTTCTCGCATATCCTTTGATATGTTTAGTGCTAGGAACTATATATAACTCCTCCTTAAAAACGATTTGATAATTTGGCCTCAAATGCTTTAGGTGGAAGAGACTTCCACAGGCTCACCATTGTCTGCAGAGTTTGATCTTTCCGTTATATCGACCACTACATCGCTCTCAACTACCATCACTGAAAATGGTTTATCCAGTCATGAAAACTTGGGGAGGCGATGGCCTAGTGGTATTATCATGAACTGTTAATCCAGAGACCCAGATAACATTCTGGGCACCTGGGTTCGAATCCTGCCACAGCAGATGGTGGAATTTGAATCCAATAAAATATCTGGAATTAAGAATCTAATGATGACCATGAATCCATTGTCAATTGTTGGAAAAATCCCATCTGGTTCACCAATGTCCTTTAGGGAAGGAAACTGCCATCCTTACCTGGTCTGGTCTACATGTGATTCCAGACCCACAGCAACGCAATTGACTCTTAACTGACCCCTAGGTAATTAGGGATGGATAATAAATGCTGCCTAGCCAGTGATGCCCTCATCCTGTGAATGAATAAAGAAAAAAAAATGCTCTTTGTGAAAACTATTTGTGCACCAACTGGTAACTGTGATTCCTAACCTTACAAAAGTGGTTATTTCTTAGGATACTTTAAGGTCATAGAACATGCCATATATAATTTTTTTTTTCTAATGAGCACAATGGAATTCCAATGTGGATGTCAACATTTGGAGACTTTCAATTTGAGCAGGAAAATCTTTCATTATGAAATCATTGCAAAGATTTTCAATTGCATAACCCATTTTCCTGAATAACAAGTCAAGTGAGAGCCTGAGTAATGGAATTAAGAATAATTTAGATTGTTGTCTGAGAAATAAACAAAGGAAGGAAGTTTAACTTTCACAAACTGATAGCTCTGGGTTGCTGAGAAATAACAGCCGTAAAAATTCCAGACACAATTCCACCCTGTCCCATCCCCATCCGTTTAGGGTTTTAATAAAATTGGATCTTTTAATGAGGATGCATATCTCTATTTCAGAGACATTTCTGTTTTTAACTCAGATCATCAGGATTTCCCTGCCCTCAGGAATCCTGTTAGTGAAAAGGACACTAGAAGGACTGGATTCATAAAGTATGAGGCTTTACAGCGCCACTTGTGGGCCAAAAGAAAAACCAATCCAACTGGACAACGCTTGGAACTCAACTTCTCCACCTGAGCCTTCTCAATTTGTGACCAGTGACCTCTACTGAAAGAAATTCCCTCATCAGACTTTATTTACTCCTCCAACACTTAAGTTCAACACCACACCATCAGTTTATCGCTACCTGTCCCTAGTGATCACTGACTTTCTCATGATGCACTACCCACCTAACTGTGATCAACATACCATTACCAATTATCCTCCGTACTTGCCAGGTACAACGGATCATTGCCACTGAATATGAGACACTCAGAGCTCCCTAGGCATCTTCCAAGTTCAAGTACAAGTTCAGAAGGGATCTCATTCCTTCAATGTCCAGCTGATGAGTGACAATGATTCCTGCACCCTTTGTCCCAAGAGCTGCCATGACACTTAAATTCTACACAGCTCCCAGCTTCCTTCAACATTCAGAGCCCCCACATCATCTCCAGGGTGGTTCATTGTGATAAGGGCATCTCAAATAAGCATGACTAATGATCCCAGTATGAGACCCTCAGACTGATGCCAAACAGTTCTATACTGCTGCCCATGCATCCACTAGGACCAACATATTGTCTTCTGAAGGTATGAGCTCTCATCACCTGGACAACACAGGAGGATCACTACATTGCACACTGTGCAGGGTCTCCAGGATAGTGATAGTTTGTACAAACTAACTCAATAACAGTGTCAGAATTAAGAAAAGGAGGAGATTGTACAGCCACCTGAAGGAGCCAATGTGGAAGGTGAAGATGCTGAAGAAGCCAAGCCAGTACAGAGGTGAGACAGAGAGACTGAGGAACTTTTGATTAATATATGTAGACAATCACATAAATGAGCCAATTCTGTCACTGAAGCATTCCTGCCCTCAGGGGAATTCTTGTTTTATATCTTTAATATGCTGAGATACTTTGTTTGCCAGTAATTGTAAGTTAATTCTTTCCCTTGGCACCAATAACCTCCTGTTCAGCTTCCTGGCCACAGCATCGGTGTGGAGTTACCCAGAGTTACATGGAGCTGTGTATATGACTCAAACCTGAATTTGCAAGATGCACTGACCTATTACAGAAATATTGAGGGGATAAACTATGCAGATGAACTCTCAAACACAAATTGAGCTTAAATAGCCATTTTGGCAGAGGGCAGTAGAGAATGATAATCTCAATGTTCTTGGCACTGCTCCAATTGACATGCACACGAGCGTGTACGGTGATCACCACCTCTCAACGTAATCTACAAGGAAACGTCAACAGTCAGAGACTTAACAGACAGACAGAGACCACAGAACTGTTTTACAAGGTATGATATTTGAGTCAAGTGTCAGGTTGTACAGACGTTTGACATCTGTGCACCCGAAGTGATGTCAATGCTGTGTAATTTTCCTCTACCCCCTGCTACATCTTGATGCCACTTCAGCAGGAGAGTTGGGCATGAGCAATCCAGCAGATTGCTTTGTCAGCTCGCCCCGTGTGGTTTTGATGGGTGTATCCTGGATGCTTGGGGCCTAGTAGGCTCCAGCCTGCATGGGGCCCCGAATCATAGCTGCAAACTTCTCAGCCTGAGCTGATAGAGGTGTTTGAGTCCTCAGCAGAGGTGAGGTGGTGAGGTAGGGAATCTCTGGTGCATACTGAGATGACAATCTCTGGTTGCCTCTCTGTCAGTCCTCCTCCATTTTGTTGGCTTGATCATCTGGCTACTAAAGCAAAAACAAGACCGGAAGAAAACAGAAACCAAAAGCATGCTATCAAGCCTGAGAAACATTTGTTTACATCTTCTGCATTCACTGAACACTGTTTAGACTACCAGCAAATAGAGAATGCATTGGCTAATGCTGTGTTCTTTCAGACTAAGTGAAGTATTTTTTCCGATAATTCTCACACTCAGCAGGATTGCTCTTAAGAAGATGGTTGAATGGCTATTGCTTGAACCGTGACTCTACTACTTTCTCAGTCTTCTATGTTCTTTTATCCTATTTTACTTCTATGAGAACGTGATCAATGTTACCGCAAAAAATTAAATAAAAATAAACCAGACTGTTGATGGCGTCAGTCGTGACAATGAATATATCATCTTAGATACTTAATGCTGAATAGTCAGCAGGAATGACCCACAGTAGTGATTTATATAATTCAGTAATTTAATGGAGATACGTTTGTTGAAGATAGACATTGAATGTGAACACAATGTGCAAAACATTTTAATAAATGCTTTTCTTATGTCTATATAAATGTACTGATCTGTGAGCAGTGTTGGTGTTATTGGCTTGTGTCACACTTGTAAGCTTTATCTGTCACTCAACTTCGGAAACATAAAACAATAGCAGCAGGAAGAGGATATTGGACCCTTCAAGCCTGCTACTTCATTCAATATGATTATGGCTGATGGTGAGGGGAGACCCTATAGAGGCTTATCAAATCATGAGGGGCATTGATATGGTGAAGACCCAAGGTGTTTTCCTCTGGGTAAGGGGGTCCCAAACTAGAGGGCATAGGTTTAAGGAGAGATGGGCACCTTTTTCATACAGACGGTTCATATCTGGAATGAGGAGAGGCAAGTACAATTACAACATTTAAAAGGCATTTGGACAGGCACAAAGTTAGGTATGTTTTAGAGGAATATGGCCAAAATGCAGGCAAATGGGACCAGATCAGTTTAGGAAACCTGGTTGTCATGGGTGAGTTGGTTCAAAGGGCATGTTTCCATTCTGTATAACTCTATGTCTCTATGATCATCCAACTCAATACCCTGTTTCCACTTTCTCCCCATATCCTTTGATCCCCTTCATCCTAAGAGTGCTATCTGCAACTTTCTTGAAAGTTTTAAATGCTTTGGCCTACACCGCTTCCTGTGTTAGAGATTCCCAGAAGCTTGCCATTCTCAGGACGGAGAAATTTCTTCATATCTCTATCCAAAAAGACCTACCTCTTAAACGTAAACTGTGATCCCTACTTCTGGGCTCCCTGATCACTGACAGCATCCTTTCTGCATCTACCCTGTCTAATCCTGTTAGATTTTGATAGGTTTCTTGAAATTGCCCTCATTTTTTAAAACTCTTGCGAATATAATCCTACCTGAAATGGCGTCTCCCCATACGTCAGTCCTGCTTTACCAGGAATCAGTCAGGTACACCTTCTTTTTACTTGGTCAGTATGCAGAACATCCATCCTCAGCTAAAGAGACCAAAACTGTACATAATAATCCAGTTGTGTGGTCTTACCAATGCCCTATACAATTGCAGCAAGACTAAATCCTCTCACTAGGAAGGCCAGCATACTATTTGCCTTCTTCACCATCTATTGGACCTGCAGGCTTACTTTCAGTTAAAACCTGAAAGAACTGCGGATGCTGTAAATCAGGAACAAAACAAAGTTGCTGGAAAAGCTCAGCAGGTCTGGCAGCTTCTGTGAAGAAAAGAAATAAGAGTTAACGTTTCAGGTCCGGTGACCCTCCCTTCACACATGTTGCCAGACCTGCTGAGCTTTTCCAGCAACTTTGTTTTTGTTCCTGATTTACAGCATCTGCAGTTCTTTCGGTTTTTAGAAAATCCTGCCACTGGTTAATGCTTTGGAATGGGTCATAAGCACAGGGATAAAATTTGTATAAGAGTTGCATACATTAGCTAATGGTTTAACTAATTGTATGAATCTTTGGACTAATTTAAATGATAGAGTATACACTGAATCCTTTACTCAGCAAACAAGATAGGATGCAAATGATTCAATTTCATGCATTTCATTGTAAAAGTGAAATGAATATTTTGGGGGTTGTTGCAATTTATCTTTATAATGGTTAGAATGGAGACAACGGAAATCAACTGCAATCTTTATCAGTCACCATATTTCTCAGTTCTATTTATGATTCATCTAGGCCAACCAGGTATGGATCTTCTTGTGTACAGTTTATTTCCCTTTAATAGACAATTATGCAAGGTTCTCAAACATCACGCCAACTCAAGCATCAATCATGCCATCATTTTCACTCATTGTGTGTCTCTGAACACACAGTTCTATTACCTCTGCTTTGTGGACGAGAATAACTCATCAACTCAGGATCCTTAAAATTATTCTTTCAAAAATATAGCAATTTGCTTTTAACACTGTTGACTTTCCTAATGTGTTCAGGAACTGACTGTACAACAGTGTGAAAATGCAGTCTGAGCAAATCAAGATTTTCCATTCTGTTTTCCTGTGTTGCCAGGAATGAAGGTAGATATGTTTATCAGCATGCTGCATAGCCCTCACATGTTATGATTGCAAATTCTTGACTGAATCAGTCAGAGGTGGAGACTGAGGGTGATGACAAGGGTAGTGGTTTCGTTGAGTTGTGGTGATTTTTAAACATCAATTTCTCACTGTTTCTGACAGCGAGTTGGTCTGGGAAAGTGCATCAGTTGAAGTAAAGCAGCAATAGACCCATTCTCTCATTAGAAAGGGATGACTGGCAGCTTAACCGGAGGGTCACCAGACTTCAGGCAAGGGGAGAGGTTAAAAATACCGGGCCTTCACGGTGACCTCATCTGATATGGGAATATGGGTATCACTTTGTGTTGCAAACCAGCTGCCCAACTAATTGAGTCAGCCAACCCCTCAGAAGCCACTCTAACGGAATATTACTTTCACACTGGAAGCATCAAGATAATGACAATTTTCCAACAAAAGCTTGCAACCTTTCCCCCGGTATTGCTCTTACTCAAGTCCATGTGCTAATGAAAATGACCCAGGCCACAGTGAAATTTAACTGGGAATTCTTGTAAAGGCAGGATGCCACAATAATTTCTGATTGAAATGGTGCTAACCAGCATGAAAATGGAAACCAGGAATGGACAGCAAAACAAAGGAAACTGCAAGGCAAATGGATTGCGATACAGACCTCAAGGAAGCTAAGAAATTATCTTCAAAGAAAAGAAAGGGACAGTTGGAAATGGGACATTAGGATGTAGAAGAGGGACAGAAAAATTGAATAAAATGAGCCAGGATAAATTGGCAGTGGGAACTGAGTTCAGTAGAGGGAGGGCATTGAGCCAGATTGAACTAGGACAAAATTCACAGGAATGCCAGCTTAATGTGGAGAAGGTATCATGCTTTAGTGAACTGGTTTTGGCAGCAGTAATTAAAGTAGTAGGTTAAATTGACTTATTGATAAATTAACAAAATTGACAGACTGATCAGGGAGTGTATCAATGGATAGAAGGAAATGTGCCACGTTGATGTTAATCAGAAAGCCTAATATTACCTACAGACTTTTAGAAAAAGTTTAACGAGCATACCCCTGGATGACCCTAGAAGTGCATATCAGGTTTGCTTCACTAATGTTTGAAATTTCCCTTTCAGACTGAAAATGCAGTATTACAGATTAAACCAACGTCCACGTGCACCGTGAGAATCACATAAAAGTTCCTATGTTATAATTTAAGGAGAAATAAGTCAGTAGTCTTGGTCAACATTTATCACTCAATCAATGCCTGAAATTGATTAGCTGGTCTATTATTCCATTGCCACTTCCTAAAGCAACTGAATCTCAGAACTATTTTATTCATTGTCAATTAAAGACACGGTTTAATGTCCCATAGGGTGAGTTTGGAGGTGGGAGTGGGGCATTTAATTAAGCAGAGGGTGGAGGCAAGGAACCCACTACCTTTGAGATGATGTCCAGGATGGGAGAGCTCAAACCTGCCATTCCTAACTGAAGGCTAATTGAAGTCCTTAAGTGTTCAGGTTAGTCCCAGCAAAGACAGGGAATTTGCAATGTAGATAGCCCAAAGAGCAAACTGTGTCTCACTGAGTATTCAAAAACAGCCAGTGTCTGATTAATGACCCATCATCAGAAAGGCGAGCACTGCTAAGATTTGCTTCCTTTTGTTTTCTGACCCCTTTCTCTTCCCCTTGTGAAACTCCCATAACACCCCATCCTCACTCACCTTCAGTCTGGGCTCCCTCATTAATCCTAGGCCAAGGTAGATAAGTTTGGATAGTTTGTTTGGACGTTCTAAGGTCATGAAAAACAATGTACTATTGCAACTCTTTTCTCATGCTACTTTTGATTTTTCTTGGCAATAAGAAATTTGGAGCACATTCAGAATGTGTAATTGGAACCCTGTTTGACTGATTTTCCTGTCACTGCAACGGATGAAAGTTCAGCAAAAATAGGGAGGAAAGGAAAGACTGGCTGATAGTGTGGCGTTATCTCATGCGTGACATTGGAACAACTCTCCATGTGCGTAACCAATTTAAATGCTGCACATAAAGTCAGTCTTGGAGAGATGGATGGAAATATTGGCTCAGTGCCATGCTCACATCTCCTGAAGACACTTGACTGTTCACAAACGTAGAAATCACTAGATGATGGAAACCTGTCCCCTTGTATCTGTCCATGTTAGCTTTTTCCCATGTTTTGGGATCCAGTTTACCAGCTGTGAAGTTGGCTTTCACATTCTCTTCATATTGAAGTTTGGGACATCTTGTTGTCCCGTTCCCATGCTCAGCTGGCTACGGAATACTGCCTTTGGTAATTGGGATTCCTCCACGTGATCCACACGGCCACTCCAGTGAATCAAAGAACTGATGAACATACTCTTGATGCCAGCTATACAGCACTTTGTAAGAATCTTGGTGTTCAGTATATTGTCCTACATAGAGCAGTACAGCCCAGGAACAGACCCTTCAGCCCACCACGTCTGTGTCGACCAAGGTGCCATTCTAAACTAATCCCATTCTTCTGCACATTGTCTGTATCCATTTATTTACTGCTTATTTATGTGTCTGTCTGTGTCCTAAATTTTGTTATTGCATCTGCTTTTACCACCTTCCATGGCAGCATGTTCCAGGCACCTACTAAGCTCTGTTTAGAAACTTGTCTCACACATTTCCTTTAAACTTGCACCTTCTCCCCACCCTGGGGAAAAGACTCTGACTATCCACCCTATCAATGCCTCTCATAATTTTGTTTTGAACTTCTATCAGGTCACCCTCAACTTCTGACGCTCTAGTGAAAACAATCCAAGTTTATCCAACTGCTTCCAATTGATCTATATCCTGGTGCATCCTTTAACAAGCTTCCTCTCTATCCACCAATTCCACCAATTTTTGTGTAGTCTGCAAACTTACTAATCAGACTACTTACACCTTCATCCAAATCATTCATATATTTTTGCAAACAACAGTGGTGACCAGTGGGACAACACTGGCCACAAACTTCCGTCAGAAAAGTACCCCTCTACAACTACCCTCTGTCTTCTACGCCCAATCCAATTTTGTATCCACTAATCAACTCACTGTGGATCCCATGTGACTTAACCTTCTGGACCAGCCTATCATGATGGATAAATACTTTAGTAAAGTCAATGTAGACTAGATCCACTGTCCTACCTACATCAATCATCTTTGTCACTTCCTCAAAAAACTCAATCAAATTTGTGAGATAAATCCTCCCTGCACACAGCCATGCTGATCAGCTCCAATAATTCCATTTCTTTCTAAATATGAAAAATCCTTTCCCTAAAAAGCTTCTGCAATAAATCCCCTACAACTGATGTAAGGCTCACGGGCCTATAAATTCCTGGATTATCCCTGTTTGCCCTTCCTAAACAAAGGAACAACATTGGTTATTCTGCAGCCCACTGGGAGTTCACCTGTAGTTAAAGAGGATACAAAGATGTCTGTCAAGGTCCCAGTAAACTCCTACCTTGCCTCCCTCATTATAGTGGGATAGACCCCATAAGGCCTTGAGGACTTATTTACTTTAACATTTTTCAAGTCTCAAAACGCCTAGTTCTTCTTAATATCAACATGTCGTAAAGTATCAACATTCCCTTCCCTGATCTTACCATCATCCATGCCTTTCCCCTTGGTGAGTATTGATGCAAAGTACTCATTAAGGACCTCACCCACTTCCTTTGTCTCCATGCAGAAGTTACCTCTTTTGACCTTGAATAGACTTATCCTTTCCCTGCCTGTCCTATTGCAGGTAATATGTATATAAAATGCCTTAGGATTCTCCTTAATCCTATTTGTCAAAGACATTCCATGGACCCTTTTTAGACCTCTCAATTCCGAGTTGAAGTTTTTTTCCTGCTTTCTTCATATTCCTCAAATGCCTTTTCTGATTTCAGTTCCCTAAACTTTACATCTGCTTCCTTTTTCTTTCTGACTAAGCTTTCAAGATCCCTTATCATCCAGGGTTCCTGAACCTGATCATCCTTCTCTTTCATTATGACAGAAATATGCTGCTCCTGAATTCTGGCCTTTAAAAGACTCCCACATGTAATGGCCCCCAATCTAATTTATCCAGCTCTTACCTAATACTGGTTCAGAGATAGTAGAAACTGCCGATGCTGGAGAATCTGAGACAACACGGTGTGGAGCTGGATGAACACAGCAGGCCAAGCAGCATCAGTGGAGCAGGAAAGCTGACGTTTCAGGCCTAGACCCTTCTTCAGAAACAATTGTCTCCATAGTGCAGAACAATCAAGGAAAGTCAAACCACATTCCCATTTTTGGGAGAACTGTCTCAAATTACTGAAGCAATGTTTAGCATTTCTGAAGAAGTGTCCAGACCCGAAACGTCAGCTTTCCTGCTTCTCTGATGCTGCTTGGCCTGCTGTGTTCATCCAGCTCTACACCTTGTTATCTCTTACCTAATACTGTTGTAATTATCCTTACTCCAATTTAGCACTTTCACCTAAGGTTTAAACTTATTCTTATCCATTACTACCTTAAGATGTACCAAAATTATGATTACTGTTCCGAAAATGCCCCTTGCCACCTGATGTTGCAAATCTATCTCATAAATTGAAGATGGAATTCTTTTAGCTGCTTGATGTGGTACTGGTAGATTTCCAAGCCTTGCACCCATAATGAAGTGATTTAAGGACCACTACCCATTGGACTTTGATCCTTTTTCAGAGACAGACTCTACACTCACTTCAAAGTTAATGAATGTTCTACCGAGTATTGAAGATGAGAGATAAAAGGTACTGCAGATGCTGGAGAATCCGAGATAACAAGCATGGGGCTGGATGAACACAGCAGGTCAAGCAGCATCATAGGAGCAGGAAAACTTGACGTTTCGGGCCTAGACCCTTCATCAGAAATTGGGGAGGGGAAGAGGGTTCTGAAATAAATAAGGAGAGAGGGGGAGGAGGATAGAGGATGGATAGAGGAGAGGATAGGTGGAGAGGAGACAGACAAGTCGAAGAGGCGGGGATGGAGCCAGTAAAGGTGAGTGTAGGTAGGGGGGTAGGGAGGAGATAGGTCAGTCCAGGGAGGACAGACAGGTCAAGGGGGCAGGATGATGTTAGTAGATAGGAGATGGGGGTGTGGCTTGAGGTGAGAGGAAAAACAGGTTAGGGAGGTGGAGATGAGCTGGGCTGGTTTTGGGATGCGGTTGTGGGAGGGGAGATTTTGAAGCTTGTGAAATCCACATTGATGCCATTGGGCTGCAGGGTTCCCAGGCTGAATATGATTTGCTGTTCCTGCAGCCTTCAGGTGGCATCACTGTGGCATTGCAGGAGGCCAAGGATGGACATGTCATCTGAGGAATGGGAGGGGGAGTTGAAATGGTTCGCGACTGGGAGGTGCAGTTGTTTGTTGCGAACTGAGCGCAGGTGTTCTGCAAAGCGGTCCCCAAGCCTCCGCTTGGTTTCCCCAATGTAGAGGAAGCCACAACGGGTACAGCGGATGCAGTATACCACATTGGCAGATGTGCAGGTGAA
>JAHRHZ010000087.1:25176225-25204665 GCA_024137785.1 Ginglymostoma cirratum
GGGATGGCATTTTTGCAGGAGGGTGGGTGGGAGGAGGTGTATTCCAGGTAGCTGTGGGAGTCAGTGGGCTTGAAATGGACATCGGTTTCTAGGTGGTTGCCCGAGATGGAGACAGAGAGGTCCAGGAAGGAGAGAGAAGTGTTGGAGATGGTCCAGGTGAACTTCAGGTTGGGGTGGAAGGTGTTGGTGAAGTGGATGAACTGTTCGAGCTCCTTGTGGGAGCATGAGGCGGCGCCAATACAGTCATCAATGTAACGGAGGAAGAGGTGGGGTTTAGAGCCAGTGTAGGTACGGAAGAGGGATTGTTCCACATAACCTACAAAGAGGCAGGCATAGCTTGGGACCATGCGGGTACCCATGGCCACCCCCTTTGTCTGTAGGAAGTGGGAGGAATTGAAAGAGAAGTTGTTGAGGGTGAGGACGAGTTTGGCTAAGCGGATGAGGGTGTCGATGGAGGGGGATTGGTCAGTTCTGTGGGACAGGAAGAAGCGGAGGGCCTTTAGGCCATCAGCATGGGGAATACAGGTGTATAGGGACTGAACATCCATAGTAAAAATGAGGTGTTGGGGACCGGGGAACTGGAAGTTCTGGAGGAGGTGGAGGACGTGGGTGGTGTCACGGACGTAGGTAGGGAGTTTCTGGACCAAGGGGGTGAAAATGGAGTCTAGGTAGGTGGAGATGAGTTCGGTGGGGCAGGAGCAGGCGGAGACAATGGGTCGACCAGGGCATTCAGGTTTGTGGATTTTGGGAAGGAGATTGAATCGGGCGGTGCGGGGTTGGGGAACGATGAGGTTGGAGGCGGTGGGTGGGAGGTCACCTGAGGTGATGAGGTTGTGGATGGTTTGGGAGATGATGGTTTGGTGCTCGCGGGTGGGGTCATGATCCAGGGGGCGGTAGGAGGAGGTGTCAGAAAGTTGGCGCCTGGCCTCAGCAATGTAGAGGTCAGTGTGCCATAATACGACTGCCCCTCCCTTGTCCGCGGGTTTTATGGTGACGTTGGGATTGGAGCGGAGGGAGTGGAGGGCTGCACGTTCTGCGGGGGAGAGGTTGGAGTGTTTGAAAGGGGTAGAGAGGTTGAGGCGATTGATGTCTCGACGGCAGTTGGAGATGAAGAGGTCGAGGGAGGGTAGGAGGCCTTGGGGTAGTGTCCAGGCGGAGGGCTTGTGTTGGAGGCGGGAGAAGAGGTCAGTCGAGGGAGGGTTAGATTCGCGGTTGGAGAAGTAGGCGTGGAGGCGGAGGAGGCGGAAAAACTGCTCAATATCCAAGCGTGAGCGGTATTCGTTGATATGTGGGTGCAGGGGGACAAAGGTGAGCCCTTTACTGAGGACTGACCGTTCGTCCTCAGTAAGGGGGAGGTCTGGGGGGATGGTGAAGACTCGGCAGGGTCAATGTTCTACCGAGTATTGAACTCGCTTTTGCAAAGCAATGGTTGATTTTGTCGACTGGTGCAGATTCTTTGGAGACGATACTCCCAAGCTAGAAAAATGTTTGTACCGAGCAAAGGAATGTGTTGTTGATAGTGACACTGGAGTCTCGGAGTACATGGCCAGTGTGAGTTGACACAAGATCCAGCTTCTTTTCACTTACTGTCAGGTGGAAGTGTTCAGAAGATAGGCCAAAGAGATAAAAAAGCAAAAGAATGTCCTCCACAGTCTGTGCCATGAGAGCTCACGCTTGGATATTGAGCAGTTTTTCCGCCGCCTCCGCCTCCACGCCTACTTCTCCAATCGCGAATCTAACCCTCCCTCTACTGACCCCTTCTCCCGCCTCCAACACAAGCCCTCCTCCTGGACACCACCCCAAGGCCTCCTACCCTCCCTCGACCTCTTCATCTCCAACTGCCGTCGAGACATCAATCGCCTCAACCTCTCTACCCCTCTCAAACACTCCAACCTCTCCCCCGAACGTGCAGCCCTCCACTTCCTCCGCTCCAATCCCAACCTCACCATAAAACCTGCGGACAAGGGAGGGGCTGTCGTATTATGGCACACTGACCTCTACATTGCTGAGGCCAGGCGCCAACTCTCTGACATTCTTCCACAAACAAGAGTTTATTCTGTAGGGGTTTGTAATCTTTATGCAAATCCTAAGCATTTGAAGCTTGAAGTGGTTTCCATCTGTCCTGAATTGGGTGTGTACTGCAATGTCAAGATCTTTTAGTCTGTACTGGAGCATGGCCAAAATATATATGAAACACAGAGCTGGAGCCAGTACACTGCCTTTATTGGTGCTGTTGGCAGAAGGAAAGAATCTGATAATGCACCTCTACGCATCATGCCATTGTGGAATGAGTGAACAAGCGAAGCCTGTGGAACACTTGTTCAGAATATCAGAGACTTTGTTTTGAAGCTATTGATTATCTTCTAAAAGCATTCTAGATTGACATGCATGAATTTGAAACATTAGGGGAGTAAAGCACTGGGAGCCAGGATGCTGTGGTATCAGAGAATAGTAATATTGACAGCATATTAACCCTGGGTTACTGCAATGCTGAGGATAAAACTTTTGCATAGAATTTCAATGGGTGTGGGTGGGTGGGGTAGCCTAATCTCTTGTTGTAACCTGTGTTGAAGATGAGCAGAAATAGCATTTAACTATCGCATCATGTTACAAGAATACAACAGATGTAAAGACCATGCATTCAATCCCAATATTTTATGCAGTAAATGTTGGAGCATGACAGTACCTATCTAGATAATATCCACATGTATCCATCCCCTGCATGTTCTCATAATCCTCCTTTTCAGACTTTGGTCTGCTCTATGATACTCATACAACTCGTTCATCAAAATAATTAATGCAGATACAATGCTTGTACTGAGTTTGAACTCAGTATATCAGTATTTTCAATCTTGTACCTGACTATAAGTCTCCAAAATGCCTTCCTAGCATATCTCGAGTGCATAACTGTTTATGTTAAAGCATCATAATATGGAAGACAGCTTTGTGTTCAAAGGCAGCAAAGAAGATATTAAATCTAGTGAAGGAAAACGTTGTTACAATGAGGTTATCAGGTGTGCTGCTGCTTGTGTGTTGTTTATATAATACTATTTATAAGTCAAAGGATAGATTTTAAGGGCACAAAAATCATGCCAAAGTAAACAAGCTTGGCCTCTCCTTCCATAGAATGAGAAGGGCTAAACGGAGGAAATGTTCAATGGAAGACTTCAAAAGGCGGATTTACATCTTTTCAAAATACATATTCAGTCTTGTTGTTTAACATGCAGTATAAGTAAGCCAGAATAAACATCAATTTTGTTTTAAAGATAGTGATCTATGAAGCAAATCACGATCTGTTAACGTAAACAAATTATTTTCAGGGAAAACATCCCTGGTCAGTCTTAGCCAAGATATTTAAGTACTTATATAACTCTCTTCGTTTTAACATAGTTATGGAAAATGATAGGACAGGTCCACAGGTTAAGGTGCTGAACTGGAGCAGGGCCAATTATGTGGACATTAGGCAGGATCTAGCAGAGATCAACTAAGTAAGTCTGTTTGAAGGAAAAGGAACAATTGGCAAATGGGAGGCTTGTAAAAGTGTGATATCAAGAGTCCAGGGATAGTGTGTCCCTGTTAAGGTGAAGGGAAAGCTGGCAGGTTTAAGGATCCCTGACTGACGAGCGATACTGAGGCTCTGGTCAGGAAAAAGAGGAAGGCATGCATTGGCTTTAAGCTATCAGGCTCAAGTGAATCCCTAGATGACTATAAAAAGTGTAGGAGCAACTTGAGAGGGAAATCAGAAGAGCAAAAAGAGGGTATGAGATTGATCTGGCAGATAAGATTAAAGATAATCCCAAGAGGTGATATAGCTATATTAAGAGTAAAAGGGTGGCGAGGGAGAGAACAGGTCCCCTTAATGATCAGCATGGCCGTCATTATGTGGAGCCACAGGAGATGGGGGAGATTTTTAATGAATATTTTTCCTCAGTATTTATTTAGGAGAGAATCATGGATGCTAATGAAATAAGGGAAACAAGTGGGGATGTTTTGAACCACATACATATTACCAGAGAGCAGGTGTTTGCAGCCTTAAAGTACATTAAGGTGGATAAATCCTCTGGGCCTGATCAAATCCATCCTCAGACTTTGTGGGAGGTGAGGGAAGAAATTGCAGAGGCCCTTGCAGAGATTTTTGCTTCATCTTTAGTCACTGGTGAAGTTCCAGAAGACTGGAGGGTGGCTAATGTTGTTCCATTGTTTAAGAAAGGTAGCAAAGACAAGCCAGGGAGTCTGCAAAATATTGGAGAAGACACTGAGGGATAGGATTAACCAACATTCGGATAGTCAAGGTCTGATTAGAGATGGTCAGCGTGGATTTGTGTGCAGGAAGTCATGTCTGACAAATCTTTTAAGAGTTTTTTGAAGATGTAACCAAGAGGATAGACGAGGATAGGGGAGTGGATGTGGTATTTTTGGACTTTAGTAAGGCCTTTGA
Source organism: Ginglymostoma cirratum (assembly GCA_024137785.1). NCBI lineage: Eukaryota > Metazoa > Chordata > Chondrichthyes > Orectolobiformes > Ginglymostomatidae > Ginglymostoma > Ginglymostoma cirratum. The sequence continues at coordinate 25,180,664 of JAHRHZ010000087.1, forward strand.
CAAGGTCCCACATGTCAGGTTAGTCATGAACGTTAGGTCACATGGATCCAGGGAGAGCTAGCCAATTGGATTCAAAATTGTCTTGATGGTAGGAAACAGAAGGTGATGGTTGAAGGTTGTTTCGTGGACTGAAGGCCTGTGACTAGTGGTGTGCCACGGGGGTCAGTGGGACCTTTGTAATTGTTATTTACATGAATGATCTGGACGTGAATGTACAAGGTATGATTAGTAAATTTTCAGACGATACAAAATTAGGAGGTTACAGATAATACAAAATTAGAAAGTATCATTGATACCGAGGAAGATTTTCAAAAATTACAGAGGGATCAGATGGGGAAGTGGGCTGAGAATTAGCAAATGCAATTCAATACAGCTAAGTGTGAGGTGTTACACTTTGGAAAGTCAAACCAAGGTAGGACTTATACAGTAAATGGTAAGGTCCTGAGGAGTTTGGTTGAACAGAGGGACCTATGAGTATAAGTACATAGTTCATTGAAAGTGACTTTTCAGGGTGGTGAAAAAGGCATTTAGCATGCTGGCCTTCATTGGTCGAGGCACTGAGTATAGGAGTTGGAATGTTATGTTACAGTTGTATAAGTCGTTAGTGAGGCCGCACTTCGAGTATTATGTACAGTTTTGGTCACCCTGTTACAGGAAAGACATGGTTAACCTGGAAAATTGTGCAAAGAAGATTTACAAGTATGTTACCGGGACAAGTAGGCCTGCATTATAGGGAGAGATTTGCCAGGATAGGACTTTATTCTTTGGAATGTAGGAGAATGAGGGGTGACCTTATTGAGGTATATAAAACCATGAGGGGCATAGATAGGATGAATGCATATAGTTTTTTTTCCTCAGGGATGGGAAATTGAAATCTAGAGGGCATAGGTTTAGGGTGAGAGGGGAAAGATTTAAGAAGGACCTGAGGGACAACTTCTTCATGCAGTGCATAATGCCTATATGGAATGTGTGCCAGAGAAAGTGGTTGAAGCAGGTAAAATAGCAACATTTTAAAAAACCATTTGGATATGTACATGGATGGGAAGGGTTTGGAGGCATATGGACCAAATGTGTGCAATTGGAATTGGTTGAATGGGCACCGTAGTCAGCATGGACCAGTTTGGGCCGAAGGGCCTGTTTCCATGCTGCATTACTCTATGATTCTACATAAAACAATGACTAAAAACAAAACCAGCAAAGTTTCCAATGATTACCTAACCTTTGGCTGACCTGCTGTTTCTCATATTTACCAAACAAGGCAAAGATACAGAACTATTTTATTGTTTAATATTAACATTGATGTTTCCAATAGTTTAAGTACCCAATGTTAGCATATAAATATGAACTGCAAGATTCCCACAAACTGTGCAATAACTAGTTGAATTACATATTAAATCTGTGAATTGTGAACCTAAAGTGAGGTTGATTATTTCTGACATGATCCAGGTGTTGCCTGAATTTTGTGCCAAGATAAAATATTCAAATTTTTTCCTATATAGTTAATGGGTGGTAAACTTGGACTGCTAAGCCATGACCCACAGGTAAAAAAGTAAAACAAGTAGCTTTCTGATGAAGGGTCTAGACCTGAAACGTCAAGCTTTCCTGCTCCTATGATGCTGCTTGACCTGCTGTGTTCATCCAGCTCCACACCTTGTTATCTCTCATGCTCTCCTCACTCAATGTTCACATGTATACATATTCCAGCTGTGTATTATTAGAAAACTGGTTTATTAGAAAACTAATCGGTCTGAAAAAAACATTTCCCTTTTTATTTCAATTGAGATTAATCAATTTAGCACTGAAAACCTAACTGGAGTTCTTCCTAAGCTATTTTTTTTTTACAATGATTGTGGATGTACAAGGCAGTTAGGATCAACTTGGTTTGTCCTTTTGTTAGTGTGAAATTTTATCATAGATAAAAATTCATGCATAGGGAAATACAACTACATTTTAGACATTTCTTCTGTCACATTTTTTACTGCAGTAACATAATTACATGGTCAATGAGCCATATTTTGAGCAAATCCACAAGAGTTGATGGTTATTTAACCTGAGTTTCCTTATCTAGGGTCATCCAAAACACTTTACATTGTAGTAACCTATCTCTGTTTTTTTCCTTCCCCTACATCTCTGACCAATATTGAATCACAAACCAGCAACGTCTTAATTTTTAAGTTTGTATTCTTGAAATCTCACCTATCTGTGGTAATCCTATATTTCTGCATGGTCATCTAGCACTGAAACTTTCTGATATCTCCATCTTGCCTCAGTTCTAACATTTGTGCATTCCTGTTTTCAGTGCCCAATCATTAAGATGGGCTTTAAAACCTTCAGTTTTGATGAAGGTTTTGTTCACCTATCATATGATCTTCTTAGATGGCTTAGTGTCAGCCTGTGCAGCACTTTGGGATACTGCGTTGTTTTGAGGCACAATATAAATGCAGCTTCTTGTTGTTCGGTTAATGACCAGTTTTATTTCAGACTTATGTACTATCCATTCTAATGGGATAAAGTCCACCAGAGTTCGGTTGGCAATATTAAAATATTAAGGATAGGAGAAAACATCCTGGCTTGAACTAATGATTCAATTACAACAAACAGAAGTAAGAATACATGGGATAATAAAGCTTGTGGGCTGTTACTGGTGGGGTGCCTCAGCGATCAGGATGTGGGCCCCAGTTGCTCGCCATACTTCTCAATGTTTTGGGTGTGGGCACTTCATATTACCAAGTTCACAGATGGTGCAAAGCTAGGTGGGAATGTACACCTCGAGGAGGATGTAAACTGATTTTAAAAGGATTTGAACTGACTTAGTGCATGGGCAAGAACAGGGCAGACGGAATATAATCTGGAAAAATGCGAGGTTATCTACTTTGTTCAGAAAAACAGGTATGCAGAAAATGATAAGATGTTGGCAAGGGTATGTAAAAGAACCTGGGTAACTTAACAAAAGTAGCCGAAGATAATATGTAGGTTTAGTAGGCAATTAGGAAGGCTAGTGGTATGTTGGCCTTTATTGCAAGAGGATTTGAGGACAGGAGCAACAAAGTCTCGCTTCAATTGTATACTTAATCTGGAATTAAGAATCTACTGATCACCATTAAATCATTGTCGATTCTCAGAAAAATCCATCTGGTTCACTAATGGCTATCAGGGAAGGAAATCTGCCACCCTCACCTGGTCTGGCCTACATGTGACACCAGACCCCCAGCAATGTGGCTGACTCTCAATTACCCTCTGAAATGTCCTAGCAAGCCACTCAGTAGTACCAATCACTACAATGTCTCAAAGAGATGACACTGGACGGATCACCAGGCATCGATCTAGGCACTGAGAATGACAATGGCAAAAACAGCCCTGTTGATCCTGCGGAGCCTTCATCACTAACATCTGGGGGCTAGTGGCAAAACTGGGAGAGCTGTCTCACAGACTACTCAAGCAACAGCCTGACATAATCATATACACAGAATCATACCTTACAGACAATGTCGCAAACAACACCATCATCAGCCTTGGATATGTCCTGTCTCACTGGCAGGACAGACCCAGCCCAGGTGGTGGCACAGTGATATACAATCTGGAGAGAGTCGTTCTGGGAGTCCTCAATATTCACTTCCGTGGTTTCATGTTAAACATGGGCAAATAAACTTCCTACTGATTACCACATACCGTTCTCCCTCAGCCGATGAATCATACTCCTCCATGTTGAACAAAACTTGGAGGAAGCACTGAGGATGGCAAGGGCACAATGTGGACTTTGGAGATGAAGTCCTTCCTTTGCACTGAAAATAACCTCCATCGTGTTGTGTGGCACTATCACTGTGCTAAATGGAACAGACTTCGGACAGATCTAGCAACAGAAGACTGGGTATCCATGAGGTGCTGTGGGCCATCAAAAGCAGCAGATTTGTACTCCAGTGCAATCTGTAACCCCATAGCCCAGCATATCTCCCAATGAACCGCTGCCGTCAAGCCAGAGTATCAACCCTGGTTCAATGGAGAGTGCAGGAAGGCAAGTCAGGAGCAGCACCAGGCATATCTGAAGATGAAGTGACAACCTGGTGAATCTACCAAACAGGGCTACTTGCACACCAAACATCATAAGCAGCAAGTAAGAGACAGAGTTAAGCGATCCTATAATGAAAGGATTAGATCTAAGATCTGCCATCCTGCCATATCCAGTCGTGAATGGTGGTGGATGATTAAACAACTCATTGGAGGAGGACGCTTCACAAATATCCCATCCTCAATGATGGAGGATCCCAGCCATCACTGCAAAAGATAAGATAACATCCAGATAGAGCCTGCTACAAACAATACAATTGGTTCTCAATTTCTTCTTTGAGAAAAAAAATAAGGATGAAGCTTTTGTAGCAATCTTCAGCCAGAAGTGGCGAGTGGATGATCCATCTTGGCCTCCTCCAGTGGTTCCCAGCATTACAGATACCAGTCTTCAGCCAAATCAATTCACTCCATGTGATATCAGGAAACGGTTGGAGGCACTGGATACTGCAAAGGCTATGGGCCCTGACAACATTCTGGCAATAGTACTGAGGACGTGTGGTCTAGAACTTGCCGCTCCTCTAGCCAAGCTGTTCTAGTACAGTTACAACACTGGCATCTACCCAACAATGTGGAAAATTGGCCAATTATGTCCTCTACATAAAAAGCAGGACAAATCCAACCCAACCAATTCCCACCCCATCAAACTAGTCTCAATCATCAGTAAAGTGATGGAAGGTGTCATCAACAGTGTTATCAAGCAGCACCTGCTCCAAAATAACCTGCTCAATGACGCCCAGTTAGGGTTCCGCCAGGGCCACTCAGCTCCTGACCTCATTAAAGCTTTGATTCACATGTGGTCCAAAGAGCTGAATTCCAGGGGTGAGATGAGAGTGACAGCCCTTAACATCAAGGCTGCATTTGACTGAGCATGGCCTCACAGAGCCCTAACAAAACTGGAATCAATGGGTATCAGGAGAAATCTCTCCGGTGGTTCAAGTCATACCTGACACATATGAAGATGGTTGGAATTGTTGGATGTCAGTCATCTCAGCTCAAGGACATCTCTGCAGGAGTTCCTCAGAGTAGTGTCCTAGGCCCAAACATATTCAGCTGCTTCATCAATGACCATCCCTATGTCTTAAAGTCAAAAGTGGTGACGTTCACCAATAATTGCACAATGTTCAGCCTCATTCATGACTCCTCAGCTACTGAAGAGGTCCATGTCCAAATGTAACAAGATATGGACAATATCCAGACTTGGGTTGACAAGTGTCAAGTAACATAAGCACCACACAAATGCCAGGCTATGACCATCACCAATAAGTGACAATCTATAGCCATCGCCACTTGACATTCAGTGGTGTTACCATCACTGAATCCCCCACTATCAACATCTGGGAGTTATCATTGATCAGAAACTCAACTGGACTCACTATGTAAATGCAATGGCTACAAGATCAGATCAAAAGCTAGGAACATTGCGGTGAGTAACCCAATACCTGACTCTCCGAAGCCTGTCCGCCATCTACAAGACACAAGTCAGGAGTGTGATGGAATATTCCCCACTTGCCTGGATGAGTACTGTCCCAACAACACTCAAGAAGCTTGACACCATCCAGGATAAAGCAGCCCATTTGATTGGCACCACATCCACAAGCATCCACTCCCTCCACCGCTGACACTCAGTAGCAGCAGTGTGTACTATCTACAAGATGCACTGCAGAAATTCACCAAAGATGCTCAGACAGCACCTTCCAAACCCATGACCAATTCCATCTAGAAGTACAAGGGAAACGGATATACGGGAGCACCACCACCTCCAAGTTCCCCTCCAAGCCACTCACCATCCTGACTTGGAAATATGTCGCCATTCCTTCACTGTTGCTGGGTCAAAATCCTGTAATTTCCACCCTAATGGCATTGTGGGTCAACCTACAGCTGGTGGACTGCAGTGGTTCAAGAAGACAGCTCACCACCAACTTCTCAAGGGCAACTAGGTGTGGGTAATAAATGCTGGCCAGCTGGTGATGCCCATATCCCACAAACTGAGTTGAATTAGAATCTTGGTTAGACCATACCTGGACTAATGCGTACTGCTTTCACCTCCTTAACTTAGGAAGAATATTAGAAACAAAAACAGAAATTACTGGAGAAACTCGGCAGGTCTAGTAGCATCTGTGGAGAGAAAGCTAGGTTCGTATTTCAGGTCTAGTGACACTTCTTCAAAACAGTTTAGGGAGTGCGATGAAAGTTCACCAGACTTGTTTCCGATGGCGCAACTGTCCTATGGAGAAAGATTGGATAAACTGGGCCTGTATCAACTAGAGGATTGATGAATGAGAGGTGATCTCATTGAAACCTATAAAATATACAAAGGGATAGATTCCAATAAAGTGTTTAGAACCAGGAGGCACAATTTTAAAATAATCACTTAGGACCAGGATAAGGAGAAAGTTTTACTGATTTACTGTGATAACTCAGGAGTTGAGTAAATTTAAAGCAGAAATCCAAAGCTTTCAAAATTCCAATGACATAAAAGTATTTGGAGATAATATGTGTGAAAAAGACACTGAAGTGAATCATCACTGTGATGATATTAAATGGCAGAGCAGACACAATGAGCTGATTGGCCTACTTCTGTTTCTATATTCTTATGTTTCAATGAAAGTCCAAGAGATCTAACAACATTCCACCTGTTACAGCCTGTCAAATCTTTCTGAAGTCACCGGGGCTATCTGGATGAAGGGATAAGTGAACACAATCTGCTTCACTCGCAGGATGGAGTCTCTCTTCTAAAGAACAACAATTGCATCTGTCAACACTCAAAAAGAAAGTTCCAACAATTACTTAACCATGAATTGACAGTGACAGCTGAAACTCTCCAGGATGTCCCCAGGATCCCGTTATAGAATTTATGTGTGCGTCTCCATCGTTGGGAGAACTGCAACATCAGTCAAGCAAATGGTGATCAACCAAGCCTGCTCCCCTGATGATATTCCAACTGAACTCTTCAAAGCTGGTGGGCTGTTGCTCACATGATCGTGCACTTACCTGTGGATTTCGGAAGGAAAAGACCAACCCCAACACTCCCAGACCTCACTGAATTTAACAATTACAACTATCTTCAAGAAAGGTGATAAACTATGCTGTGGGTAGAAGGTGAGATATTTCCCCTTTTATCCACAGTAGGAAAAATCCTCCTAAATTGCCTACTTTCTGCACCTGACAACATTTTGAGCAGAGGCATTGTAGGTGTTCACACCTTCTGGAAGGCATGGGATTGAAGTTTACACATTTTTAAAATGTAGATTTAATTTTGCTGCACTTCACAGAAAGTTTATCTCTGCGTGGCCTAGTGAGATCTCTTGCTGTAACTTACCAAACTGCCTACCCCAACCCCTCTTGCCCAACTCTAACCTGATCCTACCATTCACTGTTGCAAGATATTGTCACTTGTGTTCTATAGAATTCAACACTAAGTTATCAATAGGCTGTACTTCCATAACAAGCCAGAGTGTATTATTGACTGCCCAGCATCTACAGATCAAGAATATTAACTGGGTTCATGCTGTTCGGATTTGATCTCACTTACACTACAATGCATTATGACAATATAACAATGCACAGAATGTATTTTGTTTTCTGGAAAGTCTAGATTTCTAGATTTTTATCTAAGATTTAATCAGAACTTCATAAATGCTTGTCCAGGCCAAATGTACAATGAGCTCCTCAGATAAGGAAAAAAATAAATAAAATTAGTTGCTCTGAGCAAGGCAAGGGAGGGGCAGGGTTGGATGTGGAGAGAATATAATTAGCTTGAAGATAATCAAACGTAACACTTTCTAGTTCTACCTCAGCTCTGTTCATTTTAATTTCAATGTACTGGAACAGGAAACCATTTCTGCTATACCAATGAAAGTTCAAAGATCCAAAAAGAATAATATCACTATTTCTAACTAGAACTACACCATAACTTCAGATCAAATAAATTTGAAAATCATTCCATTCCTTCAACCTCTAATGAACAGGACTGCTATTGATTTCACTATTTTCTAGGCACTTCATAACTGCAGGAGTAGACACAAACAAACATTTTTGCCAAGTAAAGTAGTTTGTCTTATAATCGCAATGATCATAAACAGTTTGATTTTGAAAATGTGTGTACTATGTTTTCTTAACTCATCCTCTATCTGAAACCAAGGTATCATTTGGAATTTCTATAGTTCACATCTTTCAGTTTTTACATTTCTATATTTATTCTCAGTGTTTGAACTTTGATTATTTTGCCGTGGTTAGTAAATACTTTTCATTGCACACTTGCTGCCAATAATAAGTGGCCCTTACTGTTATTACATAGAGTCTTTGGGTTGAATAGCTGATTCTTGCAGTACACTTCAAAGTGTAGACTTTTCACGATTTAAGGATGAGGAAAATTTGTTCCAACTATACCACAATCTCTGGAGAAATGAAGTAAGCAAGTACAAATAAATACCAGACAGATCCCTGAGTTCTCCAGATGTAGATACACTCGATATGACATGAGGTATGTGTGAGGGGCTTCAAATTTCCCTTAAAATGTTGAGTTTAAGTTCCATCTTTAGATGATATATGAGTTTGACTGAATTAGATCTATTTCATCAGTCCACTTCAAGGTTTCATGGCTGAATGCCAAAGGATATGAAGAATCTATACACAAATGTTGCCCCATTGGTCAATACAAAGTCAAACATCAAGGGCTGAAATGTAAACAAACTGTTCTGCTTCATCTGCCAAAACAGGGCAGTGTAGTGATAGGAACAAACTCAAAGGAAAGAAAAACTTTTTTTTTCCTCATGAAACATTGGCGTCACTGCCAAGGTCACCATTTGTAGCTCATTTGAAACACCGTTCCTGAGGGTGGTGAATTTTTAAATCCACGAGCTGCTCGGATGGGAATTAACCAATGACCTGAGTATTAGTTGGACCTCCAACAGCCTACTCACCAAATGACATTACCACTACATCAGCACTTCTACCATAAAAGCTGAAATGCAAAAATTGTTCATTGAGGGATGAGCAGTGATTGGACCTTAATTCACAGAATTCTGGTGAATAAGTAGCATAGTACTTTCCCGGTGTGGGGAATTTGCCTTTATTATCTAAGTCTGTGGCCAAGGCTCTCCATCTTTTTGTCCAAGTGTCATGGCAGGTGCTATGATGTATGGGACTCACCATGCCAATTATCATAATTGGACCACTGCATCTTTTACTATCTGAGACCGATATGGTTGTTGTTTACGTGTGGAAGGTTCTGAAAGGGTTAATACTGAGGAGTACCTAAAGCTCCACCCACTACCTTGATTTAACTGCACTTGTGGGAAGAACAGCTTAAGATATTGAAGAACTAAGCCCAAATATTGGGATATTCCTCATCATCTCTTGTAGCATTTTCTATCATAGCAATGTAATTTGTAACCAGTTGCAAAAATGCAGTAAACAACTTCTCATTCAATTCAGTACATCTACTATACTAGGCCAATCAGAGTCCTCAACTTACAGAGGGTTTAGGCAGCAAATCTACCTCATGGTAAGATGTAGATTCTTCAGAATCGTCAGACTCACATGCAAAGTGATTTGGAAGAGGTGGGCTCCAGTTGAGAATTTCATTTCCTCATCTTCCCAGAACAATTCTCTGTAACAGTTACAATCTAGTTTGACCGTGCAGAGTGTAGGTCCCTGAACCCAAAGAACATAGTGGCAACAAACATATTCTCACTGAGACACAAAGTCAGTTTGATTGCTCAAACAACAGTAGTTAGCCAGTGGTCTTTTTATGGGGTAGCAATGCCTCACACCACCAAAAGCTACCGGTCAATCTGAGACCTACAGCCACTCTGAGCAATAGTTATGCCCCAGGCGCCATGGATCATAGGAGCGGAGATAGGCCACTTGGTCCATTGAGCCTGCATTGCTAATGAGCATAACCATGGCTGATTGAACACATCAAAGCCAAATTATTCCCGTAACCTTTTACTACATTGAAAAATATATCAACGTCTACTCTGAACATACTCAAATATTAAGCTTCCACAACCCCATGAGAGTGGAATCTTCCAAAGATTCACCACCTTCAGAGCAGAAAGTTTTTTTGTCACCATGGCATCACCCTTATTTTTAAAAAGTGTCCCTTGGTTCTTGAGCAAGTGAAACATCTCACCTGCCTCTATCCTATTTACTCCTTTAAGTATTTTGCAGGATTCGTTTGGATCACCTCACATTTTTCAAAACTTTAGATAATTTAGGCCCAATTCCCTCAATCTATTTTCATAGGACACTCCCACCATCTCAGAAACAAGTCCAGTGAACCTTCACTGCACTCCCTCAAGGGCAATAATATCTTTCCTGAAATAAAGAATCCAAAACTGCGCACAGTACTCCAGATGCAGTCTAAACAAGCTGCTATAAAACTGAAGCAAGATTTCTCTACTCCTGTACTTACTTTCCTTTGTGATGAGGGCTAATATTCAATTAGCCTTCCTTTTAACTTGTTGCACCTGCATGTTAGCCTTTAGTGACGTAAGACCTTGAGATGTAGGAGCAGAAGTTGGTTATTCAGCCCATTGAATTTGCTTCACAGTATAATAGGACCATGACTGATCTGATAATATTCAACTCCTCTTTCTTGTATTATCCTTATAACCCTTGATTCCCTTAACAACTAGAAATTGCTCTATCTCAACCTTGAACATACTTAACAACCCAGTTTCTGCTGCAAAGAATCCTTTGTGGTAAATAATTTCGCAGATCTACCATCCTCTGAGAAAAAAAAATCCTTCTCATCTCTTTCTTAAATGGTTTAATCCTTACTCTGAGATTATGAAACTAGAATATCTCACAAGAGGAAATGACCTCTCTGTATTCACTCTGCCAAGCCACGAAGAATCTTATTAGTTTTGATACTGTCTACTTTTATTCTCCTAAACTCCAATGAGTACAAATCCAAACTATTCAACTTCTCCTCATAAGAAATATCCTCCAAACCTAAGATTAATCTATTGAACCTCCTCTGGACTGTCTCCAATGTCAACATATTTTTTCTAAGATTTGATGACCAAAGCTGTTCACAATATTCAAACTGTACCCTTACTGGTGCCTTGTATAGTTTTAGCATGGCTTCCTTTTTTTTGTCACAAACGCAGAAAATGCTGGAGAAATTCTGTAGGTTTGGAAGCATCTGTGGAGAAAGAAGCAGAGTTAATGTTTCAATTCCGATATGGTTCTTCCTTCAGACTCGAAACATTAACCTGTCAATGCACTCCACTACTTACAGTTTGCCATCCTGAAAGTTTCCTCTTTATCCCAACTCTTCTGTTAGTTAACTTATTCACCCATGTCTCTTTGCACATCTACACTTTCCAAACTCTTATTAAAGAAATATTCTGCACAACTGCTCTCCACTCTAACGTGAATAACCTCACATTTTTCCACTTTATATTCCATCTGCTATGTTCTTGCCTAGTCACTGAGTATTTCCAAATCTTCCTGAAAACATTTTATATCTTCCTCGGCACACAATCCTCCTTAGCTTTGTATCATCTGCAAAATTGCATATTTGGTCCCAAATCCAAATCATTGATAAATATTGTGAATAGCTGGTTTCCAAGTACTGGTCATTGTGGTATTCCAATAGCTACATCCTGCCATTGTGAGAATCACCCATTTGTTTTTACCCTTTATTTTCTTTATGTTAGTCAATCTCTAATGCACGCGACTGCAGTGTTTTAATTTTGCTAACCAACCTCTTGTGGAAGATCTTATCAAAATCTTTCTGACAATCCAAATATACTGCATTCATTGATTCTCTTTTATCAATTTTGTTTGTAATATCCTCAAAATATTTGAGCAAATATTGTCAAATAGTCAAATGGAATTTTTTGTTCACAAATTCATGCCTAATCTGACCAATTGAATAATTTTTATGTAACTGTCCATTTATCATGATCTTGGGATAAATTCTAACCTTTTCCCGACTACTGATGCGAGGCTGATAAGTTTGTAGTTCCTCATTTTCTTTTCCCTTTGTTCCTTCAGGGTGATATTTGTGAGCTTTCAAGATGCAAGTGTCATGTCATATTCTATAGAATTTTGGAAAATAATCACTAATCCATTGACCATCTCCACAGCCATATCCTTCCAAACTCTGGAATGTGGACTAACGGATCATAGGGACTCAGTAACTTGCAACCCAAATAATTTCTCCAGTACAGCCTCCTTACTAATATTAATTTCCTTCAAATCCTCACTCTTTTCTGGTCACCTGGATCTCTAATTCTGGGAGATATCTTGTATCTTCTGAGGGGAAAATAGACTCAAATTATTTATCTGGTTTCTCTGACATTTTTTAATTTCCCATTATAAATTCTCCTGACTTTGCTTTTAATGGATCCACTTTATGTTTAGCCAAATGCTTCCTTTTTACGTTGCTGGAGAAACTTTTACAGTCCAGTATTCGAACATCTTCCCAATCCTCAGATTTATGACCATTTTTGACCACTTTCTTAGCCTTTTCTTTTAATCTTGTACAATCCTCAACTTCTTTTGTCAACCACAGTTAACTGGGGTGGGTCCAGTTTATAGAAAATTCTAAAATCAGAGGTAAAGAAGATTGTAGGATTACAGGTCAGCGCTAGGATGGATTGTTACTATAAAATAAAAGGAATGGATGGAAAGCGTTAATATCATATTGTATCAAGGAACCTTAAAAGTGTCAGGAAATTCAGTAAGAGAACAAGTTTAAAGGTTTTGTATCTTACTTCATGTGGCACTCAGAATAAGGTAGGAAAACTAACAGTGCAAATCAAGATAAATGAATTTAATCTCATTGCCATAATGGAAACATGGTTACAAGGGGATCAAAACTGGGAAGTTAACATTCAGGGATAATTGACTTTCTGGAGAGAGAGGAAGAATGGAAAAGGTGTTGGGGTATCACTAGTAATAAAAATGAAATGAAGACAGTTGTGAGAGATGATCTACACTCAGAGTCCATTTGGGAAGAGGTAAGAACAGCATGGAAAGAACACATTGGTAAGAGTAGTGTGTTGACCCCAAATAGTAGCCACTCTGTGGGAAAGATTATAAACCAGCAAGTAACAGGTGCATGCAAAAAGAATTGAGAAATAATTAGGGTGACATTAAATCTTCATGTTGATTGGGTTAATCAAATTGAAAAGGGTAGCTCCGGCAACAAATTTATACAGCACATTCAGGGCAGTTTCCTGGAGCAATATATCATGGAGCCATCAAGTGAGCAGCTATCTTGGACCTGATAATGGGAAAGGAGGCAGGTTTAATAAATGACCTCCAAGTAAAAGGTCCCTACGAAATAGTGATCATAACACGATAGAATTTAATATTCAGTTCAAGGGCGAGAACATTTTGGAAACAAGTGTTTATCTTAAATAAAGGGAATCACAATGAAATGACAATAGAGTTAACTAAATGAACTGAGGCTTGAAGAACCAAATGGCCTACTTCTGATTTTTTTTAATGGTCTTATGGTCTTGTGTTTCTGCACTTTGAAGAAACATGTACTTGTTGTAATTCATGTTTAAGATTCTCAATTGCCTACACACAGTCATACTTCTTAATGTATTTTACTAGTCCAACTCAACCACCTTGTGACTCATGCTTGCAAAATTTCCCTTAATGAAAGTTAGCACCCTTGCTTCAAATTAAACCACCTCTCCTACAAAGATAATGCAAAAAACTATCATACTGTAGCCACTCAACTCTAAAGATTCTTTGCAGCAAGTTTATTAATTAGAGAGATAGCAAGAAATGCCGATGCTGGAGTCAGAGATAGCACAGTGTGGAGCTGAAGGAACACAGCAGGCCAGGCAGCATCAGAGGAGCAGGAAAGCTAATGTTTTGGGTTGGGACCCCTCTTCAGAAATGGGGAGGGGGAGTGTAGATCAGAAATAAAGAGAGGAGGGGTGGGGCTGGGGAAGGTAGGTGGGATTGTGATAGGTGAGTGCAGGTAGGGAGTGATGGTAATTGGTCAGTGAGGTGGGAGGGGCGGATAGGTGGGAGAGAAGATGTACAGGTTGTGTCAGGTCGAGGAGGCGGGGATGAGAGGGGGGGTTGGTCATGGGATGAGGCTAGGTGTGGGAAGATTTTGAAACTGGTAAAATACACGTTTAGGCCATTGGGTTGTAGGCTCCTGAGACGGAATATGACGTGCTGCGCCTCCAGTTTGCGGGTGGTGTCATTGTGAGACTACAGGAGGCCCAGGATAGACATGTCGCCCAGGGAGTAGGAGGGGGAGTTAAAATGTTTCACGACTGGAATGTGTTGTCGTTTGTCGTGAACAGAGTGTAGGTGCTTTACAAAGCGGTCTCCAAGCCTCCGCTAGGTCTCACTGATGTAGAAGAGACCACATCAGGAGCAGCAGATACGGTAGACCAAGTTGATGAACGTGCAGGTGAACCCCTGTCAAATGTGAAAGGTTTGTTTGGTGCCTTGGATGGAGGTGAGGGGACGTGTAGGGGCAGGTGTAGCATTTTTTGCGGTTGCAGGGAAAGGTGCCGGGGTGGTGGGGTTAGTGGAGAGTGTGAAGCGGACAAGGGAGCCGTGGAGAGAGCGGCCCCTACAAAAGGCAGGTAGGGGTGGGGAGGAAAATATATCTTTGGTTGTGGGGTCAGATTATAGGTGGCGGAAGTGGCGGAGAATGATACGATGGATACGGAGGTTGGTGGGGTGATATGTGAGGACAAGAGGGATTTGTTTTGTTTTTGTTGGGGGGAGGCGATGTGAGGGCCAAGGTGCAGGAAATACAAAAGATGTGTTTGAGGACATTTTCAATCACCGGAGAGGGGAAGCTACAGTCCTTGAAATAGGAGTACATCTGGGATGTACTGGAGTGGAACTCCCCATCTAGAGAGCAGATACAGCAGAGGCGGAGGAATTGGGAATAGGGGATGGCATTCTTTCAGGAAGGTGGGTGAGAGGAGGTGTAGTCCAGTTGCTGTGGGAGATGGTAGGCTTGAAATAGATATCGGTTTCGAGGTGGTCACCAGAGATGGAGGCAGAGAGGTCTAGAAAGGAGAGAGAGGTATCAGAAATGATCCAGGTGAGCTTAAGGTTGGGGTGGAAGGTGTTAGTAAAGTTGGTGAACTGTTCGAGCTCCTCGTGGGAACACAAGGCGGCGCTGATACAGTCATCGATATAATGGAGGAACAGGTGGGGTTTAGGGCCAGTGTAGCTACGGAAGAGAAATTGTTCCATGTAGCCTACAAAGAGGCAGGCATAGCTTGGGCCCATGTGGGTACCCATGACCACCCCCTTTGTCTGTAGGAAGTGGGAGGAATTGAAAGAGAAGTTGTCGAGGGTGAGGACGAATTCGGCTAAACGGATGAGGGTGTCAATGGAGGGGGACTGGTCAGGCCTGCGGGTCAGGAAGAAGCTGAGGGCCTTTAGGCCATCTGCATGGGGAATGCGAGTGGAAAGGAACTGGATGTCCATAGTGAAGATGAGGCGCCAGGGGCCAGGGATTTGGAATTCCTGGAGGAGGTGGAGGGTGCGCGTGGTGTCCTGGACGTGGGTGGGGAGTCCCTAGACTGGGGAAAAGAAGCAGAGTCAAGATAAGTGGAGGTAATTTCAGTGTGTCAGGAGCAGGCAGAGACAATGGGTCAGCCGGGACAGTCAGGTTTGTGGATTTTGGGAAGGAGATAGAAACAGGCGTTGCGGGATTGGAGAAAGATGAGGTTGGAGGCTATGGGCGGAAGTGAGATGATGAGGTTATGAATGGTTTGAGAGATGATGGTTTGGTTGCCAGGACTGGGGTCATGATCGAGGGGACAGTGGGAGGAGGTGTCAGAGAGTTGGCGCCTGGCCTCAGCGATGTAAAGGTCAGTGCACCATACCACTACTGCACCTCCCTTATCTGTGGGTTTTATGGTGAGTTGGGATTGGAGCGGAGGGAGCGAAGGGCTGCACGTTCTGTGGGGGAGAGGTTGGAGTGGGTGAGATGGATGGAGAGTTTGAAGCGATTAATGTCGCAAACGCAGTTAGATATGAAGAGGTTGAGGGAGGAAGATTATTAATTAGCTCTTTTTCATTATATAATAATAGATTCAAAATCCCTGTACTCTTGTCAGCTATTCAACATACTGAACTAGAAAAATATCCTTAAGGCACTATAGAAATGCATTCTGCACAGTTTTATCACTCAATTCCTTTACGCAGTTTATTTATGGATTGAAGTCACCCATGCATACAGCGTCACCCATGCTACAAGCTTGTCTTACCTTTTGATTTATACCAGGCCCCACATTACCACTACTATTTGGTGTCTTATACATAACTCCAACCAATTTCTGCTGCCCCTAGTTGTTTCTTAGTTCCAACCAAACAGATTCCACATTTTGTGCTTGCAATCTCAGGTTGTCCTTTGCTAATGTGCTGATCCCATCAGCTAGTACCAGAAAATGTCACCTCCTTTTCCTTCTTGTCTGTCCTTCCTAAACTCCTGAATATTCAGTTCCCAGCCCTGGTCACCATGCAGTCTTGTTTCTGTAATGCCAATCATGTTATAATCCGCTGCCTCGAGTTCTGCCTTTAAGTCAACTATCTGGTTGAAAATGCAGTGTGCATTCTCATGCCAATGCCCTTAATAAGCTAGTTCAAAGCAATCCCAACAGCACGTAAAAATCTTCCTGCAAGGATGTCAGTCCCAGGCCTATTAAAATGTAATCTATCCAGTTTATACAGATTCTACCTGCCCCAGAATGGGCACAAATGCTTCAGTCGTCTGAAGCTCTCCCTCCGACACAAGTTTTCCAGCCATGGGTTCAATCAGTATCATTCTGTTCTCATGCTCACTAGCACATGACACTGGGATTAATCCTGCAATTACTGCTGTTGAGGTCCTGCATTCAGGATCTCATCCTCTTCAGACCTATGTCATTAGTACCAATGTGGACCACAGCCTCTGGCTTATCACTTTCCCGTAGAAGCATATCCTGAAGCTGCTCTTTGATATTCTTGACCCTGGTATCAAAAAGGCAACACACCATCCTGCAGTCACATTTCATGCCAACGAAATACCTGTCTGATCCACTGACAATGGACTCTCTTATCACAATTCCCCTTCTATTCTTCTTTCTCCCCTGCTGCAGCGGGGATGCCATTGGAACCAATGACTTGACTTTGGTTGCACTCCTCTGAGGAACCATCACTGCCACAAGTTTTCAAAATGGAAGACTGATTGGCAAGTATGCTGGACTCAGGGGACTCCTGTACTGGCTGCCTGGTTTCCTTAGACTGCCTTGTAGTCACCCATTCCCTGATTGTTGGTGGGACAACAAAGTCAAAGTCCAGGAGCAGTTGGCAAAGTAAGTGAATATTCAAGGGTGAGCAGATAGAGGAGTATGTGTGGTTGGGAGATAGGGTTGGAGGTATGTGCAGGGGTTGGCTTTCTATAACCGCCCATTCCATCCACCTGTGTCCCCTGATCATATTTGGGGGGGTGAGGGGAGGGTGGAATGGATGTGCAAGGGGGTGGAACAGATCAAAGACCCTCAACTGACCTGGTGGGCAGACTTCCTCTCTTTTCTCGATATGAAGGTTGCCAATTGTCTTGGCTACCAAGAATGGAATTAATTGTGATGGTAGTGATGAAAGATCCCTAATGTGTTCATTAATTGATCACTTAAGAGCCTCAACTGGCCATCAAGTGGGAACACAGCTTCAGCCTTTGCAATCGGAACTTAAAGTCCCCTGGTAGTGGCGAGTTCATGACTATGTCCTTGGTGCCAACCCAGCTGATTACGTTCCTCACTACTTGGCAGAGGAAGAATCTCGCCTTCAGCTAAAACTGGCATCAGTTTAAATATTTGACTCAAAGGTACATGGAGAGGTGAAACCATGAACCTTTAGAAATATTTCATGCTGAGAATGCTGAGTGTTTGTCATAGATTACTCAGGGCTACATTTGAGGTTAATGACTTGAGTAATTTTGAGAAAGAAATCCATTTTAGGGATAGAACAGTGAAAGGGTTTTTTTTTGTTCTGAACTCTGGGCCCATGAGACTGAATATTTTCCTGCATTGTACATTTCTATATATTGTCTAGAATTATAAGAAAGCTCAAACAGTGACCATTCAGCCTTTTATCCAAATAGCAGCTCTTTGAAAAGATCTAACTAGTCCGGGTCACCTGCTCTTTCTCCATAGCCCTGCAAGATGTACATAAATCAAATGCAGAAAAGGTCAGCCATTGAAAGTACATTTATTTAAGGCTACTGAGGTTAATGAGTGAGATCAAATGACTAATCATGATAAAACAAACCAAAATTAGTTGCTCGCAGTTCACGTGCGCTGCAGATGGACCTCTCTTGTCGCAAAAGTGACAGGTCAAGCAAAATCCAAAATCAGTCATGCAAGCTTGACTGTCATTAATACAGTTGGAATGTATGATGGATAGCATCTTGTAGAAACTAACTGGTTCTTTCCAAAAAGGCTACTGGCAAAAATGATTATGTGAAAAGTGCAATTCAGAAATAATTATAATCAGCAAAACTATAATAGATCAGACTTTATTGACTCATGTTAAAGGCTGCACAGATTCCATATTAATCACTCAATGAGTTTGCAAAAAATATTCATGCAAATGCATTTTACTATTCCCAGTAAATGCATTTTAAATGATTCAAACAATTTTACTGTAATGATATAGTTGAATAATTGTACTGTAAGTCTATTTTCAATGGCCTTTCCTGCATTTTTGCTGTGAGAGAATGTAATTTAGTTCAACAGTCACCATTTGGGAAATTAATGTAAATTCACTAAAACGCTGCACAGCTGGGCAGTTGAAAGAGAAGAAAAACTGAAACAAGCACAGCTGGAGAAGCTTTTGGAGGATGCTTAGAGTTGGAATTAGAGCTAGAATTAGAATTAGGTTTTATTGAAACGTGCTCAACTACAGTGGCACAGGACTACAGTGAAAAGTTTACAATGTCTCCATTTTTGGCTCCATCTTAGGTACAAAGGTACCTGGGTACAAAATCTTAGGTACAAAAGTAGAAAAATAAAGACAAATGTTAAAAAGTTCAAGGCTATAGTTCTTCTTAGTATAACGTAGGAAAATAAAGAAATAAAGTTAAAAGTTAAACATTACAGTTCTTCTTCAGTCATGGGTCTGCAGACACTCCATGCTGGGCTTTCCCCATGAAGGTTCACTCTCCCCCATACCGGGCTCACTCTCCCCCGTACTGGGCTTGCTCTCCTCCATGCTGGGCACACGGGATCTGTGGCTGTAAGAGCTGCAAACCAGTGGACATGTGCTGAAAGGACAGCCTGCACTTCACTGTTGCAGGAAGGAAGATCTGCTGCAGAATAAAGGGTAATTGGAACATATGTGGTTTGATCTAATTCTATGTTAACCAATAAATGTCCAATTAATCTTTTTCATAACGAAGGAGGGAGCTAACAATTAGTTTGTCCTTGGGCAGGGGACACAATTTGGAATTACCTCACACTCAATTCCACGAAGACAAGAAGCACAGAAATATCTTGTAGCACCTCCCATTTGAATGACTCATACACAGTGAAGTGTGACCCACACTGCTTGCAGAGGATGCTTCAGTCCAGCTATACTTTCTAAACACATTCTGCCCTGTATTTACACATTACAGAATCAATTGCTGACTGCATGCTCTGAAAGTGTTTTTTTAAAGAGAAGGACTTCACATGAGTCCTAAAGCCAATTACAGCACAGTAGAGGGCCATTCATCCTATTGAGTTCATACTGGCTCTCTGGAGAGCAAACAAGTCAGTTCCATTCTCTGTAGCACAGCAAATTTATTTCCTTCAAATGCCCATCTAATTTCTTTTTGATACAATTGATCATCTCTGTTTCCACCATCATCTTAAGCAGCACATTCCTGGTTACTACTACATGCTGCAGAAAGAATGTTCTTCTTCACAGGCCCTCAGATTTACTATTCAAAATGATAAATATGTCCTCTGCTCTTGATAGTTAATATCCTACAAGGCCTGACTTGAGTTTAAAAACCCATAGACCGGTACCCAGGAGAGTGCACACCCTGGAAAGTCCCCCTACATGTGGGTTGGAACAATTAAATTGGTTAGTGAAATCCAAACTGGAACCAATTAAAATGAACAAAAACCAAAAATACTGCAGATGCAGTAAATCAGAAACAAGAAATAAAGTTGCTGAGGAAGGGTCACTGGACTCAAAACGTTAACTCTGAATTCTCTTCACAGATGCTGCCAGACCTGCTGAGCTTTATCACCAACTTCAGTTTTTGCAATTAAAATTAGTGTTTAGTTAAATGGTCACCCGGTTCCCATGGGGGTCGATACCGGCCCTAGCTGTGTCTATTATTGCAAAATCTGTCATTAACAAGATTCCCTTGGACTCCAACCTTTAATCTTGCACAAGACGTCAGCTAGACTGAGAATGTACACTGGGAACTGTTACAGATTAAGGTTATGGCCTCGGTTCTGGTCTCCTATGAGAAGCAGTTGGTGCTTACCGATAGTAGTAAAAGGCTTGGGCCCAAGCCTATACGGGCAGAATTGGTTGGGAAAGACTCATCTAGATTGGCTCAACGTTATTCGAGTCAAGTCCTCATGAAATACCCAGAAGTTTTCTAGAAGGAGTAAGGACGATTGAAGAAGCCAAAGCCATTTTATACATTGACCAGGACACAATTCCAAGATTTTGCAAGGCCTGCCTGATGCCATTTGCCTTGCGGGCAAATGTACAGAAAGAAATCAGGAGGCTGGAGAGTGAAGGAATCATCAAACCAGTTCAGTTTGCAAAATGGGCAGCACCGGTCGTACTGAATGTGAAGCCTGATGGCTCAGTTCGACTTTGTGGGGATTTTAATCAAACAGTAAACTGCTTCTTGCAACTGGATAAATACCCAATCCCCACACAGAGGACATATATACAAAGTTGGCGTGGTTGGGGTTTGGGTCGGGGTTGGGGTCTGCCCTTTATGAAGCTGGACATGTGCCACACCTACCTGCAATTGCAGCTGGACGAGGTGTTCCAGAAGTACACTACAATTAAAACCCATAAGGGTTTGTACCAAAATACAGGACTGCCATTTGGGATATTATTAGCCTGCGCTGTTTCCCAGTGGACCATGGAGAACATTTTACCAGGGCTAGCCCAGGTTGCCATTGATCTGGATGATGCACTAATAACCAGGAAGACTAACAAAGAGAACTTGGAGAACTTGGATATAGTGCTTAAACATTTCTCCCAGGCAGGCATGCACTTTAGAAGGCAAAAATGAGCGCTCCATGCGCCCCAAGTGATCTACTTGAGTTACAGGGTCAACAAAACCAGGTTACACCTGTTAGAAGAGAAAGTGAAGGTGATCAAAGGAACCCCAGCTCCCACGTCTGTATCAGAGCTTAGGTCTTTCCTTGGGTTAGTGAATTATTACAGAAACTTCATACATAACCTGGCCTCCATCTTGGCACCCTTACACCTGCTATTGAAAAAGGGTCAGCCTTGGAAATGGTCATATAGCCAAGAAGCAGCCTTTAGGGGAGTGAAAAAGCAGCTGTCATTATCTAAAGAGTTGGCACATTATGATCCCAAGCGAGATCTAGTGCTGATGTGTAATGCTTCCCCTGTATGGTATCAGCGTAGTGTTGGCTAACCGATGGCCCAACGGAGAGGAATGCCCAATAGCCAATGCTTCCCAGGCTCTGGCTGATATCAAATGCTGGTATGCCCAGATAGAGAAGGAAGGTTTCCTGGTCATCTTTGGTGTAAGGAAGTTCCACCAGTACATTTACAGATGAGAATTTGTCATAGTAACAGATCACAAGGGCTACTGCAGAAAGACATGGCGGTGCCGCCCATTCCTTCTGGTAAAATTCAGCACCGGGCCCTTATTCTCAGCACATACAAGTTGGAACATGTCCAGGAGGCCAAATGGCTAATGCAGTTGCCTTGAGCTGACTCCCACTGGCAGATACTCGACCAGTGGTGCCTTACCTGGGAGAGTCTGTTTTGGTTTTGAACTTCCTGGACACCCTCCCAGTTACCGCTGACAACATCTGACTGTGGAAATAAAGATCCTGTCCAGCCAAACTGAAACAGCTGATGGGGGAAACAGAAGGGCCATTGCAACCCAGATTGAAACCTTTCTGTACAGAGCGAGACCAGATCACCATAGAGGACAACATATTATTTTGGAGAGAAAGGGCGATTGTCCTGAGTAAAGGTCACCACCCGATACTGGCCAGACTCCACCAGGATCATCCAGGGGTTTCCAAGATGAAAATACTGGCAGGAAGCTATGCCTGGCTGCCAGGGTTGGATGCCAAGATAGCTGCATTGGTAGGTCTGTGCCCAGAGTGCCAACAAGGGCAAGAGTTGCCACCAGCAGCAACCCCACATTCGTGGAATGGCCGGGTAGATTCTGGTTATATGTCGACTATGCCAGTCCATTCATGAGCTCAATGTTCAAGGCCATTGTTGATGCCCATTCAAAGTGTTGGACGTGCATAAAGTTCATTCAGCAAACTCAGGGATGACGATTGAGAAGCTACGAGCAGCATTCGTGATACATGGATTCCCAGAAGTATTGGTCACGGAAAATGGAACATCATTTGCCAGCAGGGAATTTGGATATTTCCTAACTCCAATGGCATTCGGCACATAAGGACCACTCCAACCATCCATCGTCCAATGGCCCAGCGGAAAGAGTAACCCAAACGTTAAAGGCAGGCTTAAAGAAGCAGCCGACAGTGTCAATTGATTCCAAACTGTCCCGGTTCTTATTCGATTATAGGACCACACTACATGCAACAACAGGGATAGCTCCAGCAGAGTTGCTGATGGGGAAAAGACCCCACACCAGGTTAAACATGATATCCCTAGACCTGTGGGCAAGGGTGAAATGGCAGCAGCAGCGCCAATGCTAGCTACATGACGCCTCTAACTGGCAGAGACAGTTTAATTCAGGGGATGAAGTTTGGTGCCGGAAACATGGAAATGGCCCTTTATGGGTACGAGGCGAGGTTAATGCGAGGGCAGGTCCCATGACTTGCAAAGTTCAGGTAGCTGATGCAGTCCTGAACAAACACATGGATGACCTGAAAGCTGTTACCTCGCAAACAGGGCAGGAGAAAACAAACCTGGCCCATCAGAACAGCCAGACAGCCTGTCCCAAAATACAGGTACTCCCCCTCCATCTAGTATCGAGAAAACCTCAGAGTCTGAAATGGATGTAGCCTCGATACTGAAGAAGAGGAGGAGGAATCTCTCCCAAGACGTTCCAGATACACAAGATGGGCCACAGTCCGCAAACACCACCTGTGTCTGATTCCGAGTCACAGGAACTGGAGCGGGGATGGAAACATTGCAAGAGAAGCTGCAAGCAAAAGACCAGGCCTACATCCCAGGACTTGGTGGGGGAGAAGGGAGAGTGCAGTGATTGGAACCTAGTAGACCTCGTTGACTATGATGTTCATGATTGGGTGTCTTAATCTGCACTAATTAGGAAAGCCTTGCCTGGAGAGGACTGATTCCAAACTGGCTGGTCACACCCAATGTACTGTGCCCTAGTAAATAAAGGCTGACTGGGTGAAGTGAACTGACGTGCAGCTATTTCAGGCAGGGTCTTGATTTACAGAGGAGACAATGATAATAGGCAGCAAAGTGAAATTGATGCCAAAATCAGATCATCAATAATCTTATTGATTGGCAAAGCAGGGTGTATGATCTTTGCCTGCTCTTATTTTGTACGCTTATTTTTATTGTGATGCAGACTTCCTTCCTGAATGGTGTCTAGCCTGGTAATAACAGCTAAGTTCTGCAAGAAGTTCAGGAAACCCAGTCTTCCACATTCGAGACCTCGTAATAGTTATCACTGCCTGCTACCCCCACCCTTCCCCAACAAACAGCGCACACACACACACACACACACACACACACACACACACACACACACACACACACACACACAC
>JAHRHZ010000087.1:25204675-25234496 GCA_024137785.1 Ginglymostoma cirratum
CACACACACACACACACACACACACACACACACACACACACACACACGGTTAAAAATAACACTTTATCCCTTTAAACAAGTCAAAACTTCCTCATTCTGAATTCTTTTCATTGCCTTCCATCTTTTGAAATGCAACGAAAGAGGAAAGAGTACAGCTCTATAGTCTACAATGGAAAGTTATAATCCTGCTGTTACAACATGGTGTTATATCTACTCTCCCTGTTTTCACTTCAAATGAGAAATGTCAGGCTTGCATTAGAAGGCCAAAACCCAGTTATAACTGATACTTAATAGGCTGGCATTGCTGTTGCTGTACGACATGCATCCCAACATTTTATTTGTTCCTGTAAATGCTACCCACATTGTGCGTGAAATTTCAGCCATCTTGCATCTCTATTCACCTTCTTAAATGAGAACCCCTGCACTGTTTTCATTGCAAGTGTCCATTTTGCTGAAACTTCTCAACATACAGGCCTAAAAAGAGGTTTGTGCTTCGTGTACTTAATTTTTAATCATGCATTTCTCAACTTGGTGTTTCTTCGAAATTCGTTTTATCCATTGGCTGCAGTGGCTACCAATTTAAAACTGTCAATCAACTGGCTCTGGTTTCTGATCAATTTATCATCCCAGTTGTTACTTTTTCATATTCCAAAAGCATCATTTTTAACTATGTGTCTAGATGGTTATCTATCAAAATGTAGATCAGATCTATCACTCCACCAGCACCGTTGACATCAGCAACTTCTGACACTTTATTTCCTTCCTTTAATCTATTAGCCCATATCTCCTCTAAGTTCCACCACCACCCCTTAGCTTTAAATATGCATTGGTCTCCACCCTTTCTCCTGTTCCTCCCACCCCTGATAGCTTCTCATGTAAACTTTCAAATTTTCCTTTGACCTATTGCCATTAAATTGTTGACCTCCCAACTTAATTTCTTAGGTCCTGTAGTAAAAGGTTCTATTTATTCGAGTATTGTCCCTAGCTTTTCTCAAGCTTGCTACCATCAACCCGGTCTTCAAAAAACTAACTCTTGACTCCAGCATCCATACAAACTACTGGCCCAATTCCAACTTGCTTTTCCTTGCTAAAGTTCTTGAATAAGTTGACACCTCACAAATCTGTGCTAAACCTCCTCAGAATATGTTTGAATTTCTCTTGTCAGGTTTCCATCATTGCTACAGTACCAAAAGAGCTCTTAGCAAAGTCACAAATGCATTCTTCATGTCTGATAAAAATAAACAATCTTCCTTTAATCTTAACACCTACCCTTGACCTGTGTCTCCTCTTTGCAATAATAACCTTTGCCTTTTATTTAGTGACACCTTCAATCTCTAATGTCCCATATTCTCTAACCTTGCCCTGACCTCCATTCTGTTCTAAGAGCTCCTCTCCACCTTTTCCAACAGCATAGAGCTAGTCACTATTCAGTTTCAACAAAGAGTCAAATTGGGCTTCAAATGTTAATTCTGTTTCTATGTTCAGAAATGCTGCTAGACTTGTTCGAGTTCCTCCAGTTCTTTCTGTTTCTATCTTCTCATCTTTCTCACCCTATGTGTAGCTTTTGACATGGTTGTCTGCTGCTATCCCTTTACTTGCTGAAATATTAAAAAAGAGTGTCTTACCTTATTTTCAAGTCTGTTTCCTTTTCATCTCAATAACCATTTCACTTCATTGTGAAAACAATTTTAAATGCAACGCAGCACCGATTAATCCAAGGCTGAAAGAGCAGATCAATAATTCCTATTTGTAAAACACTGTGAAACTAAGCAAAATTATTTTCCAGCCATGTTATCTTTCTCTTTTCTCATTATTTCACCTCTGTTTCTCTAATAGCTCCAACTTTCCATGGAAAGGTGCTTAGACATTTCAAAACAAGTTGCAGCTTGTTTCTTCCTTTATATATTTCATTTCCTCCTGACTTATATTTTTAAGTATTCCTTAAATTTGGTGTATTTATGTTGTCAGTCTATCTTCTTTTTGGTTTTGAAAATTATTTAGTACATAATTGCATGCTTGTAGAGTCTTTTTTCCTCTCTTATTTTGCAGTAATAGTCACCATTATGAGGGGAGATGATGGTAATGTCCCTGGTTGAGTAACCTAGTAATCTGAGGACATGGCTTTGAATCCCACCATGGCATCTGGTTGAATTTAAATTCAATTCGTAAATCTGGAACATAAAGTTAGACTCAGTAACGGTGATAGCAAATCTATTATTGAAGGTCATAAAAACCAAACTGTTTTGCTAATGTCCTTGTTCAATATTAGGAAAAATTGCATTTTCCTGGTGTTTACTGTGTAGCAAGAGGTTTCATTTAACAGCCATTACAGCATCACTTAACTTTCCAAGATTCTCACATGGGAAAACAAAACAGAAGACTTAAGAGCAGCACAGATGTCGTGGTGTGTATTGCGCAGTTTATCTGACGTCAAATGTGCCCTGTTATCCGTGTACTGTTTTATAAAATAAAAAGGTTTTGTTATTAGAAAGCATAAGAATTTACCTTCAAATGGAAGTGGGCAAGGAGACAATAGCCTTCCGGCGTTATGGGTAGTTATACCATGGCCATTGACAGTCGATTGACACAGACCAAGTTACCCGCTCCTAGAAATATGTCATAATAATAAGCCCTCAGGGGAGAAGGAGTCCTCCCCAAAGGTTTCTCATCAAACAGACCTTGTAGGCATTAGTTCTCACTGGGTGATCTCCAGAGAACACTTTTCATTGAGCAATCCTCACCAGGTAGATTGAAGACAGACCAGAAGGAGAGTAGGAATGCCCAAACACCTCACTGGGAGAGCAAGACTCTGCCCCTACAATGTAAACAAGGCTAAAACATTCTGTGCCACGGTCTGTTTGTCTTTTCATAACACTGAGCCATTCTCAATTGTCATAGTTGTACAGTTTTCATTAATTTAACTAATGCATGATATCTAAACTGCTACTTCTCAATAAACTACCCAAAAATTGCTATAAATCGTGATATACCTATGTTAGGTAACTGTGATCACACATGGCCGAAAATCAATATTAACAATAATAATGTGCCTTAGCTTATTTTCAAGTCTATTCCCTGTTGACCTCAATAATCATTTCACTTGTGAAAACAATTTATTGTTTGAACTTTATGCTGTCCTAGTGTGTCACAAAAAAATGCAACTATTCATTGTTCATTCATCTATGGTGTCACTAGCCCATTTCTTTAATAACCAGTTACACAGTCCAGAATTTCTAATGACCATTTTGATATTGTATTGCACTGTTATATTTGAAATGAATGTAGCTCCAACTCATCCAAGGAAAGAACTTTCCCATCCTTGTTTGCTTTGGCTGACATGTGACTCCAGTTTGGTTATAATGTTACCCTAACCAATCACTTATTTCAATGATAACTAGGGAAGGCCACCAAAACTGACCTGGCCAGAGATGACTATGCCCACGAAAGAATTAAAAAGAATTTTAGTTGGATATATCTTGATGTTCCTTGTAGTCACACACATAAAGCAAAATGGTCACAATAAATATAGGGTGGCACAGTGGTCAGCAGTGCTGCCTCATAGTGCCAGAGACCTAGGTTTGATTCCAGCCTCAGGTGACTGTGGATTTTGCACATTCACCTCACATCTGCATGGGTTTCTGTACAGTTCCCAGGTTTCCGCCCACAGCCCAAAGCTGTGTGTGTTAGGTAATTGGCCATGCTAAACTGCCCATAATGTCCAGCAATGTTGAGGCTAGGTGAATTAGCCATGGGAAATGCAGGTTTACAGGATAGGGTTGGAGGGGTGCGTCTGGGTGCAATGTTCCTCAGACGAATTGGTGCAGGCTCAATAGACTGAACAGTCTCTTTCTGCATGTAGGGATCCTATGAAATATGATATACCTCAATTACTTCATGGGAGGAGAATGTTATACTTGGGAAGGTGGTAGTGAGCCTCATTCTTAAACCTCTGCAGCTCTTTTGGTGCAGGATCCCTAAAGTTCTGAGAGGAAGGGGATTCCAGGATTTTGACCAAGCAAGGACTGTGCAGAAATCACTCTTACCAACACTGTCATGGACAAATGTATCTGCAAAAGTTTGATTGGGTAGGATGAGGTCAAGTAAGTTTTGCCTCCTGCTGGTTTCCTCACAACCTGCTGCAGACACCATTGAGATGTTACGTCCTTTAGGATTTGGCCAGTTTGAGACACTCTTGGTGAGAGACATTGAAGTCTTCCACCTTGACCTCTGTGCCCTTGCTACCCTCCATAGTGCTCAATATGGAAGAATACTGATTAATGATCTGAGGAGAGAGCAGAATGGGGAAAGAGGTGTGATAATCACCCTGGTGTTGTTAGACTTCATGAGTTTCAGGGTCAATGTTGAGGACTCCTAGAGCAGCTCCCTTCCAACTTTAAACCGCTATTCTGTCCCCACTGCTGGGCCTGTCTTATTGGTGAAAGAAGGCTTATCCAGGGTTGGAACTGGTGTTCTCTGGTACAGTGTGTGTAAGGTATGAAACTGTGAGTATGATTATGTCAGACTCTTGCTTGACTAATATGTGAGAGAGTTCTGTTAATAAGTCTCCAGATGATAAGGAGGACATTGCAAGGTCAGCAAGTCTGAGTTTGCCAATGTCATTTCCAATGCCCTGGTTAAGCAAAGTAGAGCCAGTGGATGTGATCTATTTGGATTTTGAGAAGGCTTTTGACAAGGACCCACACAGGAAACTTCTAAATTAAGATAAAAACTCATGGTGTTAGGGACAAGGCACTGCCATAGATAGAAGATTGGCTGACTAGCAGAAGGAAAAAATAGGAGTGAAGCAGTTTTTTTCAGGATGGCAGCCAGTGACTAGAAGAGTTCCATAGGAGGCAGTATTGGGACCACAACTATTCACGTTATACATTAAAAATCTGAACAAAGGAACTGAAGGTGATGATGCTAATTTGCAGATGACACAAACATGGGTGGAGGGACAGGTAGTTTTGAAGAAGTGGGAAGGGTACAGAAAGACTTGGACATGTTAAGAGAGTGTACAAAGAATTCCAAACGGAATTCAATGTTGGAAAGCATGAGATTATGCACTTTGCTCGGAAGAATAGAGGTGTAGATTATTTTCTATATGTGGAAAGACTTCAGAAATCTGAAGCACAAAGAGACTTTGGAGTGGCATGGTGGCAAAGTGGTTAACACAGCTGCGAAACAGCACCAAAGACCTGGGTTCAATTCCAACCATGGGTAACTGTGTGGATGTTCTCCTCATGTCCACCTGTGTACAACACTTTAGAACTGAGAATGGGAGAAATTTCTTCAGCCACAGAGTTGTTAATCTGTGGAACTCATTGCCACAGAGGCCGCGTCATTATGTGTATTGAAGACAGAGATAGATAGGTCCTTGAATGGTAAAGGGCTCAATGGTTATGGGGAGAAAGCAGGAGAATGGAGATGAGAAACACATCAGAGCAGACTTGATGGACTGAATTGCCTAATTCTGCCCCTACATCTTACGGTCTCATAGCTGGATGATTGATGCTACATTGTCAAGCGGTGTCATTACTTTAATTTGTCTCTGTAGCAGTTTGATACAACTGATTGGCTTGCTGGAACATTTCAGATTCTGGAGTTACATGTAGGTCAGACCAGGTAAGGAAGGATTTCCTCCTCTAAAGAGCATTAGTTATCCAGGTTTTTTTTAAATGAAAATGGAACATGGCTACCATTAGGCTAGTGATTTTTTTTATGCCCAGATACTTATTGAATTCAAATGTTGCCAACTGCCAATGTGGGACTGAAACACGTGCCCCAAATCATTAGCCTGGAGCTCAGGACTATTAATCAAGTGTCATTACCATTCCACCATAATGTACTCATAATTTGGCAGTTAACTGAGAAAGAAATACATTTTCCTTGTTGAACAAATCTCACAACCTCACTGTTCACTAGATTCTGGGCTTGAGATTATATTGTGGCATTCCTGTTGAGTTGAAAACATCTAATTTTATTTGTGCTACTTTTGATGGAAGTCAGATGTACCCTTGCTGCTAAAGTGGTGGTGAGATGCCTTCTTGAAATGCTGCAATCCATTCACTATAGGTAGACTCACAATAGAAAGGAGTTTTGGAAAGGAAAAGAGTTTTGGAAAGGAGTTTTGACCAAGTGACACCAAAGGAATGACATAATTTTAAGTGACAATGGTGAGTGGCTTGAAGGGGAACGTTCAGGGGGTGCTGTTTCCAAGTATCTGCTCCCTTTGTCCATCTAGTTGGTAGTGGTCATGGGTTTAGAAGATGCTGTCTATGGAGCCTTGGTAAATTTCTGCGGTGCATTTTGTAGTTGACACACACAGACGCTAGTGAAGGGAATGAATATTTGTGGAAATAGTGCCAATTAAGTGAGCTGCTTTGTCTTGGATGGTGTCAAGCTTCTCGAATGTTGTTGGACTCATCCAGGCAAGCAGGGAGTTTTCCATTATACTCCAGACTTGTACATTGTGGATGATGGACTGGAGTCCAGAGGTGAGTTCACTACAGGATTTTTTTTATATTCACTCATAGAATGTCCCCAGCCAGGTTGCATCAGATGCATTGCTGCAGGTCTGGAGTCACATGTTGGCCAGACCAGATAAGGACGGCAGATTTGCTTGTCTAAAAGGCACCTAGAGGACATTGGTGAACCCAATGGGTTTTTCCAACAATCTGCAATTGTTTCATGGTCCTCATTAGAGTTTTAATCACTGATTTTTTTAAAATTGAATTCAAACTCCACTATCTGCCATAGCAGGATTTGATCTCGGGTCCCCAGGACATTACCTGAGTCTCTGAATTGCAAGTTTAATGATAATACTGCTAGGTCATTGTTTCCCCTTAAATCCTAATTCCTCATCTTTGTCCTGCCAGGTGATGAGTCCAATTCAGTTTCTGGTCAATGATAATTTATAGTGGAGGATCCAGCGATGGTAATGTCTTTAGGTGGTGATGGTTAGGTTCTCTCCTGTTGGAGGTGGTCATTGCTTGGCACTTGTGTGAAACGAGTAGTCCTTGCCACTTGTCTGCCCAAACCTGGATATCGTTCAGGTTTTTTCCTGAATTTGGACACGGACTACTTCAGTCATAGAATCATAGAATCCCCACAGTGTGGAAGCAGGCCATTCACTCCAGCAGGTCCACACCGACCCTCTGAATAGCATCCCATCCAGACCCAATCCCCACCTTATTCCTGTAACACTGCATCTCCCATGGCTAATCCACCTAGCCTGCATATCTTTCGACTGTGGGAGGAAGCCCACACAAACAAGGGGAAAGAGTGCAAACTCCACATAGACAATTGACTGAGGGTAGAATCGAACCCAGGGTCCCTGTTGCTGTGAGGTAGCAGTGCTAACCACTGAGCCATCGTGCCACCCATGTTACCTGCATAAGTACTCCGAGTGGTGAACTTCAATGCCCATCACCAGGCAGGGCTCAAAGTACCACTACTGACTGACTGGTTGAGACCTAGAGGACATAGCTGCTAGAATGGAACTGCAGCAGATAGTGGGAGAATCAATGAGAGGTAAAACCATATTTAACTCATCTACCTGTTGGAAATGTATGTGACCTGTTGGAAATGCAGTATTAAGAGGAGTGACCACTCCCAGCCCATGTAAAGAAAAGGTTCTTGCTCTGAGCATTTCAACTGTCATGTTGTAAAGCAATATCATCATGCGAAATGGGACAGACTTTGAACAGATCTAGCAACACAAAACAAGGCATCCATGAGGCCCTGTGGGAATCAGCTGCAGAAGAATGTACTCAACCAAAATCTGTTACTTCATGGTCTAGCATGTCCCTGACATTTTCATTGCCATCAGGCTGAGGGACCATTCCTGATTCAATGGAGAGTGTAAGAGGGCATGCTATGAATAGCACTGGGCATACCTAAAATCAACTGATACATTTTTTGCCAATTCTCTAGATTCCTGTCTTGCAATGTGGTGGTTGTTTAACAGTTTCAGAGCAACTCCTGATCTTGTTGGCACTTTGCACAAATGTCATTGGAGACCAACCAGCAAATGAACCCTTGGTAATTGTTCCAGGGGCTTGAAGGCGGAAACCAATTGTATGACCTTTAGTGAGATCAGTCAATCTATCATGAGCTGTGAAACAATTGTGGAGCCCTCCTCAGCTTGTCATTGCTTTAGCAGATGAATTACTGAGAATTCTGTTTGATTGACCATTCTTTAGCACACACAGAAAATACAGCCAGACTCTTAAAGAAAGTGGATCTGACTGTTCTGGACACTAAGGGTGAAGTTCCAGCTGCATTCAAGCTGTCTCTAATGTTGAGGGATGACCTGATGGGAGTGGTAAGCCTCTTCTGTGACTATGTAACTACATTAATGCCCATTTCAGGTACAGGCCGTGGACAGCTTTGTTTGTGACTTATATGTGGCACACTTCAGATGTGTAATAGGCATATATTTCTTGTCCAGACTATATTAGTGTTAAAGGGCTATTCAATGTCTGAAGAACAATCAAATATCTAAACCAGATCCTCTAGCTCAGTATTGGCATTATTTGTACATTATATCTAGTGTTAGTCGGCTTCTACCAATATCCAAAGCCATTCTCCTGGTTAGTGTGGAATATTTATTTGTATCTTCAGTTCGAGGCACAAGAATTCAATCTCCATTTTCAACTGCAAATAAGAACCAATGGGATTAATGTGGTATGCAGCCCAGTGTGCCCGTTAAATGCAATGGATACTGTGTCAGTAGTTTTCGATATAGTCTCTGTCAGAAATTAAATGTTAAAGAAAGTCTGAGGCTAGGCTTGCTATGATGTATATGCAGCTCACCTCATGACTTCCAATGCTTCTTCACTTTCACGAGATTTGTGAAATATACTCCACTTGTCCAGATGGATGCAGTTACTTCATATGTTTGACAGCATCTGGGCAGCGCAATCTATTTGATTGGCAAATACATCTACCACTCTGCACATCCACTGCCTTTACCATGAAAGGCACCAGATGTATGGGGACATCAGGATCTCTAAGCTCCCTTCCAGGCCATATATCACTCCATCACAATTGAGTCAAAATCCACAAACCTACCTTCAGCATCAAACTGCAGAAAGTCAAGAATACTTTCAGACAGGGAACCAGAACTAAAAATAAATAATGACCTTACCAGTGTCACCCATATTCTAAGAAAGCATATTATAAAAATCCATGAATCAATGAAAAGTTTCCAAATGCGCTTAAGTCTTCAAGTTAGGAATTTGTTTGTACAGACATGCTGTAACACAAATCATTACTGCCACAATAAGGCATCAGTCAATGTTAGATGTTGTTATGTTATATGTCATGTCTTATTAGATTATCGCATAGATGAACTTCATTTATTTTGTTTGCATAGACCATATGTTTCTACATCTGGTTTCATCATTTTTTTCCGCTTTAGTCTCCTCCAGAGCTGAGTATTTTGTAATAAACACTCTGTAGGTTACTTGTGACAAACAAAATCTGACAGATGCTTTGAGAAAACTAACAGTTGTGTTCATAATTTGTGTGTGATATGAGAGATGTATTGCTGAGAAAAGAAAATGGAGACATTGAAACAGATGTTGTTGACAATTGCCAATCCACTAATGTAAAGTGGGTCTAGCAGATTAGAAAAAAAATCTAAACTGAAAAATATAGCAATTTTAATATATATTTTAAAAATCAAGATTACAATGCATGGCATAAACAGCACAAACTTTGTGTAAATTAGTTTTTTTTTTAATTAAAGAAACCGCTCCTGGTTAATATGTTGATGATGGAAGGGATCATACAGTAATTTAAATTGAATCAGACATTTGAAAAACCATTGTAGATTTAGGAAGGAAACAAAATGGCATCTCTTGTTTCTATACCTCTAATCTTAAATGTTATTTACAAATAATTTCTGAAACTGAACCATTGTTTCTAAAGCATTCAGGAGAGGAAATTAATCCTATTCTAGAACTTAAACCCTTAATGACAAGCTTTTCAATGTGAATGGTCAATAGTAATGATGCTAATAGCATTATCAATGACATCAGATATGGCCAATCATATGGCTCTGGTGCCAATGAAGTTCTACTGAACAAAATATGTGAACAGTCAATGGATGTTCATTAACTTGCACCAGCATGGGTTCTGGCTACCATCCATCAAGACCAGCTGGATCACAGCCATGCCATTCATATGTGATAGCAACGATCTGCAAACTACCTAGCTGAGCCTGATAAAAGTGAATAAGCATTGGTTGGACAAAGCCCAGTTGAGGAAATGCCTAAAACAATAATCAGAGCAAATCGTCATTACCAGAGTCTCATGACAGCTGACTACAGATGCACAGCATTAAAGAGAACATCTTACCTCTAACTGAGTAGTTGGACTTTGAGGAGGCCTTAACCAAATCACGTTCTGTTGGAAAAGCTAACTATGGGCCTTAAAAACCTTGATGACCACATTGGATTGTTGATATAATGATCAGTGGCCAAAAGACAGATTTCAAATTGGACAGTGGAGCTGTCATATACTACACCCTGCATGAAATTCTAGTTAATCAAGCTATCCACTCTTTGACTCCAGGGCCTAGGGAGACCTCCACTGGAAATAGAAGGCCAGATAGTCACCTCCTTTTGTTACAAGGAAGAGAAATTACTGAAATACTGTGTTACCCACAGTCAGGAGCCCTTCCTGACCCGTAGGGATGGTATAGCCTTACGCTTTATCTGTATAATGGATTAGTTGGCCAAGCAAGACAGTGCAGACAAATTCAAGCAGAAATTTCTGAAACTATTCACAGGATTGAGAAATCCACGTATCACATCACCCAGAAACCAACTGACAAATTAGTATTCCTACTCTCCCCAAGAAAATATTGTCATTTGAGAAACATATGGACAGGTACATTGATGGGATACGTATGGGGGGATATGGATCAAAAGTAGGCAAATGGGACTAGATTAATCATGAAAACTGGGCAATGTGGACAAGTTGGGCTGAAGGGCTTGTTTCCATGCTGTAAACCTTTATGACTCCATGACTGTAAGAAAGTTTCCACACCTTCTTTTACAAAAGGTCAGAAAAGAGATTGAGGCCTTGTTGTATCGTGGGCAACATCATCAAACAGTTAGCCCACATTTTGTTTCCCTGGTCTTCCACCCATACTTACAGCCAATAGTTCTTCATGTATTTAAGTAGGCTTTGCACAACTCAGAAAAACCATGGAATAAGTAATTCAACCCTTGGCATCTATCAGTATGAACCTGGTGAAGTTCACAGATATCTCAATCTTAGGAAACTGAAAACAAACAGTGGCTTTTGACAGTTCCCATCAGATGCGGAGAACAATTACGCACATATAATACTCTCTTTGGAAGGCAATGTTTTAATTGCCAATGTTTTGGAATTGCCTCAGCACCGAAATCTTCCAAAGCGCTGTCACAATAGTGATGAAACATAAACTATCAACTCTGACTTCCTTCATCTCATTTTTAGAGTCTGGAATTATCATTGATTAAAATGGTTTTAAAAAGGACAGACACAGATTTAAAAGTGATCACAGGTTATGTAAAGCTTCAGGAAATCAATACGGAAGAAAAAAAAATCTGAACTGAAATTAACTCTTACATCAAAAGAGCTTGAAACCACTCAGGCATGAGGCAGTTCACATCTCCTATTTATACTTCATACCTGTATGACACATTTCCCATAGTGGAGGGATAAAAGACTCTCCTGCAATTATCCAGACTGGAAACAATGAAGGAGCAAACTACTGCAGATGCTGGAATCGGAATTGAAAACAAAAGATGCTGGAGATTACATTGGGTCTGGCAGCCTCCACGGAGAGAGAGCAAGCTAACATTTTGAGTCTAGATGACGCTTCATCAGAGATGACGAAGAGTCATCTAGACTCAAAATGTTAGCTTGGAAACAGTGATCCCAGGCATGCAATGAATGAGTTGTACCTCAATAAATTGTTTTGGCATTGCATTGGTGGTGGACATATTAAAACAAAACAGGAAACTTTTTTCCTTTGTTTTCATTCAGAAGAACAAAGCAACCAATGACAACACACATTGGAGAAACATTTGAACATCCAGAACTCAAAGAATTTGCAATATCCATTGCTGCTGCTGATCCTGGTCTCTGCTGACCAACCAACTATGGTCTCAGATTAACACCTCCAGTGCCCACTAAGGACTTTAAACTTAATATTCTCTTACCTTCCTTTTTGTATTGAACACCATCTCCTTTGAAACATTGTACCTGCACTTGTGTGTGCTTGACATTGCAATTTTATTATTTGTCTTGCAGTTACAAAGTAAAAACATTATCTTTGTTTAATCCAGGGAAACATTGTAAAGGACTTCTGAGTGTTTATGGTGAACTAGCAAACTGCATTTGACTCAGAATGATGGTGGCTGTGTGCTAAAAATCTCATTAAAACTTTGTTGTGGCTAGGTGTGTATGTTGAAGGTAATGGGAACTGATTCACCCTTCCTTACTTGGTTATTGCCGGCTGGCATCCTAGAGAGGTCTGATGGAGTCATATACCACATAGGTGATATTCTAATTCATGATTCTGCCACAGTGGAGGTCGATACGAGGGTATAGACAATGTTATAAAGTTTACCGACTGCAATTCTCACATTCAACTACACATCCATCATCAACTTCCTGGACCATCTTTTCTAAAGCAAAGTCCAGATCAAAACTGTCACTTTGATCCTGAATCATTATGGGGAAACTTTTACAGCCAAGGACACCACACAAGCAGCGTTGGAATATCAGAATTTCAAACGGAGGCTTTATTTGTCAAGCAGCCAAAAAATGTCAGTAAACACAAGGCTAATGGGTGAGCAGGCCTAATGTAAGTAAGGGAAGTTCTGGATCCTCTCAAGTCTGTGTTTGGGAAGTCGACCAAGTGAACGTCAGTTGGAGTAGCCAAGTCTAGGGGTGACAAAGGCATGGTTAAAGATTGCAACAGCAGATGAGTTCAAGCAGGAGTGGAAATAGTGACATGTTTGAAATAAAACTAAGTGATGTTGGGTGATGGTAGAGATATACATTGGAAATAATTAAAAAGGACTTGCTCTGCAGATGTACATGTTCACTCATGCACTCCTTGATAAATTGATTTGCACACTGTTATTTGTCTATGACAATAGATCTGCTGAGACAATAGCATCAATTTTGAACTGTCACTGTGAGATTTGAATTCCAAAGTGCTGCAGCAGGCCAATCACTGTGGCAAACCCAACAGGTGTCTACTGTTAAGTTGGTAACACAATATGTTCACATCCTCTTCAGCCTGTCCAATCTCCCAATCTCACATGCATTGAGACACACTTTTTGTTTCCAATGTGAACTCACCAGCTGCATCCTGCAACCATAGGGCAGGGCAGCATGAAGTAGCTGTTTGCTTCAATGATGTAGTTCTCTCTTCTCCTTTGTTTCTGTGACAATTGAAGAACCCTAAGTGTTAGGATATTGGTTGGATGCTGTAGGCTACTGCTACATTTTCACTGCTTGACTTTCTTTATGACGCTGCTCAAATTGTTGGATTGCTACTTGACAAAACTTTATCTCATTAGACATGACTTTGACTCTGCCATTACCACTGTTGGCTAGAGTCCTCCTGAAAGAGAATAATGAAAATGTTCTGAATGAGTCAAGTAACTTTTATTCTGACTAGAAAGGCCTTTCAATTAAATTTTAATTAACATTCAATCAGTATACTATACTATCAAAAATGACCTTTTGTTTTATTCATGCACTAAATACTTTCATTAGCAGTTTAAAAGTTCAGTGCTTCCATAGATTAACTGATGTCACCCAATGTTAACAGCATAGTTAAAATATTTTCAAATATACTTCAATGCAAATGCTGCAAAAAATCTGACACTGATACTTTGTCTTTATCACCAGCCGAAGATGAATGGGAATTATGTTAGCAAGGAGGTTACTGTATGAAACTGTTCCCTGATGTGGAGCCTTATATGACTTCAGAAAGGAGAGTCAGTAATTTAGAATTAATGAACAGCTTTCAGGATTGCCATGAATTGAGCACATTGAACTCTGAACCGATTCTTCAAATCATGTTCTGGTTGAGTGAGGCTCTATTCCATAGGCAAGGCTTTCAGATCATCTTCTAATTAACAAGCAAGGATAAACTTGGCTACCTTCCGCAAATACACACAGAGATAGTGATACATGATTAACCAATGCCCATTGAAATACAGGCAGCATGTCAACTTCGTGCATCATTGACAGTCTCAGAAATAATTAATAGCAGGGTTGGGATCTCTAGAATATGGATCCATAGCTGCAAGAAGTTCAGTAAGCTCATAAAACCTCAGAGAAGTCAGTGTCTTTCATATGTTCATTAGCTTATGTTCACTATGGAGATTTGCCTAACGTATTTTCTACTCAATCCACTTCATCTTCCACAGGCCCTGTAAACATGAAGCAAGAGAATCTGAAATGACAAAGGCCAAGAAGTCTTTAAGTGAGGGTATTGTTGGATTCTATGCTTGAAGATGTACAGGGATAATACACTCCAAGTTAGACATCTGAATTTAATTTATACTATAAATGTCTGTTGTAATGGTTCTCATTGCTTGCCTCATTTTAGTTTCTCAATCTCAGTCACCATACCCAGGTTGAATGAATTGCTGCAGAGAACAAAATGTAAAAATACATAGGCAAATAGCAAAAAATTGATTACAACACATTTGTCACCTTGCATTGAAAATGTAAAGTTACCGTTGCCCTAGACACAATTCTCAATCGACTGAGAAAACTGGTGATGGTTTTAACCTGACAGTTACCACACCTCAGGTGAGGGGAGAGGTTAAGAAGGAAATTCCCCGATGGTAACTTCAGCCTATGGGGAGAATGAATCCATACTGTCAGTGTTACTCTGTTACATAAACCAGCTATCCAGCCAACTGAACTGACCAAGCCCTTTTTTTTAAGTAACCTCTTCATGTTTCACTTGGTCAGTTTTCTCTAAATACAGGAAGTAGTATTTGAGATACGACAACTTCTAATGAGCATACGCTTTTCCTAGTCACCAGACTGTTATTCAGGATTAGAGATAAAAGGTACTGCAGATGCTGGAGAATCCGAGATAACAAGGCGTGGGGCTGGATGAACACAGCAGGCCAAGCAGCATCATAGGAGCAGGAAAACTTGACGTTTCGGGCCTAGACCCTTCATCAGAAAATCCAGAGGGAGGAGGGTAACTTCTTCAGGGTAGGCATCCTTAGAAGAGGCTTCACAGTGGGGTAAAATTGTATCAGAGATAATAGGTACTGCAGATGCTGGAGAATCCGACATAACAAGGTGTGGAGCTGGATGAACACAGCAGGCCATGTCCGTCCTCCCTGGACTGACCTATCTCCTCCCTACCCCCCCACCTACACTCACCTTTACTGGCTCCATCCCCGCCTCTTCGACTTGTCTGCCTCCTCTCCACCTATCCTCTCCTCTATCCATCCTCTATCCGCCTCCCCCTCCTTCCCTATTTATTTCAGAACCCTCTTCCCCTCCCCCATTTCTGATGAAGGGTCTAGGCCCGAAACGTCAAGTTTTCCTGCTCCTATGATGCTGCTTGACCTGCTGTGTTCATCCAGCCCCACGCCCTGTTATTCAGGATTGTTGCTTCACCTCAGCTTCACTTAGATGCCCTCTTTGGCAAGTTGCAACTCTTGTTATACACACGCAGAATAAAAATACCCTAAAAAAACCAACTGGTCAGGCAGCATTCTTGGAAAGGAACAGGGATGGGGTTGACCAAAAATCTGAAAGTGTCAACTCCAGGAGTTTCATAGAGGGTTTCTCTCCACAAGCTATAGCCTGGCTTCTCATGCAAATTTCCAATTCTCACCTCATTACATATGCACCACACCTCAATGGCTCTGTGCTCCTGCTACCCATGCAGTCACCATTGCAGCAGTCACTTACCACGACAGGGCCTTTTCAGATCCATGCCACAGATGCCGTATATAACCCCCTGCTGAACATCAGGTTCAAGCACTGCGAAACAGGAGCTGCCACTTATGGTGTACGGAATAGGAGGGCATCTGAAAAGAAAAGATTCTGAGGACACACACATCATTGTAAATGCAATGTAGTACTAACAATGTTTTGCTATTTTACATCATCACCTGTCTGATTGATTGTCATAGTAAATACAAGAATGAAGCTACCTTGTCCAGTGCAGCACATAAGAGCTTGTCATTATTAAATGTGACAACATCATATGAAAAGTCTTCAAACAGCTGAAAATGTTAACTTATATTGAACAATAGGAATAGTGGGAAGAAAACAAAAAGAGCTACATTTTCTTCTCAGAACAAATAGGATCCATTTGCCTTTTGAGTGGTGATTAATTTACAGTCGATATATGATTACTTCACCCAATTCACATCTATTGGAAATGAATGTCAATTAAGTCCTAGATAACAAGCATGGGGCTGGATGAACACAGCAGGTCAAGCAGCATCACAGGAGCAGGAAAACTTGACGTTTCGGGCCTAAACCTAAGTCCTGTCTGGTTTACTGCAGTTGATGCTGTACCATTCTATCATGCTGGTGATGATGTTTATTCATTCATTAAAAAATAATTCATGAATAATGTTCAATCCTGTTCAAAATTCTCATCTTTCTTCCTGGAAGATAGTTGCCACTGTCTAGCATACATCTCACGCCCTCTTTGCCTGCTGTAGTTGATCAGGGCACAATTTGCTAGGATAATGCAGCACACTGTGTCTGGACTACAGGACAAGGCACCTCCCAGACCAATCCAAGCATTGGAACCTGCTCTTTAATAGGCTAATCATCTACACCATGATGGCCCTGATGGGAGAACAGACTGTTTTATATATTCTTGGCTTTGGTTGGGGGTTACAAAGCAGAGTTATTAGCCATGCTTGCACAGGGTAGCCCTTCTCTCCTAGTGACCATCTTTGTAAGGCTTCCGGCCCTTGAAAAGAAGCAGGAACATGGGAGTTCCCAAGGATATAAACATCAAGGTAGCTCTTAGGGTACCCAGTGTAGAGCTTCTACAATGCAGTACTGCTGATCATAGATAAATTTTCCACTGATAGAATGGAACACTTTTCAGTTGATGAAGTTTGCCATGTTATGTTATCGCCCTCTCAACACAAGTGTGTACAGTCTACAGCACCCTGCATAAGGGAGAAGCCAAACATATTGGCAAAGACTGCTGCTCAGGCTGCAACACTGATCGCATCATGGGGAAGTGTTGTGATAATAGTAATTAGATTAGTAACAGCCTTGATACATTTGAGGCTTGAGGATTGAAAGATGCCACACAGGTCCTCAGTAGATCCTTGAAAGCAGCCAGTTACATAAAAGTAGGATACAACTGTCAGCTTAGTGGCCGCTGGGATAGGATAGTCACCCTGCCCTTAAAGTCTCACTGCAGTAATTGGTGTGGCTTTGTGACAATTTCCTGGGATAGCCTCAGTTTTATGGCCACGTTGGGCTCACTTAGAGTTATTGAGTCATACAGCATGGAAACCTATCCTTCAGTCCAACCAGTCCATGCTGAGCACAATCATAAACTAATCCCACCTGCCTGCTTTTGGTCCATATCTCTCCATGCCTTTCCTATTCACGTATCCATCCAAATGTCTTTTAAACATTGTTATTGCATCCACATCCACAACTTCCTCAGGAAGTTCATTCCACATGCGAACTACCCTCTATAAAAAAAAAATTGGCTCTTATGTCATTTTTAAAATCTCTCACCTCACACTTTAAAAATGCGCCCCCAGTCTTGAAATGTCCCATCCTAGAGAAAAGACAACTACCAAGAACTCTATGTACATCTCTCATTATTTTAAAAACTTCTATCAGGTTGCCTCTCAAACTGCTACACTCCAATGAAAAATATCCCAGTCTATCCAGCCTTTCTTTATAACTCAAATCTTCCATAGCCAGCAACATCCTGTTAAATCTCTTCTGAACCCTCTCTAGCTTGATAATATCATTTCTATAACTGGAAACCAGAACTGGAAACAATATTCCAGAAGAGGCCTCACTAATGTCCTGTACAACCTCAACATGACCTCCCAACTCCTCTACTGAAAGGACTGAGCAATGAACGCAAGCATGCTAGGTGCCTTTTTAACCACCCTGTCTGTATGTGACGCAAATTTCAAAGAATTATGTACCTGAACCCCTAGTCCCTCTGTTCTACAGCACTACCCAAGGCCCTACCATTAATTGTATAAATCCGACCCTTGTTTGTTGTACCAAAATGCAATACTTCGCATTTATCCAGATCGAACTCTGTCTGCCGAATGGCATCAAGAATCGTAATCTCTTGGCCTTCTGTACTTCCTTCACATCCTTTTTCAGGTTGGAGGCTGTTCAGCAAGCACTGGAAGTTGGTGCTAGCCCTGAGTTAGCTGCCA
Organism: Ginglymostoma cirratum; assembly: GCA_024137785.1. Lineage (NCBI taxonomy): Eukaryota > Metazoa > Chordata > Chondrichthyes > Orectolobiformes > Ginglymostomatidae > Ginglymostoma > Ginglymostoma cirratum. The sequence continues at coordinate 25,223,122 of JAHRHZ010000087.1, forward strand.
CTTTTGAACCCTCTTCAATGTCTGTGTGGTGATGACCCATGCTGTGACTGAATACGTTTTCCCCTGTTCCAATGAACCTAGGTTGGAAATATCAGAAACAGAACGAGTTCTTAGTAATGTGAGCAGTCATCATTCATATAACAAATGAACATTTATCATACTCCTCAATGCAAATTAACATCAAGGTCTCTGATATAGACAACAATGGAGTACCTACATGTGACCTTTGATGTAATGGACCTTCTTCCAGTGTATGTAGCACAAACCATGTGATGAAAATAGAATAGGAGATTATAAACGCAATAGGATTACTGAAACATTCCCTCCTTTTGCATCTCCCCATCATTCCCCAAACCCCAGATCACACAATAAGAGCAGAATTGCAATGTTGAGAAATACTTGCAGTTCAAGGTGAGACAGAATCAACTTTCATCGCCTGGTTTAGCCTGTGAGATCTAGATTGTCTTTGTGAATTGTACCCGCCAGGTGAGAAAGGACCTTTGTGATTGTTTCAGCGCCACGATGTTACAATGATGGGTGAGAACCCCAAGTATGGTGGTCACTTTAATTTGTAATTTGTAATCCAAATTGCCTTTTTAAGAAGAGGATTGACACAACTAAATTGACTGTGATATAAATGATGTGCTTATCTGGAGAGAGAGAGAGAGAAAAACACATGGAATGTCACACCTACAGATACAAAAAAAACTTCAAACGACAATCCCCCAAAGAGGCAGGAGAAAGCAAATTAAAATAGACTAGAATGTGATCTCTTATAGTCACAAAGATAACAGGAGGCATCAAACCCCTGCTCAACAGCAAGCCATCCCCGACTGATTTATCCCAAACTTCAGACACACTTTCTGTTTTCTTTTCCCCTATTAAAATACACAAGGACAGGGGTTAAAATGCCAGCTTCAACTCTACTGGACTGTGCTAATACAATTTAACATTCTCACATGTACCGGTGTGGGTTTGAGCATTTGCATGCTGTGAAAGTCACAGTCGAAGAATTATCCCCTATTTGATTCTGTATTACGGGTAAAGGCCTTATCTCACTCCAAGGGTCAGAAATCAGCTGGCCAACAGCCAGATAAAAGGAAATAGGACAACCAAAACAACTCAATCGCTCACACCCTAAATGGTGGAATTCACTCACAGTGGAAATGAACCAGAACAACAGAACACCAAAAAATGCACAAATGTAAGAATCAGGAAACAGACCGTTCAACCACCAACATCAACGTTAACAGTAACCTCAACTGAAATATCACAACATCCAACTATCTGATCTTGACGCACAATTCAAAAACTCATCTATACATCTGTTAAAGTTTTTTTTTTGGACTCACTGAGAAAATGGTCATCCTCTTGACTGACCAGTGCTGACAAACTGTCAAACTGCCCAACCACGTTTTTGTGCTAACATTACAAAACTGCTCTGACCGAGGCATAAAAATGCAAAAAGATAACACAAGGTTAGGGGGACAAGGCCGAGATACCGCAAGCATCTAATTAGGTACAAAATAAGTGCGCACTAAGAGAGGAAGCAAGGAGCTCAGAGATGCACCTTCATTCAATCCATGAAATAGATGCTTGTCCTTGTGCACAGGGTGTCTTGTGTTCCCCTTCCAGCAAGATGGTGGCAGAGTAGCACATTCCAACCAGAGCTCCTCTGCTCTACCTATTCTTTTTGTTACTTTTCTATTCTTTTCTCTCTTTTCAGAAGCCCTGGAGCAGCAGGAGGGGAACCCAAATACTGGAGTCAAGTACCAGAGCAGCGCGAGGTAAAACCTGAGTGCTAGTGAGGAGCAAGGGGAAACCTGAGTCCCGGAGCAAGGTGAAGGGAAACCCAAATACTGGAGCCGAGTACCGGAGAAGGGGGAAGGGAAACCTGAGTCCCGGTGCGGCACGAGGGGAAGCCTGAGTGCTAGTGAGAAGCAGACTGGTGGTTGGAGCAGAGTAGGATAGTTGTTGGTCTTGTGTTTGGCGCTGGTGGTCAGTCCACATGCTGAGCTGCTACTATCTGAAATTCTTTACCGGACTATAATGTAAATTCCTTAACTCTGTTATAACTACCTTATTTCCAACTTACTTTTCACACACTGTAAGTAACGCTACCATTTTTCTTTTTAAATCCTCTTTTGTATCCAAGATTTGTACCTAGGTACTTGTACCTAAGATGGCGCCATTAAAGGCAGCCATTGTAAAAAAATTTCACTGTATTCCTATATTTCTGTACTGGAATACACATGACAATAAAGGATATTCTATTTCTGGCAACAGAATTACAATTTGGAATATTACAATATTTCAAAGTGCAGCATTGAGAACTGTGCCATGATGATGTGGTGAGGCTGGTACATGTCCAATACTGACATCTTTGGACATGGAGGTGCAAGTAGTCACTGTCCATGTAGCATGCCACAGAGTGGCCAAGATGGAGGCCCAGTGGTGGAAATAGTGAGCTGGAGCTGCCAGATACCCACCCTGACTTTTAAGTCAGGAATTGTCACCATCTAGTTTCTCTCATTTTTCCAACCTCGCCACTTTTTCCCAACAGACACACCACTGCCCATGTCTTTAAAGGGCTGGGAAAATTCAGCCCAGTGACATTGCCTTAAAGCGGGTCAAATCAGAATGTTTTATAAAACACGCTGCTATAGTAACCTGGTATCTTTGTGGAGGTTTCTCGCTCACCACAGAATGTATCCCTGAAGTGAGCTGCATCAAGTCACATTCCCAAAACAAAGTCCTTTTTTTTCAGGATTTATATCCCCAGCACCCAGACCCACCAACTCTTGGCAGTTAAAATTCTTCCCTTATTTCAACATTTTAGGTTTCACTTTGTTGATCCCTGAGTTTAATTTCAGGGCCTGATGATCAAAAGGCATCGATCTGTTGAAAATAAGAAGCACATGAGAGAATTTCATGCGACCCACTTTTCTAATACTTGTTCATGTGATGTTCATGACTGGTCAAGTCAACATTTACTGCTCATAACTCATTGCCCTGCTAAAGGTTGGGGTGAGCTGTCTTTGAGAAGTACTCCAATTCTGGTGGTGTAGAGACACTCGCAGTGCTGTTAGGGTGGGAGTTCCAAGATTTTGACCCATTTAGGAGTTGTGTGTTAATATTCAAAAATGTTATGGTCTTAATCCCTTGTAGTTAGCTTTTCAATAATACTTATTTATAGGAAACCAAATACATTCAAGCGACGCAGAGGCTGACCTTTCCACTTTAGCAGTTGCTGGTTATAATCTTCCAACCAAATGGTGTACAGGCAGAAAATCACAGGCAAAAGCAGGAAATTCTGGGCAAAGTGCCTACCCCAGAGTCTAGCTATTGAGGTCTAAACGGAACCAAGTCTGTTCAGTCAGAATCTGGTAAGAAACAGAGGTCTTTGACAGTGATTATGTGTATATTGGGCAAATGATCCAATATTGCCCAGATCACTGTGCCATCCAGACTCAGAATTATCATCAATGTCTAATGAGTTCCAAGAAAAAGATGCTCAGATAAGAAAGTAAGCTGTGTTCATTTCTTGCAGTTTTCAAAATGAATACTTAACTCTGCACTTGCTTGATTTCTAGTCTGATCACATATGAACATACGAATTTGGAGCATTTGCCTATCTGGCCATTAGGTCACTTCGTCTCTCAAGAATGCTCCATCATTCAATAAAATCATGGCTGATCTGTTTATGTTTCAAATTCTACATTCTTATCTAGCCCCAATAACCTTTAATTCCCACCTGACAAGAATCTGTCTACCTGTGTCTTAATTATATTCTCATTTAGATTGTGACAACCTCAGCCAACCCCTTTATAGTATTTAGATTGTCAGAACACTGAAAAGTTCAATGTCTGTGACTATGATAATTATTGTCAAATTGGAACGAATCACAAAATGAAGATCAAATAAAAGTTCATGTATGAATCCAACTACAACAGAGGGAAGCAGAAGATGAGTAATCAGGAATGCTAATAGAATTTTACCTTTTATTGCAAGAGGGATTGAATGCAAAAGTAGGTAGTCAGTTATACCGAGCATTGGTGAGATTGTGTCTGGAGCACTGTATACAGTACAAGTCACTGTACTTAGGAAAAGATGTTAATGTGTTGAAAACATATACCTGGACTAATACCCAGAATGAACAGATTGGCCTTATGAAGAAAAGTAAGACAGGCTAGGCCTGCATTTTTGGCCTGTATTTAGGCCTGTATCCTCTGGAATTTAAACGAGTCAGGAGTGACTTGATTGAAACATGTAAGGTCATGAGGGGATTTGACTGGATGGATGTGGAAAGGTTGCTTCCTGTTTTGGAGAATCTATTGGTCATAGATTAAAAATGAGGGATTGCCAATTTGAAATAGAGATGAGGAACACACTTTTTCTCTCAGAGTTTTGTGAGTCTTTAGAATTCCGTTCCTTAAAAGGCAGTGGATTCAGAATCTTCAAAATATTTCTTAAGGCAAAGGTATATATGATTCTTGATTACCAAGAGGATGAAATATTATCAGCATTACATAGGAATGTACAGGTGAGGTTAAAATCAGATCAGCCATGAACTTATTGAACAGTGGACCATGTCCGAAGGGCTGAGTGGCCTTCTCTTGTTCTTGTTCAGATGTTCATGTTAATTTTCTTCCCAAAGGAAAGGTTTAATGTACTTCTGGTATTTATTTGAAATTCAAAGTCCTGTCACCAATTTCAAACAGTGTGAAGTTTTTGTTGATTGAAAGAATAAAAATCAGAAGCAGCAAATGTAAATGATAACTGAATATAGGAAGATCTATCAAACAGATGCTGTGTGATCAGAAACTCTGATCCATACAGGTTCTTACCTTAGATATGCTCATGACACAGTGGTATCTATTATGCCTGTAAATTGTTGGAGCATCTTACTTTCAATTAACATTGTGGGCATACTACCAAATATCTCATACAATAGCGTAACTGGGCAATAACAATATCTTACCTTTAGGAATTAAAATGTCTATTTGCATCTATTGTGCCTGTTTCTCCAATCTTTCTCAAGACAAATCAGGACAGCAGCTGGTAAAAGATGCTGGATGCAAATTGTTAAGCACAGTTATTTTCACAAAGTTAAATAATGAAGGACAAGCACAGCCAAAGAGATCAATACAACTTTCAATCACAAAAGAATCTGAAATATTCTGCACATTGCACATCACTATGATGCGAGTCATATTATAAAAACTGGTGTGTAGTCTGAGCTTGACCATAACTTGTTCATCTAACTTATTGTTTAAACTCAACTGACTTCTGAGCTTGTATCTGTCAGTCTATGTGTCTTCATCCTGCTCTGATGAGAGCCCATGGGAATGCCTATCAAGTGACCCAAGAGTAGCTGCATGACAGGGATCAACTGATACAATCAGTGTGAAGCATTTAGAGATTATTGAGTCAACACCAACAAAATGGTTACGATGTATAGGATTTTGGAACATTAGTACATTTGCAACCTAACTATCTTTTGCCTCATTACTTTGTCCAATAGGTTGCCTTACCATAAAACACAAGCCTTATATGAACCTTCTCTTACCAAATCCTTTCCATTAGCAAATGATCAAAAAGATTTGGAAATATAACTGAGATCAATTACTCATTTGCGACACCTCTGTTTCAACCGTCTTCTTCCTATTCACCACCCGCTCTGTCTGCATAAGTGTCTGTTTTCACTTCTAAAGCTGTACCTCAACAGTAACCTTTAGTAATTCTAGAATCATTAATTATAATCATCATATACAGGAATTCTCATGAAAACTAATGCAGCAATTTTGTTTCATGTCAATCTATCCTTCAAACGTTATTCTGTATACAGTATTTCCATTAAAATTAAGCCCAAGTTACTTTCTGTCTTTTGCATTGTAATAACTTCATGGCCTGGAAATATGGATCATTTCCTTCAACCTATCACTCCGAAGGTAATGGAGATGGTATTTAAACATTAAAGAACACATGCAGAGCAATTGATTTCACTACGTCCTGCTGCGTAATGCTTGGCATATACCCATTTCTCTGTTTTTCTCCATCCAAGGTGCATCAATGGAGCTGAAGTCCTGTCAGATGGCTGTCATGGCAATGCTAACTTCTCTCAGCTTGGGACATCATAGATTTACTTAGGATATACAGTACAGAAACAGGCCTGTTTGTTGATAGTCTACACTAGTATTTATATTTGACTCAAACCTCCTCCCAAGTTCTACCTTATCTAAATCTATCATCATAAACCTCCATTCCCTTCCCCTTGGATGCTTTTGTTGCTCCCCTTTAAATATATCTGTATAATTTGCTGAAGTCAGTCTTTGTGATGGAGAGTTCTACTTTCTCACCAATCTTTATGTAAATAAGTAATTTCTCATTTCTGTTTTGGATTTCTTGGTGACTCATATTGATGACTTTTTATCTCTTCCTCATTTAAAATCTCGCTAAATCCACTATTGAATGTTTGAGAAGTTATTTCCTTCTACTGACACTTTAAAAAAACTCTGCTGATTTCAACCATTGTCCCATCTCCAATCAAATATTGATACCTGGTTAAAATGCAACTTCTTCAGTGGTAAAATTTAGGACACAATTGCTATCTAATGGGAGAAGCATCAGCTCCGTTATGATATTTTTCAAAAATATATTATTTGCTTTACTTTGTGAATTCACTTTGCATTTCATACAGTGAGCAAAACATTCTTATACCAACCTGCACACTATAAATGTATAGTGTGAAGAGCAGCAGCTTAAGTATATTTTAGTGTTTGTAGCTTCCTACAGTTAAAGAACTTATGGTTACAATCAAACCATGACGGAGATATTAATCGCAGAGTCCAAGTGTAAAATGAACTCTCTAATCCTGGGTCACAATAATTTATAAATTACTGTCCAAATGTTTATATTAAATGCTTAACATGTTTTACTAAATGGCTGCATTACTTTGACATGGATTTGAACTAATTACAACAAATTTGTTAATATCATCATTGAAATAGCTAGAATAATTTATCATTTTGAAAAAGTTTGTGGGGTCAACTTTGAACCAAACCAGTAATTAACGTAAAATCAGTACAGAATTTATTTTGACTTATAAAACTACTCTTTATGACCTATTGTGTAAAATCTATATACTTGAAGTGAAGGGATAAAGAAATATATTAATTGGGTTCAGTAAAATTATAAATACATTTATTTGTTTAAATAAATGAATGAATAAATGAATTTATTAGTTAATGAAAATTGATCAAAAATCATACTTGAATGTAGTAAATATTTCAACATTGTAAATAATATGCAGATTATTTGGATAGCTTTGCTTGTAAATTAAAGAATGTCAAGGAATGTTTTCCTTAGAGCTTAGCAGAAGTATCATTTCCATGTAAATCTTCAAATGCTTGATTAAATGTGAGAAGCGTATTCTGAGAACCAATAGCATACAATTTCATAATAATGCATTAAAATTAGTAAAACCTGCAAAGGATGATGGCAGGTATAGCACTAATATTAATGGTAATACTGTGTTAAAGTAGAAATTCATTACCGGTAATGCAATTTTATTTTGTGATATAATGGGTGGGTATTTAGTGTTGTTAAATTGAAACACTTGATTATCCTCATTCTGTGATAGTTTGTTATCTTGGTTTCAATAAAAGTAGTACTGTATCTTTGCCGGCAGCTGCCCAGCTCTTCTTACAGAGCATAACTGATAGAGAACCTTTTCAAAGAAGTGTGGAAGCTTTTCTTTTCTCTCTGTTACAACAGCAAAATTTTGCAAATGTGTCACGGAGTCACAGAATTGTACAGCACAGAAACAGACCCTTCAGTTCACCTCAAGTATGCCGAGCAGACATCTCAATGTGACCTATCCCAATTGCCAGCAGTTGGCCCATATCCCTTAAGGACTTCTATTCTTCTCCCCATCCAGATGCCTTTTAATAGCTTTATCCTCTTAAATCCTTTTTAGTGTACCAGCCTGCACCATTTCCTCTGGAAGTTCATCCCATACACACACCAGCCTCTGTTTGAAAAAGTTGCCCCTTACACCCCTTTTAAATCTTTCCCCTCTGACCTTAAATCTATACCCTCTAGTCTTGGACTCCCCTATCCTGGAAAAAACACCTTGGCTATTTACCCTTTGCAAGCCACTCATAATTTTATAAACATCTATAACGTCACCCATTAGCCTCCAATGCTCCAGGGAAAATAGTCTCAGCCTATCCAGCCTCTCCTTATAGCTTAAATGCTCCAACCGCGGCAACATCCTTGCATATTTATTTCTATAAGTGCAATCCCTCAACCATCAATCTCTGCTTCCTGCCTCTCAGCCAATAGTGGACTCAATTTGTCAAATTTCCTTGGATCCCATGGGCTCTTACCTTTGTTATCAGTCTCCCAAGTGGGACCCTGAGAGGGGGTAATGGTTTAGTGGGGACCCAGGTTCAAAATCCACCATGGAAAATGGTAAAATTAGAATTCAATTTAAAAATCTGGAATTAAGAGTCTCATGATGACCATGAATCCATTGTTGATTGTTGGAAAAAAAAACCATCTGATTCACTAATATCCTTTGGACAAAGAAACTGTCATCCTTACCTGGCGTGGCCTACATGTGACTTCAGAACCGCAGCGATGAGGTTGAGTCTTAACTGTCCTCTGGCCCATTAGAGATGGGCAATAAATGCTAGCCTAGCCAGTGATTCTTCCACTCCATAAATGAAAAAAAAAACTTATCAAAAGTTAAGTCCAAGTAGACTATGTTGAATGCATCCCATCCACACAACTGGTCAGCTCTTTGAACAATTCAATTAAGTTGATGAAACATAACCAATATGTCCACACATGACCGTGTGTCTGTCAGATATGTGTATAGGGATTTAAGAAAGGGGGTAGACATTAAGCTGGCACAGTTAGTTGTTGATAACACTTTTTTTAGCCTGTGGTGAAAATTGATTTCATTACAATGTACAGTAATATATACAGTAAATAAGCACAGAAATAGTCAGTGTTTTCTGCCCAAGTCTGTCAGACAGGCAAATTGGAAACTTTGAGTAATGTGATTACATCTTTAATTTTGGTGATGACCCAGGCATAATGGGGCTTTGAATATCAGTACATTTTCCTCTGTGTGTTGTGACAATATTAATGGAGCAAAGGACCCCCAACTGGGAAGCATAGACTTAAAAAACAGCACGTAGTGTTGACAGTAAGCATTTCCACCATTGCAAGCAGGTCCATTAGCAAAATCATGAAGTAGGATTAAAGCAACAAATGCCATTCTAAAAAAAAAATTGAAAACAGAGTCTGGCAGAAGAAGATTGAACAATTTTAAGAGAAGTTGTCAAGATCAGAAGATAGATGAATTAAACTGCAGATTTAGTGAGAAGTTTTGTTAAGGCCACAGCCATAGAGGTTTATTTCAAACATCAGGGAAGAAATTTACATTGTATATGAGACTGTGAAAGGTGGAACTACTCGTTTTTTCAAGCAAAGGAGTGAACTGCGGAATGCGGAATCTCCAACTTGCCTGCAGGAGGAAGGATGTAACCATTTTTATGGCATGAAAGTGTTGAAAATCTCCCAGCAAGCAATACATAGATATTAATTTACTATTTAATCAAATTTTATTCTTTAAACGGAAATAAAGTAACAGCACTGTCATAATGCAGACTTTGTATTTGTCCAAAGAAAATTAAACAACATTATCAATAAGCCATCCTGAGCATTAGTAACGATTGGCTCTTATTTTGTTACAGCTGGTGAGTTATGACACTTTATTCAAATCACTTCACAAAATCATGATTAATCACTCCCAGAACAGACATAATTGGATCCCTGCCATGAGCCAGCTGGATCCAGTTCCTGCTCCTTAGCTATCCCTGGGAAATTTGGCTGCCAATGACAAGATTTACGGGATGTCCGGAAGCACTGTCCAGTATTTTCAGGGCATCCCTGCTTCCAAGCTATCCCATAAGACTGAGAAAACTTAGCTCTTAAATTGTATTCCACTCTCCTCAAATGCTGTCAGACCTGCTGCGTATTCCTAACGTCTTCTGTCTAATGCCTTATAGAAAAAGATAGTTGAGGGTTGTTGTTCTGACTGGACGTCTGTCCAATGTCCCACATGGGTCAGAGTTGAGGCCATTGCTTTTTAGAGCTTTTTATAAATGATTCACACTTGGAGGGTTGATCTGTATGTTTGCAGATAATATAAACATTGTTTGTTTGGTAAATAGTGAGGAGGATAAACTTAGATAACAGGAGGATATAAGTAGGTTGCTTAGTGCCAAATGCAGTTAAATCCAGATGTGAAGTACTTGGCAGGACCAACAAGGCAAGGGAAATACAGATGAACAGTAGGATCCTGGGGAACACTGTGGATCAGAGGGACCCGATCTCTTAAGTTATTAGGACTGGTGAATAAAATGATTAAGAAGACATATGGCACACTTAGCTTTGTTAGTTGAGGCACGCAATTTAAGAACAGGGAGGTTATGCTGGAACTGTATAAAATATTGGTTGGACCACAGCTAGAGTATTGTGGGCAGTTCTGGAATCCACATTATCGGAGGGATGAGATAACACCAGGAGGGGTGCAGAGGATGTTGCCTGGACTGGAGAGTTTCAGTGATGAAGAGATATTGGATATCCTAAGTTTTTTTTTCCTTAGAGCAGAGGCTATTGAGAGAGGACATGTATAAAATAATGAGAGGCATGGATAGTGTACACAGGATGAAACTTATCCCCTTGATATAGGGATCAATGACAAGTGGCATGGATTTAAGGTAAGAGGAAGATGGTTTAGACAAATCTCCTGAGCCTCTTTTCCCCTCCAATGAGGATGAGTTGCCCTGTAGACACCTTCAACTAGTCAGCAGCTCAAGGAGGCAGGTCTTGCACCTGAAGAGAGGAGGAAATCTGACCTCGCACACTGAAGAGACTATTGTTTGAAAGGTTAAAACAGGGCAGACCAGCAAAGCAGTGAAAGTTTCTCCTGATGTTGGGTTCCCCTGATATTTACTTTGGACAGCAGAGAGCCCATCCTTGTGTCTCAACTACTTAGATACTGTGTGCCAAAGTATTATTTTCTGAAAGAAATATATATTTGGGGAATTAAATACTAACTGCTTCCACCATCTTCCTAGGGAGCCTATGTCAAAACTTGATCACACAGCTTTGCGGATATAAACAAACCCAAATTGCAAATTTACTTTCTTCACATGCAAAACTAGTCAGTACTGGTGCATTCTGGGCAATACTGAAACTTAGAACTCTTTCAGAGATAAAAGGTACTGCAGATGCTGGAGAATCCGAGATAACAAGCATGGGGCTGGATGAACACAGCAGGTCAAGCAGCATGCTTG
>JAHRHZ010000087.1:25234896-25275770 GCA_024137785.1 Ginglymostoma cirratum
CAAGCATGCTGCTTGACCTGCTGTGTTCATCCAGCCCCATGCTTGTTATCTTAGAACTCTTTGCCTGCTTTTAGCGTTCATAAAGATACTTTTTAGTGGTCTAATCAACACCAGTGAACACAGATTGCTTTCCTCTCTAGAAAGTAAGCAAGCAAGACATGGCATTTGTGTCACTGCAGCATCAAGGTGCACTACATAAGTATACCCTGCCAAACAGTTCTGCACATTGGAAATCTGATATCAAAACATTCAATGAATAGATAACATTCAGAGTCAATTTTGTTGAAAGGTGAAGCAATTGTCAAGGCAATTCCACTTCATTAAATAATTACCCCATCATACACACTATTCCTTAAAACACAGGATTATTTTCAGCAGAGAACGATTATTGGAATAAATAGAAAATTGATAGGCATGGAGTGAAAAAGACCTGTTCTAACAGCGTCACAGCTAAGCCTTACGTCATTAGTTTTTACAATAGAACTTTTAGTCTGAAGTAAGATAACTGAGTTTCTTTTTGAAAAATATGGTGTTAACTGTTTCAGACTGTCGATGCCAATAATTTTAAAATGGTGCTTTTATTTAATTAAAAGCTTTCACATATTTGCTGCCATGCTGTCTGTATTACAGCAGTGATTGCATTTGTTAGTACAGTTGATTATTCAATTGTAATATTCAATATTACATAATACAATGATGCTACCTTTGAAATAGCGGTCTCAGATTGCCTATTTATGATACAGTGAATTTAACATGGTAATGGGTAAATATTACTAAAAAAAAAGCAGGTTTTAATGACACCATCGATTTAATGAAATCCATTATCTCCATTGGATCCTGGATCCTAATTTCCCCTTCAGCCACTACTGCAAATTATCTGAGTGCTCAACATGAGTGGCAATTTCCAAAGACAGACTTTTGACAAATATGCAACAACATTATTATTTCAGTTAACTCTATAACCTCTAGCTGAGGTAAGCTGAGTCCACAGTGTTGAGAGCAGGAGCCTAGATATTAGACAAGAATCAGTTTGCAGGGTTTTAAAGGTAAAATGAGGTAACTTCATGTGAAAGTTCATTCCTTGGAGTGAAGGAAGATTTTTAATGAAGAGAGGGTGATTGTAAGTAGACACAATACCACAAGAAATCCAAGTCTCAGAACTGCTGGTGGCTTCTATACCCAAAAGGAACTATTCTGGTCTTTGATATGCAGTAATAAAGCTTTAATAATTGCATCGAGTAGAAAATAATCATTGAATGATGGGATCATAGACTGAGGCTGCGTAGATGGTCTATCAGACCTGTGCAGCCCTTTGTATGTGTAATTAAATCAACCCACTCCCCTGCTCTTTCTCCATCTACAAATTTGTCCTGTTAGTTATCTGTCCAGCGCACTTTTGAACATTAGTAATGAAAGTGCTTCCATTACTTCTTTATGCAGTACGTTCAAGATCTTAAAAAAACTCATAGTGTGAGAAAAAAGACATCAGTCACCCTTTGGTCATTTTTTTTTGCAATTACATTTTATCTATGTGGTCTGGTTACTGACCCGCTGTCACTGGAAAGTTTTTTATTCCATCAAAAAACTCGTAATTTTGAATGTTTTTATTAAATCATCCCTTACATTTCTCTGCACCAAAGAGAGCATTCTCTAGGAAAGAAAATTCATTACAATTTTTTCATAGTTTCATTAAAAATTTGTATGTTTTTTAACCCTTCAAATTGAATTTGCACTGTGTTAATGCACTGATTAACATATTTATACAGTATCTTTATTTCTCTTACCTTATATGATGTTAGTGGTTAATTAAACTTATAAACAGTAGAATTTTAAGCGTTAACACAAATATGTATTAATACATCCATAAAAGAAAATGTTCAGCATAATTCTCTTCGTCCTGGATGGATTTTTTAAGGAAACATTTAAAGCAAGAATAACAAATTGTGCCTTTAAAAGTTTTCAAATGGTTTTCAAAGAGGCATTACCAAACAAATAGATATCAAACTAAAAAGAGTTTTATTAGACTTACACCTGATAGAGTTCCTTTAGCTTACAAATGCAAACAGCAGAGGCCTTATTAAATGGTCAGTCTAATTATTAAAGAAACCAGTGGGTCCAGTAGATGTCAGTAGTGACCTCCATGAAGATAATAATTTTTATTCTGTTCCTTTGGAGTAAGCACTTGATGAACCATTTGCCTAATGATCCTCACTATTGTCACTTCACCAAGGGTTCCACAAGGGCATCCTGGGGCACCAGCCTAAAGAGTGATATCTTTGTTCAGGATGCAAATTAAGGTCCATTGGAGCTTGCTGAAATTTTGAACTAAAAGAGGGAATTGGACCTTTCACCTATTTGTACTTGGCAATAGGTGGTCTAACCAGCAGCGCTGAAAGGAGCAATTGGATACTATTCTGATATCTACCCAGGAGAGACTAAGTGTTGCTTGATATAGTTAGGAGAAATGGTTTTGACCCATCTGCAGCCAAAATAATATTGGGGACATCCAAAGTACTGAAGAGTCCCCAAGGATTTAACTTCTCTCCTTCCTTGACACTGCCAGCTCCCAATCTCAATTATCTCAATGGGGATTTTGATCATTTCACAACCTGTCAGAACAAGTGAACTGAAGTCAGACATCTATTTAGCACTTTCTGCTCCCCACTGGAACGTGAATGAAGATTGGGCCTCTAAGCAGTTTAATTCACCAATTGGCATGAATGTGCAGGAGATGAGAGCAAGTATTATCCACAACCTGTCATATGAGAGCCTGGTCTCCACTGGCAGTTAATATCGCCTCGTGTCTCCTATTCATTGTGCTAACAAAGTTCTTTGAGTTAGAATAAGCATCTGTAAATATTGTCACTAGTCTGTCATTTACCTTAAACCATCTTAGACTTTCAACTTTGATGTTATGTATCAACCGTGCAGGGTATCAGCCCTATATTTTTGCATATTTGACTAAAAAGCCTAATGTTAAACATAGAAACATAGAAGATAGGAGCAGGAGGAGGCCATTCAGCCCTTTGAGCCTGCTCCACCATTCATCACGATCATGGCTGATCATCCAATCTAACAGCCTAATCCTGCTCTCTCCCCATAACCTTTGATCTCTTTTGCCCCAAGTGCAAAAGCTAGCCATCACTTGAATACATTCAATGTTTTCGCATCAACTACTTCCTGTGGTAATGAATTCCACAATCTCACCACTCTTTGGGTGTAGAAATCTCTCCCCATCTCAGACCTAACTGGTTTACCCCGAACCCTCAGACTGCGATCCCTGGTTCTGGATACACCCATCATCGGGAATATTTTTCCTGCATCTACCCTGCCCAGTCCTGTTAGAATTTTATAGGTCTCAATGAGATCCCCCCTCATTCACCTGAACTCCAGCAAAAATAATCCCACCCTAGTCGATCCCTCCTCATATGTCATCCTCTTACGTCAATCCTGCCATTCACAGAATTAATCTGGTAAACCATCACTGCATTCCCTCAAGAGCAAGAGCATCCTTCCTCAGCAAAGGAGACCAAAATTGCACACAATATTTCGGGTCTGGCCTCTGTATAACTGCAATAACACATCCCTGCTCCTGTATTCAAAACCTCTCGCAATGAAGGCCAACATATTATTTGCCTTCTTCACCGCCTGCCGCACCTGCATGCTTACCTTCAGCAACTGGTGCACAAGGACACCCAGGTCCCATAGCACACTCCCCTCTCCCAATTTACAGCCGTTCAGGTAGTAATCTGCCTTCTTGTTTTTGCTTCCAAAGTGAATAACCTCACATTTATCCAAATTATACTGCATTTGCCATTCATTTGCCCACTCACCCAACGTGTCCAGATCATGCTGAAGGATCTCTGCGTCCTTGTGACAGTTCACCGTCCAACCCAACTTGGTATCATCTGCAAACTTTGAGATGTTATATTTTGTTCCTTCATCCAAATCATTAATATATATTGTGAATAGCTGGGGTCCCAGCAATGATCTCTGTGAAATCCCATTAGTGACTGACTATGAATTTGAAAACGACATGTTAATTCCTAATCTTTGTTTCCTCTCTGCCAACCAGTTTTCTATCCATCTCAATACACATCCCCCAATCCCAAGCACTTTAATCTTGCACAAAAATCTCTTATGCAGTACTTTGTCAAAGGCTTTCTGAAAGTCCAAATATACCACATTGACTGGCTCCCCTCTGCCAATTCTACTAGTTATGTCTTCATAGAATTCCAGTAGATTTGTCAAGCATGGTTTCCCTTTCATAAATATATGCTGTGTCTGTCTGAACCTGCCACTGCTTTCTAAATGCTCTGCTATAAAGTCCTTGATAATGGATTTGAGAATTTTTCCCACTACCAATGTTAGGTTTACTGTCTATAATTCCCTATTTTTTCTCTACCTCCCTTTTTGAATATTGGAGTGACATTAGCTACCCTCCAATCTGCAGGGACTGTTCCAGAGTCTATAGACCACCAATGCATCCACTGAAACTTATCAACTGCAGTGAAGGAAACAGGGCAGATAAGAGGATATTGCAGAGGTATTACAAGTGGCTGCAAAAGATAGATACAAACAGTAGAAGCTCAAAATGATAGCTCACTGATATTCCAATATGTATGTATTACAGAAGTCTTAAAATACTTTATTTTTCTAACTGTAGCCAACAAAGTATTTGATGTTTGACCTGAAGGTATCTAGCAGTATGTTTATTATTACAGAGTCTTCCTTACATTTTGCAAAATGTATTTCTTACAGTCTGTACCAATAAGGACAGAATTGATAGTGACACACAGTGAATGAAATGACTGATGGACTGCAAGGACCATTGTGAGGTTATAGGTTAAGGTGCTCATTGCAACCTACATCATGCTAAACATTTCATGGACAGCAATATGCTTGATTTCGCTATGGTAATTACATTTATTCACAGTTGTTTAAGACAATTGACAGTCTAAAATTAGATGATATTTCCCTGACTTACGCAAAGGTCAGAATCTTATAGGGGTCTGAATAACATGAGCTATGGCAGAAATATGGTAGGACTACCCAAGACATTGGTGATGTCTACTTCAACATCAGGAATAACTCGCTGCAACTTTTATACACCTGCTAAACTGAGATGCAGGTTTCTTGCTAAGAAGCAGCAAATTTACAATTATAGGGGATTAAAACTTGTTAAATACCTTATTAATGCCACAAACCATCTCTTTTTTATTGGCTTCCTTTCTTAACAAATGCAGTGAACAAGTTAAACATTGACAATTCTGAACCAGGAAGTCAGATTGGGAGTTTCTTGCTAATGTTGGGTAAAGTGTTTGCTAAAACTTATTTTCACAACCACATCTCTTTTCTCCGTGACCATCTCTGGTTTTGCCATACCCCACAAGGATTCCATCCTTCATGTTTCAAGCCCAACCAGGATTATAAGTGTTTCTGACACATGAAATGCTGAGCATCATCTCTTAGACATCTCCTCCTAGTTCTCCCTCCACTGAACATCGAGCTGAAGAAATATCTCTGACTTCCTATCCACACCTTTCTACTTAATAGCCCCCTAACTCCACACAGCCTGCTTCTACCTTCTTCCCAAAATCCACAAACAGGACTGCCCTGGGAAACTCCTGTTTTCAACCTGTTCCTGTTTCACTGAACTTATTTCTTTCTATCTTGACTGATCCTTGTTCAATCTCTTCTCATTTGCATTTGTGATTCTTCTGACACTTTAAACCAATTCTATTGTTTCCAGTTTTCTGGTCCTGGCTGCCTCCTCTTCAGTGTGGATATGCAATCCCTCTACACATCCATCCTCATCTGAACTGAGGGTCTGAAGACCCTCCACTTCTTCCTTGATATAGGCTGCATAGTTTCCATCCACTGCCACCCTCTCTTGCTTAGTCTCACTTTGAACCATTTCTCAGAGACAAAAAAACTGCACATGCTGGAATCCAAAGTGGACAAAAAAGAGGCTGGAAGAACACAGCAGGCTAGGCAGAATCTGGAGGAAAGGAGCAGAGAACAACGATGTTCAGATATTTCCCTTCTTCAGGATTTTATCTGGCCTCATTTTCTTCACGTCAAAGGCATGGCCATGGGTACCCACATGGATACCAGCTATGTCTGTCTCTTTTTGGAGTGTGTGGAACTTGCTTGTTCTAATCCCACTCAGGCCCCCACTCACAACTATTTCTCTGATACACTGATGATACCTTTGGTGCTGCTTCCTGCTTTTGCCCAGATATGAAAAAAAAAACATTAGTTTTGCTTCCAATCTCCATCCTTTTTCACCTTCACCTGGTTCATCTCTGACTCTTCCCTTCCCTTCCTTGACTTTATTGTTTCTGTTTCTGGGGTTAGGTTGTCCATTAACTTCCATTATAAACCCACTGGCTCCCACAGTTACCTTGACTCCTCATACCCTGCTTCCCACAATAATTCCATTCCATTTTCTGAGCTTCGCTGTCTCCATCGCATCTGTTTTGATGATACCACCTTCCACCGGGATGCCTCTGACATGGTGGCATGATGCCCAGTGATTAGTACTGTTGCCTCACAGGCCCAGGGTCCTAAGTTTGATTCCATCCTCGGGTGACTGTCTGCGTGGAGTTTGCACATTTCCCCAATATGTGCATGGCTTCTTCCAGGTGTTCTGGTTTCCGCCCACAGTCCAAAGATGTGTAGGTTATGGGGAATGCAGGGTAATGGGGATAGGATAGCAGGGTGGGATGCTCTTTAGAGGGATGGTGTGCACTCAATGGGCTGAATGGCCAGCTTCCATACTGCAGGGATTCTATTATTTTATGGCCTCTTTTCTCCTTAACTGACGATTCCTGTCATGGCCCTCAGTCATATCTGGTCAATCACCCTCACCTCTGACCTCACCCTTTCCTCTCCTTCCTCAAACAACAATAAGGTTCTGCTCTTCCTAATTAATACCCAACTAGTCTTCCCATTCAAAAGATCATCCCCAGCATTTCTGCCACCTCCAGCAGGATGTCACCACCAAACACACCTTCCCCTCTCCTTCAGCATCAACATTCCTAAGGAACCATTCCCTCCACGACACCTTAGACAACTACTCCTTCACTCCTATCACTCCCTCACTACAACCCTAATCACCATGGCACCTTCCCAATGCCATCACAGAAGGTGTAACAGATACTCATTCACCTTCTGCCTCCTTGCTGTCCATGGCCTCAAACACAACTTCCAACTGAAGTAACACGTACTTCTTTCAGTTCAGTCCACCGCATTCACCACTTACAATGTAATGTCCTTTACAATGCCGAGACCAAACGCAGACTGGGTGACTGCTTTGTGGAACACCACGGCCTTATCTGTAGAAATGATCCTGACCTTGCAGTTGCTTGCCATTTCAATAAGCCACCTGCTCCCATGTTAATAATTCTGTCCTGGGCTTGCTACACACTCACGAAAAACAACAACATAAACCCAGGGAACAATACCTCATTTTACTTGTAGAAACATTGCAGCCTCATGGTCTCACTATTTAATTCAATAATTTCACAAACTGACCATATTATGATTGCTCTCCATTTTTTTACATTCTCTCCCCACCCCACACCCCCACCCCACGCCATGTTTGCACTTTGTTTACTCTGCGTGTAGTGGGAAGGACCAAATTCTCTCCTTTTTCACTTTAATTTAAACCCTCTTCACATCTCTTTTTCTTTCTCCACTATTTTCTTTCTCCCATCGTCTTTTGCAGTGGGCTTCTATAACTTCTGCCTTCTTACTCCTCCTTTGCCTTTGTCAAAAGTTTAAAAAAAAACCTATTTTCCAAAATCTTTCGATTCTAATCAAGAAGAATAACACACATGAAATGTTAACTTTGTTTGTCTCCACAAATGCCCCAGACCAGCTGGGTTTCTCCAGTATCCTCCCTGTTTGTTCCAGATTTCCAGCATACCAGTATTTGGCTTTTATGTTAAGTCCAAGCAGGTACCATGTGACTTCATTTGGTCACTGACTGTGAAGAGCTGACATGTTGCTCAGCACCTCGGACACAGCACATGGCACCAAATACTCATCAATGGGCATTGGCATCCATTGAGCCTCCACCTCATAGTACTCAAGGCACCTCTCTGATCCGATTGCAGGATGTGTAGGAGGTGCACAGCTACATTGCAGGACACACTGAGAGCCAGCATTGAAAAGCTGCTGAAGGTTACTAAGTACACAAGCACAAGCACCTAGCTGAGGGACTAGACCAGACTGCTCTCTTGCTCTCTCAGGGTTCACTCACACAGCGCCTACCTGTATATCTACAGTATGCATGCATTACGTTCATTTTTCATGCCGAGCCATATCTGTTAGCATGTTGGCACTTCAAGCAGTGCCTAAATGCTTGCCGTACTCCTGTAACTTGCTGTTTTGTGAAGACCAAATGGCCATGTCGGAACGTGAGTGGGGATGGTCCACAATGTAGTCAAGGGGAGTGAAATAACTGCACAGAAGCCTGTATTGCATCACCAAATCACACTTTATTTACATGTGTAGAGTACATGGGCTCTGACTAGCCAGCTTAGAATCAGTCCCTAGAATCAGGAGAGTCTCTGTTTATATCTGTTAGCCTGGTCTCCCTGATTAGCCCAGGTTAACAGCCCGATCAGGGATCTCTTAGTCATTGAGATCCACCTAGTCCTTATTTCAGTCACTACAGGGAGGGTCTATTGTTGGCCGGGGATCCTGGTACCATTGGTCACAGGCACAGCCTGCAATAGTCCAGCGGCTTGGCCATGGTCAGTCATCCATTACAAGCGGGAATGGACAGAGGATCTGATTATAGAGCAGGGTGAGGTCAAGGCTCAGTCCTGTAAGGCCATTATGTAAGTATGACAACGAGCACTACTGAACACAAAGAAAACTTGAATGATTGGGTCTGGGATGGGAAGAGGTTCAGAGCGCCACAGTCACTTCCTTTTCGATGTAATGTGTTGGTCACTCAGCCAGCATAACTCCTTCATGAAGCTGCTGCACAGTTCTGCAATCACAGTTGTGGTGGAGCAAATGATGCAGTTCCACTGCTTGGACTGGATTGAGGGCAGCCCACCACTCACCCACTCCACTATTGTCCAGATAGAGTGTGCCACATCATCCTGGCATGCTAAACAACTGGAACAGGGAAATGGGCGATGTGAAACTTGGGAGTACTGTGGGAATGGAAACAGTTTGATAAGGATGATTCTGGTGAGGACGAAGCTCTCCTTGTAGAACAGAATAGAAATTTATTGTCACGTGTACCTTTGCATGAAAAATGCAGTGAAAAGTTTTATAAGTCACCACATGATGGAGCCTGCATCAAATACCGAAGTCATACATAATAGTAAAAGAAGTAATGTTAAGACAAAGATCATCACAGTTCAAGTTAATGGCTCCTGGGCTCGGGTAAAGCCAATTAAGAAACGACGGAATGCCCTGAAGACACAGCCAGGACGAGACCACCATTCTGGGACCAGACCGCCATTCCAGTCTGCTGGAGTACTGGACCAGACACCTCCGCCAAAGAACACTACCAGGCCGGGCCGAGACTGCTGTGTCAGGCCATGATAGCTGGACCAGGCCAGGATCGCCATACTGGGCTGCTGGGAGTCATCCTCGTCATTGGGCCTGGAGGAGCCTCCTGTCCACCATCCGACACTCCTCCAGACTCTGCCGCCAATCCATCCTTCCACCGATGCTCCATGTCTATGTGAAGCTGAGATGTGACAAAGCACTTTAAAAAAAATCACTGCACTCCAGATGCTCAGGCCTAGCTGCAGACCTGGAGCCTCAGCCCAGCCTGCGTGTCTGGGATGGGTGGAGTCAGCCTAGGACTTGCTCTCCATTCCATGGGAGACCCCAGGCTAGGGTGGAGCCATGCCTGGCTTGTCCTGGTGCTGCCAGAGACGTCCTCCCTCACTCACCTCTCTCTAAGCTTTAAAGAAAAGAAAATGAAGAGAAAAAAAGAGAAAAAGTAAAAGGCAGAGAAAAGGAGAAAGAAAGCCAACAGGAGCCGGTGAGCCCTAGATTCAGCTCCCCTACTCTGTAGCCGTCTGGAGAACTCAGTTACAAACCATTTTTGTTTGTGTTTGCTTTTGCTGTCTGCAAATGAAAGCTCGTGTTTGGAATTGTCCGATTGCTTGCCTGTGTGTAATGTTTCACTCCTGGACAGTATCTCCCTTGGAGAGCTGCAGCTTGTCAGGGTAGTAGTGATCTAGACAGTGTGGTTAGACAGGATGTAACTTAGGATGGATAAACTGTGTGGCCCGATGATTAAACAGAGACTACGGTGAGAGAATGGGGTCGTATGTGTGATGGAAAACCTTCCAACAATCCCAACGCAACTTGGCAAAATGATTCCAACTTCTAGTTGCCTGCCACTTCCACACGCCATCATATTCCCTGGCCAACATCTCTGTCTCAGGCCTGCTGCAATGCTCCAGCAAAGATCAACAAAAGCTGGGGGAGCAACACCTCATCTTTCACTTGTGTACCTTACAACCTTCAGGACTCAACACTGAATTTAACAATCTCGGACCCTCTTCTACGTCAGTTCTCTTCCCTCACATCTCTAGGTCCTGTTCTGCCTGGGTTGCTCCCTGCTCAGCCAACCAATTTTCAACCATTTACACTTCATTGTACTCTATCGGACATTTATCACTCTATCAGTTCTTTGTTTGCCTTTTTTTTGTGTCTCTTTCTCTCTGGCTTCCATGTTCATGTACTCTGCTCACTGCACGAGCAGCAAGATGTTCAAACCAGGAAGAGGATGTGGATAAAGATGAGAACACTCTTTTGTAATTATGGCAGCCAGAGCTCAAAGTTACAAAGAAGAATAAAGTGAAGAAATTTGTACGAGAAAAGAATCTTATTCTGGAGGTAAGTGCACAAAATAAGGTATGTCAACTAGCAGGGTCAGATATGTAGTCCATAACCACCAGTTGTGATTAGGCACTGCCTCCCACAGTAAGGGCAGATTTGGAGGCTTATATACTGCAGGTTCTGTGTTCTAGTTTTGATTAGACAGTTTATGGCACTAACTGAAGCCTGACAAGAAAACCACCAGCTTCTTTCCTATGGGGTACAAAGGTGAGGATTGGCATGAAAGACCGACAAAGAGAAACATTAATGTAAAGTTAAGATGTGGCAGAACAGTTTAAAGAAAATCACTGCACTCCAGCTCAGTATTTGCAAAATACTTTATTGTTAGGATTAATGGTACAACACATTGTACTACTCTATAAATGATTTACATAAACGAAGCCAAAACAGAATCTGATAAGTATTATAGCTTGTACAATCAATAGAGATTATAAAGAGCCATTAGCAACCTGGCTTTAGGCCAGTTAGAAAAAAGACGCGATTTCCGTTAAAATAGCAAATATATTCAGTTGAAAATTATTTACTTCAATCACAAACTCTTCCAAAGAACAGCACCATACAATTCATGAGGCTGGGGATGTATTGCATCCACCTAAGTAGGAAGACATGACTTTGGTTTAATGTCTCACCCCAAATAGGACACATCTAAAAGTATATTGTACTGATTATTTTTAGACCAAGCCTGTTCAAGTGGCCCTTTGACCCCTTATTTTCCAATCCAGCAGTATAAGTGTTCCCACTGAGCTACGTCTAGTATCTTGAGTTATTGGTGGGTTAATATATTTGGGGCAGCATGGTGGCACAGTGGTTAGCACTACTGCCTCACAGCGCCAGGGACCTGGGTTCAATTCTACCCTCAGGCGACTGTCTGTGTGGAGTTTGCACATTCTCCCCATGTCTGCATGGGTTTCCTCCGAGTGCTCCGGTTTCCTTCCACAGTCCAAAGATATGCAGGTTAGGTTGTTTGGCCATGCTAAATTGCCTGTAGTGTTCAGGGAGGTGTAGATTAGGTATGTTATAGGGGGATGGGTCTGGGTGGGATGGTCTGAGGCTCAGTGTGGACTTGTTGGGCCACACTGTAGGGATTCTATGAAAGTCTATCCTATGATGTGATTAGCAAGGTGGCTTGATTCAACATCTGGTTGCTGGTTTCTATCATGAGGTCAGCTACAATACATGTGTGGACCAACAAATCAAATACCATCTGATGCCTGTGTCATATTGTTCATGTACAATGACTCTTGCATGGTATTGCATTACAGATATTATTAATGTCATGCATTTGCATTACTCCAGGTCAGGTGGAACTTAAGTAAATGTAATAGCACTGAATAAAAACAGAACAAGAACAATACACCAATTATAAGGAGCATTTGTGGCATTAGATGAGATGAAGCAAAACTGAACATAGATGCCTAACAGTGGTTTAGTTTATTATTTAAATGCTTATTATTACGGAAAGACTTTATTGATGGAGGAATGCTGAACATAAATATTTGTTGCTAAATTTGTGTTAATTTTTCTTCGCTTCTTAAAGGCACGATCTTCCAAAACAATATTTTTTTGAAGATGATTGACAGGTTCTATTCTGCCATCGGTATGATAATAATGTTTTTGAAACTTTTCACAGCTTTCAGTTCGTTGGCGTTGAAATCCACTGTCAATTTCCTCAGGCCTGATTTTCGAGGGGTAAACCCAACCATCACCTTCACTTTTTGGCCTGGTTTAATCAGCGACATCCTGAAACAAACAATAACGAGGAAAGTGAGCAAACATTGCTATTTATTGACTTAAGTGCATCGTACCCATTACTGAGTTGGTAGTTTTTCAACTGATGGCCAGGCAAATACATAATCTGCTAGCCTACTAGCCCAGAGTGCTCAATAAGATGCTTAATACTGGGAAGGAACAGACACTGTAGTCATTCAACTACTTTCTCAGGACAACTAGGAATGAAAATTAGATGTGGCCTTGCCAGCTCTGACACATCCTTTGAATGTTTCTTTTCAAAGTAAAAAGTGATAGAACATTAATGAACAGCTTTGTCAATTTATCTTTTTTCTGGGTTCTGTTTCAATAAGTGAAAGAATCATTTCTACAGTTTTTTTTCTGAGAGAAAACAGAAGCAGAGGAAAACCTGGTGCTAGGAATTTGGGAGCCTGTATTTTCCTGTCTATACTTTATGTTTTAGCTATGAAAATTTATGAATTAGGACGAGTGGGCCATTTGACCTCTTCAGTATTATTGGTTTTCAAAACATTTCGTTATTCCACATTTTTGCCCACACTCCAAAAATTTTCTACTCCACTGCTCATCAAGAATCTGCCTCATTCATAAAAACCCTGCTACCATCAGCTTTTAAAGGAAGAGAGTTTCAAAGACTCTTGACCTTCTGAGATGAAACATTTTCCTTACAAGTTGAAATGAGCAACTCCTTACTTTGAAACTGCAACCCTCAAATTCATGATTCTCCCATAAGAAGAAACATCGCCTCCACATTTTCCCCATTGAGAACCCTCAGGATCTTACATGTTTCAATTGAGTCACCTCTTGCTTTTCTAAGCTACACATTTAGTTTGTCCAACCTCTTCTCGTTAGACAATCTACCCATTCCAGGTATTAATCTATGAAACCTTTTCTGAACTGTTTCCAAAGTATTGCATCCTTCCTTAAAAAAAGACCAGTACCATAGACAACACTCAGATGGTCTTACCAACACCTTGCCTAACTGAAGGCTAACCTCATGATTTTTGAAATCAGTTCCCTTTGCACTAGATATTAACATTCTATCGGCTTTCCTGATTACTTGCTGTACCAGCCTTTGTGACTCATGAACCAACATAACAAAATCCTTTTGTCTATTAGAGCTCTGCAATCATATACTAATGAGTTACTATTGTTCTTCCTGCCATATTGGACAATTTCATTTTGTGCACCCATGTAATCCATCTGATGGATCTTTCCCCACTCACAACTTATCTATGTCCTTTTGGAGTTTCCTTATATCCTCTTTACGACTTACATTCCTATCTTTGTGTCATCAGCAGATTTAGCAACCATATCTGTGTCCCTTCATCCAAACCATTTAAAGTGAAAGGCCCATCACTGACCCCTTTTGCACACTACTCGCTATATGTTACCAACCTGAAAAAGACCCACTTACACTTATAGATAGTAAAAACTGCAGATGCTGGAGTTAGAGATAACACAGTGTGGAGCTGGAAGAACACAGCAGGCCAGGCAGCATCAGAGGAGCAGGAAAGTTGATGTTACATTCACTAATTTCCAATGTAAAGGAATCTTCCCTGAATCTTGGAAAATTAAAATCTACACAATTCTTTCATTAACTGATTATTTCACGGCACTGGGATGAAGTGACCTAGGGAACGCAAAACTTCAACAATTGCCTTGATACCAATTCTCTGATGACCGTGATTTTCCTGAGTTCAACCTTCCCTTTCATTTCCTGATTTACAGCTATTCTGGGATATTATTTGTACCTTCTGTAGTGAAGACTGAGCAAAATACCAGTTCAATGCATCTACTATATCCTCACTTTCCATTATTATTTCTCCTCTCTCACTTTCTGGAGAACCTAAGTGCAGTTTGTTAACTCCTTTGTTTTTAAAACCATCTATAGAAACTCTCCATTTTTATATCTCGAGCTAGCAATCTCTCATTCTCTAACACTTCCCTTCTTCTTAGTCCTAGAATCCCTACAGTGTGGGAGCAGGCCATTTGGCCCATCGAGTCCACACCAACCCTCCGAAGAGGATCCCGTCCAGACAGACGTCCCTACCCTTTTCCTGTAATCCTGCATTCCAATGCTAATCCACCTAGCCTGCACATCCCTCGACACTGTGGGCAATTTAGCATAGCCAATCCACCAAACCTACACATCTTTGGACCATTCTTAGCTATCCATTCACTGGACTTGGCCACCCATTTTTGCACAATTTATTTTTAAGTATGATACTATCATTACCGTTTTAGTTAACCACAAAGGTCAGTCCTCCTTTGCAATTTTTCATTGGAATGTAACTTCTGTGCATTAGGAAATGTTCCCTTAAATATCAATGACTGCCTTCCTGTTGACTTATCTCTTAGCCTAATTTTCTAATTTATTTTAACTAGCTCTGTTTTAAGCCCAATAATTGTTCTTATTTTATTCAAAAAACTAGTCTCAGACCCACTTTTCTCTCCTTCAAACCAGCTGCTAGCACGGATAGAAATGTTTCCACAGAATGTACACTTAAAGTGCCTTCTACCTTAATCTAAATTGACATTGCGTTCAGGAATTGAAAGTCTTCATTCTGGTTTGAGATTGAGAAGACAAATATGGATTAAAAACACCACAGAATGAGGCCAAGCAGCCCATGAAATCTGTGTCAGCTCATTAAAAGATCAGTCCAATTGCTCCCACTCTCCTGATATTCATCCATACTCCTATATTTTACCTGTTCATTTATTCAGTTCTTCTTCTGAGAGTCACTATTACAACTGCTTCCAATGATTGACTAATCAAGAACTGAGAGATATAAATGTAGTATTATCTCTAGGCAACCCAAAAAGACAGTTTAAATACATTTTCGCATGAAAAAAACTCAACAGTGTTTGCAATCCTTTATCACAATTAGCTTTTTAAGCAGAGGCTATAACGCCACAAAAAATGAATTTGGATAAATGTTACAGAAGGCTAATTAAAAAAAAGATAGTAAAAAGAAAGGAAAACTAAATTAGACTACAGTGCTTATTGGAAGGTAAGACACTAGCAAAATTCAATATTTTTTTAAAATTGTGAGTGTTAGTCACTATAGCATTTGGAAAATTATTTGGATTGCTGAAAATTCTAAAATGTGATTTTAATGACAGATGCATAGCATGGAAATTATCGTTCATGCTAACCTATTTAATTTGAATGGGTTAATATCTCTGTTATAATAGAGGAAAGAACATTGTCATTTGATCAGATTGGTTAATCATTCCTTGATTTCACTTTCTGTGATTCCTAACATCGTATAACAGTGCTGTATAACAGATCAGCAAAAATCATATTAACCTTATAGACTCAGCTCCCTGTCAGACAATGCTTTATTCACTTAGCCATGTGTTGAGTTAAGTCTGTGTTTTTTATTGACTAGATGGTGTTAAACAGGGTGATGGTCAAAAAAATAAGAATAATTATAACTCATTTCATAATCTCAAAAGGCCCAAAATACTTTGGACCATTCTCATAATCTTAAAGTATGGTCTCGACCGCAAAACAGAAAACACACCGCGTACGTGCACAGCAAGTTCTCAGACCCAGCAAACAGATAATTTGTTTTAGATAATGTTGATTGAGTGGTAATCTCAGCCAGGATTCTGGAGAGCATTCCCTGCTCTTCTTCAATCTTTTATCTCCCATGAGAGGCCAGTGGGCTTATAGTTTAAGGTCTTATCTGAACGACAGCGTGTCCAACAATGAAGCATTCCCTCAGTACTGCACTGTAATGTCAGTTCAGTTATGGCTCAAGTCCCTGAATTAGAACCTTCTGAATCAGAGGCAACAATGCTACCTTGTGCCGTTTTGCTGAGATGCTGAAAGCTACAGATTCTACTTACGGACATGGAACGTTCTGCTCTTCAGTGAGGCCAGCTCCCTCCACCAGGAATGTACCATTGCACAAATCCACTGGCATTGGGTTGGTAAAGGTAATTTCTGCCATTAGATTGTGATACTGTATGGGCTCTCCCAGGACCTGAAGCAACAAAGAGTTCATTTTAATGCAATGATGCGAATAAAAGACAGATTTTGCTCTGTTCCTAACGATGACCAATGTAGAAATGAAAAGTTATGATCTTCTTCAATTAATAAAACAAAATTTTCTTGTTCAAGTGTAAGATCAACATAGACTCTCAAATTTGCCACATCGACAGTTTACATACTCTTACATTTTCTATTTTAGTTTCTTTGATCTTATTTCTGACTTTGTTAAACAATGTTTCATGTACTTAAGGTTCCATTACAAGATTTAATTAAGGAGATTTTCTTTTGATTCATTCATGGGACATTAGCAATGCTGGCTACACCGACATTTGTTGCTTATCTTCAATTGCCCAAAGGGTGGTTAAGAGTCAATGACATTACTGTTAACCTGGAGTCACAGGTAGGTCAGTCTAGTTAAGTAGGGCAGTTACTTCCTGTAAAGGACATTAGCCAACCAGGTGAGTTTTTTCCTAATAATTGACATTGGTTTCATGGCCAATATTAGAAACAGAGAAAATAGGTGCAGGAGTAGGCTATTCAGCCCTTCAAGCCTGTACCACTATTCAATATGATCATGGCTGATCATATAATTTCAATATCCCATTCCCGCTTTCTCCCCATACCTCTTGATCTCTTTAGCTGCATGGGCCACATCCAGTTCTCTCTTGAATATGTCTAATGAACTGGCCCCAGTAGCTTTCTATGGGAGCAAAATCCACATGTTCACAACTCTAAGTAATTTCTCCTCATCTCAGTCCTGAATGGCTCACCTGTTATTCTTAGACTGTGATCCCCTAGTTCTGCACTAAACCAACATCAGGAACATTCTTCCACATCTGGCCTGTCCAGTCCCACCAGGATTTTATATGTTTCCATGGCATGCCCTCTCATTCTTCTGAATTCAGTGAGTACAAACCCAATCGATCCAGTCTTTCTTCATATGTCAGTCCTGCCATCCCAGGAATCAGTCTGGTGAACCTTCTCCGGATTCCGTCAATAGCAAAAATGTCCTTGTTCAGAAAAGGAGACCAAAACTGCACACAATATTCAAGGTGTGGCCTCACCAAGGCCCTGTATAACTGCAGACTCTTAATCCAGATTTTTATCAAATTCATATTCCATCATCTGCCAAGGCATGATTCAAACCCAGGTCCCCAGAACTAGCTTGGTCCTTTTGATTACTAGCCCAGCGACTATACCTCTAGGTTTCTCTCCCTCTTTTTGTAATATTTGAGATTCAGAGCAGTCAAGGGATGCTGCTATGGATGGAAGGTTCGGCATAGCAGGAATGAGAAGCAGCAGTATTAAGCTAGGCTAGAGAATGGTAAAATAGACCATGGAGTAGTGATAATGTGATATAGGGAATCAAAAGGGTGTAGCAGCTTTGGAAGTGTGACTTGGGCTTGACTAAAAGTTTTCATCTATTCCAGGATGCTAACATTAGAGTGAAACACAAGTCCTGGAGCACATAAAGATACATTTCCACCCATGAAGTAGGAAATATTTCAGGAAAAACTATCTATAGAACATAGAACATAGAACATTACAGCACAATACAGGCCCTTTGGCCCTCGATGTTGCGCCAACCTGTGAAACTGATCTGAAGCCCATCTAACCTACACTATTCCATTATCATCCATATGTTTATCCAATGACCATTTACATGCCCTTAAAGTTGGCAAGTCTACTACTGTTGCAGGCAGGACATTCCACGCCCTTACTACTTATTTTTATTGTCTGTAAATTTTTAACCTTCTTTGCATCTTGACAATTAATGTAGTGAACATGGTGTTGATCAAAAATTATAGACTTTATGGAAAAAAAATGAGTATTGTGCAGCTAGTTAAGTGTTGGGCAGTCAATCAAATGATTGTTGGAAGGTGGACAGTAGGTAATGTATTAAATATGGATTGATATTGAGGTAAGTTAATAGTATTTAGGAGCAGAGGGCAAGAACAAAGGTATAGATACAAATTTAGGGTCACTGAGTGGTGGGTGTGTCAGTCACTGGCTGGAATCATATGCATTCATAATTGGATAAAGAAGGCAAAACTGAATAAAATTGTACATTGTATCCTATCTCCTGTGTTGGAATTATGTAGTGGAAAATAGCTAGATGTAAAATGTCAAATGGCAGGAAATTAAAGTAAACAAGGAAGCAACAAAGATAAGGTTGGAGGGAGTCTAGATATTGCAGGCTTCCCCACACTGCTTTGTTCAAGTTTTGATCAGGTCAACTTGACAATAAATTTGAAAGCATCTGATTCAGAGGACTCAATATTGTTTTAGACTGGGTCCACCAGTAAATGTAGGGAAGTGGGTGAATATACATTACATCCCTTGAAGTCACATTTGACGTCCCTTTGGTGGGAATGGGTAACATCAAGTAGTGCATCAAATTTCTTCAGATTGTAAGGAATAACATTTAAAAGCGGTAACTGAGGAAGGTGTGCATCCAATACTGATACCTCTGCAGCTGATGGGTGTAGTGCCAGATTGCCAAAGTTAGAAGTAAGGAGATTTAGTCAACTATGTCCATCACACGCTTGCATGGAAGGCACAGTTATTATGCAAACAATCACAACCTTGACATTTCAACAGAATAGGAGAAGAACTTTGCCTGTGTAAGTATTTTCCCAAACATGTATGTCTCATACATGCAAAATACTTAGGGTGGAATGGCATTTCCAACCATATTTCTCAGTAATCATTACCTTAATCTGTAGTTCTGCATTCCGGAGAGTAATCACTTTTCTAGAAATCAGCACTTCATTAGCTTCATTCCCAATTGCAACAGCCACAATGAGAATCTGATTGTTTTCTGCCATGGACTGTTTGTAGTTTGAGTAAAGCACTTGTAGAGTCTCTGTCTTTGCTACAGAAAAAGAATCACATTGGAATACAAAATTATGTTTTAAATACTTTCAATGTAATAATTCATCTGATATCTTTGTTCTCTCAGTGTCCTGGAGCTTTATCTTTAACCAGTAAATTCATAGAGTCTTAGCGTCAAATAGATTGGAAACAGACCCTTCGGTCTGACTCATCCATGCCAACCAGGTTTCCAAAACTAAACTAGTCTCATTTGCCTGCATTTGGCCCATATCCATCTAGACCTTTCCTATTCATGTGCCTGTGCAAATGTCTTTTAAACATTGTAACTGTATCTGCATCTACCACTTCTGGCGGTTCATATACTAACCACCCACTGTGTGAAAAAGCTGCCCTTTATGTTCTTTTTAAATCTTTCTCCTCTCACCTTAAAATTATGCCTTCTAGTTTTGAACTCCTGTACTCTAGGGTCAAGACCTTGCCTATTCACCATATCTATGCCCCTTGTGATTTTATGTGAAAGAATTGTTAACAGGAGAATCTTTAGTCTCCATTTTGTTTGGACACCATAATTAGAATGATGTAAACCATCTGCAAGATTTTCATATAATTATGCAGTGCAGAAGAGGCCCTTCAGCCCAACAAGACTGCACTGACATGTGAGAAACACCTGACATTCAACCTAATCCCATTTACTAGCACTTGCCCCATAGCCTTGAATGTTATTGCGTGCAAAGTGCTCATCCATGTATTTTTTCAAGGATGTGAGGCAATTCACTTCCACCACCCTCCCAAGCAGCATATTCCAAACCATCATCACTCCCTGGGTAAAAAATAAAAATTCCTAACACCCCATCTAAACCTTCTGCCACTCACACATTTGAAGCTGCATCCCTCTGTGACTGACCCTTCAACTAAGCAGAACAGCTGCTCCTTATCCATTCTGTCCATGCCCTCACAATCTTGTACACCTTAATCAGATCGACCCTCAGTGTTCTCTGACCCAACCCAAGCCTATCTTATCTTTCCTCATAATTTGAATTATCCATCCCAGGATGCATTCTGGTGAATCTCCTCTGCACACACTCCAGTGCAATCACATCCTTACTGTAACATGGCGACCAGAACTGCACCACATTCTTGACATTATTGTTTCTCTCTTTGTGTTGTGTCTCTACTTGCCAAGCCATACATCATTCTCCAGCTTTGAGGGTAGAGGGATAACCTGCTCCCAATGCTTCTTGTGAACTGGCCAAAGTGTAGTACAAAGAACCATCTAAAGGTAACACCCCATTCTCCTTTACCTATGAAAGTACCCTATCTTTGTTGCTGCTCTGACTTTAAAATGTATTGTCAGGATGTGTAACCGTCATTACTTCAAAATTGTATATTATCCATTCAATTTTAACACATTCTACAAACAAATTGTCTTGATAGTGATGAAATATAAATGATCAATTCCTGACTTCCATCATCAGATTTTAATTCCTGGGACATTGCTATCCTGCAATGTTTCTTTAAAATAAAATGCACAGATTTAAAAATGACCAAGGTGATCACCTGACAAGCTTCAGGACACCATTAAGAAATAAACAAAATCATCTGATTTGAAATTACTCCTCTTATCAAAACAGACCAGTCTGACATGAAAAAAACTTGCATCTCCTTTTTTTTAAATTTATACCTCAATGATAAGTTTCACATATTAGAGACGAAGTATTTTTCAGTAATTGTCCAGCTTGGAAATAATGACCCCAGATACAGAAATAAATGAGCCAAATTTCAAGCAACTGCTTTGGCCCAGCACTGAGGTAGACTTCTAGCAGCAGAAACCTAAGATGCTCTTTTTCTGTCAGGAAAGACATGGCAACAACCAACAATACAGATCAATGAAGCTTCCAAACACCGAGAAATCAATTATATATTTTTTATTCATTCACAGGATGAGGGCATCACTGTCGAGTCTATCCCTAATTTGCCCAGAGGGCAGTTAAGCAACAACCACTTTGCCTTGGGTTTGGAGTCACATGTAGTCCAGACCAGGAAACAGCAGTTTCCTTCCCGAAAGGACATTAGTGAACCAGATGGATTGATCTGACAATCAGCAGTGGTTATCATTAAATTCCTAATTCCAAATTTACGCTGAATGTCCCCAGGACATTACCTGGGTCTGTGGATTAACAGTCCAGTGATAATACCACTAGGCCATCGCCTCCCCTAAACTATTTGTATTATTTATTGCTGCTGCTAATCCAGGACATTGCTAATCATTCATAGTCTCAGGTTAAAACCTAAGAATTCAAATATATCCTCAAATCTTTGACCTGCGTGTTATTTTATCTTCCGTTTTCTGTGGACACAATCCTTACTTTGATTTTATATTTGTGTTTGGGAGTACATCTTTGAGGCTGTAACTTTGTCATTTTTCTTAGGATTAACATGTAATAAAATTGCTCTTCTTTTCGCTCAAGAAAGCCCTGTAATTGGCTCCTTAATGTTTCTGACCTACCTGACTACATTATGATTGAAGTGAAGTATCGATGTGTGCTAAAAAAAACATTAAATCTTTGTTGTGGCCAACTGAGAAGGTTGAAAAGGAGACAGCCAATTTAACACTTTGTACCTGATTATATCAAAGTTACTGTAAAGCGTTTCAGAGATAGTAGGAACTGCAGATGCTGGAGAATCTGAGATAACAAGGTGTAGAGCTAGATGAACACAGCAGGACAAGCAGCATCAGAGGAGCAGGAAGGCTGACGTTTCGGGCCTAGACCCTTCAGAAAATTTTCTGAAGAAGGGTGTTCATCCAGCTCTACACTTTACTGTAAAGCATAATAGTTTATCAACTAAGGACATTATCAATGGGAATTAGTGTAAAGGTAATTCTTTGTCAGTGTGAAAAGGATTTTCCGAGAAGGAAAACAGGAATTCCTTAGAAGAGAGCCTAATTAAATCTTTTGTTTTTGGTTAGGTATAAGAAGTCAGAGAATTGCGGAATAAATTTAGTTTAGAAATGGTCAGGTTTACCTTAGCACTGCTGTTGAATTATGATAAGCTTGTAAATATTTTAAAAATGATTGAAATGATTCGGTATTGTACTGCATTAGCATTTGTGACTTTCAAATTCCAAGTTTTACTTTACAATAAACATAATTCATTGAGCAATCACAGGTAAAATGCAAGCAGCAGAAGCACACACAATGAATCAACTGTATTTATAAGATTGAGTAGAAATCTCCTCCTGGTCAATAAAATGTGCAATTTACTGTAAAACCAAACACACCATTCAAGAATGGACAAGACTCGCTAATTCATTGACTCGGAAACAATAAAGTAACTGAAAAACAACAATATGGAAAGTTCTCTTCATTGTCTCACTGCAGACTGCAGTTTCAATTTTACGTCTATTTTATACATGTTTAACTCATTATTTGCTGATTTTTTTAACATAAGGTTTACCTTCAGGTTTCTGCTTATTTATATAATTGCATTATGATCTGACTCAGTCTCCTCAGCTTAATCAGTACAAATTCAACTGGAATGCAAAGCGGTAAACAAGGAAAATCAACTGCAAATTTCCATTTTCATTATTCTGGTGTTTTGCATTCTTATTGTTTTCTGTCCATTTCCATCAATATAGAAAACCTACTGAACTGAATGATTCTATCTCTACACACTTCCACCACACAAAATTTAGAAGCAGTGATATTTATTGATTTTCCTCCAGCCTGCTGTCTCCCTTGCCAAGAATGCTAAGTCCAATCACAGTGTAGTGACCTCTACCCTAATAATGATCAGGTAAGTCAATCTAGCCCAAAACAACTTGCACTTATTTTGCATTTCAAACATAGAAAGGAATGCCCAGAGATACAAGGAAAGGACAGGCACAGAACCAAATTTTAAACTTTCAACAGGATTTACAAAAATCTAGCTACAGAAATTAGTTAGAAGGAAGACGTTAATGAAACAGAAGTTGAAACTAGGCAGCTGTAGTGATAGGGAATGCCAAAAGGCCAGAATCAAAGGAATGCAAAGTTTGTGTTGCAAGCGGGCTGTTTTGTACAAATGAAGTTTGTTACAGACATAACAGAGACTGTTAGACACCAACAAGAAATTAAAATTTGAGTTTTACTGTACATCCATGAGTACAGGTGTAATGGAAAATCACAGGTCCATCACCAAAATAGAATGCTTCACTGACAGCCCTTAGAAACTGCAAACAGGATTATGCTTGCATACGGTAATGTAGTTGCAGATGAAGACTTTCAATAGGCATCTGATCAAGTACCAGAAATAGACAATAGGCTTTTTTGGGAAAAAAACATTAAAGCCCATAGAATTAAGTGGACAGTGACAATCGTTGTGATTTAACAAGGTCAGCCAGGTGGACCTCATAGAATATGAGTTCCCTGATTGGGACTTTAAGTCTGGTCCAATCAGGGGGCCCTTGCTAACCTCTAAGAACAGCAGTGTCAGACATCATGAGAGCTGGCTCTCAGGGAACTGTATTAGTTTCAAGGACTTTCCACATATAAATAAAGGGTGATTTGGTGATGGGATACCAGCCTCTGCGGAGTTATTTCACCAATACAGATACAATATTGGATAAATGGAAGGAAAGAGAGGAATGGTGGATGACTCTTTTTGAGACTTGAATTAAGTATGGAGTGCTGTTCGTCAGGTTTGAATATGAGGATTACTTTTCTTTCCCAATACAATTTACTAACCTAAACTGGGTATATTATGTATAATCTCAAATTCTACATACTAAACTCAGGATTATAATAAACAATGTGGAAGGTAATAACAGACTTCAGGGAGACTTAGTCACACTGATGAATTGGAAAACAGAGGTGTACGGGAACAGCGTATGCACTTTAATCTTTGAAGGTTGCAGGACAAGTTGAAAAAGCTATTAAATACAGTAAGTAGCACAATGGCTTTATAAATAGATGCTTAAAGAGTGAAGAAGAAAACATTTTGTAATGCACTGACTAGGCCTCAGTTAGGGTGTTGTGTTCAGTTCTGAACCCCACCATTTAAAAAGGATTTCAAGGTCTTGGATGTGGTTCAAAGAAGATTTATAGGCATAGAACTGGAGACGAGGAACTTCAGGTATATAGAAAAATTGAATAAGCTGTTGTCCTACTTAGAGCAGAGAAGCTTAAGATTTTTGATGGACTTTTTCAAAACCGTGAACACTTCAAATAGAATAAATAAGTAAATATGGTTTTCAATGGCAGATGGTCTCAGCCACGGAACATAGACTGATGCTGATTGGCAAAAGAGCCAGAGGTGATGTGAGGATATATTTTATTCATCATAAGTTAGAATGAAATAGAATTCTTTATTTGAAAGGACAGTGGAAGCAGATTCAATAGTAAATTTTATAAGAGAATTGGTTAAAAATTTCAAAGAAAATGAAGAAGTACAGGGCTATGGAAAAATCTTAGAAAATAAAGATTATATGGCTCATTCTGCTAAACACCCAGGACAGGCACAATGGGGGCAAACAACCACCTTCTCTGCTGTATCATAATATGTTTTGTTATACATATATCAAATACATTTTCCTTGTAGGTGCATGTAACCACAGAGACACCAAACACGTCTAGAAAGGCTTTATGACGTTATTTTTCAGGACTGAACATCATTGATGAAACAAAAACCAGCTTCAAAAGGTAGCTAAATTCAAGTGAGGGAGGCTGTGAGGGTAAAGTTACCAATAGTCCCAGGGGACTACAAGCTCCTCTCTCTCATTAGACACATACAACTGATGGTGAGCTGAAGATGAAGGTCGCCATGCCTCAGGCAAAGGAAGAGGCTGAGCCAGTGGGTCCATCATGGTGAGCTCAGCTGGTACAGAGATTGAATCTGTGCTGTTGGTGGAATATTGGCTTTGATCCCCAACCTCTTCAAATAAGGACTGTAAGGAGCAACTACTGTATCTTTGTTGCTGGAAAATCATTTGCAGTTATTTGTTACTCCTCTTTTGCTGTTACTCCTGTGCCAACCCATGAATACAAAAACATACAAATGATCTCATATGAACTTTGATTTGTTGGGAAAGATCAAATATTTTGTTTGGCTAAAAAAAAATCAGACATTCTGACGCACTGATATTGGTTCAGAGCACAGGAAGCAAACATTACATGTCTCTCTGTGCTCCTGCGCCAAGATAATGTAAAATGCACCTAACTGCTGTAGTCTTTACATTTAACTCTGCTTCTTCCTCTGCTTTAAATCTTCATTCTTCTTTTGAAAAATTACAAAAGCTCATTGCTCAAGTACTATCTGTGACAAGGTAGCCCATAAACAACTCTCTTTGTAATTATTGTGGGAGTTCTGCTTTGGGTGCAGATGGTGATCAAGTCACAGGCTGCACTGAAATTATGTGAGTTTTGATAAGTATATTTTTTCTCAATTTTCCATACTGAGTTGTTTGCACACCTTTGAACAGGCAAAGTCTGTTTCTGAAAGGTGTAACTGGACAATAATTTAATATGCAACTTTAATACGGTAACCAAACATTAGGAACAACGTCCATGCCTTGGAATGGCTGCAGAGGAGATTTACCAGAATGAAAACATGGATGAGAGACATCAGTGATGTGAAGAGACCTTGGAAGCTGAGATTGCTCTGTATCAAGCAGTCAGGTTTACTTTTTGACAAATACATCAGAAAATAGGTTCATCATAAAAAACAAATCTTTTAATCACTGTGTCAATCCACATGTCTCCAATTTGATCTTACATTTCTGTAAATGACTTAAAATATACACAGAATTATTTGCAGTAGTATCAATATATGGTGTTCAGGTTAGAAACACAGAAACAAAAGTTGGCCATTCAGCCTCCCAAGCCTGATCCAACTTTGATTGAGTTCATGTCTGAGCTATGGTCTAACTCCATATACCTGCCTTTGGACCAAATCCCTTAATAACTTTGATTAACAAAAATGTACTATCTCAGATTTAAAATTAACAACTAAACCAACATCCACTGCCATTAGTGCAAGAGAGCTCCAAACATCTACCACTCTTCATGTGTCGAAGTGCTTCCTATCATCTCTCATCATGGTCTGGCCCTCATTCTCACACTATGCCCCCTAATTCTAGAATCCCCAATCAATGGAAATAGTTTATCCTTATCTACCCTGTTTTTTTCTTTTAATATCTTGAAGACTTCAATCAGATCACTCCTTATTCTTCTAGATTCTAGAGAAAGTAGGCCCAATCTGTGTAATCTCTCCTCAGAAATTAACCCCTAAAGTCCAGGTATCATTCTTGTCACCTGCATTGCACTCCTTCCAAGGCTAATACATCCTTCCTAAGGTGTGGTGCCGAGATCTGCTCACAGTAATCCAGGTGGGGTCTAACCAGAGTTTTGTATAACTGCAGCATAACTTCTGCATCATTATACTCCAGTCCTCTAGGTATAAAAGCCAGCATTCCATCAGCCTTCTTGATTATTTTCTGCACCTGTTTGTGACATTTTAAAGGTCCATGCACCTGAACTACCAAGTCTCTTTGGACATCCACCGTATTTAACTTCACACCATCCACAGAGTACTCTGATCTGAACTTTGTTGGTCCAAAATGGATAACTTCACAGCTGCTTCCATTGAACTCTATATGCCACAGTTTGCCCCAATCACTTCAATTTTATGCTATCATTTACACTGTCTTCTTAGTAAAATTGAAAAAAAAAACACATTCAAACGCCTTTTCATTATTGTTGTCCTCATGCCAAAAGAACTAATCTAGTTTTCAAAGCTTCCTCAAAGGCCTGCACAATTAGCGGAAACGCTCAATGATAATCAACCCACTTTGGGAAGGGTGTGGCTAATTTGTGAAAGGGAAAGGCTTCCAGTGCAATGTGCAATGCTTAAGCTAGCAGAAAAATTGTGGAAACATAATCATTGCTGAATGTTATTTTTTATCATTCACAGGCATTACGCTGATTTCACCAAAAAGAAAAAGTAAAGCCAAGTGAGAACTCCAACTCTATTTTGCTCAATTCTTTTCCTCATCTCAGTGAGATGTAAAGTGAATGATTCCTTGTCACTGGATGACAGTCAGGTGAAATAGCATTTCCCTATGCACTCTACTAAAATCATGCATTAATTCATGATAGTGCCATTAGATCACACATTACCCTGCGTAGTGGCTCAATCTTTTTGGCTAAATTGTCTTATTCTGAGTAACAGTATGATCAATCTGCATGGTCTACAGGATTTTGATAATAGGATGTCCAAAGCTGCACACAGTGCTCAATATATCGTAATATAGGAATGCTATTTGCACAACTTTGTGCATTAAATTGTTTTTTTTTAGCAAAAAAGAGAACACTTTATCTCTGACTTCAGACGGTGCCTCACAAGATTAATAGCTGAAACATCCATATTGAATGACTTGTCTAGGGTTAGAGGTGAAATTGGAACAATTTTAAAAGGATAAGGTGAAGTCACCATAGTCTCACCGGAGCATACAGCTGCTCTCTCATTAGAGAGAGACAACTGGTGGTGGTTTAACCTGAGCGTCACCACACCTCAGCTGAATGGAAAAGTTCAGAAGGAGAGTCCTTCATGGCAACCTCAGCCAGTGCAGGAATTCTATCCATGCTGGTGACACCATTCTGGACTGCAAATCAGCCATCCAACAACTGAACCGAGAACAATTTACACTTCTTGGGGTTTAGGATGACATGGCTTTGCAGTGGCATAGTTTAAACCTTCCCTTTTTCACAGACAAAATGTACTTCAATGCATATTTGGCATTACCTTCCCGTGGTCCAATTTGGATGTTGTTGAGACTTTTCCAGCTACAATCTGCGATTGGTTGTCCATTGTACCGGATTGTTTGGGCACACAGGCACAGATTGCATTTCTTCACCTCTGAGGCATTATTTGTGACAACAGCAGAGACTTCAAAATCTGCCCCATTCATATTGACTTCCTGAGTTCTCAATTTTATGAAGAATTTCTTCTCTGGCTCTTTAGTCAGTTTGTTCTTCATGTCTGCATTCATGAAAGCTTTTTTTGCTTCCTCAGAACCTTTTATAAAATTGATTACAAAAATATATTAGAACAGACAATGACTTTTACCCTCTTTTTAAGCATTATTTCCCCATTTTAACTCATGCCTAAAGAAATATCTTCCTGTTCCAACACGGAATCTTGAAAATGCATTCTATTCCCTGCTGAACGGTTCAGTCCTTCCACCAAAATGTAAAACTTTCTGAAGTGTCTTTATTTCTGACTGCCTGAATTTGCATTGCTTTTAGTTAAAATTATTTAACAGCATGGGTAGGTCAGCCCTCAAGCCTGATCCAACATTTAATAAGATCACAGTTGATTCTAATGTGGCTTTAACTCTACATTCCTACCTTGAAAATAAGTGCACAGAGGCCACTATCCCATTACCATGTCACCCTTCATTTACTTGTGCACAGTACACTTCAGAGTCAGTCCCCTGAACTGAGGAGACTCCAAATCCCCTGTCTATATTGTTATTTTACAAGAGCAGTGCTCATTTCCCCCAGCACCAATGTTGTGCGTTCGCAAGTGTGAGACACAGTAAAAAAGGTGTGAAAGTAACTTTACTAACATACCACCACCAGGAAAAACACCCATGCGAATAAGGAACCAGTAACAAGCAGAGTCCCTGGGGGCTATGCCTACGTGAACAAAAAATGTCAAGCGGAGGGTAGGGATCAAATCAAAATGGAATTGGAGGGGGAAATAAAACACTCCACAACCTGCAGTGCCCACCTCTCCCGAAAGGCATCGGGAGCACCAGTGTACATCGCGTGCTCCTTCTCCAGGGACACCCAGGCGCAGATGTAGCCACGGAAAAGGGGAAGGTAGTCGGCCATAATGACCCCCTCCACAGCCCCCTGCCAGGACCTATTAATGACCAGCTTGGCCAGGCCCAGGAGCAGGCCCACGAGGAGATCCTCCAACCTGCCCACTCCCCTCTGCACCAGGTGCCCAAAGATCAGGAGCATGGTGCTGAAGTGCAGCCAAAAACACGAAAGGAGGTCCTTAAGACAACTGAAAAGGGAGTGCGAGCACCCACACCCAATATATACACGGTCCACGGACTCCACAGTGCCACAAAATGAACAGTTGGGCTGGGAGTCCATGAACCACTGCAATCTGAGGTTACACGAGAGTGCTGCGTGCAACACCCCTCCACCACAGTTCTCTGAGAGGAAGGGGGAGGACTCCCACATAGAGATCTCCATTGCCCAGTGGCAAATGGGCACACCAAGGCATGTCTGGGTGGTGAACAAAGGAGAAGAGGTGAATAGTGTGCAGCAGCAGTCTGTACAGGGCCCACTGTTTTGCATCTTTAAAAGGCACACATTTAAAATTCCAGAGGCGGCTCAGATTATGGGGCGCAGGCTCCTGGGGGAGGTACAGGATATCCCCTGCTTGTATTGGACTGCCTTATTGGCCCAGGTTAACAACCTCAATCAAGGACCTCTTCGCCAACAAAGCCCACCTGGTTCCAATCACTACACATCAAACCTGATAGTCTGACTCCCTCCTTAATACTGTAACCAACACTGCCTTAATAAAACATTGGCATCTGACACTGGGCTCAAATTCCATAAACCTGAGATTAACGATCGCAGGCTATGCTAGTGAGGTGGCAGGGCTTGAAAACATTGGAAATAATTAAACTTAAACTCATTCAGCCTTCTGAAATGAGAGTAGTCTAGAGATCAAAAGGTCTGGATATCTTTGATGTATTACCCTGAATCAGGCGCTATCACAGTGGAAGACGGGTGGCACAGTGGTTATAAGTTCATAAGAGATAGAAGCAGGAGTAGGCCATTCAGGCCATCGAGCCTGCTTCACCATTCAACAAAATCATGGCTAATCTATCCATGGTCTCAGCTCCTCCCACCTGCATTATCCTCCATACTCTCAATCCCCCACCATGCAAAAATCTATCCAACTGGCTCATAAATATATTTAATGAAGCTTCCTCTACTGCTTCCTTGCACAGAGAATTCCATAGATTGACTACTCTCTGCAAAAAGCAGTTCCTTTTTGTCTCTATCCTAAATTACTCCCCCCAATCTTGAGGCTATGCCCCCTAGTCCTAGTCTGTCCTACCAGTGGAAACGACTTGCCTGCCTCTATCTTATCTATCCCTTTCATAATTTTATATGTTTCTATAAGATTCCTTCTCATTCTTTTAAATTCTAGCTTGTACAATCTCAGGCGGCTCAACCTCTCCTCGTAGGATAACCCCCTCATCTCCGGAATCAGCCTGGTGAACCTCCTCTACACTGCCTCCAAAGACAGTATATCCTTCCTCGAGTACAGAGATCAGAACTGCGCACAATATTCCAGGTGCGGCCTCACTAGCAATTGCAGCAGAATCTCCCTGTTCTTAAATTCAATCCCTCTAGCAATGAAAGCCAACATTCTGTTTGCCTTCCTCGTTACCTGTTGTACCTATAAAGCAACTTTTAGTGACTCATGTTCAAGCACTCGTAAGTCTCTCTGCACAACTGCATGCTGCAATCTTTCACCATGTAAATAATAATCTGATCTAGTATCTTTACTTCCAAAATGGATGAACTCACATTTACCAACATTGCATTCCATCTGCCAGACCCTTGCCTAATCACTTAACCTAACTAAATCTCTCTGCAGATGCTCCACATCCTCTGCACTGTTTGCCTTTCCACTCAATTTAGTGTCATCAGCATACTTAGATACTTTACGCTCGATCTCCTCTTCCAAATCATTTGTACATATCGTGAACAGTTGCGGGCCCAACACCAACCCCTGCGGCACTCTGCTCACCACTGATCTCCAACCAGAGAAACCCCCATTTATCCCAAATCTGCCTTCTATTGGTTAACCCATTCTCTATCCATGCTAATACATTCCCTGCAACTCCATGCATTCTTTTCTTATGGATGAGTCTTTTATGCAGCTCTCTATCGAATGCCTTCTTGAAATCCAAGTACACGACATCAACCTGTTCCCCTCTATCCACCGCGACTGTTATATCCTCAAAGAGCTCTCATAAGTTTGTCAAACATGACCTTCCCTTCCTGAATCCATGCTGCATCTGCCTGTTGGAAACATTTCCATCCAGATGTCTTGCTATTTCTGGAT
Source organism: Ginglymostoma cirratum (assembly GCA_024137785.1). Taxonomy (NCBI): domain Eukaryota; kingdom Metazoa; phylum Chordata; class Chondrichthyes; order Orectolobiformes; family Ginglymostomatidae; genus Ginglymostoma; species Ginglymostoma cirratum. The sequence goes on from JAHRHZ010000087.1 coordinate 25,266,509, forward strand.
GGAAATAGCATTAGCATTGCTGTCTCACAGCACCAAGGACCTGGATTCAATTTCAGCCTTGGGTGATTGCATGTGCAGAGTTTGCACATACATCCTTCCAATGGGTTACTTCCGAGCGCTCCGGTTTGCTCTCACAGTCCAAAAATGTGCAGGATAGGTGGATTGGCCATTGGAAATGCTGGATTACAGTAATATGGTGGGGATTTGGGATGTTCTTCAGGGGGTCAGTGCAAATTCAAAGGGCGGAATGGCCTCAGTCTGCATTGTAAGGATTCTAGGATGTGGAGAGTGAGTGTGGAATCTTGGCTGCAATGGGAGCTTAAGATATGGGGCTTAGTAAAATAATCCTTTACCCAACTCCTTGCAGAAATGTTCTCAGTGTCAGAGAATGGATGCCATATTCCAGACCATGACTGCTCTGATTGATGTAGAGATTCTGGTAATGGTGAAGAATCATTCAGTGTCCTTCACAATAACTTATGGAACATCCCTAATAGGGTCTTCTCCTCACCTGAAAGCGGGGGTCCTTCTTTGTGGTGGTCATCTTGATGCAGAACCTGCTCTGCATTCTTCTACCCAGGAAAGAAAATCATACAACCACAGAATGATACAGTACAGGAGGCTATTCAGCCCATTAGGTACATAATGTCTCTTTGAAAATGCTGTATAATTAATCCCTATCATTGGCCTATAACCCTGCAAATATTCCCCTTCAAGTATTTATACCATCCAGGCATAACTGGTGCAATCCAGTAGGTATAACAGGCAGTCGCCTGTGGTGGTAAATATTTTGAGGTTGAGGTGTGGTAACAAAACAGTAAGTTTTGTTTTAAGAATAAACTGACCAAACAATGAACTAAGGATTGCCTCAGTCGATAGTGTGATATAATTGCTGAAAGCAAATAAAACAGTGGAAAAACTTACCATTTCTCCCTTCTGGTTTGGATTCCCGAAATTTTATTCTTTTTTGCTAATGATTTTCACCCATGATATTTCCACAGAACTGTCCACTCATTTTGTGAATTAATGCACAGGTTTGTTTGGATTTAAAGTTTAAATGTGCGTGCTTGGAGGATAAGCCAATTTGCCACATGCTAAAGGGTAAGATCGGCATAGATTTACTTTTATTGTTTACTGATGTGGTGTGAGTTTATTTTGTCTTAGGTAGGTGTTGGGCAAATTAGTCACCTTAGTGATCAAATTGGCAATTTCGACATCAATGATAACTTGTGAAATAGTGGAACTTGGTTTCAACTGCTCTTTTCCCAATCGGACAGCTGTTTAAGCACACAACAAATATTCTTTAATTTAGCCACTCTTTCCCTCCCTGGACATTGTTGCTGAGTTTGCTGTAATACAACTGTATTCAAGTAACTCAATTTTCGCAATACTATTTAGGATGATTAAATATAATCTGTTTTTAAGAATTTGCTGTAACTTTTGATAACCATGCCAAATTTACACCAATATAATCACTGCTTACCCTCCTGATATTTGTAATTGTGTGTAATATCTTCACGGTCATCACTGCCAACAGCCTTTGTACTGATTTTCTGACCAACTAAGTGATGATTAACATTGATCTGTTTTTTAGATCCATCTTTAAGGACAAGCCATGACACGTAATCTGCATTGACTTCAGCGAAGACAAACGGGATATCAAATTTCTGATTGATATCTCCCTGCTTAATGGCTTTAACTGGAGCCGGTCCACAGCAATAGATTCCTAAAATAAAAAAAAGTAATAGTCACTGAAATGTCCACATCGCAAAAACTCGATTCTGCTTGTCTTGACCAATTTCTAAAGTGTGCAATACCTCAGAATTATCAAATCTTTGTTAAGTTCTGTATATTAATTATATAGTCACTTTGAACTGTTAATTTGTCAATTGTATGCATACGCATGGCTGACAACAGTTATTCAGATGTAATTAATAGGCAGTAATTTCATCTTAGGTTCAGACGACATAAACTAAGAGTTAAATTTGTAAAGCTGATGGCTTTCCATTGCTGTAAATCAGCATAAAGATGATGAGCCCATTTGTGGCTCATATTGATCTCCTGAATATCTGATTTACTTTTATTTCCTGTGCTGCAGTCCCAGATCGGGAGGACATTTGTTTATTTGTCAACCCACCTTGTACCTTTCGTGCTCAAGTACTCCCAGATTTATCTGGGTGCATCTAAATAATTATAGCTGATTGTAAGCTCGTGAATTCTCCTGAACTTCTTATAAATCCTCAGCTTCAGGTCTGAAAAGACTAACAAGGAAAGGGAAAATACTGGAATAGCTTAACAGGTTAGAATGCTACAGCAGAGAAAAGCAGAGTTAGCATTTCAGATCGGTCACCTTACAGAAAGATGTGAACTATGTTTCCATCCAAAGATGCTGCCTGAACGGCCATTTTTTTATTCCAGTGCTTTCGTTCTTGCTTAAGATTTCCAGCATCCACAATGTCCTATATTTGTGACCCAACTAAAAGATTGTTTTTGCATTTGTAAAAGAGAGTGAAGGACATGGGAGTAATATTTTCAAGCGTACATCAGCCAGGCCACTAATTTGTCAGGCCAGTTAACCGTAGTAGAAACAAATAGACTGGATGCTCTATTGAGTTGAAAGGTTAGTTATTGCTAATTTACTGGATGACAATCTGCAGTTGATTTGTGCCTAATGAATATTGCGTTTAGAAAACGATTAACTGCACCACAGGGTGCTAATGATTCTCTTTGCAAAGAAAAGTCTTTAAGCAAATAATGTTGAAAGGCACATACTACACAATCCATGTTATTTACACTTACCTTCACTTTTCTCCTGTGGTGTTGGGTCAAGTACCTGCCAACCATCATTGCCTGGTTTCAAATCAGGGCGTGACATCCAAGACTCTACCCAACAGTGGAAATTCCTTCATTGTTACAGAAAGTAATTATAGTCAAAACCATGCTTTGGCCATTTGATTGGATCTTTATAATTACTTGTCAATCTAGTTTTACAGCTATACAGCAAGTCTTCTTTGAAGTAGATGTGAAATGAATGAAGGAACTCCCCCATCTTTAAATAGATTATGGCCCTGGCACCACACCCCTAAAACTACATCAAATTGTCAAAGCCACTCAGTATATCAAGCTCTCCCTTCTACGGACTACATGCTATCTACCTTCCCATTGACTCGATCCCACTTATTTATTCTCCTGAATGAAACTTTTGCAAAGGTCCCCAAATAAATGTTAATATATTTGTACACCCTGGATTTGCAGTACTTAATCCTGGTCTATTCTCTTCAATATAGCATTCACATATATTTAGGTTTGAAAATGACACCAATTGAGCATATTAACCCACTGTTGCCGTGTTCTCAGATTCAGATAGCTATTCCCTACCTCAGACTCTTCCATTGGCTTTAAACCCAAATTGTGGAAAATTGTTTGGTTGCTTAAAAATCAAAGATTTATGAACATAAAGGAATCATAAACTGAAAGTGTCAAATCATTGCAAAAAGGTCTAGAGTCATTACGTCTTTAATGATGTGAATTAACTGTTGCCCTTGCCAGTGATATCCCATCCATAAATAAAACAAAACACTGTTGGAGTCAATAGATACTTGTTACTGCCAGGTCCTGGATCTGCTGTGGGGAGCTTTGTGGAAGACCAAGAGACCAAGAGACCAGGTGAGACAGTGATCTGGTTTTGAGGATATGCTTCTATCACCCTCTCCACTCCCACACCACAAGCCAAATATTAGCAGGCACTGCCCCTGTGCAGTGTGAAGTGTAGGCCTGCATTTTACCGTAGGCTTGAGGGACCCGATACTGGTTGCAGGGTGAGTGTGGGCTCAGTGGCTTCAGAGAAGTGGGCCAGCAGCAAAAACATGGTGCCTAAAGTGGAGCAACTCCTACATTGGTGGGTCCGAAGCAGACAGCAGCGACGCAGTGGAGGTCTCTCTTGAGGCAAGGTGCTGGCATGGACGGGGTCAGAACTTCTGAACTTTTTACTTCTTTATTTTTCTAATTTATTCCTATGACCTGTAATGCCGGACTATTTATTTCTTTACTTTTCAAATTCATTTTTGTTTCCTAAGAATTTGTTATTAAGTATCTGTATCTAGGTACCTTTGAACCTCAGACAGCACTGCAATTATAGTGACTGTAAACATTTCTCTGCACTCATTTGAGTACATGTGACAATAAACCTAACTTCATTCAATTCAATTCAGCAGCTCAGCTATTTGACGACAGCTAGACTTGGCACAGTAAGTACGTGGGGTGAGCTCCTGATGCTACAGGCCCAATCAGACAGCCAGCAATTCTGATGCTTTGGTAGTCCCTTCAAGAATAATCGGTGCTGCTGAGGCAGAGAGGAGCTGTTGGGAGCATAGTTGGGCAAATCTATTCAAGGCACAACGGCTGTCTTTGCTGCCCATGGCCCCTTCTTTAATCAATGGAGGCCTCTGCTTCTGAATGGCCCTCAGAGCAATTGGAGGGAAAGCACTTCTATTAAGCTGGCACGGAGAGTGGGTTCGCAGGGACGGAGTTGGGGCTGGTAGAGGCTGGTAAAATTCTATTATAGCGGATCCCCCAATAAATCCTACAGGATTCAAATTGTCTTGCTGACCTGATTCACAATGGAGGTTCCTACATGTGCCATTTAAAAGGCTTCCAAACATACCAATCCACTGAAATGTTGGAACAAGATCTCTTACTTTGGAAAGATCTGCTCTATCCACAGCACCCCGCAATAATCAAAATGAAGCTCTACCCCTTACAAATCCCTTCAGTAACTCGAAATACTGGCTGGGAGCCAGGCTATCAGGTCCAGGCCTATTTTCTGAATCAGCTGCCAGACTCCCAGTAGAGCCTCAGTATTCTGAAAGTTGTCAGTGTTTCCGTTTCATGGACACTAATCTCCGGAAAGCACTGCAGTGGAAATATATTTGTTTCCAATAACATAACAATTTATTCAAACATCATTCTGAATTAGAATCATACTATGAGACAGTGATTCCCTCTCCCACTTTGTGTAGTGAAATTAGACACTGGCTGCTTTACATTTATATAGGATGTATGACAAATTCTACCTGAAATCCCAATGGAAGCTGATTTCACAAATAATATTGAGAGAGTTAGACAGTATAGGGGTATAGACAAATAAAACAGTGGTGTATGTGTAAGGGCCGCTGCTCTTACAAAGAGCTAGTACAAGTTTGACAGGTCGAATGACCTTCTTCCCTGTTCTACATTTTTTCAATTCTAAGATAATTTTCATTTTAAACATAGGAATAAAAAACTTAGAATGCTGCGATAAAAATTAAAATAAACATGTCTAACAAAAATATGGTAACAAAATGCTAAGTGGCACAGACATAGCAGGTGAAATATTGGCTGACTTTGCTTTTCGAACACAAGGCTTACAATTTGTCACCTTCTCCTGTTTTTCTTTATTCACTTGTGGACATGGCTGTGTAATCCAGCATTTATTGCCCATCCCTAGTTGCCCCCTAGAAGGTGGTGGTGAGCTGCCTTCTTCAACTGATGCAGTCTACATGCTGTAGGTAGACCCATAATGCCCTTAGGGAGGGAATTCCAGGATTTTGACTGAGTGACTGTGAAGGGATGGTTGACATATTTCCAAGTCAGGATGCTGTGTGGCTTGGATGGGAGCATGTATTTAGTGGTGTTCCTATGTATCTGCTGCCCTTGTCTTCTCGATGGAAACGGTCACGGGCTTGGAAGATGTTGTCCAAGGATCTTTGGTGAATTTCTGCAGTGCATCCTATAGAAAGTACACACTGTTGCAACTGAGCGTCAGTGGTAGAGGGAGTGGATGCTTGTAGATGTGCTGCCAATCAAGAAGGCTACTTTATCCTGGATGGTGTTAAACTTCTTCAGTGTTGTTGGGGAGTTGCATCTATCCAGGCAAATGGGGAGTTAGCCGTTAAACTCCTGACTTGTATCAGTGATCACAATACTCCTGACTTGTGCCTTGTTCATGGTGGACAGGCTTTGAGGAGTCAGGAGGTGAGTCCAGTTGAGATTCTGGCCAATGATAATGCCCCCAATGTTGATGGTGGGGGATTCAGTGATGGTAACATCAGTGAATGTCAAGGGGTGCTGATTAAATTGTCTCTTATTGGAGATGGTCATACCCTGGTATTTGTGTGGCATGAAAGTTACTTGCCACTTATCAGCCCAAGCCAGAATATTGTCCAGATCTTGTTGCATTTGAACAGGAGTAGAGGATGTGAACCAGAGGAGTCACGAATGATACTGAACATTGTCCAATCATCAGTGAACATCCTCACTTCTGACCTTATGATAAAGGGAATGTCAAGCAGCTGAAGATGGTTGGGTCTAGATCACTACCTTGAGAAATTCTTGCAGAGATGTTGTGGAGCTGAGATGACTGGCCTCCATCAACCAAAACTAACTTCCTACGTGCCAGGTATGACACCAATCAGTGAAGAGTTTGCCCCTGATACCCATTGATTCCAGTTTTGCTAGGTCTCCTTGATGCCATACTCAGTCAAATGCAGCCTTGATGTCAAGGGCTGTATTCTGTTTGTTCACAGTACGGTTGGCAGCATGCACATTTAATATATCCACGTCATCTGTGTGAATGCAGCATGTGATCATGCTGCTATCTGCTCCATACTGCTGCCGGTTGCTGCTGCACTCAGCAGGGAGCACAGCAGCATTGTTCAAAACCCAGGTGGTGCACCAATGCTGCTTTTCTTCAGGGTAGATACCCCTTTTAAAGGGACGCTCCACTGAAGAACATTGTTACAATTTAAATGACGGCAAAGTTAAAATCAGGGCTGAGAGAGTACTCAAAGGTGTTACATGTGATACTAGAGTGATTAGTGGTGGAAGTGAGAAGGAGGAATAATGTAATAGTTCCACAGGTTAGCCAGAAGACCTTCAGAACAAGCTTTAGAAGGGAATGGATGCAGGTGGCTGAAGTGGTCAACTCCTGGCAGCACAGCCACAAGAAATCCATTGGCCTTATGCGGGTGGTCAAGGTCAGTAAATGCATCTTGACTTTCCACCTGTTATCCACCACTACTACTCACCCAGGATAAAAGTTATACTCCCATTTGTTGCTTATAATGTTTCAGCTGAGTGTCTCAATGTTATCCTAATTGACCTGTTCAGATGTGTTATTAGACACCTCTGGCACAGATGGGACTTGAACGCTGGTCTCCTGGTTCAGAGATAGGGACACTACCACTGTGCCACAAGACCTCGTCATGCTACAACTTAAAATGCAAGAAATCCCGAACAGAGATCAAAATTATTTTGAACCCTTCAGCTACATAAATGAGTTTAATTTTAGTTTACGGAAATGGAATGGAAAACAAAATGACTACTTTTACATTACACTGCAGTTTTAGGGCTATGATAACAAGGTGTAGAGCTGGATGAACACAGCAGGCCAAGCAGCATCAGAGGAGCAGGAAGGCTGATGTTAGGCCTGAAACATCAGCTTTCCTGCTCGTCTGATGCTGCTTGGCCTGCTGTGTTCATCCAGCTCTGCACCTTGTTATCTCAGATTCTCCAGCACCTGCAGTTCCTGCTATCTTTGAAACAGTTTTAGGGCTGTTGTACCACAATGATAGTATCCCTACCTCTTAAACCAGGAGACTGACGGTTCAACTCCCACCTGGTCCAGATGTGTGTCATAGCATCTCTGAACAGGCCGATTAAAAATGTCTCGATAATGGGGTTGCCTGGTTTCATTTTAAGATTCCTGCTGAGTTCATTCTTTTATACAGCAAATATATTATATACATTTATTACGCTCTCAGCAAAGCAGGCATTTTTTTTCTATTCATTTGTGGGATGTGGGTGTTGCTGGCTGGGCCAGCATTTCTTGCCCATCCCTAGTTGCCCTTGAGAAGGTGGTGGAGAGCTGCCTTCTTGAACGGCTGCAGTCCACCTGCTGTAGGTTGACCCACAATGCCATTAAGGGGGGAATTCCAGGATTTTGACCCAGCGACAGTGAAGGAATGGCGATATGTTTCCAAGTCAGGATGGTGAGTGGCTTGGAGGGGAAATTGAAGGTGGTGGTGTTCCCATATATCTGCTGCCCTTGTCCTTCTAGATGGAAGTGGTTGTGGGTTTGGAATGTGCTGTCAGAGGATCTTTGGTGAATTTCTGCAGTGAGTGTTGTAGATAGTACACACTGCTGCTACTGAGCGTCGGTGGTGGATGCTTGTGGATGCTTGTGGATATGGTGTCAATCAAGCGGGCTGCTTTGGCCTCTTGAGTGTTGTTGGGGCTGCACTCATCCAGGCAAGCGGGGAGTATTCCATCACACTCCTGACTTGTGCCTTGTAGATTGTGGACAGGCTTTGAGGAGTCATGAGGTGAGCTACTCGCTGCAGAATTCCTAGCATCTGACCTGCTGTTGTAGCCACTGTGTTTATGTGGTGAGTCCAGTTGAGTTTCTGGTCCATGAGAACCCCCCAGCATGTTGATAGTGAGGGACTCAGTAATGTAATACCATTGAATGTCAAGGGGTGGTGGTTAGATTGTCTCTTATTGGTGATGGCCATAGCCTCGAATTTGTGCGGCGTGAAAGTCATTTGCCACTTGTCAGCCCAAGCCTGGATACTTTCCAGATCTTGTTGCATTTAAACACAGACTGCTTCAGTATCTCCGAAGTCACGAATGGTGCTGAACATTGTGCAATCATCAGCAAACATCAATTATTCTTGTAAGATTAACTCAGTGGGAGTCTTTATTTGACATCTGGAGAGGATTTTTCATTTTGTCTGACCGGTATCTTTGTGGTTATATGTCATTTTTTCCTATGATCTCTTTTATCTCAATATCTTAAAGTTTATTTGCATATAATTAAGAGATGTGAAATACAATTTTTTAATTAATACTTTCATGGTCTGTTTGAATATGATTAAGAGGTGTGAAATACAAATTATTTTATTAATATTTTAATGGTCTGTTTGAATAATATTTCAATGAAGTTAGAGGACCAACACCTTTTTCTCACAGTTTGTGAGCAGGTGTCTTTATTTTCTCAGCAATTTCACGCATTCTATTGTCACTAGGGAGTTCACTGGTTTTGCACATGATGTGCACTGATTAAAAGAAATGCGTTGGCATGGAGGGTAAGACAGCTTTTACGGGCAGGGACAGTGGCATGAGTTATCAATGGGTTAGCGCAGTTTCTACGAGAGGCCATGAAGGATGGGTGGCAGTATGAGTTAGCACAGTTTCTACGAGAGGCCATGAAGGATGGGTGGCAGTA
>JAHRHZ010000087.1:25275780-25347427 GCA_024137785.1 Ginglymostoma cirratum
GCACAGTTTCTACGAGAGGCCATGAAGGATGGGTGGCAGTACGAGTTGGATGGGGTTTGGGCAGTATGGTAAAGTCCTTCTGAACCGATCTTACATAAAATTCCTGAATTAGCACCATTGTTCATGACTCATTTGAGGAACCATGAATGACATGTCATAGTGAAATGTTGATCTGAAATGATGAAAATTGCAGGGAGCTAAGAGACACCTATTTTCACAATGGAGCAGGACAGGTGAGGATCAGCTCCTGCCCAGCATTCCTAAAAGGTTCTGAACTCCTTCCAACTCCCCAAAAATCTACATTTCCGCTTTTGCTTTGGATATGTTGGCACTGGGGTAAACTATTGAGATAATAAAGCCAAGCTTTTTTGCATATTAACCCTTAATATACCTGCCTGAGAAGTGATGTCACTGCGTTGAAAAATTAAATATAATGGGCCAAATCTTCCAATCTCTGGACCATAGGAGATCACATGTGTAACTAAAGATTTGCACCAAGACTTAATGGAAGTTCTGACATATTGGCATGTGGGAATAGACTGTGAAGTTTAAACATCTGATGGGAAATCTCCCTGCTCCCCAGGGGCCTCTGTGCATATTTCTGACTCACAGTCAGACTCAGGTATCAGGCAATTGCACTGTACTTACCAGAATAGTTACCCAGGAGATGTCAGACAGATTAATATCCAATACCTAGTAGCTGGACAACTAATCCAATGCTTGGACAAACCAAATGTCACCACACCTCCAACTGTACAACTCTCCTCCAAACCTGACATGATTAATTAGCCAACCTGAACCTACAACTACCTAAAAAACTTTCCCAACTAAATTACATCCTATCTATCCCGGCTGACTGTCCCCCCACAGCACTCGACTTCCCCTGAGATCACTTGACTGCTATCTTAACCCATCTACAAAACTACACCCCTCTCAACTTCATGACACATCTTGCTTGATCTTACCCAACCATTTATGCTGACCAATCAACTACATTTTCAATTTGACTCGATCTAACTAACCACCTCCCTGCCACAACCTGACTACCAGCCCTACGTGAGGCAACCATGTTACCAACCTGACTACCCCTCCTGACCATCTGACTAGCCCTACTCAACCTTATTACCCCACCTGGCCATCCAATTAAACCCACTCAAACTGACTACCACCCCTGACTTGTCTTGAATAGCCATTGCCGGCCTGACATGGCTACCCACTTCCAAACACTACTCACTCCTATGCACATCCCCAACCACCTACGCACCTAACTGCCAAAACCACCTAACCACCTCACCTATCAATCTCTCTTCCCACCTATCTGACCATCAATGAATCTATTTGGACAGAATATTAACACAATATCGAGTACAGCAAAATTTAACTTGTACGCACCTGGATTCTTAAAATACCAACTCACTTACCCAAATCACCCACCCAGCTCCCTATCTACCCACCCATTCACTCACCTATCTAACCATTAGAGCTGCTGCGTGGAAAATCTCAACCATTTTGATTCCCAATAACAGTATTGTAATGCTTGATAACCCCAAATAATTCAGTCTTCATTTCTCTGTCACTTCCTTTGAACAGTAGTACTTTCCTTGCTGTTATACGCAGCTTTATTTCTAGACGGAGTGAAGAAACAGATCAACTCCTAATCCCATTTTTTATAAACTGTAATCCATTAACGGTTTCTCTGATAAGATCATGCAAAAGTTTCAATTTCTGTTGCATTTTCCCATTAACGCGTTGGACGAATGTGATACTACTCACCAGATACTATCTCTACTTTTTCCCAATCGTTTTCCATTCTCATCAACGAAGCTGTCAACTCTCAGGTTTTCATCTGTGTCATGAGCAGAGTTGAAGTTTGTGATGTGCCGTGTGGGAATTCCAAAACACCTTAAAACTGGAACAAAACGCCAAATGTTAGTTTAGGTCCTGTACAGATGGCACTTGAGACTGGATCAATCCACTCAGGCTAAATTCAACAGCAGTTATCTATTTGTCATTTTTTCTGCATGATTAAAAGAAAAGTAATCGGTTTGCAGTATCTCGGAGAGGAGCAGCTTGTTGAAAAGTATGCACGTTACATCATTATTCTGAAAACATCATCCTCGAATTCTTTGTTCATGAGCTTGATGAGAAAGGCCCCGTATGAACACGTTAGCTGCTTTCGAATGTCAACCATGGAAACAAGAAATATATGGAAGACTCAGTAAGAGTCCGTTTCTTTTAATTCCGTCTGGGGTTTTGGAGCAACATATTTAAACAAAGGAACTTAAAACAAAGTGTTCAGACTTCTCCTAAAACTTGAAAACTTGGCAGAGGCTCATCCATGTCATCATAGTGACACCTTTCAGTGAACACGTCAACATAACTGAATTTAAAACCAGGACCACAAGAAAAATTGGGTGAAAACAGACAGGAAATTATTTCAAAGGTATTAATGCCTCGATCATTGCAACAAAACAAAGCGTGCAAGTGTATTCATTGCATACAATAAAAATCTCCAGTCATATCTATCTTGGAGAGCTGAGGACAAATTGCTGATCTTGCTCTGTGTAGGATCAAAACGCTTTTCAGCTGAGCTTATATAGCTGATAGGGTGACATTCTATGCTGACTATTTTGCTGCACAGCAAGGCGCCCCTGGTGCTAATCACACTGTTCACAATGGGGAATCGCTGAACCCCTCTGATAATTAAACTAAAACACAAGCCCCAAACTGTTTTGACAGAAGTAGGGGTTCCCCTCTAATAATTACCCACTAAACACCCAGAAAAGTTTGCCTTTCCCCTCGTAATCTATTAAAAGAATGATTAAAGGAAAGAAAATCCCTGATCTTCACTTTACTAGTAACAAGAAACAATTTATTTATTTAACCAAACAATGAACATATTTTAAAAATTACTAACAAATTGACAATTCCCTCCTTGACTACTAACTACTCCCTAACTGATTTAAATTCTGTTGGAATGCTGTTTAAATAAAGACAATTCCCACCAATATAAGCCCAATTAATAAGAAGCAATAAATTATAACTTAATCTCTCCAAGTTCGCACAGACTGTCTTCTGGAATATTGTATCGTCTCCACTCTCTTCACAAACACTTTTCTTCCGTTAATTCTGCAGACAGGGATGTTTTATCTCTATAGTTTCTTCAATGAGGACTTTGAGCTAAGATATTGTGGTACCTTTGATTAATTAGATGGGCTTTCTCTGAGAGTTGAATGGTGCTAATTCTGGCAGGTGGCATTTGGCTCTCTCGTTCAGATGGTAGTTGGCTCTCCCTGATTTTCCAAATGCCCTCGTCTTATACATTTTTTTTTAAGAAGGCCAGGCTACCTTTACAAGGTTGAAATAATTGCACAGAGTCCGGGTCCCATCACCAATCACCCTTTATTTGCTACTGCGGAGTACACTGGCTGTGGTCAGCCAGCTCGGAGTCAGTCCTCAACTGAGGAGATTCTAATCTGCTGTTCTTTTTGGGGAGACTCTAAATCCCCTATTAATTTCTTTTTTTCTGAGGAGATTCTAATGTGGATTTTTTTTAAAAACTCCTATACTACCATCATACAGCAGTAGTACTTATTTTCCCCATTACCCATGTTGTGTGAGACATGGTAAAAAAACACAAGGTGTGCAAATAACTTTAATAACGTACTACCACCACCAGGAAAGACACCCGTGTGACCAAAGAGTCAATATCAAGCAGAGCCCCAAAGGGCAAACCCTACATGAAAGAAAAAGTGAGGTGGGGGGGGGTGGTTAGGGATCAAATCAAAATGGAATTGGAGGGGGAAGATAAGGCACCCCACACCCCGCGGTGCCCACCTCTCCCGAAAGGTATTGAGGGTACTGGTGCAGACTGCATGCTCCTCCTCCAGGGTCACCCGGGCACGAACATAGCCACGGAAAAGGGGCAGGCAGTCAGCCATAACGACCGCACCACCAACACCCCCCCCCCACCCCCACTGTCCACCCCCACGGCCCCCTGCCTGGACCTATTAACGACCAGCTTGGCCAGGCCCAGGAGCAGACCCACGAGGAGATACCCACGTCTTGTATATCTGTAATGACATAGTCAAATTCTTATAATATGATTGGGTTCAGGTTGTCAACACCATCAGATTTAAATTCAATTGGCTTTCTGTATCTAGGTGCTTTGTTTAAATTAGTTGGCCGAATTCAAACTCGTTGTCACAAAATCAAAACAAGAATGTTGTCTTGCCTGCCACCTGTAAGGCTTTTTTGATACACTTGTTTCTCTTTTCGCAGACGTACTTTTTTAAGTACAGACAAAGCACAAATCTCTTAGAGGGACCACACGTTGTGGCTTCCTGCCTTCCACTGCACAACTACTTTATCCAACTTCATAACACACACTTAAAGATTGCTTCAGTTATAAACTGACGTAAAAGTCACCACTGTCTATGGGAAATTATGGGGGTGGGGACAGGAATTCAGCAGTAGTATAGTTGGGCTAGTAACCAGAGGCCTAGGCTCACAGGTCAAAATACCACCACAGCCCAACTGTGGAATTTAAATGAATTGAATGAAATTTGGAATTGAAAGCTAGTCAAACAATGGTGACAATGATGCCATCACCAATTGTTGTAAAACGTTACCTGGTTCACTAATATCCTTAAGGGAAGAAAACTTGATATCCTTACTTGGTGACTCCAGACCTGCCTCTGAAATGTCCTCACAAGCCTTGACTGTCACCAGCAAGACAGACTGAGTATTAAAATGGTGACTATTCAAATCTCAGATAATCCTTGCTTTATTCGTAAGTCACAGAGTCTGTATGAAGATTGGAGCTCACAGAATAAAGTACTTTTTGCATGAATCATTAGATGGAATGTAAATTCACATTCAATGCCTCAATTCCATGTGTTAGCAGAAGTGCAGTTATGACCATAAAACGCAATGGTGCATTATTGTCCAGCAATCAGGAGGGGAAAGAAAAATGCTGTGAGAGTTTGGATGTACATAGAAAGTAGCAGATGCATAGTGTAAGAATGTAAGGTCAAAGCCAATATTGACACAAAGCTTGATGCATGATGTCAGAGACAGAAAAACTGCAGATGCTGGAATCCAAGGTAGGCAAACAGAAGGGTGGGAGAACACAGCAGGCCAGGCAGCATCTGGAGGAAAGGAGAAGTCAGTTTCAGGTATTACCCTTCTTCAGGATTGGATGCTGGGGTAGGGGGAGCTGCAGATAAAGGTGGGGGGTGGCAAGGTAGCAGAATTGTGGTGATAGGTGGACGCTGGTGGTAGATATGACCTGGTTAGTCAATGGGAGGGACAAATCTGGTTGATAGCTGGAAGAGAGGGTCAGAAAGTGGGATGGAAGGGAGGAGGAAGGGCTGGAAAGGGGGCAGGGCGGTGAGTGGGAAGTTTATTTGAAATTAAAGAACTAAATGTAAGTCCTCTGGGCTGTAGGGTGCCCAGGCAGAAGATAAAGTGTTGTTCCTCAAGTTTGCATTCTGAATTGCGGTGACACTGGAGGAGGCCGAGGATGGACATGTCAGAGGGGGAGTTGGGGGGGAGGGAAGAGGGGGTGGGGTTTGGGGTTGAAATGGCCGGTGACTAGGGGATTAGGCTGGCTGTTACGGGCCAGAAGAAGATGTTCAGCGAAATGGTCACCTAGTCCACGTTTGGTCTCACCAACATAAAGAAGTCCACATCGGGAGCACTGGATGCAGTAGGCTAGGTTGAAGGAGATGTAAGTGAAGCTCTGTCTCACCTGGAAGGGCTGGTGAGGGCCCCAGATGGAAGTGAGGGAGGTGGTGTGTGGGCAGGTGTTGCTTCAGTTGCAGGGGAAGGTACCAGCCAGGTTGGAGTGATTGGTGGGGAGTGTGGCGCAAACTAAGGAACGGTGAAGGGTATGGTCCTTGTAGAAGGCAGAGAGGGGTGGGGAGTGGAAGATGTTCTAGGTAGTGGGGTCTAATTGGGGTTGGCGGAAGTGTTTGAGGATGATACGTTGGATGCGGACGATGGTGGAGTGGAAAGTGAGAACAAGAGAGACCCTTTATTATGTTTAGGGGCCGGGGTGTTTCGGTCTGTGGAATGGGGAATGGAGGAAGCGCGGTGGAGAGCTGTCTAGATGACAGAGGGGGAAAAAGAAAATGTCGCATGAGCATCAGTCTGGAGAAGCCCAGTGTGGGATGAGGTCTGCATGTGTGTAATGGCGGCGGCAACATGGAGTCCTGGAGGGGGTCGGAAACAGGGCGCAGACTATGAAAGCTGAGCGGGTTTTCCAAACTGGAAGTGAGTAGAGGACAGTCTTGTAAACTTACGATTTTTAATGCCCGATAGAAGGCAGAAAAGGGGGTCGTTGAGCGTGTGAATAAAGAAAAGTAGTGGTCCTCCACAAGTTTGGGAAAAGGAGGCCTTGAGCTGGGGTGGGATGAGGAGAGGGAATGGAGTAGCCGGTGCACTGAGCAGATAATCGGAACAGAGAATTATTTATGGAGGCATTGAAGGTGTTGTGAGTATGGAGCATCGAAGGTGGGTCTAAATTTTGAGGGGCGGCACAGTGGCTCCGTGGTTAGCACTGCTGCCTCACAGCACCAGAGACCTGGGGTCGATTCCAGCTTCAGGCAACTGTCTGTGTGGAGTTTGCACACTCTCCACGTGTCTGCATGGGTTTCCTCCGGGTGCTCCGGTTTCCTCCCAAGTCCAAAGATGTGCAGGGTAGGTGGATTGGTCATGCTAAATTGTCCATAGTGCCCAGGCATCTTTGGGTTAGGTGGGTCAGACATGGGGAAATCAGTGGTAGGATAATGGGTCTGGGTGGGATGCTGTTTGGAGGGGTCTGTGTGGACTTGTTGGGCCGAATGGCCTGTTTCCACACTGTAGGGATTCTATGACTCTATGAAAATGTACCTGTAGGCCTTGAGGAATGAGATGGTTGCAAAGACAACAGCTGAGGAAGGGCACGTTAACCTGTTGCAGGCAACTATAAGTTAATTATTGAGAGGATGCCATTGTTTGACTAAGTTTCCAAGAGAGGGCTTTTTAATTAAACCGTCATATAAATCAAAGGATAAACAGTATTTTGTACTTAAAAATTGGCAGCAATCATGTAGACTTGTGTAATTCAGGCATGAGTTGTGGCAGATATAACCATCTCCTTCTCCACACAGTTTTTTTTGTTGTTTTTGCTTGAGATGTTCAATTGCTCCTCCTGATTCCATCAAAGAGAGCTAAGGCATGGTATTCCCAGTATTAGATGCATGGAGGTTTGAGATTCCCTCAGCCATAACCAAGTGAATTTTTCAGAACTTTCTTGCACAATTAGGACCACTAGACATCATAATAATTTGTTAGATTTGAGGACAATTAGAGATTGGGAACAAATGCCAGTGATATCAAAATCCCAAGAAAGAATAAATAATTCACAGATAGTTAAAGAATAAAGAAGTTAAAGTTGTGGCAATTTTCTTTCTCACTCGATATTTTCTCATTCTGAATGAGGTACTTTGGACTGAATCTTATCATTTCAGTTGAAGTGTTTTTTTATTATTGAAGCAGATTCATGGTTCCCAGTCTGTCATGGCTCTGATTGTGACATTTCTCATAGAATCTCCAACTCTTCACTTCATCAATAAGGCATCCAGACTCTACAGCCTTCTTTTCCCCTCAATCCTGCGGCAGGAGAACAAAATTGTTTGATGGTGCCAGACCCTACCAGCATTTATGCCCAGTTGAATACCACTTCAAATGCTGCAAGCCAGGAGACACTGCAACTCTAAGCTGTAATTTTACAGCAATCCTAGTTCATGGCGCAAGTTAATTTTGACTATTCAACAAATACTCAAGGTATTCCATAAATTGCTCCTGCTGCTGACTGTCATTCAGTAGCTTTAGCCAAATTGTTGCAGCATTAGGGCAAAGACTGAGCCAGGCTTGACTGTGAGCCTGTAAATGCCAAATGGCCTGATTTCAAGATCACACATGGAGAATGGTCATTTCCACAAAGTGTTGCCACCTTCAGTAGCAGAGGGAGTAAAATTGAAGAAAAAATTGGCATTGATTATTTTGAAATCCAGCCCTGCAACAGAACTCAGCATCATTTCACTCAATGGCACAATCTAAATGTGGATGCCTTCACACATTGCTTGGTGATTTTAGCAGAGCTTCCTGTGGAAAGACATATTTTGTCATCAGTTCCCATTCTTTCCTGTAGTAAACCAATGCCAGAAAGCTCCTTTACTACTTTGTACTTGGCATTGGTGTTTTTTCCTCCCAACATTGGGCAAAGATGGGAATATTTTCTTTAACCTTTGTTTACTGATTCAAAACAAATAGAATTGCTAACGTGATGAAGTCTTCCTGTTTTTGTTTCCAGGGCTGCTGGACATAAAACGGACAGGAAGCAACCCCTCTGGTACACAGTTACATTTTAGTGATAGCTGGAGTCTCAGACATACTCAGTGCGATGGTCATTTAAAAGGGTTGTCCCAATTCCAAACCTGGATTACATTGGTATTCACCTGCCTTGTTCAGTCCAGGCAATGTATAGTTGAGGTGAATGGCGGGGGGTCTCATCTACTGAATGGAGAGCTTGGCATTGCCATCTTTTGGATGCAGTAAATGCCAATAGAGCGCTCACCTGGGCAGCAGCTGACCTTGTCCCCAATCACAGGCACCATGGCAACAGTCTTCCTGCCGAGTCACCAGCTGGCACACTGGGCATTGCCAACAAGGCAGCAGTAATACATCCACTCGAGACACAGGATTGCCAAGAGAGGCAGGTCACTGGTAAGTGATGGTGGGGCTAGTGCAGTAAAATTCATGGGCAAAGAAGCTCCATGGTAAGAGCAGGCAATTGGCTATCATCGGGCCTTACCTTCTGATGATTCACTCCACCATGGGTATTAATTGCCCATTTAAGAGCCTTATTTAGTGGCTTTCCACAGGCATCCAGGTTTAATCTGGACACAGATCATCACCCATCACCCTCCTGTATGACTGAATGTCCCTCCATCACCAATTTCAGGCAGCCTGTGAGAGCATTTTTTTTTATCAGGCTTCGTGGATCAAGACCTACCAATTATCAGACACTCCGCGGGGATTTTAATGATGTGCAAGTTGGCTGCAGGTTCAGCGAGATGACAGACCACCCAACTCTCACAGTTTGAGGCCTGAGGGACATTTAACTCCTGAGCACAACTTGTAGGATCCCTCCTGTCTCCTGTCTAAACTTAGCAGCAAGTCTGAGCTGGCTAGCAAGAGTGAACAGAACTTTGGGCAGCACAAAATCTTCCAACAGGGGACACAAATTAACAATCCCCGCTACAGTTGTAAGTGATCGGGTTATGGACAGTCTGGTAACACTGACTGGGGAAGAACGAAGCATGGCAGAGGGGGCCCAACATTTATAGAAGCAACACTCAGCAGACACATGAAATCTGAAAGAAAATAAAGACTCACATTTCGGGGAACCCGTGCAGTACTTGTACTACAAAGCTTCTATCAATCCAGAATCTGGTCTCTTCCTTTTTGATGCTTCTCCTTCCAATGTCACCAACAGTAGACTTTAACCCTGCCTGTTCCTTTGCTTTCACATTTTCAATCTTCACTTTTCCACTTCAGATGCTGAGTCATCAATTTGCCCGCAGACTCATTCCCAGGTTTCTTCACACTGTCTCGGTGACTGCAAGATCGTTTCACCAAGAGCCATACTTCAAAAGCTGTGGTCTTCTTCTCATTGGCCTCACCAAGAGTCAGGCTCCGACACCCAAAGAGCTCCAGACTTCAAGCCAGGAATTTTACTGTTTGCTTTTTTCAGAACAGACTGGTGTGGAATGCCTTCCATATTTCATTCAACCCAAAAGTTGTACAACAGGCAATTGTTTGCCTTGTCTTGAGTTCCACACTGCTGCTTCCACTTGTAATCTCTCTCAATCCCATAAAGTGAAATTTATCCGCATTCTCCATGTTTTCCAAATGAATAGTTATAGTGTTGCCACCAGAAATTGCAGTCTAGTCTGTCTTATTGGTGATGCTCAAGGCAAACCTCAGGTTTGACTTTCTCAGCTCATTAGCCATCATGGCTAGTTCTTTGCCCATTCAAGTTCTGTCATCTGCATATCGGATGCTCGAGATATTGTGACTACCCATGGGAGAGCAGAACTGGGCTCCTCCTTTCCTCTTATGCATTGAACAATAATAGTGAATTAAAACAGACATCCTCATTTAACCCCTTTAGTCCATAAGGTACAGGAGCAGAAATAGGCCATTCAGCCCATCGAGTCTGCTCCACCATTTGATCATGGATGATACATTTCTCAACCCCAGTATCCTGCCTTCTCCCTGGAAACGTTGGTCCCCTTATTAATCAAGAACCTATCAGCACCACTGAAGAAATTCCTCCTCATCTCAGTTCCAAAGGGTCATCCCTTCACTCTGAGACTGTGCCCTTGGGCCCTAGTCTCTCCTACTAGTGGAAACATCTTCTCCATATCCACTCTATCCAGGGTGTCTCAGTATTCTACAAGTTTCAGTCAGATCCCCCCTCAACCTTCTCAACTTCATCGATCATTCTTGTAAACTTCTTCTGGACCAATGCCAGCCCATCCTTCCTTAGATATGGGACCCAGAACTGCACACAATATTCCAAATATGGTTTGACAACAGCCTTATACAGCCTCAGCAGCACATACCTGCTGTTCTATTCTCGCCCTCTCAAAATGAATGTGAACATTGCATTACCTTCCTAACAGCCATATGAACCTGCAGGTTAACCTTAAGAGAATCCTGATCTAGGGCTCCAAACTCCTTTGTGCTTCAGATTTCCAAAGCCTTTCCCCATTTAGAAAATAGTTTTCCTCTCAAAGTGCACAACCTCACATTTTCCTATATGGTATTCCATCTGCCACTTCTTTGCCTACTCTCCTAGCCTGTCTAAGTCCTTCTGCAGCTTCCCCACTTCCTCAACACTACCTGTCCATCCGCCTATCTTTATCTGCTGTGTTATGTGCAAACTTAGTAAATCCTAGACTGGTCACATGGCACGACATTTGAATTCACGCTAGCATTGAATCTGATGTTTCAGGGGAATGTAAAGAGATAAAATGCAATGCAGACAATTTTTAGCATGGATAAAGATGATGAACCTCCCAAATGGTCTTTGTAGGCTGTAATCATTTATGTTAAAGCATTTAGATTGCCAGTACCGCTATTGTTTATGCACCTTTCAAACTCTCTGCCTCAGAGATGATGTCATTGAGTATTTTAAAGGTGAGGGTAGAATAATTCTTGTTTGGCAAGAGAGTCAAAGGTTTTCAGTGACAGATAGGAATTTGGAATGTGAATCACAAACACATCAACTATGATGTTGTTGAATGGTGGAACAGGTTTGAGGGGCCAAATGGTCTACTTCTGTTTCCATTTTGTATATTTTCTAGCTGCAGCACCGTTAGTAACATCTGACATAAAGCTTACACATCAATCATTCTTTTTTCAACTTGCAGTCAGCCAGAATAATCCATTTCAAGCAGGTGGGTGGAATTCTTTAGCTCAACATCATGTTGTAAGTATGTTTCACATTTCCATAAAAATGTGTTCTGCAAAGACATACTCTCACCTAGCCATCTGCTTGCAAACAGACAGCATGCTGGTGGGAAACAGCAACAGAAGAGTCAACACTGAGCGGAGAACACAACCAACCAGCAGCTGCTGTGATGTGAGTGGCGCACATATAAGCAGTATATCTCTGCCTGTGATAAACAGAATTGTTCAGGAAAAGTCTAAGGTGAATTGTTAAGTAGCATCCAGACTGAATACTTGATGTGCATTTACAGAATAATTGATGCAACTAAGGCTTCCTTGAGATGTGGATTTGGATCAATTTGACCAAATCATGAAAAACGCCCAGCTCATCTCCACCTCCCTAACCTGTTTTTCCTCTCACCTATCCCCTCCTCCCACCTCAAGCCCCACCCCCATCTCCTATCTACTAACAGCATCCCGCCCCCTTGACCTGTCCGTCCTCCCTGGACTAACCTATCTCCTCCCTACCCCCCCCCACCTACACTCACCTTTACTGGCTCCATCCCCGCCTCTTCGACTTGTCTGCCTCCTCTCCACCTATCCTCACCTCTATCCATCCTCTATCCGCCTCTCCCTCTCTCCCTATTTATTTCAGAACCCTCTTCCCCTCCCCCATTTCTGATGAAGGGTCTAGGCCCGAAACGTCAAGTTATCCTGCTCCTTTGATGCTGCTTGGCCTGCTGCGTTCATCCAGCCCCACGCTTGTTATCTCATGATTAATAAGTCTTGGGAGTGTTTTACAATTTTTCTTTTACTTTATTGTTCACAACTACAAAATGTTAAGAGGACGCAAGAAACAAATGAATTAATTACGGATCCAAAATAAAGCACAAATGACAGTTTTTAAAGAAGGTAGCTGTCTTTTCCCTAGGATAGGGCATTTTAAGACTAGGGGGCACACTTTTAAGGTGAGAGGACAGAGATTTAAAAAAGACATGTGGGGCAATTTTTTTACACAGAGGATGGTTCCTGTGTGGAATGAACTTCTTGAGGAGGTGGTGGATATGGGTACAATTACAACTTTTAAAAGACATTTTGATGAGTACATGAATAGGAAAGGTTTGGAGGAATATGGGCCAGGAGCAGGCAAGTGGGACTAGTTTAGATTGAGATTATATTTGACATGGACTGGTTGGACCAAAGTGTCTGTTTCCGTGCTGTGTGACTCTATGGCTCTAGGTATTATACTATATGTTTTAAAGTATCAAAATGTGTTCTCTAATGGGTAATTTATTTAAAGAATGATAGCTTTAAATTACTTACAACTGTTAATACTGGCACTATTCTCTTTTCCCAATCAGTCTAAGTAATAGTTATAATAGTGAGGTCACACCTTTGTCCCTTATACCCTGCAATTTGCCAACTGATGTGACAGGTCCACAGAGGATGCCATATCCCTAGCCCTGCGCTCATCCCTGGAACATGTGGACATCAAGGACACCTACGTCAGACTCCTGCTCATTGACTATAGCTCCGCCTTCAACACCATTATCCCCTCCAGACTAATCTCAAAATTCTGAGACCTAGGTCTCAGCTCTGTCCTCTGTAAGTGGATCCTCAGCTTCCAGACCTATAGACTGCAATCAGTGAAGATAGACAACTGCACCTTCTCCATGTTAACACTCAACATTGGAGCCCCTCAAGGGTGTGTTCTCAGCCCCCTACTGTACTCCCTGTACACACATGATTGTGTAGCCAAATTCCAAATGAATGCCACCTGCAAGTCTGCTGAAGACACTACTGTGGCAGGACAGATATCAAACAACAATGCGTCAGAATACAAAAAAGAGATAGAGTGCTTGGTGATGTAATGCAATGATAACAACTTCTCTCTCAATGTCAACAAAACTAAAGAATTGATCATTGACTTCAGAAAGAAAGGAGAACACACATCAATGGAGCAGTGACTGAGAGGGTTAAGAGTGTTAAGTTCCCAGGAGTGACAATAACTGACAACCTGTCCTGGACTTCCCACGTAGATGCAACGATCAAGAAGGCACAACAACAACTCTTCTTCCTCAGGTGGCTCGGGAAATCTGGCATATCCATAAGGACCCTCACCAACTTTTAGAGATGCACCACAAAAAGCATACTGTCTGGGCACAAAATGGCTTGGTACAGCAACTGCCCTGCCCACGACCATAAGAAACTACAGAAGGTTGTGTGCACAGGCAAAACCATCACAGAAGCCAATCTCCATTTACATGGACTCCATTTACACCTTTTGTTGCCATGGAAAGGCTGCCAACATCATCAAAGACCCATCCCACCCTGGTCATGCTTGCCTACAACTACGTCTATCAGGCAGAAGATACAGAAGCTTGAACAACACACCAATAGGTTCAAGAGCAGCTTCTTCCCTCCCATTATTAGACTAAAGAATGGACTCTCTAACTTCAAATAATGTTGATCTTGTTAATGTTGGTCTGCCTCACACACATCCTGTGCGGTGTAACCTGTATGCCTCACTCTGTCCAAGTTATTTTCTACCCTATGATCTGTATGTCTTTGCTTACTACGATCTGCCTGTACTGCTCACAAACAAAGCTCTTCACTGTACTTAGGTACGTGACAATAAATCAAATCAAATCAAATATTCCCTCATTCAGCCTGTACATCAGTCCAGGCTTCAAGTAAAGACAACATCTAACCTGTGTTATATCTGGCCAGAGAAAGCTGTCTTTGGAAAATGAGTGTAAAATGTAGGAAAATATGTTCAATTGACCGAAGCACAAAAGCATCTCTTTTCTTACATGACACTGGAATAGATTCACATTTGAACTGGTCTAGGTAAGTCTCATTCAACTTTCAGCAATTTAGTTAAGACCATTTGCAGAGAGTCAATCAGTTCCAATTGTAACAGTGCTGTGAGACCTCATTTCTATAAGCTGCCAGATGCTGATGGAATAACTCATAAGGAAGTGAATGCAGCAATGAATAAATTGCCAAGAGACCTTTAACAAAATCACATGCAGAAGGTGTAAAAAAAAAACGCAAACATATAAATGCATTATCAGTTTGAGTTATCTTACAATTCAAAACTGCAATAATCTCCAAATTTTCACTTCCCTGTTATTCCTGTCGCTTCATTCAAAATATTTGATATTTTCATTCCAGGAAATTACATTCAATTTTCTACAGCAGGCTGTATATGACATGAGCTCCAACACCATTTGTATAATAGACTGAAAAAGGTCACTGCTCCTCTCTAATTGGCGAAATAAATTGGTAAACCTTTCTTGTTATTATGCCAATACATGAGGTAATGTAAGTTCCATCTAAACGGTCAATAAATCATGAAAAATAAATGCATTAAAGTCAATGCATTCGGTTAATGAAATAACTATATTCTGTCAAATGACAATTTTTTTTATCTGATACTTCAAAATACAGTAGTGTCTGAAAGAAAGTGAGCTTCACACTTTAGTTTAAATCCATTATTCAGATTACATCAATACGACATTAAAGTAGAAATTATACAAAGACTAACCAATTGGGACATTTAAAATTAAATGCTACAACCTTGGGAAGTTATTAGGACTAACTCACCGATTCATTTTACTTCATAGCCTCCATCTTTTTATCGGCAATGATTCTTTCCTTCTAGACTGTACTATTTTTAACCAACATTTTAGGCCGACGTAACTTCTCACTAAAAATGATATAATTATACTCAAAAAAAATCAAGAGATTGCATCTCACACCTGTACTCCATGAGTATTGCCACATAGAGTTGAAACAGATTCACATGTGAACATGTTCAGGGTGTCTCATTCAATACTCAACTGTTTACTTTTGCTTGGTTTCGGAGAGTAAATCAAAGTAATACTCCTGCAAGACCTCATTTCTATAAACTGGCTGATGATGCAATAACCCATTAAGAACTGAGGGTCAGGCTTTTTTTTAAATATAAAGGTGAAAGATGTTAGAGTTTCAGATCAGATCATAAAATAAACTCCTGCTAAGTTGAAACATGTATTGCTGGAGTTAGTTATAATGAAGTCTCTGGATAATAATGCAGTTCTCAATAGGTTGGATCCTAATTGTTTCTTAAATGTTAGCAACATATTCCCAAGCCAGTTCAATGTTAATGTTGACATCTTACACATCTTATCCAACCCCATTTCCCTGTCTGCTTCATACCTGTGCATGCCACAGCTGCAAAGACCCAACACTGGCCAAAGCGAACACGTTGACAACCCATTTTGTTCCATTGACGAAGGATAGAAATGCTTCCATTCCACATTGATGGGCGTACTCCATATGAATAATCAGGGCCCCAGTTACCTTCCAGTATCCCTTTATCATCATTGCAGTTCACCTGTACAGAAACATAGTTAAGTTTTGCACATAGACATAAACACAAATACTGAACAATGAGTTATCCACACAAGACACAGTTCTGGTGATTGCATGACATGAAAAAGGTAGCCACAGAACTTAGCATATAAAAGATGTTGCCATGATGCACTAAAGCTCTGATTAACAGCAACAGAATTAAATTAAAATGAATCAGACTTTCCATTGCCAACAACTCTAACGAGAGTGGAGGCTACTAGTGGTTAGAGAGTTCAGGAATGGGGTCACCAGGTAGATGGGAATGAGGGGCATTAGAAGAAAGTGCAGGGACATTACTTTCAGTGGGACCACCCTTCCTAACCCCAGATCTCTCAAACAGGCAAAGAAGACCACAACTGTGTTTGTCAATGACTCCATGTGGAAAGGCCTGGATGAATTCAAGTGATAGTAGGCGAAGGTGCTTAAGTGGACACTAATTACCACCAAAAAAAAACTGTCGCTAGGATTACTTTAAAATTTGCTATGTTGAAACTCCCAAAAACATTTTGTTTTGAAAGCAAGTGGTTTCTGGATCCATCCCAACTCAGACCCATCTGAATGCAACTAGCCAGGTATGCACCTTGCACACTCCTGCCTAATCATATGCCCATTGCCTTCATTTACCCACTCTAACATTAATGTCTAGAATTGGCACTGTTCTATTTCTCTCCACTACCTGGGAATAGAGCAACCTGTCTATAATTGATGGGAATTTAGGTACAAGTAGTATATTTGCAATTAGACCCCTGGCCACTCAGTCTTGAGATTCTCATTTAGTCATTGAAAACTCAAAAACCTCACCAGTGGCTCAGTGGTTAGCACTACTACCTCACAGTGCCAGGGACCCAGGTTCAATTCCAGCCTTGGGCAACTGCCAGTCTGGAGTTTCCACATTCTCCCCATATCTGTGTGGGTTTCCTCCTGGTGCTCTGGTTTCCTCCCACAGTCCAAAAAAAGAATTGTGCAGTCTAGGTGGATTGGCCATGCTAAATTGCTCATAGTGTGTAGATTGGGTCTGAGTGGGATGCTCTGAGGGCCAGTGTGGACTTGTTGGGCTGAAGGGCCTGTTTCCACACTGTAGGGATTCTTTAAAAAAATGAACAAGATCAAGCATTTTTTTCTCAACATCACAAATTTCGTTATTTCTTTCTCACTGTAATTCCCAACTGTTTCACCGATGCCCAGGTCATTCAGGACCTGGGAGAATTAAAGAATACAAAATTCCAAAAGGAACAACAATTTATACTGCATGGGAAACAGGGTCTTAAGCTTGATTGAAGAGTTGCCATAGAGAATTCATCAGGGAATAATTACTCCAAAGAGTAAATTCTAAATTTCTAAAAAGAAAAGGGAAGTTGCTTTCGATAAAGAGCATTAAATTCTGTCCCCTACCTCTGTGCATTTTAGTTGTTTTTCCCTTTCCCACACAATATAGAATCAGGTAACGTTTGCACAAATAAATTAATAATCGGTAATTCATTTTGTACGATGTTTTGTGTGAAAACATTATAATACAAATGATTCAGTAAACTCTTCCACTTTAGCAAGTATAACATAGAACTAGTTATTTTGCCAAACATTGATTAGTAGTTATTGCTTATGCAGGACTAATTCATTACGTTTCTGTTCTAACCTTTCTGGAGCTCTGTCATTTGACAAGATGTGGCAACTATTTACTACTAAATTCTTTAGCCCCTACAGGCCTCTCCAAAACCAATTCTACTCGTTGTAATTATTTTTCTATGAATATAAGAAATGAAATTCTTGAGGCTGCCTTTCTTGTGAATCTGATTTAATTTAACATTACGCACTCTATTCTTTAAGGAAATAAATATTTATAAATGTCTTTCAGATTTTGTTTCCAGATATTGCCACAGAAAAATCTCTGGCTTGAACCTAACATAATGCATTTTTATTTATTCCTCAAGGTGTTTGGGAGCCAATGATTTTTTGACAGGAATCCATATGAAATATAATTAGCTAGAAACTTTCTGAAGTAATTTTTTGTGATGT
Source organism: Ginglymostoma cirratum (assembly GCA_024137785.1). Classification (NCBI taxonomy): domain Eukaryota; kingdom Metazoa; phylum Chordata; class Chondrichthyes; order Orectolobiformes; family Ginglymostomatidae; genus Ginglymostoma; species Ginglymostoma cirratum. The sequence goes on from JAHRHZ010000087.1 coordinate 25,293,697, forward strand.
TGTGGAGATTTGTTCTCGTCGCACATTAATGCCAACATGTGATTGTGGCAAAAAGAAACCCTAGCAAATACTAAAAGGGTTTACGGATTGCTTCCTGCTAGATTTTACTCCTTATTACATCTAGCTAGAGTTTAACAGAAAACAGTGAGGATGTAAATGTAGCACCATGCAGTTTATATTTAGGATTACCAGACTGATCCTGGGGATCGCAGGACTGATGTACGAAGAGACCTTAGATTTGTTAGCACTAAATTCACTGGAGTTTAGGAGATTAAGGGGGAATCTCATAGAAAGCTGGAGAATCCTAACAAGATGACCCAGGGTAAATGCAGGAAGGATGTTCTTCATGACTGGGAGTAAAGAACCAGGGGTCACCACTTAAGGATAGAGGGTAGGCAATTAACAATTGAAATGAGGAGATACTTCTTCAGCTAGAGAGTGGTAATTCTGTGGAGTTCACTGCCACAGAAAGTGATTAAGACCAAAACATTGAATGTTTTCAAGAAGGAGTTAGATATAGTTATTAGAGTTAAAGGGATTAAAGGGTATGGGGAGAGTGCGTGAATAGGGGACTGAGTTGGATTATCAGCCATAATCATATTGAATGGTACAGCAGGCTCAAAGGGCTGAATGGCCTATTCCTGCTCCTATTTTCTACGTTTCAATTTTGTTTATATTGTATGATCATTTATTTCTGACTGCATTCTCCTATATCTCATACTGGACACTCAAGAAACTGGTTGGAATGGGTTATTTTAGCATTTTGTTCAATATTTACATTTTTTTGGTGCAGCATTTGTTTTGGGTTATAAAATAGATGACCGATTGCAGCAGGTGGAAACATTAAATACAAACTTACCACTAACTATGGATACAATATCCTTTTTTTTAATAGCTTTGAGCTAATCATTCTCTGATGAATTCTCTGTAGCAACTCTTCAACCAATCACTGTGTGAGCGTTGCACTGTGGAAGGATGTTGTGAAACTTGAAAGGGTTCAGAAAAGATTTACAGGGATGTTGCCAGGGTTGGAGGATTTGAGCTATAGGAAGAGGCTGGATAGGCTGGGGCTATTGTTCGTGGATCTTCAGAGGGTGAGGGGTGATCTCATAGAACATAGAACATAAACCAGTATAGCACAATACAGGCCCTTCGGCCCACGATGTTGTGCCGAACATTTACCCTAAACCTAAGGTCTATCTAATCTCCATGCCTACCTTATACTATCATCCATATGCCTATCTAATTGCTGTTAAATGCCCCTAATGAGGCCGACTCCACTACCCTCTTCAGCAATGCATTCCACGCCCCTACCACTCTCTGAGTAAAGAATGATGACTCTGATGACTCCCCTATATCTACCTCCACTCACTTTAAAACTATGCCCCCTCGTAATAGCTACCTCCACCCTAGAAAAAAGTCTCTGGTTGTCCACTCTATCGATACCTCTGATCATTTTGTACACCTCTATCAGGTCACCTCTCATCCTTCGTCGTTCTAAAGAGAAAAGCCCTAGTTCTCTCAACCTTTCCTCGCTGGAGCATAACTTCACGGCTCTTGAACTCAATCCCTCTATTAATGAAAGCTAACACACCATATGCCTTCTTAACAACTCTATCCACATGGGTGGCAGCTTTCAGGGAACTGCGGACATGAACTCCAAGATCCCTCTGCTCCTCCACACTGCCAAGAATCTTTCCGTTAACCCTGTATTCTGCTTTCAAGTTTGTCCTTCCAAAATGAATCACCTCACACTTTTCAGGGTTAAACTCCATCTGCCACTTCTCAGCCCAGCTCTGCATCCTACCAATGTTCCTTTGTAACCTAGAACAGCCCTCCGCACTATCCACAAATACACTCACCTTTGTATCGTCCGCGAACTTACTAATCCACCCTTCTACTCCTACATCCAAATCATTTATAAAAATCACAAATAGAAGAGGACCCAGAACAGATCCTTGTGGTACACCATTCGTAACTGAGTACCAAGTTGAGTATTTTCCATCCACTACCACCCTTTGTCTTCTAAGGGTCAGCCAATTCTAAATCCAACCTGCCATATTTCCCCCATCCCATGCCTCCTTACTTTGTGTATGAGCCTACCGTGGGGAACCTTATCAAATGTCTTCTTAAATCTATGTATACCACATCCGCTGCTCTACCTTCACCCACGTGTTTGGTCACCTCTTCAAAGAATTCAATAAGGTTTGTGAGGCATGATCTACCCCTCATAATTCCATGCTGACTATCATGAATCAAACTGTGCCTATCCAAATGATCATAAATCCTATCTCTCAGAGGCCTTTCCAATAATTTGCCCACCACTGACGTAAGACTAACTGGCCTGTAATTTCCGGGGTTATCCCTATTCCCTTTTTTGAACAAGGGAATGACGTTTGCCACTCTCCAATCTTCTGGCACTTTACCCGTGAACAGTGAGGACGAAAAGATCATCGCCAAAGGCCCTACGATCTCTTCCCTCGCTTTCCATTGAATCCTTGGATAAGTACCACCAGGCCCGGGGGACTTATCTATCTTCAAGTTCCTCAAAATTCCTAGTACATCTTCCTTAGTAACATCCACCTCCTCTAGCCCACCAGCCTGTTTCACACTGTCCTCCTCTACAACTAGGTTCCTCAGAGTGGTTTGTAAAATCATGAGGGGCATGGATAGGGTGAACAGCCAAGGTCTTAACCTCAGGATAAGGGAGTAGAGGGCGTAAGCTTAAGGTGAGAAGAGAATGATTTAAAAGGGACCTAAGGGGCAACATTTTCATGCAGAGAGTGGTGTGTGTGTGGAATGAGCTGCTGGAGGAAGTGACGGAGGCTGGTACAATTACAATATTTAAAAGGCATATGGATGGGTACATGAATAAGAATGGTTTAGAGAGAAATGGGCCAAATGTTGGCAAATGAGACCAAATTAATTTAGGATATCTTGTCAGCATGGGCGAGTTGGACTGAAGGGTCTGTTTCCATATTGTACAACTCTATGAACTCTATGACTCTGTAATTAGTAATCAGTATATTTATTTTTCATACTTACTGGAGATACTGGACCTCAACTTAGATATTAAAGAGATTGTTAATGTGCAGCCACTTACAGAGTGAGTCATTTCATATTAGATCATAGATATCTACCAGACCAGTGGATGCAGACTCACTCTGTATTCTGGGCGGGTCTTTGGTTCTATTGGTTACCATTATCATTCAGACGACCTAAAAGATACAATTGTTTCTGGACTTTCTTCAATAATGTTAGCATTTTCAGTTAGCTCCCTTCCCAAATCAATATTGAATGCAAGCTGTTTCTGGTCCCCTTAACCATGAAAAGGTGCTCGAGAGAAGCCTGTACCAATGTGCTCATTAATCATTTGCACTGAAATGCGCACTCACCTGTGATGTGCCCTCTGCGTTAGTAATTTCAGTTCATTAGCATCTAAGGAAATGAACCCAAATCAGCCTATTCTGCAGATTGGCATCAGCATAGCCGGCAGACAGTTCGTCATCATAACGTTATCAATTATAGATTCACTGAGTCACCTACGGAATCTCATACATAGATTTTGCCAGCTATAAAATTCAAAGTGGATCCTTGAATCATTCTGTGATGAGCTTTTGAAAGGTCAGTTAGCACTATGATAAAAGTGGACAAACACATATAGGACAGACAATATCCTCCCTGCTGAAATAACTAAATTAGCGACAGGAGCAGAAGGTATTCAGTTTCAATACTCACCATAGCTGCCACAATTCTGCCGACATAAACAGGATCATGCCTGTGAGAATAGTCCTCCTCCTGATTTTTCTGGAAGTTCAAGCTATTATCCAGTATTTTCAAACAAATATCCACAATACCAATTTCAAACTGAAAGCAAGAATCAATAATAAAATGTATGGCAATATATAGGATAAAAAAGTCCACAACAAAATCAGAATCAACTAACTATTATGTTTGAGAGAGATAAAAGGTACTGCAGATGCTGGAGAATCCGAGATAACAAGCATGGGGCTGGATGAACACAGCAGGTCAAGCAGCATCATAGGAGCAGGAAAACTTGACGTTTCGGGCTTAAACCCTTCATCAGAAATGGGGGAGGGGAAGAGGGTTCTGAAATAAATAGGGAGAGAGGGGGAGGCGGATAGAGGATGGATAGAGGAGAGGATAGGTGGAGAGGAGGCAGACAAGTCGAAGAGGCGGGGATGGAGCCAGTAAAGGTGAGTGTAGGTAGCGGGGTAGGGAGGAGATAGGTCAGTCCAGGGAGGACGGACAGGTCAAGGGGACGGGATGATGTCTCATCAACTATTATGTTTGTCTGTGCTTCAGTCTATTCTTCTGTCTCCCAGGTACATTTTCACTGAAGGTGGCCAAAGAAAAGTTAAATTCTTCCATACCTGCCCATAATTCCAAGCCATGGATGAAATTTGGCTCTTCGAACCTTGAAAGAGCAAACCCTGATCATTCAGTACATATTCCTGCCGTTGATTCTCAACATCTAGGAAAACAGTATCATCTGAAAATTTAAAACAAAATCTCAAGAAGGTTAGCCATTCCACAAATATCTGCAATTACTGTAATCTGTGTCTGTAAACCACAAATGTAAGGCAGATAGTAGGATGAGTCAGCTTTTGGAGCTGTGTGTAGATAATAATAGACAGGAAATCCAATTCAGCAGGTCTCAAATCATAGAGTCCCTACACTGTGGAAACAGGCCCTTTGGCCCAACAAGTCCACACTGCCTCTCAAAGCATCCCTCGTAACCCACCTAATCTACACATCCCTGAACACTACAGGCAATTTGCATGGCCAATCCACCTAACCTGCACATCTTTGGACTGTGGGAGGAAACCCATGCAGACACGGGGAGAATATGCAAACTCCACACAGACAGTTGCCTGAGGGTGGAATTGAACCCAGGTCTCTGGTGCTGTGAGGCAGCAGTGCTAGCCACTGAGTCACTGTGCCACTGTGCCACTGTGCCACCCTTAATATCCATTGTAAATCGTCATGATAATCAATTCTATGAGGGATGCTTTGGGAAGTTGACTTAGAGGCGTTTCTGTGCACAGTATTCCTGAGTCATTGTAAAAGTAACAATTCTAACAAACAGTATAACAACTGCCAATGTTAGTGAGTCAATGAACTTAATAACAGCCCCTACTGATGTTGGTCAAACAAACGCAAACTGATGGGCATAGAATACACTTTCAAGTTAAGGGAACTGCATGGTTTTCACACTGCCCTTTCTCTCAAGGATTTTGATTTGGATCTAGTAATGATTAGGACTACTACAATGTAAGTTCAGATGCTGTTCACATCAAACTAAATAATCTGATACAAATTTAATCCAAATACTACTGAATATTGTCCTTAATTCAAAATGTTAAACGTTCTTACAAGTCTGAAATTATGGAGGATGCCTGGTCTTGAGACGAGAAACATGCGGTAGGAATCCCTTCTCTGAGTTTGCAATTGAGCTACTAAGGAGGCAAAGGAGGGAGAATTTGACACTTCATCTGGGCTATACCACCACTGATCCTGGATGTACTTCATAGCAAAAAGAATAATTCAAGAAAGAAGAAAAATGTTTTATTCCTCCACATTGCTGCTGTTTATCTCAATTATGATCATACACTTGCAAATATGAGGAATTACACACAGAGGGCTATAATCATACAGTTGTTCAAACCGGTTTCATTTAACTATTGCTACATTCTGAAGAAGGGTCACTGGACCTCAAACGTTAACGCTGTTTCTTTCTTCACAGATGCTGCCAGACCTGCTGAGTTTCTCCAGCAATTTCGAGTTTTGTTTCAGATTTCCAGCAACCACAGCTCTTTGGTTTATTATAACTATGAAACTCTTGTTGTAACTCAACATATATGAACTAACAAGCTTTCTCATTTGATCTCAGAATGTACATTTATTGTACAGTTTTCTGGGTAACTTAACGTTATGTTACCACACAGCTCAGATTTTATGTTAGAATCTTTTAATAAGTAACATACCTGGGCACCATGGATTAAAGAGCAAGATGAATTGTCCAAGGTCAAATGATGTAGATTGACCTTGTGTTGTGCACCACAGGGTTAGAATGTAATGCCCGATCTTGGCATTGGCAGGTGAACATATGGACAGGGATAGCTTGTTCCCAATATTGCTTACAAGAGCAGCATTCCATTTATTTGCATCCAGAGTATTTGACAGTGGAAACTGGGCTTTAGTTCCAGCTGTTTCTGAAGGTACCAAACCTGAAATAAAAGACAGAATTTTATTAAATTCAGAACACAAATTAGACCCTTAGCAAAAATTATGTCACCTTGAGTTTATCACGTAACTATTTAAATGGCTTCAGATATATGGTCAAATGTGACTACACTCATCAACCAATAATTCTAAGTTTTCATTATATATAATTGTTACATCATATATAAATTATCTTCCCAAATAAATGCTTTATTAATCTTGTTTTTCTTTTTCCTTTTTAACATTGAAACATGGGGGAAAACGAAACTGAATGTACAATCAGACTGCAGGCAAGACAGCAGATAGGTTATGGGCTTTCAGCCATCTGATCTTCAGCAATTGAGAATTGAATGCTGGCAAATTGCTACAATGTAATTCACTCACCAAATCCCTGCCTTGAATGTGAGAAAATAGTTTACTTCTGATCCAAGTCTGTTCTATCAATCTGGCTGCTTTTAGTGGGAGATATCACGACCATGGATTATTAAATGATATATGTTAAGTCATCCCAAATTAGTCTTATCTTTCTTGTGAGTTGTCTACCAGCAGCAGCTATGGATCATTTTGTGACCTTGCTTTTCAAATAAGGTGAAAAGACCAGGGGCTAGCTATTGCTGATCTCACCTTGTATGACTAGTTACAATCATTCTCCTGCTCCTTTCTCTATCACTAATTTCAGGAGACTGGTGCAGTCAGATACCTATAAAACTTGTTGGCTGTGGCTCCGTGTGGTAATTGCCTCTTCAAGTCAGACAGTTGCAGGTTCAAGCCCTCCGTCAGAGATTTGAGCAAATACCCTGCACTTTCAAAGGTATATCTTTCAAACTGACAACTGAGGCTCCGTCTGCCCTCTCAATTGGATGTAGGAAGTTACAAGGAAGAATTGGCATGAGCTAAACATCTGCTGTGATAACGTCACCAGAAAAGAAACAAAACCAACCACAGTTGAACAATCAATTTAAATAAAATAACTTCCTATGTTTCTCAATTCTGTCCAAAATAATACACTTGGGGAATGTTCCAAAGCAGGAGAGGGTATTGCAATTTAAATGATGTGAACTATCGACACATTTTCAATGAAGAGCCATGTCTGTAATACAATGACATCCTTTCAAATACAATTTTAATAGACCAAGGCATTGAAAGGGGCTTCATAGGAGTGTTTTGTACTGCTTAGGGTTTGCTAAGAAATAATGAACAATTATAAACTAATGTTTACCAGCAAAATGTCTTAGAAGTTAAGTTAAAAAAACGTTTTTTTTGCCTCAACCAACAGGTTGACAGCTCTGAAACAATACTGCCCACAGTAGCAAGGAGGTGGTCAGTTTTCTTCAGCTTAGTGAATAGGCCTTTCTTCACTAAAAGCCGTGGTTCTGGTTCTAGCCATCAGGAGTGACCAGTGTGTTTACAAAGTACCTTAATCACTGAAGCCACAAAGGGAAAGGCCTGATTCTGCAAGCTGATTTATCTATCTTCTGCTCAATGGCAAATCTCCAAGAGGCCACCAGGGACCTACAGAATGAACTAACAATTTTGCTGAGGGAGCAGGGCTAAATGATTGTTCAGGACTAGCTACTGGATCATTTAAGATACACAATCCAAAACTGCAAGAAATCAGCAATCATTTTCTGGATAAGATGGTTCAGAAAGTCCAGGTATCCAGAATGAATTTTTTTTTTTTGTCTTTTGTAAAGTAGCACTACAAAAATATCATTTTACTTGACACTCCACTATCTTCAAAAGAGCAACATTTATGTGGTGTTCTGGTGAATCAGGAAATGTTTGAAGATTCAGCTGAACTATTTGAATTAAAAATGGCAGTTTTCTGCTGAGAAACATCAGTAATTATAGATGATCAATTGTTTCTCACTGAATGTGGAAACTTCTCTGGGCAAAATGGCCACTGTTTTTGTTCAGTTGCAACATAGTCTCCATAGAACAGTGCGTTTCCCTGTAGCTGTGACAGTTACAGATGGTTGGCACATACTTGTTATGTTGTTTTATTGAGCATCCTCCCTGGCTTTGTCAAATTACCTACATTATGAACTGAAAACTGACACACTTTAATCCAATCCGTAACCATGTTGAGACAGCTTCCAGCTAGCCAAGTTGTCATCCTAAACCTACCAATGCTTAGCATAAAGCAGTCCATCTATACTAAGAATCAGTCAAGCTCATCTTAAAAATAAGTAGGAAGATTCTGGCGCCACAGCCACCTGTCGCCATGGCAGACAGACAGCTCTCATTTTATATCCTGAGCCTGATATTTTCAGGATGTCCCTCCATTTTTGCTAGAATGGCTCAGGAGACTGGATCTGGACATTCCCTTCCCAAACACAGCCACCACCATTTTCACAGTATGAGGGGAGTGAGACAGTAGATTAGGAGCAGGTCACCATTTGTATATGCATGGTTCATGGAAACATATCACCCATATTGAGCCACAATTGCCTCCAGCGGTGTTTGATTATCAACCACTTGGACTTGGAAAGACAACATTAACAGGTTAGACCAGGAAGGAGCAAGTCACAAAATTTTGTTGAGTTGCTTGACATCATTTTGGGCGATGGTCTCGGGACAGATTTAGGGGAAGTCAGGTACCTTTTGGCCTTTGGAAGAAGTGTGGCACTGTGTGGGGATGTTAGAAAGAGATGCAACTGGGCATAAAAAAAAGTATGATCTCACCAGAACTGTCAAAGCAAAAAGGGATGACAACGTTTGGTGTCTAAAGGAATGGTCAAAAATACTGGCAAAAGAAGCTGTCAAGCCACTTAAAACTTCTGCTCTTTAACTATTTGAAAAAATCACTTTATATGTTTACATAAGCCTGAGGTTTACCATTGCAGGGCTACTGCTGCATGACTGATTTCGTAACCTCTCATTTTCAGAGTGTGGGTCTTCTCGTTTCACTGTTTAATCAACAGTTCCAAGTGGTTATAATAGAGATGAACAGTAGTAGTTTTGATATAATACTGTGAATTCCATTACTTGTTTTTATAATGGATTAAAAGAAGTTAAACATAATGAGTAATTTTTCATTAATGCAGACTTTTTTTTAAATATGTGAATACTCCATAGACATCTGAGAATGTTATTTTATCAAATTTCTGCATGGTTTCTGAGGTGTCCCCATAGCAGACACTGGATAAATTGGCATGGTAGCTGCAAGCAGAAATGGTGATGGGGCATAGATTGACACAACATTAGCACAGAGTCCATAAAAGGCAAGGGGGCATTGGGTAGTGGGACATAGGTTGCCTTGGAAGGTCTGAGACTTCAAGGAGGTGGGTGGGGGCATGAAGTGGCATAGATTAGGCCTGGAGAGTGTGTGACGGGGATTGGAGGTGAGAGGTATAAGGGCTGCAAGGCTGCTTCCTAATTTTTTTATAAAGAACTTTAACAAAGTGTCAGTGCACTGAGGCAGACTTTACATTCAATCTGCTTTCGTTCAGCAATTGTCTGCCACAACTCCCACAAAACATCGCCCCCCCCCACCCACCACTCCCACCAACTTCGATGATGTCGAACAAATATCCAAAGGACCAGAGCAATAGATTTGGACATAAAGTTCACAGGATTTTTGAGGCAGGAACTATGCCCGTGCTGTGCCACTGGCCCCCGAGCAAAACTTCAAGTCTGAACTTCTGTTTATTATTTGCAGTTGTTGTCTTGATCTCTTTTAGCTTGTTAAATTGACAAGAGATCTCAGGTAGCTCAATGACAGAATAAACATGACAGGCACAAACTGCAAGCAGTGGTCTCGAGCAGGAGGATGTTCACAGTTTATTTTAATTTATTTTGATTCACAAAACATGGCCCAGGGATCAACAAGGACTAGCAGGCTGAATTGAATAGTTTCAACATTGGGAAAAAAAAATTCAAATTGCTTTCCTTTCCTTTTTTTAAGAAAAAAGATCCTTTTGAAACTCAGTTCATTTGTGCAATGCTGTTATGCCATAGGTGCTGAATACTCTTGTACGGGTTTTGCTCTAGATTCCAGTGGATAAAAGCCATTATTTCACTAACATGAATGAAGTGTGGCAGTGTGCTAACTCATTGCAAAGATTACATTTGACATTAACCCACATTTCAAATCTGTTTGTTTAACGTGACCCCTTGATATATTAGTCATTCTGGTGCAGCACATCTTAAGCCTTATGCTCAGACACTGAAGGCCAATGTTTTCAGTGGGATTTGGGCCAATTTGGTGATGTCAACAACAAATATAGGCATTTAGCCTTGGAAAGGTAGGGACATTGAAGAAAAAGTGGGCTGGACAGACTTGGTAAAGTCTCCAATTGGAGTGAATAATACACCAATGAAGCAACAGTATGGTGAGGCACTCAGGTCACTGCCAAGAATTTCAAGAGACCAGGAGATTCGGGAAACTACGATACATTCAGAGTCAAGCTCCTGTCCTTTGCTCCACATCAGTTTCAGAGAAATCGCACACTCCATCCAATCAAGCATGAATTGGCAGTCTTTTATTTCAATATTTACCACGCTTAAATTCTTCATAAATGCAAGCAGAGATTCATTTATAATATCAGCTCTTTTTTTGAAAAGTTATAGACCTTGAAACTGTGTTTAACTCTCTGAAAATAATTTTGCACTGGACTGTGCACAGAACAATCAAACAAAATGGAACTTCCACACCACACGCCTCCACCCCCCACACCCCCTCAGACTGGGCTATCTGAATCCAGAATTCTGGGATGACAGTAAAACTGTGTGAATGCTGAAAATCTGAAATAAAAATGTAAAATGCTGGAAATGTTCAGCAGGTCAGACAGCATCTGTGCATATGGAAGCAGAGTTAATACTTCTGACTAATGACCTTTAATTAGAACTGCAAAGGATGATTTGGAGGAACATTGCTGCCCAAGAGCAAATGCAATTTGTGAAGGGTGAATTGAAAGCTAAGGTGAAGGATGAATTGAAGTTGCAGGCCGGGGTAGCTCAGCTCTGAAATTGAGTGAATTGGGTCTGCTGAAGAGTGTGCATATGGCTCAGTGCTTTTCATTACCACCCAGAAACTATGGGCTGGATTTTTAGTGCTCCCACCAAGCGTACTTTTGGTTACGCTGGGGGCGAGGGGAAGGGGGGCATGTAAAACGCATCAGTAGTTCAGCCTAACACTTCCCCCACCCCACTACCATTTCAAGATGAACCCCATAACATGATAGGTGGGCTAATGCTGGAATTAGCAGCTGACCAGGATAATACTGAAAACAGAAAATGCTGGAAATCACAGCGGGTCAAGCAGCATCCATGGAGAGACAGAAAACTGACGTTTTGAGTCTAGATGACTCTTCATCAGACCAAGACAATATGCTGCCGTAATCTAGCACTGACTGGCATCAGCAGGTAGGTACATCTGGCCTGGCTTTTATTTTCTGGCTTGGATGATAGAAGGTGGGAAAGAAAGGAAGAGGCACATCATACAGGAGCACCCCACCCATGATACCAACACTCCCCTTCCTTCTGCAGTACATGCCTTCCAAAACCCAACCCTGGCTTCCATGGTCTTCATGATTCCTGCTCACCCAAAAACCCCAGGATATACCTTTCTGGGCAGCCAGCATCTTCTTCATGTGCCTACCCGCAGTCCCCAGTAGGACCCACTGCTGAGCTCTGGCACTGGGCTTCAGAACCTGCCAACCACTCAAAGTGTGGGCAAGGCTTCTGCCAGGCATGACAGCAACCAGCCAAACTTCCTTCCAGGGGAAGAGGGTAAACAGTCTACACCCCTGTAAAACACAGCCCATCAACTTCAATTCTCTTTCTACAGATATTACCCGACCTCCTGAAAATCACCAGCATTTCCACTGCATTTAAGGAGACCGTTGCTTGGTGGCAATATTATTGGACTTCCAGAGGTCCATACCCTATGGGACATGGGTTCAGGTTCAACCACAGCTGCTGGTGGAATTTAAATTCAAATTGGTAAACTCAAAACTCAAAATATATGCGGTTCCTCTCGTTAATGGTGAATATGAAGCTATCATTGATTATTGTAAAAAAAAACTCTTCTTGTGCCCTTTAGGGAAGAAAATCTTTCCCCGAATCTGGTCTACATGTGACTCCAGACCCACAACAATGTGGTTGACCCTGAACTACACCCTGAAATATCCCAGCAATCCACGCGTTTCAAAGACAATTAGGATTGACCAACAAGTGCTGGCCCATCCAGTGACACCCACAACCCCTTGCAAGATTGAAAGAAGTTCCATAATCTGCAGAATTTGTTTTCCTTTTCATGCTTAATTCACTCCATCTCTCTTCCAGGAATACCCTCTTTGAAGTGTTCCACTTTAGACTCTAATGAATGGGACTTCCATTTGACACTTTTAACTTGTTCATCTTCATTCTTTTCCATTTCCCTCCTCCTGTTTGATCAGGTATCTCCCAAAGCCCACTTCATAATCACATCTCCTTCCTGTATCCAGTTGTGAACTTATTCGACATACATCCCAACTGAAATTCCATCCTGACTGCTTTGAGTCCACCCACGACTGTAAATATCTCCTTGGTCTTCGGCAGTCCTCAAAGAAATTTCCTCACCATGTCCTAAGATCAACACTCACTGCTATGTGCCGTCATGTGAACACTTCCAACTTTTCTCTTCAGCAGCACCAGCTCACTGTGTCACGAAACTATTCCTCATCTGCAGTTTCAGTTCATTCTTTGTCCCAAAGAACAAAGAACAGTACAGCACAGGAACAGGCCCTTCAGCCCAGCAAGCATATGTGGAAACATGATGCCTTTGTAAACTAAAAGCTTTTTGCCTCTATGCAGTCCATATTTCTTTATTCCTGGCCTATTTATGTGTCTATTAAGATGCATCTTAAACTTTGCTTTTGTATCTGTCTCCACCACCTTCACTGGCAGTGCACTCCTGGCACTGGCCACACATTGTCTAAAAAACTTGCCTCTGACATCCTGTTTCCTTTTTACCTTAAACCTATATCCCCCGCTAATTGACATTTCTATCCCAGGAAAAAAACTCCAACTGTCTGTTCTATCCGTTCCGCTCATATTTTGTAAACTTCTACCAGGTCATCTCTTATCCTTTATGTTCAAGTAAGAACAAACCAAGTTTGTCCAATCTCTCCTGACAGCTAATACCTCCAAACCAGGCAACATCCTGGTAAACTATTTCTTACCTTCTCCAAAGCCTCCACATCCCTCTGGTAGTGTGCCGACTCAAACTGCATACAATATTCCAAATACGGCCTAACTAAAGTTCTATGCAGTTGCAATGTGACTTACCAACTTTTATGCTCTATACCCCAACCAGAAGACAAGCATACCACATACCTTCTTGACCACCTTTTCCACTTGTGTTGCCATGTTCAGGGAACTGTGGACCTGTACATCTACATCTTTCTATATGTTAAATCTTCTAAAGGTTCTGCCATTTATCACATACTTCTTTCCTGTATCAGACCTTCCAAAATGTATCACCTCGCAGATTCACGACCTTTTGAGGGGAGGAATTTCTCCTTATTTCTGTTTTAAATCTGCTACCCCTTATCCTAAAACTATCATCTCTTATTTTAGATTGCCCCAGAAGGGAACATCCTTTCTATGTCTACTTTGTCAATCCCCTTTAGCATCTTATCAACTTCATGCAGGTCTCCTCTCATTCTTCTAAATTCCAGAGAGTAGAGGTCTAAACTGCACAATCTCTCTTCATAAGTCAACTTCCTTCCCTCTGGAATCAACCTAGTCAATCTCCTCTGAACTGCCTGCAATACAACTGCATCCCTCCTTAAATAGAGGGATTAAAATTGTATGCAACACTCCAATATTTGCAGTATTTTCAGTTTTACTTCATAAATGAAGGAACAGTTCTGGCTGTTCAGGGCTTCAAGCCTGTCCTGCCATTGAATTAAATCATGGTTGATCTGTATCTCAGCTCCATTTATATGCCTTTCCTTCATGTCCTCTCATACTGTTAATCTTATACCAAATCTGTCCGTCTCAATCTTAAATTTTAAATTGACTCAACATCCACAGCCTTTTGAAGGGTGGAGTTCCAAATTTCCATACTGTTTGCTTAAACAAATGTCTCTTAGTTTCTTTGAATGTGTGAACAAAGCCATTGCATTTGTGGCTTGTTTCTATTTACAAACATGTCTGAATAAAATGTCCATTCAGTAACCTAGACTCAACGTTTCAGTCTCAGCATGAAACCGAGGTTCAGTTAATTCATCCTTGTAGGTCATTACAGCTTGAGCTGCTAAATTAGAAGTTCTTTAAAATGTATGGTTTGAGAAATAAATAATTTAAGCAGCAAATTCCCACTTTTCTGCACTAAGTTGTTCAATTTAAATAAGTGTATAACGATATGTATGTATTTTGTCCGCACAAAACAACATTGAATCATTAGTTGCAGAACTTTGCAAGTTAGTATAATAAAGTTAGTATAATAAAGTTAGTATAATAAACTTAGTATAATAAAGTTAGTATAATAGTATAATCTAATGTGTTTTTGAGTAACACAAGAATCCTAATATCCTTTGTTCCATTAATGTATGGATTAATAATACTTTTAATACAACCATTGTCTGTTACTTTAACAGAGGTGTTAAAGCTCATCTCGGATGAAGAATAGCAGGATCACCATGAGGAACTTAATAGTGGCAATGGAATGTCTGTTATATACCTTAACGCAACTTTCCTTTTAATGTTTATTTGAAACATCACCTGATTTATGCTGAAGCTGAAACTTCTACAACTGAATGGATGCCCAAATGTTTCAGTAGGAACTATTGGAAGCAAGTGTTAGTGACATTTATTTAAATATATTGGGCTTGTTTTCAAGGCAGCAAACAACAAACTAGAAGATTAAAACCATAAATTTAGTTAACGAGAGCATTTTACCGCAGGGACTCCCACCAGGAATCAATTGATTGTTTTCTGCTTATGTAGTATGTTCTGTTTACAGCGCTGGCTGAGATGTGTCAGTTTAGTGTCTTTGCTGAAACACAACAACTAAAATTATTTATTTTCAAACTGTCAAAATGGAAGGTATTGACTGTTAGTTATTTATATTTAAATTATACAGAAGTATATAAAATCTACAGCATAGAATCAGACCAGGCTGTCTAATTAATCTTTGTTTGTGTTAATGCTACGCATCAGCCTTTTCCAAGCCTAATTCCATTTAACGTCAATGCCTATCCTTTTTCCTCCTTCTTGCCTGCATGCATCTCTCAGTTCCTTTTAAAGACACCTATGCTACTTTTTCTCAAATATTCCATGAGGTTCAATGCCTCACTTTAACCTCTCTAGGTAAAGAGGTTTCTCCTGACTTTTTTTCAATATGATATATTAAGGGCGACCTGATACTTATGATCACAAGCTTTGGTGTCCCTCTACTTCCAGTGGAAGCATCTTCTCAACAATTACCTCATTAAACTCCTTCATACCTCCATTAGACCACTTGTCAACCTTTTTTCTACAGAAAGAGTCCTAAACTATTCAATCCATCTGAGTGTAATTATCTCTTAATTCTGGTATTATACTTGTAAATGTTTAAAATTCTTTTCTTGTATCTCTTGGCTATGATTTCCTTTTGGTTATGATAAAGTGAAATACAGGGGTAAACCGTTTTTCACTAATTTGAGGTAGTTCTGCTTGAATTCGCCATACATATCACTCCCAATAAAATAATGATACTGAAATCAATGAAACATTTCAGATTCATTTCAGCTCAGTACAAATAATCTTACAGATGAAATATGTTTTATAAATTATGTATTACATAACAGCTATAAGATCAGAGACACTGGATTCCTTTACATCCTATTGGAAAATGCTATGACATTCTTTCATAACATTCACATCTTAAGGTGAGACTTGAACCTAGACCTTCCAGCCTTCAATTAGGAAAACTAAAAAGACCCTTGAAAGCATAGTTGGCAGAATTTGAGCCCACGTGCGGAAGTCCCTATGGATTTCAAATCCATCACATTAGCCACGTGACCACAAACGCAGACTTCCTTAACAGGTTTCATGTTTGGGTGTTTTAGGCTGATGTAGAAAGGTGGGAATAGCCAGGCTGTATGACACAAGTTAATGCAATTTTCTGTTTCACTTCATTTTTCTTACATTTTTCATTTATGCTTTCCTATGAAATGACTGCCATATTTTGCTATTTTCACACTATTTTCTTATTTTAGTTGCTTTCCATTGTTTCAGTGTGATGCTCATTACAGATGACTTCCTAGCTTTCAGCTTTTCAAACAAGAAACAAGTTATGGCACTCGTTAGCTCCTCGTGTGGCATTCATCAGTATTGCTGATATTTCAGACCTTCAGCATGCCATGACTCTTGCTCAGATGTTCATTCTTTGCCAATACTGATTCTGGCAACAGTCACATTTTGTAAGTATGAAGCACTAGACTTAACCCTGACTGTAAAACAGAGCCTGGAATTTGTGAAGGGAATAAGCAAACAGCCATAATTGTAAAGTAATCACATTTTAATGAGGTGTGAACAGCTGCTTGAACCAACCAAAATAGCTGACCCAGGGTTCGCATCATTTGTATGATGTAGGCTTGAACGAGGATATAGAAGAGATTTACAAGAATAATTCCAGTGATGTGGGAATACAGTCATGTAGGTAGACTGGAAAAGCTAGTGTTGTTCTCCTTAGAGTAGAAAGACGAAAAATTTAAAACGTACTTAAAATTAAGAGGGGTTCAGATGAAGTACTGTAAAACAAATGTTGCTAATGGCTAAAGGACCAATAGCCTGATTGTACAGATTTAAAGTGATTGTCAAAATGAAAGGTACTTGGAGGAAGACTTTTTAATACCATCAGTGAATGGGATTTGGAAAACATTGCCTACTAGGTTTCAATAATAGATTTCAAAAGAAGTAATTGTGTTAATTGTATTAATAGTCAAAGGAGCAAAATAGGTAGCAAAAAATAGACGCAGCTTCAAATGTATCCTAAATATAGAAGTGACAGCCCGTGACATGCAAAAGTATTGACGATAAACTACTTCAGATTATTTGGGCCAGCAGCTTTAGACACTTCAGCTATTTTTAAATCATTTACTTTGAATTCCACTGGCAAATGACTTTAAGATCAATACACTAGGGTAAATTTTGGCTGTGAGCAAAACTTGTCATTATGACTTCATAAGACCACAAAACATCAGCGTGGGAGTAGGCCATTCAGCCCATCAAGTCTGCTTCACCATTCAATAAGATCACGGCTGATCTGAAACTTCTCTGGACTCTTTTGAGGTAAGTATAAGTTTCCTTACAAAAGGGAATCCAAACTGTTCACAGTTCATAGGTGTGATCTGACTAGCGCCTTCTTTGTTTTAAGAAGACCTCCCTACCTATATATTGCATTCCCTTTGAAGTAGATCAAGAGTCCATTTGCCTTTCCTACAATGTGCTGAACTTGAATGTGGTTCAACAGACGTAAAAATCACAGGAGAAATAAAATGAAGCTTCGATTTGTTGCTACACATTGCACTATCAGAAATTGTTGAAATTTGTCCCAAGATCAGTTCGGATCACTTGAGAATTACCAACAATGAGGCATATTTGTGAACCACTAATATCTGCATCAGGTTTCAGTTGAATCTGAAATGTTGCTCCCTCACCATAGCACGTAGATTGGTGCCGCTGCTGCTCCGTCAATATTAAGCCAATTTCATCTTGCTTTAAAGAAACATACCATTTCTGCTTTTCAACCAGTACCAAAGCAGATTTAACATTAAAGGCAGAATAAAACTTACATTTTAAAACACCTGACATAAAAATCAAAGCAGTTTGCATCCAATGTGCTGTTATTAAAATACAGTGATTGTCATATTGTCCGATGTTCCGTAACTTGTGTTTGATCTTTTCTACGTTTAGACCTTTTGGGATCTCCTCCAATTTTAAAGTATAAATGTTACAGAATCATAAATTAACACTTAATCTGTAAATTTTTGGGGTGATAATGAAGAAAAGATTATTTTCAAATCATTTTTACCAAGGGTGTTAGTGGCACAAAGGGCAAGAGTACCAGCATTTTTCAATTCTATAACATACTTTCTGAATTCAGTATTGCTGTGCTCGGAGTTAAAATAATTATGCAATTCAATAAAATGGACTGAAGCTGCAATGGCAATTAGACACATCTCTTTTTTTAACAAGGCACAACGTCCAATGTTTATTTCCCTTACTAAAAAGGCAAAATTTTCCCTGAGGCTTTGAAACTTAGATGTCCAAGCCCATATCTGCAGAGAGGGACATTGGCCAAGCAGCCATCCCAGAGGAGAGCTCATTATTATTTGCCCGAATGCAGACTGTCCTACCAAAGTAAGTGGATGGCCCCCAGTGCTGTCAGCTGATTACCAGCAAATACAAGGGTGCTTCAGCTCACAAGCTCCCTTCAACAGATGAACCCAAAGGAAAATTTTAGAGGTTAAGCCACCCACTCCCATCTGCAGCATTTCATGAGTGAGGTTTCATCTTTATGGCATGAAGCCTCTGGTCCCTCAACCTGCTGCAGTAAGACCTCCTCCTTGAAGTGGCAGCCTCTTGCCCTTGAGGGGGCAGGCAGCTGCTTTGCCCTGCAAAACGCTGATGAAGTCACAAGGGCAGCATGGTAGCTCACAGTTTAGCACTGCTGCCTCACAGCTCCAAAGTCACAGGTTTGATTCCAGCCTTGGGCGACTGTCTGTGTGGAGTTTGTATGGGTTTTCGCCAGGTGCTCTGGTTTCCTCCCGCAGTCTAAAGATGCGCAGGTCAAATGGACTGGTCATGCTAAATTGCGTCTATTGTTCAGGGGTGTACAGGCTGGGGGGATTAACCATGGTAAAACGCACAGTTACAGGAATGGGATGCTCTTCAGCGGTTTGGTGTAGACTCAGTGGGCCAAATGGTCTCTCTCTGCACTGTAGGATTCTATACAATTGCCCCTAACTGTGGTCTGAAATACATAAACTGTCGACATGACTTTGTGCATGTGGACCACTTGGTGGCTGTCCCAGTAAATTACTTTGTCAGTGAGAATGCCTCAATGAGTTATTTGCAACATTGCCTCCTTCTATTTTCCCGGTTTCCTGCCTCCAAGACCAACACCGGACGGCAAGGGACATTTAACCCAAATCTTAAAAAAGCGTGTTATGCAATATTAGGAAGAAAAGCTCACATGAATTTAACTAAAATTCTTTCACCTGCTTGTAATTAATATGATTAAAGATGAAATTACTTATGATGCAGTTACAAATATTTAATGTTATACTGCAATTTCAACTCAGTACTCATGCAGCTTAATACTTTCGTATCAGTTCTACTGATAAGATGGGGTCCAATCGAAGCAACTATGTAAATTTTCCAGGATTGAGTTTAAGACATGTTCAGTAGCCTTCCATTTCTTTGGCTTCACTGTGACTGTCGTTATCACCACCAGGTTTGGTACACCAGAAAAGTTACAAAGTCTATTATCAAACTTTTTTAATGTTGGAAGACATTTGGCCTTTCATGACTCCGCAGATGCTGAAGCAGTCCACATCCACATCCAAACGCAGCACATTTACATAATATCCAGGTTTGTGCCAATAAATAGCAGATATCATTCAAGTCACAAAAATGCATAGTAATCATCATGTCCAACAAGAAGGGAAATAACCATCATATTTTGATATTCAATGGTATTATTACCATCAACTTCCCTCCTATCAACATCCTGGGTATTGCTACTGACTGGAAACTGAACTGGTCTAGCCATATAAATACAATGGATACAAGAGCAGCTCAGAAGCTAGGAATCATGCAGTAAGAAATTCATCCATTGGCCTCCCATAGCCTGTCCATAATCTCCAAGGCACAATTGAAGGAGGTGTTGGAACAATCCCCAATTGCCTGAATGAGTGCATCTCCCACAACAATCAAGAAGCTTGACACCAATTAGAAACATGTCCACAAACATTCAATCCCTCCACCACCAACACTCAGTAGCAGCAATGTGGACCAACTACAAGATGCACTGCAGAAATTCCCCAAGGCTGCATAGACAGCACCTGCCAAATTTGCAACCACAAGCATGTGAATGGATAAGGGCAGCAGATACATGGGAACACAATCACCAGCAAGTTTCCCTCCAAGCCACCATCCTGACTTGGTAATATACCACCTTTCCTTCTCAGTCAAAATCCCGGTATCCCTCACTAACTGCATTGTGGTACTACCCAAAAGGAAAGGTCTGCAGCAGTTCAAGAAGGCAGCTCACTAGCACCTCCTTATGGGCAATAAATGTGGTGCAACTAGCAATGCGATTAGCGTCATATGAATTAAAAAAATTATCTTTGTTCACATTAACTCAATCCTTAATGAGGTGTATTAAAGATCAAACACAATTTCTACTTTACCAAGATTGAAAACGGTAGGTAAGCAAGCAAGGCAAGTTAATAAAAGTTATGTTCAGTCAACTTACTTGCACTGACCACCTTAGCAACCAATATTTTTTTAATAGCGAAACAGAAGTAGGTGTAATTAAGAAGGGGCATTGCATGACTAGAAAGTGCCAACATACCATGTGATTTGAATAGCTCTGCTCATGAGTTAGTTCAGTTGCCTGGGCAGCTGATTTGCAATGCAGAGTGATGCCAATGGCAAGGGCTCAATTCCCACACCAGCTGAAATTACCATGAAGGATTCTCCTTCTCCCCTCACCTGAGGCGTGGTGACCCTTAGGTTAAATTACCACCAGTCACCACTTTTGAATGAGAGAGCAGACCTATGATGACTTTATCTTTACCTCTGCAGATGACCAGAGGTTTTTACAAATGTTTGGGATGTGCTATAGTAACAGTGAATCTGCGCAGAACAATATACTCCAAATTAGACCTGGGGTGACAAAAGTCATTTGAAAGAACTTTCAATACTGGTGACACCACAAACAGATGCCATTGTGTGTCTGTTGTATTAATAAAGTCTTTAGTTCAATGAAAGGGAAAACTTGCTGGGGGATATATTGGATGGACATTGCAATATTGCTTATGTTACAAGCCCTACAGAACTTCGATAAAACATTTGCTGGTTTTGTGATCTATTTTGTCACATATTAAAACAACAAATCTCTCTGCCTGGCCCTGTTCATTCTGCTTGTTTGCTTTCACACAGTCTCTCAGTGCATGAGCTGAAATTAGACATCAACAACGGCTTCTTGCGTGAACCAGATTTCTATACCAACTTACGCACCAAGTTACTGGCACTCACAAGAATAATAAAATGACTATGGTTGTCTAACTATTTAACCTGTCCCTCCCTCCTGACCATGTTGCCATTCTGACAAATCAGCTCGAAGCATTCCTGAAATTAGCTGCTTAACAATAATTGACGGGTATGACAATAATTTCTCAACTTTCTCCCACCGAACACAATTGACCCATTGCCACCAGCTTCAATATTGTATCTGTGTACATTTAATAAGATTATTTTCACAGCTTGAAGCATCTTTGCCTGCAAATTTCAAGTACGATTATTGGATCAAGTCATCCTGGAAGAGTTTGAATCACAATACAAGAGAGATATAAAGCTGAAACCATTCAAACTGGTCATGCTTGGCCAGTTTGAGATCTGTTTGTTTAAGACACAGCAGCAGAAGTAGGCCAATCAGCCCAGCAAATCTGCTCCAGCACTTAACAAGATCATGGCTGATCAGATAAACCTTAACTCTGCTTCCCCACTTTTCTCCTTCACCCTCGATTCACTCACTGATTAAACATTTCAACACTGAGAATACTTAGTGACTAAGCCCCTACAGAGCTATGCAGTAAAGAATTTCACAAATTTCACAAATTCAATACACTCTGACAAACGAAACTCCTCACTCTGAGATTATTCCTTCTGGTCCTAGACTCTTGCAAAAGTGAATCAATCACGCTACATCTACCCAGAAAGGCATTACTTAATTTTGGCAAGGTATTATCGTATTGTGCAATGTACAGTTTCAATGTATAAATAAGGTTCCTTAGCTCTCTCAGCAATGAGGCATTATTTGATGGGTGCACAGCATTGAGGCAGGACTGAAAGACTAGAACATAGAACATAGAACATTACAGCGCAGTACAGGCCCTTCGGCCCTCGATGTTGCGCTGACCTGTGAAACCAATCTGAAGCCCATCTAACCTACACTATTTCATTATCATCCATATGTTTATCCAACGACCATTTAAATGCCCTTAAAGTTGGCGAGTCTACAACTGCTGCAGGCAAGGCATTCCATGCCCTTACTACTCTCTGAGTAAAGAACCTACCTCTGACATCTGTCCTATATCAATCACCCCTCAATTTAAAGCTATGTCCCCTCGTGCTAGCCGTCACCATCCGAGGAAAAAGGCTCTCACAGTCCACCCTATCCAATCCTCTGATCATCTTGTATGTCTCTATTAAGTCACCTCTTAACCTTCTTCTCTCTAACGAAAACAGCCTCAAGTCCCTCAGCCTTTCCTCATAAGACCTTCCTTCCATACCAGGCAACATCCTGGTAAATCTCCTCTGCACCCTTTCCAATGCTTCCACATCCTTCCTATAATGCGGTGATCCGAACTGTACGCAATACTCCAAGTGCAGCCGGACCAGAGTTTTGTACAGCTGCGACATGACCTCACGGCTCCAAAACTCAATCCCTCTACCAACAAAACCTAACACACCGTATGCCTTCTTAACAATCCTATCAACCTGGGCAGCAACTTTCAGGGATCTACGCATATGGACACCGAGATCTCTCTGCTCGTCCACACTACCAAGAATCTTACCATTAACCCAGTACTCTGTATTCCTGTTACTCCTTCCAAAGTGAATCACCTCACACTTTTCCTCATTAAACTCCTCTCAGCCCAGCTCGGCAGCTTATCAATGTCCCTCTGTAACCTGCAACATCCTTCCGCACTATCCACAACTCCACCGACTTTAGTGTCATCCGCAAATTTACTAACCCATCCTTCTACGCCCTCATCCAGGTCATTTATAAAAATGACAAACAGCAGTGGCCCCAAAACAGATCCTTGCGGCACACCACTAGTAACTGAACTCCAGGATGAACATTTCCCATCAACCACCACCCTCTGTCTTCTTACAGCTAGCCAATTTCTGATCCAAACCACTAAATCACCCTCAATGCCATGCCTCCGAATTTTCTGCAATAGCCTACCATGGGAAACCTTATCAAACGCTTTACTGAAATCCATATACACCACATCAACTGCTTTACCCCCATCCACCTGTTTAGTCACCTTCTCAAAGAACTCAATAAGGTTTGAGAGGCACGACCTACCCTTCACAAAACCGTATTGACTATCCCTAATCAAATTATTCCTTTCTAGATGATTATAAATCCTATCTCTTCTAATCCTTTCCAACACTTTACCCACAACTGAAGTAAGGCTCACTGGTCTATAATTACCAGGGTTGTCTCTACTCCCCTTCTTGAACAAGGGAACAACATTTGCTATCCTCCAGTCTTCTGGAACTATTCCTGTAGACAATTACGACATAAAGATCAAAGCCAAAGGCTCTGCAATCTCCTCCCTAGCTTCCCAGAGAATCCTAGGATAGATCCCATCCGGCCCAGGTGACTTATCTATTCTCACACTTTCCAGAATTGCTAACATCTCCTCCTTATGAACCTCAATCCTGTCTAGTCTAATAGCCTGTATCTCAGTATTCTCCTCAACAACATTGTCTTTTTCATGTGTGAATACTGATGAAAAATACTCATTTAGCGCCTCTCCTATCTCTTCAGACTCCACACACAACTTCCCACTACTGTCCTTGACTGGCCCTAATCTTACTCTAGTCATTCCTTCGTTCTTGACATACCTATAGAAAGCTTTAAGGTTTTCCTTGATCCTACCTGCCAAAGACTTCTCATGTCCCCTCCTGGCTCTTCTTAGCTCTCTCTTTAGGTCCTTCCTGGTTAACTTGTAACTCTCAAGCGCCCTAACTGAGCCTTCATGCCTCATCTTTACATAAGCCTCCTTCTTCCTCTTGACAAGAGATTCAACTTCTTTGGTAAACCACGGTTCCCTCGCTCGACCGCTTCCTCCCTGCCTGACAGGTACATACTTATCAAGGACACACAGTAGCTGTTCCTTGAACAAGATCCACATTCCAATTGTGCCCAGCCCCTGCAGTTTCCTTCCCCATCCTATGCATCCTAAGTCTTGCCTAATCGCCTCATAATTGCCTTTCCCCCAGCTATAACTCTTGCCCTGTGGTATATACCTAGCCCTAGAGCTAGCTTTACCCTCAGTTTAAATGGGTAGAGAGAGCTTTACTTTGTATATAACTGGGAACTAACTGGGAGTGTTTAATGGGGATAGTGTTGGGGGAGCTTTACTCTCAGTTTACTTCCCAGTTTAAAATAATCAACAGAGTTTTCCTCTGTATCTAACTTTTTGTAATTTCTGCCCTGGATGTGTTTGATGTGGATGGTGTCAAGGGAGATTTACCTTCTTTAGCAGTGGGAGCTATATTCTGTATATAACTCTGTGCTTTATCTGTTCAGAAGTGTTTGGTGGGGATAGTGTGGAGGGACCTTCACTTTCAGTTTAGAAGAGCAGAGGAATCTGAACGCTCCATCCTTGATTCCAGTCTGACGAAGCCCAATGTTAGCAATTTAGGGAGAGCTACACTCTACACCTATATTTCTCCAGGAATCCTTTTAAGTATAACTAGATTAACAGAAATTGATGGAACGCACCATCTATAAATTGACGTGAGCAATAGGAAAAAAAAGTTTAACAAAACATTCATATCAAATGTCCCTTGCTGCTGTTTTATCCAATGATTTAATCAATTTAACCCGTAGCACATTAAATGTTCTAAACTAACATCATTGACAATAATTATTATATAAAACATCTTTCGAATAAGACTGCACAACATTACCCCTTCTAATTTCTCAAGTGGGTTTCAAATATCTCCCTAGCATCATTTTTGGTGGAGAGCAGGGAATTTCTCCCAATGGCCTGGCCAATACATGTCTCTCAATCACCTAAACATAGGTGGAGAGAAATACTGGGAGACAGCAAGAACTGCAGACGCTGGAGTCTGAGATAACACCGTGCGGAGCTGGAGGAACATAGCAGGCCAGGCAGCATCAGAGGAGCAAGCAAACTGATGTTTCCAGTAGGGACCATTCTTCAGAAATTTCTGTGTTCCTCCAGCTCCATGCTGTATTGGAGAGAAATAGTGTTAGAGTTCATGACCCATCAAACTGACCTCTACTACAAGTCCCCACCTGCTGAAATTTTTATTCCCAGTTATTTTGTTATTTTTATTTCAAATTTCCAGCGTCCTGGGTACTGTGTTTCCCCAATGTGGGTGATCTGGGCATTTTCACTCTACTGTGTACTGGGGGCTTGCTGAGCGGAAATTGGCCCCACGCCTACACTTTAGGAGATCCTGAGACTAGTTCCTTTGGTTGAATTTCTGATTTTTAAACAAAAAGAAAACCGCGTCACGATGCTGGGAAAACTGTGTTCCAATTCATTCATCCCTGGCAGTCAGCCGTTACCTGTTGCCACACTCAGGGAGATCCGATCCTGTTTCGACTCATACCCCCGTCCGGAGAATGTCAAGGTGAGAGTGAAGCGATCTCCTCGTCTCACAATCAGTCTGGAGTAGCCGAAATCTGCTGTCCTGTGTGCATTGTTGTTAACGTTACAGTGATAATCTGTAGCTGCCAATTCCAAAACTAGGGAGCAAACAGAAGGAATGGTTACGGTAAGGGAACCTCAGATCCGCTTCACAATTCACAAAATACTACATCTTCGATCCGTTTCGTTTGAATGTGCAACATAATTTCTAATACCCTAATTTGAGTCAGTCAGCTCAGATTTCAGAATATTAAACTAGTCGTGTAACTTTGGAGAACTTTCCTCAGTTTTCTGTACATTGGAGAAAACAAAACCCTCATATCTTCACACACACACACACACATGCACTTTTGCTGCTACAATAACTTCATTCGTACACCCGAGCAGGTTTGATGTTCATTGCTTCTGACCTTGTGCCATGCTCTCTCGCACTCTACTCTCACACCAGGCAACCCTCTCCTCAACTCTACATGGGTAGCGTTCCGTTGCAAAACTTTTATAGCCGACTCAATCCACCTCCTTCTGGTAAATCGAAAAAAAAAACAAGCCCACAAAAGGGTGACAGCTGACATATGCAAATTAAAAGATCACTGAGGCAATGAATGAAGTGGTTTTTTTTGGCCTCTATATTTGTGAAGGCAACGTAGAAGAGCTCCCTCTGGGGGTACATGTCGGACAAGAGGAGGAGAGGAGCCTGCAAACTACGGAGCTACTGAAAAGGAGTTACTGAATCACTCAGAGACAGCACTTCGGTGGGAATTCTTAGTCACGTCTTTTCAATCCAAATAAATGCGTCTTTGAAATTAAATGTTGCAAAGAACATAAAGAAGGCATAGAGGGGAAGCAGGGAAATATGTAAAATGAGCCCTGGAATGAAGTTGAAGTCTAGCGAGGGAGGCTGTGATGGTAGAGTTACCACAGTCCCAATGGAGAGAAACGACCGGCAGTGAGCTTAACCTGAGTGTCACAACACAGCAGGCATGGGCCAAGGTTAAGAAGACAGGACATACCTGGCAACTTCAGCCAGTACAGGAATTAAATCTACATTTTCAGTACGACTCTACATTGAAAAGCAGCCGTCGAGCCACCTGACCTAACTAAACATCAGAGCAGAAGTCAAACAGCCATTTACTCCTACTTTTGAATTTCAGTTATGGACAAGAATGGCTCTAAAAACCCAACTTGGGAATAAGCAGTAAAGCCAGACATGTGAATACACAAGTGAACTGTTTTTCATGCAACAATCTTTGGGCAGAGAGAGAAAACAATGATGAATTTGTAAAAGCAGAACTGAAAGGTTTGCTGTCTCTCTCTCTCCCTCTATCTCTCCTTATCTCTTAGCCTCTAGGATGACAGTACCCTGTGAAAAACAAATCAGAGAAACATCTGTTCATTAAGAATTCGAAGATAGCGACAACTTTCATGCCTGCAAAGGATACAAGTCATTAACTAAACAAAAATACTCTGGGGTTAAATTAAACATCTGAAAGGCTATAAGGATTTTTGTAAACTGCACAGTAGTGTCTTATACAAATGCAATAATTACTATGTCCTTTTTAAACTTTATATCAGTGTTTAATGTCATGTTTTATGACTTTTCTTAGGGTTTGCAGGTAATAAAGTTCATCTTTCTTCCATTCAAGTAAAACTTGTAATTAGTTCCTTCATTTTTAAATTTTTGAAATGTGTTTTGAATAAAATGTGATTATAGCTGTTTCCTAAAAAAAATTTAAAAAACTTTGTTATGATTTTCTGAAAGTTATTGATGAAGCAGTTGAAAATGGTTGGATATAGGATACTATCCTGAGGAACTCTGCAGAGACGCCCTGGAGCTGAGATGACTGACATCCAGCAAAACGTCAGCTTTCCTGCTCCTCTGATGCTGCCTGGCCTGTAGTGTTCCTCCAGCTCCACACCTTGTTATCTCAGACTCCAGCATCAGCAGTTCCTACTATCTCTTTGTTATTGGCACACTTTGGTATGAAGGGATGAAAAAAGAAAGGAGTTAATTTGCCCCTGCTCACTTGATTATAAAATAATTAGGGCAATATTAGTGTTAGGTTTAGGGTTAAGCAGTGCAAGGACACTTCTAGGACAGCTTAAACTAGCACTCTTAACCACATGCAATCCACCAAAAAAGTTAATAAACGCAACGTTGTTGAATGTTGTAATCTAAGGTTACAAAGAATTGTGACTCATCTCAAGATTGGAAAAACCAGAAAACACCAAGGCACAGCAGCATTCATGTCTAATATGTTCTGAAGGCCATTGCATTGATGTAAGAGTAATTTTTCACATCAAACACGATGCAGGATTTTTTGAACGTTTCTGCAATTAAGCTGGCAAGTTGTAGCATAGTATTGACACAGTTATACACAAAGTTCAATGAATGATCACAATTGAGGCTCATGTTGGACCAAGTTTGATCCAATATGACCTGTACATAGAAATAAAGTTGGTACTTTAGCAGCCCTGACATTTGGTCACCAAAGAAATGGCCAGCACAAAAGAAAACAAATAAAAAGTATGAATGATAGATGATATCAAAGATTTTGAGTTGAATGACTTCTTTACAGAATATATAAATGTCATATTGTAATTCATTGTTGCATCATATTTACATTAACAACAGTACATACTGAACAATATGGATACTGAACATGGATCATGGATCATGTTGTGCTTATCTATGACCAGGGCTGTCATTAGATCAAAGTGCCTAAACAAGATGGTAACAGGATTAAAAAGATCCCTAATTGTAATAAAGTTTATCCACATGTCACATTTCATTGTTTTAGAATTCATCTTAAATCTGTACCCACTGGTCCTTGATATTTCCCACAGTGAGATTAGTTACTTGCTACCTACTCTGCCCAATGCCCTGATGATTATGAACATTCCAATTAAATTTCCTCTCAACCATCTCTTTCCAAAAAGGAACAGCTCCAGATTCTGCAAACTATTCACATAATTAAAGTCAACCAGCCCAGGAACGGTCCTTGTAAATTTTTTTTTTGTGTAAAGGAAATAGGAACCTATAACAAACTACCGGTGATGTTACGGATCTGCACATCAATGAGTATAAATATCACTGTGTGAATGGAGTTAGGACAGACTTGGAAGATCACTGGAAGACACAGACTAGAAGGAACGCTCTGGAAGATACACTAGAGTGACACTGTCTGGAAGACTCAATGAGATCACATGGACTTGTGCACGTGAAGAAGATAGCTTTGTCCTTGCCTAATGGAATTGTAAGCCAGAGCTCGCTTGATCTGTGATTATCATATATTGTAGTATTTAACATTAACATATAATAAAACATGTTATTTTGAAGTCTAAGCCTGAAAACTGTCATAGACTTTGTTTTCTCCATGGTCAGTCTGTCTGGAAACTAAGCTTGGCATCAAACCACACTTTTTTTTTCTGCAGCCTTTCCAATGTCTTCCAAAAGAATTAGAATCAATATTCCCGTTAAAACTTGAATGATGTTTTCTAAAGTTTTAGCACAACTTCCTTGTTTTCTTATTTTCTGCCTCTGTTTATTATTCTCAAAATGTTGTGTAGCTTATTACACATTTTCCTAAACTGCCCTGTTACTTCCAATAACTTTGTGTGCATTCAACTCCATGTCACTCTGCCACTGTATCCCTAGTAAGATTATATGCCATACTTTGTACTACCTCTCCTTATCCTTCTGATCAAAATGTAGAATACAAATATACTATAATATAGATATAATATAATCATGGCTGACCTCATTATGTTTTGAATTACCTGCTTTGTTATCCCAGCAACCTTTGATGGCCTTGCCTAACAAGAATTGATTTAATTCTGACTTAAAAACTGCCTCTAAACCATGTGTTCCAATGTCACCCAACATCTGAAGGAAAAAGGTCACCTTATCTTCATCCTGAACTGATCACTCCTAATTGTAAAACATTGCCCCTTAATTTCTTCAGCTCATCCATTAGGGGAGACAATCTTTTCTACACGTACTTTGTCAAGACCATTCAGGATCGTATACGGTTCAATAAAGTCACTCCTCACTCTTCTAAACTCCATCGAAAGCATGGTCAGTATGTCCAAACTTTGTCACAAGATAGCCTGCTCATTCCAAACATCAATCAAATAAACCTCCTCTGAACTGTCTCTAATGCATTCTTTAAATATGGAGACCAAAGTGCTGTATTTGCAATGTGGTCTCACAAATGCTCTGTACAGCTAAAGCAAAATAGGCCCACTTTTATGTTCAGTTCCTTTCGTAATAAGGGTATCACCATATTGCCCTTCTTAATTACTTGCTAGACCTACAAACAGGAAGTTTGTTGTGACTCATGCATTAGGACACCTTGATCCCTCTGCACTTCAGGACTATGTCATTTTTCTCCATTGAAGTTATATTCTGCCAAAATAAATTCAATATTTTCCTAAATTATACACCAATTGTCAGATTTTTGCCCACTTAACCTATCTATATCAGTCACCTTAATAGACTTTTCTTTGTGTAAAATCTGCAAATTTAGCTACTGAACCTTTGCTTCCCTCAGCTAAGTCATTGATGTTGTTTGGGGGGAAGTTAAGGTTTTTAGATACTAAGGGTTACATATTATTTCCATACGAGAAGTAGAAGGCAGATTTCAACTTTGTCTGGAGTGAACCTTATAAAACGTAGAGTCTAGTGCCTGTAGGCATCTGCATAAACATGAAACATTCCAGGAATGGCTTGAGAGGAAACAGTATAGAGCAAAAACTCATAAAGGAGGAGACAGCTCCTCCTGTCCTATGGGTAGGGTGTCCTATGAATGTTACTGCCCTAGTTAGGTGAAGGAGATCTTTATACATGAAGCTATACAAAGACAGACATGCACATTTTTTATTCCTTCATGTGATGTGGGCATCACTGGCTGACCTGCATTTATTGCCCATGCCTAGGTGCCCCTTCAGAAGATGGTGGTGAGCTGCCTTCTTGAATTGCTGCAGTCCACAGGCTGTAGGTAGACTCACAATGCCCTTAGGGAAGCAATTCCAAGATTTTGACAGAGTGACAGTGAAGGAATGGTGACATATTTCCAAGTCAGGATGCTGAGTTGAAATAGGTTGGACATAGGACACTACCCTGAGGAACTCTGCAGAGATGCCCTGGAGCTGAGATGACTGACATCCAACAACAACTATCTTCCTATATGCCATATATGACTCCAACCAGCGGAGAGTTTACCCCCTGACACCCACTGATTCCAGTTTTTTTTAGGGCTCCTTGATGCTACTCAGTTGAATGAAGCCTGATGTCAAGGGTTGTCACTTTTTACTCGCCTCTGGAATTCAGCTGTTTTGTCCATGTTTAAACCAAAGCTGTAATGAGGCCAGGAGCTGAGTGGCCCTGGCGGAACCCCAACTGGGCGTCACTGAGCAGGTTATTGCTGAGCAGGTGCTGCTTGAGAGCACTGTTGATGACACCTTCCATCATTTTACAAATGATCAAGTGTAAAGTGATGAGGCAGTTATTGGCTGGGTTGGATTTGTCCTGCTTTGTGTGTACAGAACATACCTGGATAATTTTCCACACTATCGAGCAGAAGCCAGTGTTCTGACAGTACTGGAACAGTTTGGCTAGGGGAGAGGCAAGTTCTGGAGCACAAGTCTTCAGTACTATTGCCAGAATGTTGTCAGGCCTATGCCCTATCCGGTGCCTCCAATCTTAATATCACGTGGAGTGAGTCAAATTGTCTGAAGACTGTTATTTGTAACGCTAAGGAGGCTAAGCTGAGTCATTCACTCAGCACTTCTGGCTAAGATTACTGCAAATACTTCAGCCTTATCTTTTACACTGATGTGTTAGGATCTTCCATCGAGTGAGTTGTTTAATTAACCACCACCTTTCGTGACCGGATGTGGCAGAACTGCAGAGCTTAGATCTGAGCTGTTGGTTGTAGGATCACTTAGCTCTGTCTATTACTTGCTGCATGCAAGTAGTTCTGTTTGGTAGCTTCACCAAGCTGACACCTCAATTTTAGGTATGGCTATTACTACTTCTGGTTACCTTCTGGCTTGACGGTAATCATATAATGCAAGATATGCCAGGCCATAAATTTGCAGATTGTGCTGGAGTACAATTCTGCTGCTGTAGCTGGCCGACTGCACCTCATGGATGCCCAGTCTCAAGTTGCTAGATCTATTTGAAATCTGTTCCATTTAGCATAGTAATAATGCCACACAACATGATGGAGGGTATTTTCATTGTTAAGGCAGGACTTGGTCTTCACTAGAACCATGCAGTGATCATTCTTACCAATACTGCTATGGACAGATGCATTTGCAGTTGGCAGATTTGTGAGGATGAGATCAAGTATGCTTTTCCCTCTTTTTGATTCCCTCACAACCTACTGCAGATCCACTCTAGCGGCTATATCCTGTAGGACCCAACCGGCTCAATAAATAGTGTTGTTGCCTAGCCACTCTTAGTGGTAGACATTGAAACACCCTCACTCAGGGTGCATTTTGCATCCTTGTCATTCTCAGTACTTCCTCCAAGTGTTGCTCAACATGGAGGAGTACTAATTCATCGCAGAGGGAGGGTGGTACTTGGTAATCAGCAGGTGGTTTCCTTGTCCATATTTAACCTGAAGACACAAGACCTCATGGGGTCCAGAGTCAAAGTTGAGGACTCCAAGGGTAACTACTTCCCAGTTGTATATTACTGTGCCATGACCTCTGCTGGGTCTGTCCTGCCAGTAGGACAGGACACATCAAAGGATGGTGATAGTGGTGTGTGCAACATTGCTTGTTAGCTATGGTTCCATGAGTAAAATTATGTTAGGCTGTTGATTGATTAGTTTGTGAGACAACTTTTCCGATATAGCCCCCAGATCTTACAAAGGAGGTCTTTGCAGGGTCGACAGGTCTGTTTCTGCCATTGTCTTTTCTAGTGCCCAGGTCGATGCCACATAATCCACCCTGTTATGTAGTTCTTTACCACAAACCTTTTTGGCAATCCGTGTACATCATAATAATCACATTATTCTCATCTTTATTACCGGTGTTGCTTAAACATGATTTACTTTTACAAAACCATGCTAATTTTCCTTAATCCACATTTGTCCAAATGATTGCAAGTCCTGGCCTGGATTTGTTTCCAAAAACTTTGTATCCAGTTTCAACCATAAGCAGGTTTTGGTTCCTGAGTTTATCTTTACACATTTTTTTGAATAAGAGTGCAAGATTTAAAATTCTCCAGTCCTCTGATTCTTCTGGAAAAAAGGTTGGTTGAAAAATTATGGCCAGTGCCCGTGCAATTTCCACACTTAATTTTCTCTGTAGCCTTGGATCCATCAGATGCTACCATGATAACTTAATAACTTCAAGGACAGCCATCTTTCTAAGGCTACTTTTTTTAAGAATCATTTTTAACCTGTTTATGTCTCATCACTCTCCTCTTGCCTGATGGCAACCGCCTTCTTCATTGGTCAATACAGATACAGTTACATCAGTGAGGTATCCACCTCCAAGAATAAATTCTTTTCTTGATCCATAATTATTCTCATTCGCAGCCACACAGCTTTGAGGGAATGTTAATCCTCATCCCTCTTGTAATTCATATGCCTCTAGAGATTCAGAGATTTCCTTTTTAAGTTTGCTGTCAGTGTCTTCTCATCTGTTTATCAATTCTTTCACTTCACCTCTGAGTGAAGTGCATCTCTTGTGTTGTATTATCAACATGACCTCTGTCCTAGGTTCCATTTCTTGGATTCACCTTATTCTCTATCTCATTTATCATACAGAAAGCTTTGCTTGTGTTTATCCTACCTCTAAGTGTCATGGGAATATGCATCAGCTGTTCCTGATCCATTTTCTCTTTAAAGCCAGTTCATTGTTCAATTGCAGTTTTGACTGTCAATATTTCATAAGTGAGCCAGAGCCAGATCTCATCTCGCTGAAATTGGCCTTCTCCCAATGATTATTTCTTACTCTAGATTGCACCTCGACCTTTTCTGTAGCTAAAGTAGACCTACAATACTATGGCCATTGACCACTAAATGTTCTCCTAAGGACACTGGAGCCAAGTAATTTCCTGGAACCAGGTCCAGCACTGCCTCTTCCCTCTTTAGCCTGGAAACATATTATTCCA
Organism: Ginglymostoma cirratum; assembly: GCA_024137785.1. Classification (NCBI taxonomy): domain Eukaryota; kingdom Metazoa; phylum Chordata; class Chondrichthyes; order Orectolobiformes; family Ginglymostomatidae; genus Ginglymostoma; species Ginglymostoma cirratum. The sequence goes on from JAHRHZ010000087.1 coordinate 25,327,696, forward strand.
AAATATTCTTAGCACATTCCAGAAACTCTTCTCCCTTCCCTGTCCTGAACACTATTACTGCCTGATGTGTTAGAATAATTAAAGACTCCCATTATAATTAAACCAACATTGTTGTACATTTGTATTTTTCTTGAAAATTCGATTCTCTATATCTTTCCCATGAAACAGAGGCCCATGGAATGCAATCTGTCACATGGTGATACTTTTCTTTAATCTCTGGGCAAGATTCTGTCGCTGACTATCTTGGCCCTATTCTCTCTCTACCACTTTCATGTTTTGCTTCATCTACACTGCCACCTCTCCTCCTTTCTTTTCTTTTTTTTGCTCTATAAGCAACTTATATCCAGTTCTGCCCTTCTGGTAGCTTTTCAAGTGTAGCCTCATCAAAGGAGCACAGGAAATAATCAGATCTTTTCTCTCTGCTCCTGAAGACACCGACTCATGTTGTAATGCAAGTCCCCAGATACCAGCCATCTGCACAACTGAGCTGAACATTGAAAGTTATCAAACACTGGAGCCCTCACAGCTGAGCCCAGGTTTGCTTTCCTCATAAGCAAACTTTCTGGTGGGGTCGTGATTATCATTTAGCACCTTGCCTCGGTATTTCTCACTATTTAAATTAGACTTCTGTAGCTAATTTATGAAGACCCAGACGTTAAGTCTGATTTCTCCCCACAGATGCTGCCAGACCTGCTGACCTTCTCCAGCAATTTCTGTTTGAGTTTCTGATTCCCAGCATCTGCAGTTCTGTCGGTTTTCATTCTGTAGCTAAAAGTAACACACCCACTGACCAAGGCCCTGACTACAGAATCAATACAGACTCTGGATGAACCTGGGACTTTTCTGGACTTTATGACTCATTTCCTCAGAATGAGCTGTACTTACAAAGAATTGGAATAATGCTTCCTGACTCTTTAATTAAAGGTCAGCACATTATTATATTGTCTCTGCCCTGCACTTTATTTGAGCTTGGCTCCCGCCAAAAAGGACCAGATCACAGAATTTAAAAAAATAAACTAACATGTCCCTGAAGGACATGAACTTTGGGTTCTCATCGAATCGGGCAACAAGGGCGAAGATCAGTTGGCCTATTATGTCTGTTCCAATTCTTTCAAAAAGGACTCAATGTTTACCAAGCCTTGCGTTCAGAGCCAAGAAGGGAAGTTACAAACCATGAAAGTAGATGTTCAGGTTTCCTGCCCAGTAGTCACCTTGATTGACAAACTGGCTGCCTATCAGCCAGGAGAGTCTGTGACACAAGGCTTCGAACGGGATCAGGATATGGCATGGGGGAATGATGGTGATAAGTGATCGCAGGGGTACCAGAGGATGTTGGTGATTTTAGGTGCATGAATGCACCAATCACAGTGAAGATGATGACTAGGAGGTGAATGGCCCAAAACCAACAGAATTGCCATTGACCCTCCTGTTCAATTTGATCCAGAGGGAGTGCTGTAAAGGTTATTACATTATAGATTTAACATTTCACACGTCCTTTTTTCTGACGCTTTCACAAAGCTTGGGAATCTTGGTAAATTCAGTCAGAGAAAAAAAGTTTGTCTAAATGGAATTATTCAGTCCCCTAAAAAAAAACTGCCAAAGATCAGCCTGCTGCCACACAGCTGATCAATTATCTGCCTGTCAATTCCATGATGTTAAATTAATTAATTAATTAATTGAATTAATATTCATGTTAAATTTAAAAGCTCAATGTGGGCTGGGTTCAAGATTGAAATCTTACTAAGGTCACAAAAACTAAAGACTTCACTACCAAAGATATTTTTCCCTCCCCACCCTTATCTGCCTTCCAGAGGGACCATTCTCTCTGTGACTCCCTTGTCTGCTCCACACTCCCCACTAGCCTCACCACCCCTGGCACCTTTCTCTGCAACCACAGGAGGTGCTACACCTGACCCTACATCTCCCCCCTCACCTCCATCCCAGGCCCCAAGAAAACCTTCCACATTAAACAGATGTCCACCTGCACATCCGCTAATGTGGTATATTGTATCCGCTGTGGCCTCTTCTACATTGGGGAAACCAAGTGGAGACTCGGAGACCGCTTTGCGGAGCACCTACACTCAGTTTGTGACAAACAACACCACCTCCTGGTCGGAAACCACTTCAACTCCCCTTCCCACTCCTTGGATGACATGTCCATCCTAAGCCTCCTCCAGTGCCACAACAATGCCACCTGAAGGCTGGAGGAACAGCACCTCATATTCTGCTTGGGAACCCTGCAACCCAATGGTCTCAACGTGGGCTTCACAAGCTTCAAAATCCCCCCTCCCCCTACCGCATCCCTAAACCAGCCCCTCTTATCCCTGTCTCCTTGATCTGTCCATCCTCCCTCCCACCTACCTGCCCCTCCGTCCTCACCCCTGACCAACCCCCATCCCAACTCCCTACTTACACTCACCTGTACTGGCTTCATCCCCGCCTCCTTGACCTGTCTGTCTTCTCTCCACCTATCTGCTCTTCTATCCACCTCCCCCTCTCTCTATTTATTTTAAAGCCTCCTTCCCCTCCCCCATTTCTGAAGAAGGGTCCAGACCCAAAACGTCAGCTTTCCTGCTCCTCTGATTCTGCCTGGCCTGCTGTGTTCATCCAGCTCCACACTTTGTTATCTCAGTCTTCGTGTCTGGTTGTGTGCATCATTCATAACAAAGTAAAAAGAAATTTGAAAATGCACATTGAGTAAGTTTGGGTGGAAATTGAGAATAATAGGAGAAACAAGTCACTAGGGTGAGTGGTCTCCAGGCCCAATTACAGTAACCATAATGGAGAATGAAGAGTACAAGAACAAATATTGGGCGCTTGTGATAAAGGGATGCAATAATTATGGGTAACTTTAATCTACAGAAAGACTGGAATAATCTGATTGGCAGCTATAGCCTCAATGAAGAGTTCATAGAATGTTTTTGAGATAGTTCCCTAAAGAGGCACATTTTGGAACTGAGCAGACAGCAATTTATATCGCACTTAGTATTGTCTACTATAACAGGGTTGTGTAGCCGCAACCACAATATGATTAATTTTACAAGATAACAAGGTGTGGAGCTGGATGAACACAGCAGGCCAAGCAGCATCAGAGGAGCAGGAAAGCTTGACGTTTCGGGTCTAAACCCTTCATCAGAAATGGGGGAGGGGAAGAGGGTTCTGAAATAAATAGGAACAGAGGGGGAGGCTGATAGAAGATGGATAGAGGAGAGGATAGGTGGAGAGGAGACAGACAAGTCAAAGAGGCGGGGATGGAGCCAGTAAAGGTGAGTGTAGGTGGGGAGGTAGGGAGGAGATAGGTCAGTCCAGGGAGGACGGACAGGTCAAGGGGGCGGGATGAGGTTGGTAGATAGGAGACAGGTGTGCGGCTTGAGGTGGGAGGAGGAGATGAGCTGGGCTGGTTTTGGGATGCAGTTGGGGGAGGGGAGATTTTGAAGCTTGTGAAATCCACATTGATACCATTGGGCTGCAGGGTGCCCAGGCTGAATATGATTTGCTGTTCCTGCAGCCTTCGGGTGGCATCATTGTGGCACTGCAGGAGGCCCAGGATGGACATGTCCTCTGTGGAATGGGAGGGGGAGTTGAAATGGTTCGCGACTGGGAGGTGCAATTGTTTATTGCGAACCAAGTGTAGGTGTTCTGCAAGACGACCCCCAAGCCACCGTTTGGTTTCCCCAATGTAGAGGAGGCCACAACGGTTACAGCGGATGCAGTATACCACATTGGCAGATGTGCAGGTGAACATCTGCTTGATGTGGAAAGTCTTCTTGGGGCCTGGGATTGAGGTGAGGGAGGTGGTGTGGGGGCAGGTGTAGCACTTCCTGCGGTTACAAGGAAAATTGCCAGGTGTGGTGGGGCTGGAGGGGAGTGTGGAGCGGACAAGGGACTCATGGAGAGAGTTGTCCCTCTGGAAAGCAGATAAGGGTGGGGAGGGAAAAATGTCTTTGGTGGTGGGGTCGGATTGCAGATGGCGGATGTGTCGGAGGATGATGTGTTGGATCTGGAGGTTGGTGGGATGGTACGTGAGGATGAGGGGGATTCTTTTTTGGTTGTTATTGCAGGGACGAAGAAGTGTGAGGGAGGAGTTGCGGGAAATGCGGGAGACACGGTCGAGGACGTTCTCGACCACTGCGGTGGGGAAGTTGCAGTCCTTGAAGAATGAGGACATCTGAGATGTACGGGAGTGGAATGCCTCATCCTGGGAGCAGATGCGGCGGAGGCAAAGGAATTGGGAATAGGGGATGGCATTTTTGCAGGAAGGTGGGTGGGAGGAGGTGTATTCTAGGTAGCTGTGGGAGTCGGTGGGATTGAAATGGATGTCGGTTTCTAGGTGGTTACCCGAGATGGAGACAGAGAGGTCCAGGAAGGAGAGAGAGGTGTTAGAGATGGTCCAGGTGAACTTAAGGTTGGGGTGGAAGGTGTTGGTGAAGTGGATGAACTGTTCGAGCTCCTCATGGGAGCACGAGGCAGCGCCAAGACAGTCAATGAAATGGAGGAAGAGGTGCGGTGTAGGTACGGAAGAGGGATTGTTCCTACAACCTACAAAGAGGCAGGCATAGCTTGGGCCCATGCGGGTACCCATGGCCACCCCCTTTGTCTGTAGGAAGTGGGAGGAATTGAAAGAGAAGTTGTTGAGGGTGAGGACGAGTTCGGCTAAGCGGATGAGGGTGTCGGTGGAGGGGGATTGGTCAGTTCTGCGGGACAGGAAGAAGCGAAGGGCCTTTACATTTGATTTGAAAGGGAGGAGATAGGGTCATATATTGAACCTAAATAAGTGCAACCGAATACTTATGAAAACGCAAGTAAACTGACATAATAGACTCAGGACAGATGAATAGATACGCTGTGGCAGATATTTTAGGGGACATTTCAGAATACACAGAATAATCGTACTTCCAGTATAAAAATCAATCCTAAATGGACGACCTAACATCCATGGTTAACTAAAGAACTTAGAGAAAGTATCAAACTTAAAGAAAAAGCATCTAAGTACATAAAGATGAGTGGCAGATCAGATTGCTGGCGAGAATGTAAAGTAAATCAGAGAATGATTAATGGGTTAATCAGGAGAAATAAATTAAAACATGAGAACAAGTGAGGTAGGAATGTAAAAATGGATAGCAATCATTTCTACAGATAACTAAAAAGGGACAGAGTTATAAATGTGAGTTTGCCTTCTAGAGAGTGAGAATGGGGTGTTAATAATAGATATAGGAATGGAGGATAAAATGAACAAATATTTCGCTTTGTTTTCACTTTAGACGATACAAAAAATCCATTTGAGTAATAGCTGTAAATCAGGAAGTGGAATGAAAGAGGAAGTCAGCAAAATTACAATCATTTTGGGAGTAAGACAAGCAAACAGATGGATCTGCAGGATGACAAATCTCTACATCCTGCTATGTTTCACCCTAGGGTCTTAAAAGAAGAGTCTAACGTGCTGATAGATGCATTAGTGTTCATTTTCCAAAGTTTCCTAGATTCCATTGGATTAGAAAGTAGCAGATATAACCCTTCTATTCAAGAAGGGTGTTAAGCAGAAAACAGGAAACTATAGACCAGTTAGCTTGATGTCTGTTAAAGAGTTCAATGTTAAAATCAATCATTAAAGATATTATGGCTGCTCACTTCGAAAAACACAAAGTAATCGGGAGGAATTAGCCTGGTTTTGCCAAATGGAAATCATAAATAATGACATTATTGGAGTTCTTTGAGGGAGTGAAACAAACTATGGATTAAGGAGAACGTGTAGATATGCCATACTTGGATTTGCAGAAGGTATTTGATAAGATGCCACATCAAATGATGCTGCAAAAAAATTGAAGCCAGTGATGTAGAGAGTAACATATTAACATGGATGGAACATTTGCTGTGATAAGTGGAGACCTGCAGGCGCATGTGTTGGATCCTCAACTTTTTACAATTTGCATCAATGTCTGAGATGAGGGAATGTTATGGATCACTGGAGTAGTGTACTGGAAATAAAGCACCTTTATCCCCGCAGTCATCACACACTTTCAAGATTTTATCGATTTATGCAAAATTTCCCAATTTACCAATCTGATCAACACAGATTAACAAAGTGCAGACCAGGCAAGAATTTCCATTTATTACAAATAAATTCTAACCACAACTATAAACTGCAAACGTGCAACTGCGCTATTTAGAGCTCTACAGCCCTCCTAACAATCTTGCATGCACATGTACAGAAAGACACAAACAAATGAGAAAAGTGGTCGTAAGGGTGGAGGGAAGAAACTGCAAAAGCATGTCAATAACCCCAATCTACATGGTTTGATGCGACAATCATTTTTCCAGGACTGCTGGTCTTTCATCTCTCTTCTCCAGGTCCTTTTTACCCAGGAGGCATTGTTCATTAACAGTAAAGTCTGTTAGTTACTATTTAAAACCACAGTTTACAGCAACTGGTGAGGGAAAATAAACTTTCTACAAGCTTTAGGTGCTTTACTGGAGAGAAAGACAAAACCCCCTTCTCTTCAGAGGCCGAAAGACTACCCCAAGCATCGTTCATACCCACAAGTTGTTCAGTTACATGGCAGCCAATCAGATAATTCTTGTCAGATTATTGTCCTTTGTCATCCACAACTGATCACAATTTCACAAATCAACAGTTACTTGTTGTCCACCAAATGCCACTTAGTCCATACCCTGGGGGTGCAAACCCATCTGCAAACAGTGTCCCCTTCATAGCAACAACATAAGCATGACCTGCAGTCAGTTTCAGTAACTTGCTTTTAAAAAGAGCAACAATTCCTTCCACAAGCTTTGCTTTTAAAACAGTGCTTTTCCCATTTCAAGCCACAAACAAAAATACAGAAAAATAAAGAGATTCATTTCTATGATTTCTGTCCTAAGAAATGGCATGGAGGCAAACGCTTCGGAAGAAGAGCTCAACATGGTGGCTCAGTGCTAGCAATGCTGCCTCACAGCACCAAGGACCTGGGTTTGATTCCAGCATCAGGTCGTTTGAAATCTGCACATTCTCCTCACGTCTGCATGGGTTTCCTCTGGGTGCTCCAGTTTCCTCCCACAGTCCAAAGATGTTCAGGTTAGGTGGATTAGCCATAATAAATTGTCCATAGTGTGCAGGGATGTCCTGGTTAGGTGGATCAGTCATGGGAAATACTGGGTTACAGGGTTAGGGTGGGACTGGGTCTGATGCTGTTCAGAGGGTTGGTGTGGACTGAATGGCCTGTAGGGATTTTATGATTCAATGATCTTTACAGTAATGAAGTAGCTAAATTTGCAGCAGATAGCAAGATAAATACGAATTTATATAACGAAGAAGATTTAACTAACTTTCAAACAGATATAGATAGTTTGAATGAGTGGGCAAAAGTCTAGCAGGTGGAATACAATTTGGGAAAATGTAAAGTTTTGCTTTGGCAGAATAAATTTAAAAATGAAATATGTTTGGGGAACTATGTTTAGGGAGGCAATGGCCTGGTGGTATTATCATTGGATTTTTAATCCAGAGACCCAGGTAATGTTCTGGGGACCTGGGTTCAAATCTGGCCATAGCATTTGGTGGAATTTGAATTCAACAAATCTCTGGAATTAAGAATCTAATTCATTGCTGTTTGTTGGGAAAAACCCATTTGGTTCACTAATGTCCTTTAGGGAAGCAAACTGCCATCCTTACCTGGTCTGGTCTACATAGGACTCCAGATCCATAGCAATATGGTTGACTCATAACTGCCTTCTGTGCAATAGGGATGGGCAATAAACACCTAGCCAGTGACACCATCATCCTGAGAATGAATAAAGGAAAAAAACAAAAACGAAAGTGATTGTCAAATTCCAGTGAGCAGAGAGATTTAGGTTTTCTGGCGCCTGCATCACAAAATGTTCATACACAATTGCAGCACAATCAATATGACAAATGGAATCTATCCCTGATTATGAAAGGAATTGAAAAGTGTTGAGATAAGGGTGTCCTGCTTCAGTTACAATGGGCATCAGTGAGACCACGTCACGAACAACGTGCGTAGCTTTTGTCTCCTTATTTAGGGAAGGATGTAAATGCATTGGATGCGACTCAGAGGAGATTTATTGGATCAAAACCTGGAATCAGTCGGAATGCATATTAAGACAGGTAGGACAGACTGGGCTTGTTTGTACTGGAGTTTAGAAGAGTGAGAGATGACTTGATTTATGCATATAAGAATTACCTTGACAAGGTGGAGAGGGAAAGGATGTTTGCACTCGTTGGGTGAGTCCAGACTAGAGGGGACTTTTTTAAAACCAGAGGTTGCAATTTTGGAACAAAGATATGTAGAATTGTGTTTTTCTCTGAAAGGGTTATGTGATTTTGAAACTTTCTGACTCAGCAGGAGGAGGGCATGGAGTCATTGAATACTTTTAAAGCAGAAGTAGATTCTTGTTGGGCAGTGGGGTCACCAGTGAAAGATGAGAATGTGGAAATTAAAACAAAAACGGACCAGCCATGATCTTGTTGAATGTGAAGCATACTCAAGGGGCTAAACAGTCTACATTTGTTCCTATTTTGTAATAAGACCATAAGACATAGGAGTGGAAGTAAGGCCATTCGGCCCATCGAGTCTACTCTGCCGTTTAATCATGGCTGATGGGCATTTCAACTGCACTCTCCCCGTAGCCCTTGATTCCTCGCGAGATAATTGTTTTAATGTTTTCATGCTATCTCCCTGCCTCCTGACCAATCCAAAATATTTCCACTCCAATTGTTTTTCCTTTGCTAGTACCGCTCTGTTCCTTTATCAGGTAAATAAACCAACTGCTTTTTGAGCCTCACTGTTGAAGCAGCTTCTATTACAGTTTCAAGCATTACACTCAACATCAGAAAAACTGTGCTTTTGCTTTTGAAGCCCGAAAGTAACGAGAGCAATTTTCAAACTTTACACTCCTAATGGGCTCTCCAAGATTGTGTTTCCCCGATGGGAAATTTAATTCTATTTTGTACTGCAGCCAATTTTTAAATGGTCTGAGCTGTGTTCACCAGAATGTCTGTGACCCATTTATTCAGTTGGTGGAAATCCACACAAAGAAATTACAAGTCATTACTAAACGTTATCTTCTTAAGATACAGTTATTTCACCATTACATTTTCGTTTCAACAAGTGGACTGCCATAGTCCCAATAAATGTCATAATTGGACTCGTTGAACACAAACCTGTTTCCAAATTATTTGGGAGGATTTCAGGGAATCAGTTCTGACAGCAAGAAATCCACTGTATCACAAAGTATTTTATGTGTGTATAAATTACATGCAATTACATGCAGAAAGACAAAAGGTTTTTCCTTCCCCATGTCATTATTCTTAATCACATTTTACCTGATTTCTATCATTGCTTACAGAAAGTTAATTTTATTGAAAAACCACAGGCATTCTTCACTAATGTGTTAATGGGCAAGTTTCCACTGCATTAAAATTATGGAGCTAAATCAGATGAAAGTGTTCACAAAGCAGAATGAGACCACATCCCCTGAGGTGTTACACTTACCTTTGATCCATTGTCATTCAGGTTCTGCTGAATCCATTGTCAGGCTGAAGTTATTGGCATGGAATTGTACAGGACCTGAAAACTGACCTGGAGTTCAAATTGCAGAATTACCCACTGCCTCATGCAGTTAGTACTTAAAGTATGACTTTGTCAGTTGATTTTAATGATTCTAGTGTGGACAAATAAGTGGCTGATTGTTTAGATCACCAGAAAAAAGTCAGTCAAACAAATTGCCCATGTCATGTGGGTACAGATGACAGCCATGCTCATTGACTGGCCTTTCACTGAAAAGACTTGTCCAATGCTAGAACCAATGAGGGTAGATGAAACAAGAGAACCAACAGGTTTTGTACCACTGAACTCTTCCTACTGTTTACTTTCCTAAATTGAACAACAAGATATCTTGCATAAAAGATTGTTTCAGGGGCTTAACCCATCCACCTGAAACCTGTGTGTGGAACTTACAAGCTGTTCTGCTCTTTATGGTTCCAATCTCTTGTGTGACTGAGCCTGTCTCACTCTTAGTGGCCTGCTCTCGGTCAATTGGAGATCTCCTCCATGTGCATACCTTCATTCAGTCTTAAAAAGCTTGATCCAGAAAATCAATTGCATACAATGCCAGAGATGGGCACACACACATAACAGAGATAATGCCACATCAAATGATGCTGCAAAAAATTGAAGCCAGTGATGTAGAGAGTAACATATTAACATGGATGGAACATTTGCTGTGATAAGTGGAGACCTGCAGGGGCATGTGTTGGATCCTCAACTTTTTACAATTTGCATCAATGTCTGAGATGAGGGAATGTTATGGATCACTGGAGTAGTGTACTGGAAATAAAGCACCTTTATCCCCGCAGTCATCACACACTTTCAAGATTTTATCGATTTATGCAAAATTTCCCAATTTACCAATCTGATCAACACAGATTAACAAAGTGCAGACCAGGCAAGAATTTCCATTTATTACAAATAAATTCTAACCACAACTATAAACTGCAAACGTGCAACTGCGCTATTTAAAGCTCTACAGCCCTCCTAACAATCTTCATATTAAGATTATAATATGAAGCCATTGGCAAAGATGTGACCCAAAAGCATTAACTGCAAGCCTTAAGGCTTAAATGAACCTTCATCCATTTGGAGCTACCCTATAAGTTAATTATTCAGGAAAATGAAGACCCATTATATCTGTTCTCCCATGAACCAAGACAACCAGGAGCCTTGGCTTAGTATTATTGGCATTGCCAATTCAACCTCGTCTAGTTACTTAAGCCCAACATAAAGTGCATCTAACAATTCATCTCAGGCAATCATGGCAGTCAGGAAGTGATAACGCACTCAGAAATTCTTTTCCAGAACTCATGAGACAAGGGTCAACTCAGTCCCAGTGGGCTTCTATTGCAAATGAACAAACAACGTTATTAACAAAGAGCCGCAGACTATTTACTAAACAGTGACAGAAAATAATAGCAAACCAGATGTGAAAACTCTATTTGTACTAATTTTTCAGAGTGTCTGTGGTCTGATTCAGATAGTGTGGCATGCATGTTTAGCAAAACTCAAACAGCTGCTCTCACATAGGAATCACAGCTGGATTAGACATATTATCTGAAGAAATGTGGTGATCAGACTTTAGTAAAAAGAAGATTATGTTGGAGGATGTATAATCCATCGTACAAATTTCCACGGTAGGCAGAGTAGTAATTCCTTTGCATCAAGGTCTTCATAAGGTTGAGTCTCAGATCAGTCTCCGTCACAACTGACCTGTGTAGCTACGGAATCTATTTCCATTTCTTTCTGCAAGGGCATAGCAAAGGACCCCAGCACTTGACTGCCCCACTTCTCCTATTCAATCATGCAAAAACAGACCCTTCGACACCCCAACAATCTTCTCAGCAACAACTTGACTGATGATGCATCAATATTCCATTGGCAAGGATGACAATCATCGTGAATGTATGAGAGCTCAGGGTATGCCTTTATAGCCACAAGTCTTGTTTACCCTTCACAGTGCAAGAATTGTATCCAATTACTTCAGCTTGGCGCTGACATGGTGACATTAGTTTGTGCAGCTCGTAAAGAACTTGAACATTCAAGTTGTGGAACCACCTCTCAGATGGTATTGAATCTTTGGAATTCTTTACAGCAGAGAGCTATTGAGGCTGGTTTAAGTATATTCAAGGCTGAGTTATTTAGATTTTTAATCAGTTAAATATTAAGGGTTTGGGGAAATAAGGCAAAAAAGTAGAACTGAGGATCACCAGAGCAGCCTGCACAATATTCACTCCCTCAATCAGACATCAATTACCAATGACCTAGAGGCTGCCCCCGCATTGAAATGACAAAGTGCCACAGGGAAGAGTGAACATGAATTTCACATTGTAGCATGTTTGCTGGCAGCTAGATCACTTAAGGTTCTCTACTGGTACTGGGATGGGAAGATCGTCTATGACCTTCATTGTGCTGGAGACAGGAAGACACTGGGATATAGGCGTGCTAACCTCCAATTTCATCAGAGAGAGCAGAATACTCTATCAATTGTTATATTCAAACACCAAGAGTACGTTAGAGAAACGTCACAAAATTATAAGGAAAGATCAGAAAAATTTGAGCCTGAAAAAGTAGAGTCTGAGAGGTAACCTTATGAGAGTTCATTGAGAAAAGATAATGTCAGTAAGGTAGATGCTGAAAATGTCTTCAAAGGAAACTGGGACGTTCTAATGAGAAATATGGTAATTTGGGACTGATTGCAGAATGTTCTCCACACCAAGTGATCAGGATGTGCAAAGAACTCTGGGCAAAGTAACAGTAAAATCCTTAGAATGAGGTCAGAAGTAATTAGACACTGAAATGAGACAGGTATGGAATGACATGCTTGACCTAATCATTGTGTGAAAAATCACAGGCCAAAAACTGTTATATTCCTGAAAATGGATGCAGGGATCATAATGTAGAATTAAACTCTGCCAATTGCTACTGAGGCAAGCAGCCCACAAACTTTGTGCTGCCCTCTGATTTAAATGATTGTATTCTGCAGATTGCTTTCTGTATACTATTGAGGATTGTCAGCCTGGAGTTGATGGTGGTGGTGGTGCTGGTGAGGAAGGTAATGATTGAGATGCTGTAAAACCATAAAAACTTACACAAAAGCTTTGAAACTGGCATAAGGCGTCAGATAAATCATGGATGTACATGGGTAGGGATTAGACCGGGGGAAGAAGACTGAGTCAAGGTAGGAGGAGATGAGTTCTGTGGGGCATGAGCAGGCTGAAACAATGGGTCTACCTGGACAGTCCTGTTTGTGGATTTTTGGCCGGAGGTAGAAACGAGCTGTGCGGGCTTGGGGGACTATTAGCTTGGAAGCGGATAGGGGAGATCGCAGATGAAATGAGATCCGTAACCGTAGTGGATACTATGGCCTGATGTGCCATGGTGGCACATCCCCACCTACCACCACCATCCTCCGCTTGGCTGAGCTTGTCCTCACCCTCAACAACTTCTCTTTCAACTCCTCATTTTCTTCAGGTAAGAGGGGTTGCTATGGGTAGCCGCATGGGCCCTAGTTATGCCTGTCTCTTTGTGGGGTATGTGGAACATTCCTTGTTCCAGTCCTATTCCGGCCCCCACCCACAACTCTTTCTCTGATACATCGATGAGATCATCGGTGCTGCTTCCCTCTCTCATCTAGAATTTAGAAACTTCATCAATTTCGCCTCCAATTTCCACTCTGCCCTCACTTTCACCTGGTCTCTCTGACTCCTCCCTTCCCTTACTCGACACTTCTGTTTCCATTTCTGGGGATACACTGGCCACTAATATCCATTACAAACCCACCGACTCCCACAGCTACCTGGACTATACATCCTCACACTCCACTTCCTGCAAAGACTCCATCCCATTCTCTCAGTTCCTCTGTCTCCGTCGCATATGTTCAGATGAGGCTAACTTTGACAAGGGAGCTTCTGAAATATCCACATTCTTCCTCAACCGAGGATTCCCCAACTCCGTTGTCGACAGGGACCTCAATTGGGTCCAACCCATCTCCCACACTTCCACCGTCACCCCTTCTCTTCCCTCCCGCAACAACAATAGGGTTCCCCTTATCCTCACCTACCATCCCACCAGCATCCACATCCAGAAGATCATCGGATGCCATTTCCACCACCTCCGGCAAGATGCCACCTCCAGACACATATTCCCCTCTCCTCCCTTGTCCGCAGGGACCATTCCCTCTGGGACACCCTAATGCATACTTCCTTCACTCCCAACACCTCCCCACAGGCCTACGGCACCTTCCTCTGTAACCAGCGAAGGTGCAACACCTGCACATTTACCTCCTCTCTCCCCACTATCCAAGGGCTGAAACATACCTTCCAGGTGAAGGAACACTTCACCTGCACTCCCAAGGATCTAGTCTACTGCATTCGCTGCTCACAATGTGGTCTCCTCTACATTTGGAAAAGGAAACATTTACGTTCTGCTCGCAAAAAAGACCCTGAACTACCTGTTGCCTGCCACTTCGATGCACCACCTTGCTTCCTGGCCAACATCTGTCTCCGGCTTGCTAGTGTTCCAGTGAAGCCCAGCGCAAGCTGGAGGAACAACACCTCATTTTCTGGTTGGGGACCGTACAGCCCTCTGGACTCAATATTGAGTTCAATAATTTTAGGACCTAAACTCTCCCATGTCCCAGCCCCCCACCTCACACACCAGGCCTTGTTACCATATAGTCTGCCACTACACACCCGCTGTTGTTAGTCACTAACAGTCCCCGTTAACAACTATTCACCCTCCCAGCCTAATCGTTAGCAACTCCTTTGTCTGTCCAACGGTCTCTCTCCCTTTGGGCTCTATCCTATCGTTTACTCCCTACCCCACCCACCTCCCTATTTTCTGCATATAAACTCACTTTTTCCCAGCCACCATCAGTTCTGAGGAAGGGTCACCGGACCCGAAACGTTAACTATGTTTTCTCCTCCACAGATGCTGCCAGACCTGCTGAACTTTTCCAGCAACTTTGTTTTTGTTCCTGATTTACAGCATCCGCAGATCTTTTGGTTTTTAACATTCTGGGGACCCGGGTTCAAATCCCGCCACAGCAGATGGTGGAATTTGAATTCAATAAAATATCTGGAATTAAGGGTCTAATGATGACCACGAATCCATTATCAATTGTCGGAAAAAACATCTGGTTCACTAATGTCTTTCAGGGAAGGAAACTGCCATCTTTACCTGGTCTGGCCTACATGTGACTCCAGATCTGCAGGCTTGCAGTTGACTTTGAACTGCCCTCTGAGCAATTAGTGATGGACAATAAATGCTGTCTTGCCAGCGACGTCCTCATCCTGTTAACAAATAAAAAAAACAGCTTCGAATGAACCTTTACTTCTTCAGGGGGAGGTGCACTTTGACTGATGTAGGTGCTGCTATTTTGTGAAATGAGTTTAACTTGAGAAAGACACAAGTAATGACAAATGTGATAAGGGGACGCCAAGACTTTTGGTGCTCAATTAGAATGTTTGGTGCCTCAATAACAAATGTAGAGAAATGCCAGAGGAGACCATGAAGACAGACTTGGCAAAGGCAGTGAACCAAACCCCAATGGTGGTCAATTTCAGAAGTCTAACTCTTAGAACCAGGAAGAAGTGCTACAAGGTGACTTCGTGAACCTACGTTTAAATATTAAGTATCACTAACTGCTCTGCTATTCATAATGTCACTTCCGCATCACTGACCAGTAAACAGTCTCTATATCATTCCTGCAGACAATGTCACATTGCAGCATGGGTTACGATGCAATGCTCATGAAGCCTGATCCTTGATTTATCTTAATGAAAGGACATAATATATTCAGCTCTCCTGATATGTAGAGGCTCAGTGATCTCTCTAATACAATAGTGGATGACAAACTTAGAGATGTTGCAAAGATCACATACTCCAGTCTGTAAGGAATTAAATGTGTAAAGGTCACCTTCACAGCCATAGGCAGTACTGTCATTTCTGTGCTCTGAGGATGCAAATGTGGCAGATGTCAGTTAAGACGTCTTATAGATATCTCTGAAATATTTCCAATGGGAAAGCAGAAGCAGTTCAAACAAGGCTGTTACATAGGTATAGCAAGTCCATCCAAGGTCAGGACAAGAAAAATAATACTGGGGATTTTAAGAAAAGCGATGTAACACAACTCTTTTGTATCTCTCTTCATAGTCGAAAATGCAGAATATATCCAGGAAATCGAGAGGAATCAGGGTCTGATGAGAATAGAAACTGCAAGTAGTTAGTTTTTAAAAAGAAAATAAATTCTGAGGGTTTTGATGGGGCCGCGTCAAGACGTCTAAATCTGATGGTCTAAACCTTATGTTCTAAAAGAGGCAGCCACAGAGATCGTAGAAGCATTAGTTTTGATCTCCCATAATCTCCTAAACTCTAGAATGGTCCCTGTAGACTGGGAGTTAGCAAAGGTCACTCTACCATTCAAGAAATGAGAGTGAGAGAAAACAGAGTGCTGCCCAGATATCCTGACATCAGTATGATATTGTCCAAGATGCTCAATGCTGTTGGTGCACAAATGTATAACATTACACATTGCATCTGGAATGAGGGGCTTGTATTCGAATTTGCCCCAGATTTTGAGAGCCTGTGGTCAAGAGTAACAGGGGGTTCTGAGCTGGCTGCAGGAGTGTTGGGAAAGTTTACCAGAATTTTATCTCCAAATTGGCCAAATCAAAGGGCTGGCAATTTGGAGGCCACAGCCACATTACTAGGAGAAGTTGACCCCCTTAGGGGGCTCAGAGACCTCTGAAGATCATCAAGGTGAAAGCTTTAAGAGGTAATTCAATTAGATTTCAGAATGTCTGAGGGAGAAGGCCATACCAGTCATAGGGTACACCCATTAGAACATAAGAAATAGGAGCCAGGAGTGGGTTATTCAACCCCATTCTTTGGGATCATTGGGGATCTTTGGGACCATGTGTTTCCTCCTTCGTGTCTCCTCCGTGGGACGCAGGCTTCGGACACATGGCCCTTAGCAAAACGTTAGTGATTCTTCCAAATTAATTTAAGCAGATCATCACCTTGGTAAACATCTCCAAACACCTGTATAAGGAAGTCTCCCTCATATAGTTCCCTGCCTTTTTACTTAGCTAAGGTATTTGTTGACTAGTTCTTTCAGGAAGGAAATCTGCCATCCTGATGAGATTTCTCCTTCATATATCATCAGATCTACAGCGATACGGCTGGATCTTAACTGTCCTCTGACTGGTATGCCACTCAGTCCAAGGACAATTGGGGATGTGCAACAAATGCTGCCTTTGATTCATGTTTATTGCACATTCTCTAGATTTGTCTGTTGTCCCCAAATGCACAAGCTCACACTTCACTGACCTTCATTTTCTATTTTCTGTGCCAAAAACCAAACTACTGATATAATTCTAGAGTCAACAGATATCCTTTTCATTACTATATATCCAACTATTATATAATCTGCAACTTTGCACACAATGTCTCCTACATTGAAGTCCAAACCATTTATACATACAACAAAAAGCAAGGGACCTAACTCTGAGCTATACAAAATGCCATGGGCAACTGCTTCTTCGTCACAAAAATATTTTTTTTTAAACCATGATCATTTCTTTCCTCAATCCTTCAAATTTTTCAATTTTAATTTCAACTCACCACATTCACTATATCCCATCAGCTTTTATTTTTCAGGCTGGTCTGCCATACAGAACTTTGCCAAATGCCTTACCAAAATCCATATGGCCACTGTCCTGTCCTCATCAGACTTCTTTATTACATCCTTAAAAAAGTTCAATTACATTCATATGATGTGATATATCTGAACAAAACCATGCTGACTATCTCTGATTAATCTATGCCTTTCTAAGTGACTTTTCTATCCTGTCATTCCAAATTGATTTTAATAATTTTCCCACCACCCAGGTCAGACTGACTGGCCTGTAGTTATTTAACCTTTCCTTGCACAATTTTTGAACAAAGGTATGACATTCACGGAGCTCTAATCCTTTGGTTTCCCCACCTGTATCTAGGGAGGGTTGAAAAACGATTCTCGCAGTAACTGTTAGTTCCTCCCACACTTCCTGTAACAGTCTCAGACACAGTCCATTGAGCTCTAATGATTTATTCACCTTCAAGGATGTCAGTCCTTCTTAACATAAGAACGAGGATGGCAGCAGCTCATTGAGAGTGTATCCTGGCCACTATGAAAATGCTTCTTCACAGCAACATGCTCTATGGCCTCTTCAACCATTTGTTCACATAAATCATTATCAGCAAATCACTAACCTCACCACATTATTATTGCTGCGCTTGGGGCACCTCACACCACTTCAGTTTTTTACCACTTACATTTGGATCTCGGGGACACCTATGAATTGTCTGCATCTGCCTCAGGAAAGCTCTGCACTCAGGGAAACACATCCATCTCAGACATCTACACAGGATACCATCTTACGGTTCTTAGTTTACTATCTTAATGCCAACTCACTGACGTCAGCAGTAATTTCCAGCATGACAACCTCTGTGTGTGTCACATTTCTTTCTTAGCCCATGTGTTCTTTAGTGCAGTTACAAGCTGTCAGTGTGGCTTGCATTGATTTCTAGCGTAGTGGGAGAGAAAGGCAGCTTCTGATGGTGGGGAGCAGTGAATATTTAATATATTAGTCAGATAGGGGGAGGACATGTTACTGTACAGCACTGTGCTATGAAACATCAGACCTGCAGGCATTTTTCATCGGTTTATGTGGCAAATGACTGCATGTGCTTCACTTTACATGAAGGTTAAAGGGCATCAATCCTTCATGGAGTGATGGGGGACAACAGTCATCAGGGACTCTTCTGATTATGCTACAGAGAATTGGCTAAGTCAATCCAGGACTTCGTCCAATCAGAGTCTGGTGATCCATGTCTTTGCCAACTGGGGTTTGGACCATGGTTAGTGCTGCAGATCAAGTACAAGGTGTCCAGTGATTGCAGGTACATCAGTGAATATTGCAGAGTGGGTTCTCAACAAAAAGACTGTCCTACCAAATTAGTCTAAGAGAAGAATCTGTGGTCAGTCGTGGGGCTTGAACAGTAATAGTCAGTGTATGATCTGATTTGCCGGCACAATCCACAATAGATACTGTGGTAGGCATTTCAACCATCAGCAGGATAGTTGTCCTGGATGTGGCAATACTTATGTTAGTACAATAAATAAACTTAGGCAACACCGGTCTGAAAATTCAATTTACTTTTGTTGCAGCTCTTTGTATCTAATTGCATGGCAATCAAAATCACTAGGTGATTCCGGTATAAACTGTTGTGTACTTCACCCAACATGTCATGCTACAAGTGGTCCCTCTAAAATTGAGACTGAGACATTTGTACCATCGGGTAACATGCCATGGTAATGTGATGAAAATGATATCATGAGTATATCTCTTAAAGTTATATTACATACTATCTGTGAGACAGAATACAATATCCTCTTATCTAAAGAAAATATGAATTCCAAACATATACACATGGTTGAACATAAACACACAATGTCAATCAAACAAGCAGGTAAAACAGAGTTAACAAGCTTTGAAATTTAAACGTTGATATCATGTTTTGGTGTTTTAGTAAATTGTCTTGGTCTGGTGATCACACACCAACCTAAAGAAGCACATTATTCTCGTTTGCTGTTTCTTAACCACTAGAATGCCCTACTGCTGTCATCACTGTGCAATCAGAGTTTTCTTCCTCACTCTTTGTGTCCTCAATTGACACATTCCACGAGAAAGTGGATAACAGTCTTTCCCACCACAGCTACCCTCGAGGACAATTGGCCTGTATGAAGGATGTGACAGGAAGGACTTTTCTCACCACAAGTCATGATTCCTTTTGTGCTTTTTTTCAAGATCTGGTGGTGAGATATTTTGCCAAATGACTTTCATGTTCTGTTCAAGGAGCCATCCGACAGAATCCCCCATCTGCTGTTATGTTATGCATTGGCCACTGCCTGATGGATTTGTGGCCAAAAGACTTTCTTTTGCATACACTTGTCCAAGAGAGACAGCTTGGGATTGTATGGTTCAACTACTTGAAACGTTCAAAGGCAAAATGCCCAGACACATCTTCATAACACCATATCAGAGATAAAAAGGTACTGCAGATGCTGGAGAATCCGAGATAACAAGCATGGGGCTGGATGAACACAGCAGGTCAAGCAGCATCAT
>JAHRHZ010000087.1:25347827-25366574 GCA_024137785.1 Ginglymostoma cirratum
ATGATGCTGCTTGACCTGCTGTGTTCATCCAGCCCCATGCTTGTTATTTCATAACACCGTAGACAGGAAGAATCTCTGTATGCAGGGACACTAGGCGTTTGCATACTGAGGGTTTCCATACAGCCTGAAGTAACTGCACACAAAGTTGAACAAGACCCTGCATTTCCCATGGCTAATCCAAATGTTGGGCATGTTTCCTCTCATTGTCTACAAATTTGTACATTGTGTTCCTATGAACATGGCGTATCTTTGACTTACCAAGAAGGAGGAAGGTTAATTGGGTGACTTATGGTGCAGGAGTGAGGAATAGGCCAGGGCAACAAAAAAAATACTTTGCACATGATGACTGAGTCCTTATTTGCAGAGGAGAGGCAGCACCAGTCTCACACACACACATTTCTTTTTGGAACATGGCTACTCATTCTTTCCAGTATCTAGCACACTGCTGGTCTCTCCAAACCAAAGGAAGAAAGGATTGGTCAGTCCAGTTCATAAAGAACTTGGCCTCACTCTTGCCTCAATTGACTTTGGCTCCTGAGGTCAGTACGAACTGGATGCAGATGCTAACCTGTCTGTGCAAAGACAGGGAATCTGAGCAAAAGAAAGTGTTGTTGTCCATCGAGAGGGAGACGTTTTACCTAAGTGTTCCACTCTTTGAAAAATTCCCCCCTTTTACGTTCACATCTTTGGACTCAGCAAAATATTACATAAAACATACATAAAGGACAGGGGAGAGAGAGACAGCAGGTCTGCCTGACTCCAGATTTGTTTGGAAAGCTTTCTGTTTTTGACCCATTGACTAAAACTGTGCTACTTACATTATAGAATCATAGAATCCCTCCAGTGTGGAAATAGACCATTCAGCCCATCGAGTCCACACCAACCTTCAGAAGAGCATCCTACCTAGACCCACACCACCGCCCCCCACCACCTTATCCCTGTAGCCTTGCATTTTCCATGATTAATCAATCTATCCTGCACATCCTTGGACACTATGGGCAATTTAGCATGACAAATCCACTCAGCCTGCACATCTTTGGACTGTGGGCGGAAAATGGAGCACCAAGAGTAAACCAATACAGACACAGGGAGAATGTGCAAACTCCACACAGAGAGCTGCCCAAAGGTGGAATTGAACCTGGGTCACTGGCACTGTGAGGCAGCAGTGCACAACTGCCCAAAATGAACACCTGGGTTGGGACATGAAACCTGTGCCCTCAGATTGCAATGTTGATACTCTACCCAAATGAGCCAGGCTCTACCCAGGCTCCAAAGTTGTGTAAATCATTGTCAGCCAATCACGTTATTACTTAGCTCAGTTTCTCTAATTCAATGCTTCATTCAAAATGCCTGTCTAAGGGCTTCACCTCACCCCCTCCTCTATGTTCTGCTTACTGCCTGTCTTGGGAACAACTTCTCACTTTGTAAGATAAGAAGACATCAATTTTAGACTGAGATGAAGAGATGTGTCTTCACTCATTGTGTCATAAATCTTTGAAATTGAAAAACTGTGGATCCTTAATTACTGACAATATTGAAGACTATGACTAATGGAATTTCAGACACTAAGGTATTCTTGGAAAACAAGGTTAATCAGGAATATGGAGTTGAACTTGAAACCATGATCTCATTAATGGTATGAGGGCTTGACAGGTTGTATTAATGACCCTTGTGAAATAACTCCACAGAGGCCGCTATCCCATCAGCAAGTCAACTTTTACTTACATGTGGGAAATTCTTGACTCTCACCCAACTTCCTCAGAGCCAGCTTCCAGAGAGAACTGAGCCTTGATATCCTGTTTATATCTGTCAGCCAGGGGTCCCTGATTGGACCAGGTTAACATCAGCAATCAGGGAACTCATGTTCTACGAGGTTCACCTGGCTCACCTTCTTCACAATCACTACACCTTGCTCTAGTTGCTTATGCGCTTTTGAAAAAGTATTAATGCTGGTCGCAGTACCATTGTAGGAACATAGTTCAATGTGTGTGATTTCAATGACATACTACCTGACATTTTTACACGAAGGATTAACACATTTCATTTCCAGCTTATGGTTCAAAGTTCCACTTAAGATGTTGAAATCTAGTTATCGGAATGGAAATTTCAGATTCAATTAGTAGCAAATGTTGGTTAAGTCATAGGTCTGTGTAGCAAGCCAGAATTCAAATCAAATGATGTACGTGAAACTGATCCAAGAATGTTCAGCAATCTGACATAAAAGGGTTTTCTGATCAGAAGTGGCTCTTTATTTATCTTTATGCTCAAAGCTGTTAAAGGTCAGGAATTATTGTTGGTAACACTTTTCCCATCACTTGCTGAGCTTTGCATAATCTTTAACAAGTACATTAAGGATGATGGTGCTGCTTTATCACAATGTAGGCTATTTTTCTGCATTCACAGTCGTCAAATTTAGTATTGCAAGGATGAAATTACTTCCTACACATGCTAAACTTGAAGAGTACATCAAGGACAAAGGCCTCTTCCAGCATTATTTTGGTGTTACATTGAGCTCTGAATAGATTTTGGGGAAATTGATATTCCCATCTCATTGGGGAACAAACTAACTTTGCGCCAACTATGCAATAACAATGTAAATACTGCAGACACCTATCTCTCATCTCTATTTGACTGCTCCAACATTCACGTATGTTATAGGAGTATCACTGTCACTGACTCTTCTTAAATACCCCACTCTTAATATAGTTCATGTATATAATATAGTTCCACTGAAGAGTAAGTTCTGAGAAATAATTCTTATGTTATATCTTTGCTCCTGTTACTACAGATATGGAGATGCTGGTGTTGGACTCGAGTGGACAAAGTCACATGACACCAGGTTATAGTCCAACAGGTTTATTTAAAATCACGAGCTTTTGCACTGCTGCTCCTTCCTCCTTCACCTGATGAAGGAGCAGTGTTATGAAAGCTTGTGATTATAAATAAACCTGTTGGACTATAACCTGGTGTCGTGTGAATTCTGACCATATTACTAACAGCAGTGATTTATGCCATTTCCATTGACAGTGGCAATTTAGTTTTTATCGGGGTCATGTAGACTAAGATTATTTCCTTTATTCAATCAAAGGGAGCTTCTTAATTAATCTCTATCCTCACTTGGTCATTATGATGGAACTTCTTAAAAACAAGCAAGAACAGGAGATTTAATTTGCAGCGTTCTCATATCAGCCTTAATAATAGGACAAAATCAAAGTAAGGGACTTGCTTAGCCTCTATACCTGAAAGGAACAATATTATTCATTCATGAAATGTGGGCATTACTGGTGAGGCCATCATATATTGCCCATCTCTAATTACCCTTTGGAAGGTGATGGTGAATAGCTATCTTGAACTACTGGAGTCATCGAGGCTTGGAACAGCCCACATTCACAAAAATTGACGTATGACATGTGCCAGCCTTGAAGAAACTTCAGGAATATCTTCTGTCCAGTTGCAGTATGTGTCTGCACTTCAGTGCTACACTGGCAACTAACATTGTAACGCTGCAGTAAGGATACTGTGCACTCTGGAAAACACACCCAGCTCATGGACTGGACCAGGCTGCTTCTCCGGACTCTTCACCCACTGTCATAGCGTTGACTCACTCTGATTCTGTCTGAATGCTCACAGGACCCATGCCCTGCATTGCCTTGCCTTGCCTTTTATGCACTCTCCCCTTCAGCCAGAGTTACCAGGCTCATATTATTCTGTCTTGCCTTGGTACTGAGTGCAGTCACAAAGCCAGGAAGCTTATTATGGTCGTCAGCAAGCATCAGTCAAGTCAAGGGGAATGGCCTTACTCAGGAGGTCTTGGCACAGTAAGTCAAGGGCAGCCTCCAATACCAGTCCAGGGCTTGGAGATAATCAGCCACTCAAGGTGGTCAGAGTTGGAATACTGTCTATCTAAGAGGTAATGAGCTAAAGATCAGGCATCTCACTGCCAATCTTGACTCTTGTGTCTATTGTGGGCTGTTTCCTCCTAGAATGAGAGAGACGCAGGTTTTAATACAGATGGAAATGGATGGCATAGCATTGACTTTTGGTGCAGGTGGTGGGGGGGTTTGTCCCGTGCAAGTGCATAGTCAGCACAGATGGTGTGCAGTATGGGTGGTGTCAGGGGTGGGGCAGGTAACAGTGAGCAAGGAAAGGTATTGTAGTCAGTAGTCAGACTGGTAGGGCATGAATCTTGTTGGGAGGTAGGTACAGTAGCAAAGGCAGAGTGAACGTGAGGTATCAGAAAGTGGATGATGGAACTAATACTGGTGGAGTGAGAAGGACATTGACTTTTTTCCTAGAGTGCTTAGCATTCCTAAAAACGGCTGAGATTGCTTTAACCTGGGTAGCAACTACTGACCAGGCTGGCATGCTTTGATGTAGTATCCACCACTGCTAGTTCTGGGCGAAGAGGATGTTCCCGTCCCTACAGTAATTTTCTTAATTAAAATGAGACTTGAGAATTTTTTTTGGTTTTTAAGCTTTTAAAGCACAGTTGAAGATTACCAGGATTGAGGTGTCCACCAAAAGCAATTAGAATGTATTTGAATAGAAACCTGTTGCAGCCACCAGGGTGCCATTGTGGAGAATGACCAACCCCTCCCTTCACTGGGTGACTCGTGGTCAGAGTCCTAGCCATTAATAAGTTGCAAGAGGGTAATTGGATCTCAAAAAGCCAACTGAGGAATTACCTCCCCTCAACTAATCTGATTCTAGGGGGCTTCCTCTAAATGCCCAGTTCCCTACCTTCAAACTGCAAATGTCTGAAATGTCTCACAGGCTAGGACATGCTGGCACACTGTTGTATTTGGTGTTGTCAGGAAATTCAGGGCCTATATGGTACTGGTACAACCTCGGCCAGAGATCAAAATTCTGTCCATGTTCCCTGGATTACTATTCTCTAAGCAATTCAGACACCACATTAACGAACCTCTATTCCAGAACAACCTACCTGCATCCACCACTGAAAATGGATGCCAGCTGATCTCTTTAATTGTGTAGGTTAATCACAATTTACATTCTAGGCTGCAGATCCAAATGCTGTTGACATATGTATGCTCCAGGACATCCACGGTGACAAATTCGCATTAATCTTGGAAGATGGTAGCAACAATGGAATGATTGCTTGGCATATTGGCATAATGTAAGCAGTCAATGTGCTGCCATAACCTCAGCAAATTGGGTAATTGACAAATATTACAAAAATACATTTCATTAAATTTTCTTGAGCAAAGCTATAACACTAGCAGAGTGCTTATACTGTTGGATAGTGCATGACTATAAAAAAAGTGTTTTTTTATCATTTGGTTATTTCTGCACAGGAATGCAATGTCAACTTGCCACATTTGAGCATTTAATGAGGGTAAATTGTCTTACTTGAGATAGTGAGGAGTTTGATTACCAAATCACATAACAAATTGACCATGTTTGCTCTATTCTAAATTAAAAATGGATTAAATGCTTATGCAAAATTATAGGTTTAATATTTTAATAGAATTCAGCTTAGTATTTTAACTTTTTCTCATTTTGAGTTTGTTTCAGGGAGCACTCTGGAGGCTGGAGAATGAGGCTGACTTTGGCCAGAACAGTGTTTGCCAAGTCAGTTGCTGATTCCCTATAGTTCCCTGTTTGTGTTTACTTAAAAGCTGGGAAGCTAGCTGGTTGGTATACATCATGGTATACATAGGGCTATTAAGGAAAGGCAAGTAAACAGAGTTCAGGTACAGGGAAGCCTTGACCTGAATAGAATACTGAAGTAGGCTCCAGCTGGTCAGGGCAGGGGAGTCATTCCGAATAGTTTGATTCGAAAATAGTGGATTTGTCTCTAAAAAACTGAGTAATCTATCCCAAAACACAGGGGAGTAATTTGGGGAATATGGGGTGAAAGCAGGAAAATGGCTTTGAAATAGAGAAACTGGCCATAATCATATTGAATGGCAAGCTAAGCACAAAGGGTCTCCTCCTGCATTTAGTTTCGATGTTTTATGAAATGCTATGGCCCTTTTCCTGCAGGCCTCAAGGAGTACTATAAAACAGCCTACTTTTGTCTTCCAAGATAACAAGCATGGGGCTGGATGAACACAGCAGGTCAAGCAGCATCATAGGAGCAGGAAAACTCGACGTTTCGGGCCTAAACCCTATCTATCTCTGATACTTTTGTCTTCCATTCTGCTTGAAATAAACACCAGTTTTCCATTTGCCTTCTTAATCACTTGCTGAACCTGTGTGCTAACTTTGTGATTCATGTACTAGAGCACTCATACCCCTCTATATCTCTCAGTTCTGCAGTTTTTCAGTTCTACAAACTCTAACCATTTAAATAGTATATTGCTCTTTTATTCTTCCTGCCAAAGTAGCCAAGTCCTTATTTTCCCCAATTGTACTACATCTGCTAACTTTTTGGCCAGTCAGTAACCAGTCTATATGTCTTTAGAAGTCACTAACGCAGATTGTATATAATTGACATTCTTAATTGATCCCTGTGGTGCTACATTTATTGCAGTTTGCTAACCCAAGAAAGACCTATTTGTTTTTACTGTGTTACTTCCTACTGGTTAATTAATTCATTATCCATCCTATTTCTTAGGCCATGTGCTTGTGTCGTTTGTAAGTAACCTTTGATATGGTGCCGTAAATGCCTTTGGAAATCCAAGCCCACCTTCCTTGTCCTCAAAATCCCAAAGAAAATTAGTTAAATCTAATTTTGTTTTCACAAAGCCATGTTAATGCTGCCTGATCACATTATGATGATCAGAACATCCCGCTATAACTACCTTAACATGGGTTCTTATAATTTCCCTGTGAATAACTGGCTTCCAGTTTTCTGCTTTCTGTGGCCCTCATTATTGAATGAAGCTCAAATATCAGCTATTTTTCAATGCACTTTTATCTTTCTAGAAGCTAACTAATTTTCGAAATCTTTCATACTTTCACTATGTCTGCAACGACTTCTTTTAGGACATTAGGATGCAGACCATCTGGTCCTGGGACCATGTTAGAGTTTAGATCTAACAGTTTTCTCAGCACCTTTTCCTTGATGATGGTGATGGTTTTAAGTACTGTCTTCTCTTTAACCATTTCATTTCCAAGTGTCTTTGAGAGGATTTTGCAAGTCTTGAAGGTAGACACAAAGTCACTGTTCAATCCTCTGATTTCCTTATTTTCCATTCTCAGTTCCCAGACTTGTCCTCTCTCAAGAGGGCCAACACCAGTTTTCTCTTCTATTTAAATAATAATAAAATTTCTCACAACAGGCTTTCTTTCATACCCTTCTCTCTCTCCCTTATTTTTAGTTATTCCTTGTTGTTTCTTAAAATCAAACCAATCTTCTGAACTACCACTAACCTTCACAAAATCATGCAGTCTTCCTTTCAGTTTGATGCTAAACTTAACTTTTGCATTCAACTGTGAATGATATGTATCTCTCAAAGTATTTTCTTTTTATCCACCAGGATGAATCTTTACTGAGTTATGAAAATGTATTTTAAGTCTTCTACTGCAAATCCACAGTCCTACCTTTTAAACTTGTTTTCCTTTTTACTTTAGGCAGCTCAACCTTCATATTTTTGTACCTACCTTTGTTTAAGGTTAAAATTAGGCTGCGGCCAACTTTTCTCCGCTTCACACTGAAAATAAAATTCCATCGTGTTATGATCATCTGAAAGCTCCTGTACCACAAGATTATTATTTAAATTAATCTCATTGCACATGACCAGATTTCAAATAGCCTTCTTCCTGTTTGGCTTAAGAATATACCGCCTGAAGAAATTGTCCCAGGAACACTCTGCAAACTTATTTTTTTGAAGCAGTGCATTCCAGTTAGATTCACCAAACTATATTTAATTTAAAGTCACACATAATTATTGAAATATCTTTCTGATATGTCACATGTATTTATTTCTACATACTTTGTCCTGCATAACTACTGTTAGGGGCCTATAAACAACTCCCACAAGTAACCTCTGGCATTTTATTTTTTATTTGTACTTCAGCTTACTCTACATCTTGGTCCTTTGAGCAAAATTAATCTCTCACTTCTGTACCATGGAGAAAAAACATAGAAGCTAGGGAACTCTGGGAAATACATAGTGATGTCTTGAAAAAAGTCCACATTACAGGAGAGGAGGTACTGAAGGTCTTAAAATGCAAAAAAGATAGATAAATCTGCAGGACCTGATCAAGTGTATCCCAGGACATTGTGGGAAGCAAAGGGAGAAATTGGGCACCCTAGTAGAGATATTTGTATCATCGACAGCCATAGGTGAGGTGCCAGAAGACTGGAGGGTGGTTAATGTTATGGGTAAGTTGTTGGAGGGGATTCTGAAAGAAAGGATCTACATGCATTTGGAAAGGCAAGGACTAATTAACGATAGTCATCATGGCTTTTTGCATGGGAAATCGTGTCTCGCAAATTTGATTGAGTTTTTTGAAGACCAACAAGGTAGATGAAGGCAGAGCAGTAGACATTGTCTACATTGACTTTAGCAATTCCTTCAAGAAGGTTCCGCATAGTGGAAAGTTTAGATCACGTGAGATCCAGGGAGAGTTAGCCAATTGGATACAAAATTGGCTTGACAGTAAGGAACGCAGGGTGGTGCTTGTTGTTTAGACTGGAGGCCTGTGACCAGCGGTGTGCTGCAAGGATCAGCACTGGGTCCACTGTTGCTTGTTATTTACATGAGGAATTTGGATGAGAATATAGGAGGCACAGTTAGTAAGTTTGTGGATGACATGAAAATTGGTGGTATAGTCGATGGTAAAGAAGGTTATCTAAGAATGCAACTGAATCTTGGTCAACAGGGTAAGTGGGCCAAGGAATGGCAGATGGAGTCAGATAAATGTGAGGTACTGCATTTTGGTAAGACAAATCAGGGCAGGACTTACGTAGTTAGTAGTAGGACCCTGAGGAGTGTTGTCGAACACAGAGATCTAGAGGTGCAAGTACATAGTTCCTTGAAAGTAGCATCATAGGTAGACAGGGTGGTGAAATTGATGTTTGATAATTGATGTCTATAAAAAATATCTGAAAGCTTGCACCTGGCAAACTTTCAAATTTTCATAAAAACCACAAGAACTGCGGATGATGGAAGTGCAAAATAAAAACAGAAATCACTGGAGAAACTCAGAAGGTCTGGCAGCATCTGTGGAGTGAAAGCAGAGTTAACATTTTGAGTCCAGTGACCCTTCTTCAGTACAGATTGATTGTAGCTGGGAAAAGGTTGGTATATATTCCGAAACTGGTGTGAGGGCAGTGGCAAGGAGTAATTGATAGGTGGACATGGAGCCCAGAGAGTGATAACAACAGTTGGGCAGACAGAGGAGTGGATAATGGTCAGCCTGGGAGAATCAATAGCTGCCAATGGGGACCATTAGTAACTGACAATGGGCTGGTTATGGTAGCAGTCCATAAAATGACAAGGCCTGGTGTGTGGAGATTGGGAGAAGGGAAAAGGACCTCAGGCCCTAAGTTATTGAACTCGATGTTAAGTGCTGAAGGCTGTAGAGTCTCCAAAGTGGAAAATGAGTCTGAGCAAGAGTGAGGCAGAGGTGTTGGCCAGAGAACACAGTGCCTTTCGAGGCTGGTAAGATAGAGAGGAGGTGTAAATGTATCTGATCGCCAATGCCCATTACAAACCCACCAACTCCCACAGTTACCTAGAGTATACATCTTCGCATTCTGATTCCTGTAAAGACTGCATTCCATTCTTCCACTTTCTCTATCACTGTCGCATTGTGGGGATGTCACATTGGAGCTGAAGACCTTTGCCAATGAGGTGAATGGAAGGAGAGACACAATATTTCTTTGCAGGAGCTACAGGCCCTCAAGGAATACTTGTCAAAGGGAATGGGAACAAACAAAGAGATGATTCCCCTGACTCTGATCCTGAGACCCTGGGAAAAAGTTGGACGAACTTAAATGGCTGGTCAATATCAGTGAATGCATATTCAAAGGATATTTCATTCCCATGCACACCTTCAAACTCTCACCATGCCCAATGCACATTACTTTCATCAATTGAGCCTGCAACTGTATCTGCTAGTCAGGACTACACTGCCTGCAGATTTTCCACCTCACTCTCACACAGTGCCAATGATGGCAGCCTCACACTCATCACCTCATTGTTCCTCTTGCTACCAGGGTACAGCACTCCAACGTGCTACACAATCAATGACAATCTACCCCCGCTCTTGTAGGCCAGTGCTGCCTACAGTTGAAAGTAGGAAATCTAAACTAATGGAAATAGACAGACATTCATCCCTGAGCCAGATGCTGGAGATGATGCTGTGCATCTTGGGGCTACCAGTTGCAGAGTTTGTACCATCCAGTGTTGTGGATGGCATGCTGGCCGATGACAAGTTACTGTCTTATTCCCCACTTCACTTTCACCCTGTTATCTGGCATCATATGTAACCTGGTGATGTGTAATTTGGAGCACTTGCTATGCACTCCGCAATCACCTGCTCCGTCTTTCCAGCTGTCTCCTTCCCATTCCCGGCTTGAAGACATTCAAAACTGTCACCTGACCAGTCAAATAAGCTTCAGAAAAAAGACAGAAAGAGAATGAAATAATGCCACTGAGGAAGAAGTGATTGTGGTATAGTGAACTAGTAATCCAAAGATCACTGTTAGTGCTCTAGGGATTTGACAGAAGGTAGAATTTAAATTCAAATACTTTATAAAATTTTGGAATTCAAACCTAGTTTCAGTAACTGTGATGATGACATTATCAGTAGTTGTTGAATAATCCCATCTGGTTTGCTAATATCCTTTAGAAAGAGAGATGTGATACCCTTCTACAATTTGCCTATGCATGGCTTCACAGGTCGGCGCAACATTGAGGGCCGAAGGGCCTGTGCTGCACTGTAATGTTCTATGTCCTATGTTCTATGAATAGCTCCAGATGCACAGAAATGTGATTGGTTCCTAACTGTTCCCTGAAATTGTCCAGCAAGCCACTCATTTGAAGAGCAATTAAGGATAGGCAACAAATTCTGGCCTTGTCAGCAACATCCACATCCCATGAGTTTTCTTTTTTCAAAACACAGCATTTGATCTGACACTTGCAGCCACCAGCTCTAACATTTGAACTTGAGCGGGGAAGATGGAATTAGGCCTGAGATACAAATGGGTCGCAGCCAGGCCAGGGGCAAAACATAATTCATGTGCCAGCCTCTCTGAGGATGAAGTAGCACAGGGGTTTTGGTGCAGGAGACGAAGAGGTTGAAGGGCTGGCTTACGGAAGAATACTAATGAATATGCATTGGCAGACCTGACAGGCAGTCAAGTAGCATGAAAGAATCTTGCTCCAAAGTGGCAGAGAACATTTCTCAGAGTGTGGAACCCACAGCATGGAAGTAAAAGCCAAGCCCATGGTTGCACAAGCACTTCCAGTTGAGATTCAATATGGAGTGGCCATTGCCTCAGCTTCTATTGGTACATGGGCTTTAGTTAGGTATCAGAAAGAAAGAGATTAGAAAAGAGATGATTATGAGGAAATGTAATCAATGTGTCCAAAATCATGAATCTGGACAGAATATATAGGGGGAAGTAGTTACCTTTGGCAAAGGGTCAGGGAATAACTGGCATAGATGAAGGCAAAGGACCAAAATATGCCATTAGGTAACATTTTATTTTATGTGGCAATTAGTTAGGTACTGGAATGTACCTGATTTTAGAAATATTTTGTAGATTGCCGGCATTTTTGGTTAGGCTAGCATTAATTTCCCATCCCTAATTGCCCTGGACAAGATGAGGAGGAGATGCCTTCTTGAATGTCTTGAGTCCTTGAGGTGTCAGTGCCCCCACAATGCTGTTAAGAAGGCAGTTCCAGGGTTCTCACCCAGTGACAGTGCAAGTTTAAGCACATGAAAATAAAAGATTGAAGGGTTATGGGGAAAGAGAAGGAGTGCAACTAGATGCTTGCTGTTATAGAAAGTTGGCAGAGACTCAATGGCATGGATGGCTCCTTCTGCGCTCTAACTTCTACATGATCCTTGGTTCATGTTACATGTCCTCTGTCCTCACATTGTCAGATAGGAAAGGGAGGATAGTTACCATATGCACAGAGAGAGGTCTTTGTCCCCAAATGGCAGTCTTCAATTGTTCTTGGTGGTACAAAGTCTCTGGGAAGGTCAGATTGCTTTAGAATATTGTTGCTGGTTCCATGATAACTGTTTTTAATTAACAGATCCACTATATATGATATAATCCAAATACACATTGATGGCCTTCTAGATCTCACAGTTCATGTACCATGTCCCACTGACATGGAGTTCCTGCTGACACACATGGATGCGATGATCAAATCCTGCACATTTGAGAATATCAATGAAATTCAAGTGCCCATTCATTCCTCTTGTCCTTCCAGAGAGACAGCACAACAGTCACATCCTCATGGACAGGTCCTTTGTCACCTCCTGGTTGTATCAGTGAATGACATACTAGGGAGGTAGTGGAGATGTCAGCCAATTTTGCCTACGGAAATCCATAAACATAGACATTTCATGTAACTTTGAGCTCAACAGTCACTAGCAGCACTGTGCTCACCTTCAGGTGAGGTTTAAATGTAATGTATGTTTTTTAGGAGAACTTATATAAACAAAATGACTGTAGATGCAAAATCAATGGCTGTCAGAAGTAGAATTCTGAAATGCCACACCTGTACCCAATCAGGGAAATTTCAAACAGAAAGAAAATGCTTTGTCAGTAGAATGTTACACAGACTTGGTGACACCTAGCTCAATAGGAGGCCAGAGGCATCACATGACGAGAACAGCACTTGACAATTGAGTTCCAAACCATATTCTGCAACTTTCAAATAAGGAAATTAATCCTTTCATTGAATTTCCTGCTTCCGTCCAAGACTAGTACGGGATACAAGCCTCAGAATGTTTGATAAGGATGTGAAGAGGGGGATAAAAGGAGCAATTGGGAGCCCAAGCTCACTCTACTTTTTGCACATTCTTCAACAGCATCTCCAGAGAACACCTTCAACTTGTTAAGGATATGATATAGTAGTTCACTAATTAGCTACTTGTTAAGCTTGGGTCACCTCAGGTATTACACCTAGCATAGAAGAAAATATGAGAGGTGTTCTGAGAAAACCACATGGCCGATGAGGTCATTTGTAGAGAGCCATCCTCTACCTCTTTCTTTGGAAAACTTTTCATTGCAACCCCTAAACTTGTTTCAAACTGAGAAGCGCCGTGAAAATAGTCATCATGTATAGTGCAAACTATAAATACAAAAATACTCTGCCTTCCCCAAATGGGTGGACTCACCAAAAACTCTCCATAAACATGTGACTTTCACAAATTTCTCCATAGCAGAAGTAATTTGGATGCTTCTCACCCGAAAGTTTGTTGATATTCTCTTTAAATGGCACAAGTAGGTGTTCCATGCAATCGTATGCAGGCTTTTAGTACAATGAACCTGCACAGACCAATTTCGAAAGGTATGCCTCAAATCAGCAAAACAATTGGTTCACATCACTATCAGGCCTCACATTACACATTAGTGAGGAGGCAATGGCCTAGTGGTATTATCACTGCACTGTTAATCCAAAGACCCACAATAATGTTCTAGTGAACCCTGGGTTCAAATCCCACCACAGCAAATGGTGAAATTTGAATTCAATAAAAAAAAAAAAAAAAAATCTGGAATTAAGAGTCTAATGATGACCATGAATCCATTGTTGATTATTTGGAAAAACCCATCTGGTTCACTAATGTCCTTTAGGGAAGGAAACTGCCATCCTTACCTGGTCTGGCCTCCATATGACTCCAGACCCACAGTAATGTGGTTGACTCTTTAACTTGAGATGGCCAATAAATGTTGCCTCACCAGCAATGCTGTCATCCTCTGAATGAACAAAAAAAAACTCCATGACCATGAAAATATTTTACACCTTAGTTAGAGCTGGCCAATAACATTTTTTAAAATATCATTTTGACCCAAGTGATGATGATGAAGTGATCACCTTTTGCCAGGAAGCAGTGATAGTAAAGAAAGTTTTGAATTATGTTAGAATGATTGAGTAATTTGTAATTGTTTCAAAGGTGAAAGTTGTACAGTTGTGAAGATGGATTATCATTTTCTTATCATAAGAAGTCCATGTGACCTGGAGATTCCGACCTGGAAGCAGTATCGGCAACAGGAAGGACACAATAGAGAGCTGGAAGACAGTAAAGAAGGAGGAAGAAGCGATCAGCGTACAGATGCACCATTATGACCACAGATCATAACCTGGGTTACCTATGGACATATTGAACTTTTACTTCCAACATGTGTGTCTTTTTTTAAAGAGGACTGATACACCCAAGATGACTGTAGATGCAAATTCAGTGGATGTCAGAAGAGGAATTCTAGAATGTCAGATCTGTACAGAGTCAGGGAAATTTCAAACAGGAAAGGTAAAATGGAATAGATGAAAAGAATCTCAGTGTGTTGTGGTCACGTGACCCAGGACCTCCAGGATTGTTACAGAAGTATTTATACTTTTTCATGAGTATGGAAAAAAACTCAAAATGTGGAGGCCAATTTTCAACCAAAACTGGCCTCTGCAATTTGCAAACTGTAGAGCTGGAACAGACAGTATTCATTCAGCAAGGCCTTGGACAATCAACTTCCCATCGAAACCAGATAGGCCTGAAACTGCCTTGGCAAGTTCTAATGACCACACTGTTTCAGAATAAACTGTTGTTTACACTTCATCCAGTGAACTTGCTATGTTAGAAGAATGTTATGCAAACTTGGTGGTACCGCAGCTCAGTAGTCAGGCGGAGGCATAGAGTGAGGACAGCACTGGGTATTTAAAGGTTCTGTAACCTCCAAATATGGATAGTAATCACTTCATTGGATTTTCCTACCTATCCAATGCTAGTCTAAGACAACGGCCAACAAATCTTCACGAAGGGCACAAAGAGGGTGATATAAGGGACAGCCTGGAGCTGCTTTTGCACTTTCTTCAACAGTGTCTCCAGGGAGCACCTTCAACTGCCAGCTGAGCTGCACAGTATCCCCAGCTCCTTGTAGCTCATGGCACCCATCATTGTACTGAGCTGACCCAGAAAGACCACTTCGATGAGAAAATCCAAAGTTCGGAACCAGCCCTCGGTGAGAGGGGAAGCCCAAATTGATGACTGCAGATCGTGAAACATCAGCCAACCCTTGAAGACTGAGGAACAGCTTGGCCCAGCCTTAGTGAATGGGTTTTACCAGTCCTTTCAACAAATAGTTCAAATGCAGTGACAGAAAACTCTGGAATCCTTCAGAAATCCTTTGAAGTGTGTGTCAGAAGCCATTAGCTGGTGCAGATTTGAGACTGTTTACTTAGAGATTCAAGACTGTTTACTGAAGAGTCTGGTGAAAAGATCGAAAGAGTTTGATAGAGTTTCTTTAATAGAAGAGACAATAGTAGAGATTAATAAATGTTGCCTTTTCTTGACAAAATCAATAAAGTTGTGTTGGACCTTCCCCTGACACTTGTCTCCTTTGTCTATCTCTGTACACAACATGCCTGAGTTAAAAAGTGTTACTGCAAACTGGACGAAGTTAGTCATTGTACACGTACCCACTTTTCACTTTACAACAGTGATAGTGGCCTGACATCCCAGCAAGTAGTGTGCTGTACAGTTTACAGCTTGAAGCAGTCATTAAATACTCCTGTGATGCAGGTAGAGGAAGGGAAGATACATTCTACCACTCTGAGTGCTGTTAGCCAGCCACTGTCAAAAATAACACGGACAGTATAATTTCAATCAACAAGCAAGGCAAAGAATTTTAAAATCAATGATAACGTCACTGCTACTGGTAACATCTACTGCAATGGCCATAGCATTCTACTATCTACTGTTCATGAATAATTCAAAAACTAATCTGCGTTTTTGTTAACTTTTGTTTATTTAGGCTTACTTGTTATTCCTAATAGAAACATAGAAAATAGGAGCAGGAAGAGGCCATTCAACATAATCGTGACTGTTCATCCAACTAGTATCCTGTTCCTGCTTCCATTCCAAACCCTTTTATCCCATTAGCCCTAAGAACTCTTTTGCATCTCCTCCTTGAAAACATTCAGTGATTTGGCCTCAACTGCTTTTTGCGGCAGAGAATCCTTCAAATAATGGTAATTGGTTGTCAAATGCCTGTACAATATTTATGCAATCGTAACAAATCTAACGGAGCTGAAGTTTGTGGTGGTTGGGTGGGTCTCAAAGTGTAAGAGATAATGAGTAAAGCACAATATTTCAAACAGAAGGATAATCCAAGATAACACAATAACTTACAGGTTCCTCCCAACCAAGGCCCACTTTGTATTTTGCTGTTGTAGAGAGCAAGCGATTGTAAAAGGGAAGCACAAAGTTCGAAATGATGATACTTTTTTAAAAAATAGAAACATTTAGAATTTTTATTGGATTAATATATGATATTGTATTGCACTGCAATGTGATGATCATTTTGTCTTTAAATGAAGTATCAGCCTAAAATAAGAAAAGAACCTGCTGCTACCTCTGCGCTCTATTAATGTGTAAACCCAACAGGGCTGCTGATTTGAATTCCTTTTTGTTCACCTGATAAGGGAATTGACTGTCAATCAGTTGTGGTCAACATTTGATATAGAGTACAATTTTATCTTCAGAAAGATGAATGTGCAGCTTTACTTCCCTTAGTTTTTAACGAATATTTGGAGAATTAAAATCATAGATGGTTTTGCGGATAGCGAAAGGGCCACACCAGGCTCATTCTGCATTCTTAACAATACATCAGTTTTCAATTTCATGATGAGCCTGTCTTACTTGAGCAAAAGTACCTAATCAAGTTTCATAAAGTCTTGGAGTCATACTGCACAGAAACAGAGCCCTCAGTCCAATTTCTCCATGCTAAATAAGTTTCCCAAACTAAACTAGTCCCATTTCCCTGCATTTGGCCCATATTCCTCTGAACCTTTCCAATTCATATACCTATCCAAATGCCTTTTAATTGTAACTGTACTTGCATCTGTCACTTCTTCTGGCAGTTTATTCCACATATGAACCACTCTCTGTGTAAAAAAGTTGCACCTCAGCTCCCTTTTAAATCTTTCTCTTACACCTTAAAATTATGCCTTCTAGTTTTGAACACCCCTACCCTAGAAAAAAGACCTTTGCTGTTCACCTTATCTCTGCCTCTATTGATTTGATAAACTTCTTTTAGGTCGCTCCTCAACCTTCTATGTTCTAGGGGAAAGGTCCCAACCTATCCAATCTCTCATTATAATTCAAGCCCTCCAGTCTCGGTAACATCCTTGTAAATCCTTTCTGCACCTCCTCCAACTTAATAATACCCATCCAATAGCTGGATGACCAGAATTGTGCTCCAAAAGTAGCCTTACCAACATTCTGTACAACCACAACACAATGTCCCAACCCCAAAACATAGTGGTTTGAGCAATGAAGGCAAGCATGCTGAACAATTTCTTTACCACCCTCTGTCTTCTACCATCAAGGCAACGTTGTATCCAATCCAAGCTCCTCTGAATTCCACATGAGCGAACTTTACTAACCAGTCTACCATGCAAAACCTTGTCAAAGATTTTACTAAAGTCCACATAGACAACATCTACCACTCTGCCCTCATATATCTCCTTGGTCACATCCTCAAAAATCTCAAGCAAGTTTGTGAGACATGATTTCCCATGCGCAAAGTCATCCTGACTATCCCTAATCAGTCCTTGCCTCTCCAAATTCATTTAAATCCTGTCTTTCAGAAAACCCTCCAATAACTTATCCAGCATTAACGTCAGATTCACTGGTCTATAGTTCCAAGGCTTCTCTTTGCAACTGTTCTCAAATAAAGGTACAGCATTAAATGGTTCCAGATTTGCTAATGTTCTCCAGCATTTTGTGTTTTTATTCCAAGTCTCTGTTCAGATTTCCATCTTGCAACATCCATAAGCTTCAGCTTATCCAAAGTTTTGTAGCTTATAGTCTAATTCATATCAAGACCATTCGCCCATTTCCTTTTGATTGCTGACATACTCTCAGTCCACTAGCATTTAAAATTAAGAGTGAACATCCTGGTTTTCAATCCTTCTATGGCCTAACCCTCTCTATCTCTTTACCTCATATAGCCCTACAACTCTCCAATCCTCCACTTCTAGCTTTATGCGTTTTACAATATTTCATTGCCCAACCATCAATAAACATATTTGCAGCTGCCTGGGATGCACAAGGTGGGATCACATAGGGTTGGGGGTAATTTGTTAGCTTGGGTAGAGGATTGGTTAACTACCAGAAAATAGAGAGTTGGGTAAATAGGTCTTTTTCTGGTACATTGGTGCATTGCCATAGGGTATGATCATTGGACCACAACTATTTACAACCTATATTCATGACATGGACGCAGGAATAGAAAACACCATATAGTCAGATTTGCAGATGACTTTAAAAGGTGGGAAGGTAAGTTGCAATAAAGAAACAAGTAATTTACAAATGGAAATAGATAGATTAGATGATGTGCCAAATTCTGGCAGATGGACTTTAATGTGGGTAAGTGCGAGGTTATCCATTTTGGTCAGAAGAATGAAAAGGCAATTTATTATCTAAATGGAGAGAAATTTCAGAGTGCTTCCGTGCAGATCAATTTGGGTGTCCTTGTGCATGAATTGCAGAAAACTCATATGGAGGAACCGAGATGACAAGCATGGGGCTGGATGAACACAGCAAGTCAAGCAGCATCATAGGAGCAGGAAAACTTGACGTTTCGGGCCTAAACCC
>JAHRHZ010000087.1:25366974-25403222 GCA_024137785.1 Ginglymostoma cirratum
GGGTTTAGGCCCGAAACGTCAAGTTTTCCTGCTCCTATGATGCTGCTTGACTTGCTGTGTTCATCCAGCCCCATGCTTGTTATCTCGGATTCTCCAGCATCTGCAGTACCTTTTATCTCATATGGAGGAACAGCAGCTAATAAGGAAGGCAAACAGAATTTTGGCATTTACTGCTTAAAGAATGCAGTATAAAAGTAGGAAAGTGTTCTTGCGACACCACACAGCATTAGTATGACCACAACTGGAGTATGGTGTACAATTTTGGTCCTTTTACTCAAGGAGAGATGTAACTGTATTGGAGACAGCTCAGAAGATGTTCATTAAATTGATTCCAAAGATGAGGGGTTAGAACATAGAACAGTACAACACAGGAGCAGGTCTTTCAGCCCACCACGTCTGTGCCAACCATGAAGTCTTTGTAAACTAATCCCATCTGCCTGCGTATGATCTGTATCCCTATATTCCTGTCCTGTTCATATATCCATTTAAATGCATTTTAAACATTGTCTTATGAAGTGAGATGAAGCAGATTCGGCCCACACTCCCTCGAGTTTGAGAGAATGGGAAGGGATCTAATTGATCTAAATAAGATGCTAAAGGGGATGGACAAAATTGACATAGAGAGGGTGTTTCCTCCAGTGAGACAGCCTAGAATGAGGGGTCATAGTTTTAGGGTAAGGGGTAGCAGATGTCAAAACAGAGATGAGGAGAAATTCCTTCTTTCAAATGATCGTAAATCTGTGGAATTCATTACCCCATAGTGCAGTGAATACTGAGAGATTGAGTAAATTTAAGGAGGAGATAGAAAGATTTTTATTTAGCAATGGGTTAAAAGATTATGGGAAGCAGGCAGGAAAATGGAGTTGAAGCCGAGGTGAGCTCAGCGTTTGAACTTATTGAATAGTGGAGCAGGCTCGAGGGGCTGAATTGCCTAATCCTGCTCCTAGTTCTTATGCTGTTATGTATCTAAGCTCTGGAATGCCCTCCTTTAATTATCTTCTCCAGTCCATCACACACTCCTTCTTTAAGTTGCTGCTTCAGATCAGATTAACTATCGCAGTATCTCCTTATATAGCATGGTGTCAAATTGTGTCTGGTACTGCTCCAGTGAGTAATCTTAAGATACTTCTACCGTGTTAAAAATAATTTAAAAGTCCATGTTGATGTCGTAGCTCTCTACTTAAATTTCCATGACTGTGCTGGAGGAGAAACTGTACAAAAAGGACTTGAGCCTCATCTTCTTGATTAATGAGGGGATCAAGGATTATGGGGAGAAGGCAGGAGAATGGGGTGACCTCACAGTTCTCTGCTGGAACGTGATGACGAATGTAATACAATTCTGACTGGAAAAGATAGGGTAGATGAAGATAAATTACTTCTACTGGTTGATGATTTTAGAACTAGGGGGCATTGTTTAAACTTAGGGCCACTATACACAGGAGAGATGTTCGGAAACATTTCTACACACAAAGGGTGGTAGGGATTTGGAACTCTCTTCTACAAATGGCAGTTGATTCTGGATCAATTGTCAATTTTAATTCTGAGATACATACATTTTTGCTAACAAAGTTATTAAGGGAAATGGGTCGAAGGAGTTAAGCCACGATTCAGCCATTGACTGGTAGAACAGCCTTGAGGGGCTGAATGATCTATTCCTGTTCCGATTCCCTGTTTGGTTTATGAACATTTCCAACCAGTGTTGGTAACCCTGTGGAATGAGAAAAGTGGCATGTGTCAAGCCAGGAACTGCCTGAGGACAACCAGGAAGGAACCCAAGGAGTATATGTTCTTCCTGAGCCTCATTTACACCTCGATCTTGACACCCTCCAAGCAGCCCCTTACGATGGGATGTGCGGATCTTCTTCAGTTTCCTCACTGTCCTCTTTATTTGAGGAACCCTCTGCACCGCCATGCCTTTTGCAGCCCAGAACTCCCTACACGCAATGTCAGGATGTGTGAAATACAGGAGGCCATTAAAATCTGGAATACCCTTGCTGGGAGAGATTGAAGAGGCCTAACAAATGAGTACAAGCACTTGAAACCCATTTTGAAGATACAAATTGTCTACGGGATAGTCACACATGTTGTAGCATGACTCATGTTACATGTATTTATCTTTCTTATTTCAAGCACCAGCCACGTTTCTTCAGTAGGTAGCCCTTGTTGGCAAGTATTTATCCTTGTTTGCAGATAGACAGAGAGGTGGAGGGGGACGGAGTGATATAGCTGTAGCACCAGGAAGTGCGAGAGAATGTATCAGCCGTAACAGACACAGGCTAACTATCATTCACCAGGAGAATCCGCTCGCTGGTGGTCACGGAGAGTTTGGCCATTGAGGAAGTAAAATCTCTTCCATACAAACCATAAAAAATAGGAGCAAGAGTAAACAATTATGTCCTTCAAGCCTGCCATGCCATTCAACATAATCATGGCTGACCATCCAACTTAATACACTGTTCCTACTTTCTCCTCATATCCCTTGATCCCTTTAACCCCTTTACATTTAACTCCTTCTTGAAAGCACTCAATATTTTGGCTTTAAACACTTTCTG
Organism: Ginglymostoma cirratum; assembly: GCA_024137785.1. Taxonomy (NCBI): domain Eukaryota; kingdom Metazoa; phylum Chordata; class Chondrichthyes; order Orectolobiformes; family Ginglymostomatidae; genus Ginglymostoma; species Ginglymostoma cirratum. The sequence continues at coordinate 25,369,527 of JAHRHZ010000087.1, forward strand.
TGGCAATGAACTCTACAGGCTCGCTACACTGTGGGTGAAGAAATTTCTCCTCATCTCATTCCTAAATGGCCTACTTCATACCCTTAGGCTGTGATCAGTTAACGAAAGCCCCCGGGCTGGCTTGTGGAAGCCTTGATAGCCACGTGTTTGTAGTCTAGGAGACCTTGCACCTTGGCAATTGTGACTAGTCATTTGGTTCTCCTCGTCTGATGTTGCGTATAACATCAGAAATTGATGTACTGGTCGGCCCATCTGAAAGGGTATCAATTACTCTCTTGATAAAGTGACATGCAATTAGTCAGGAGATTCCACACATATCCACAGTCTGTCCCTAAAATGAACCTGAGGTGTAAAAATTCAATCCCACAATGACCTTGAGAGCTATTGGCATTGAACGCCCACCAATGCAATCAGAGACCACTTCTGTGATAATACTATGGCTTTAGGAGGTGCATTAGGTCCTGGTTTATTCTTTATGAAGGTGCCAAATGGTCTGCTTCAAAGCCGATAAGGTTTTTTTTTTGGGTACATTCTTTGGGTATTTTTCTAAATTCAGAACAATTGAAGCATCCTGAATGGGTGGGGTGAAGCTCCCACATGACCAGAATATTTGGCTTTAGTTTTTCTGTTGCAGTTGTTGGGGTCTTGAAGCTGGGTTTGGAAGCTGCAGTACATCTCTCCCTGCTATTGTATCTCACTTGAAGTTTTTCCTCCTGGACTGGAGAATTGCCTGTGAGATATCTATTGTACAAACTTTGCTTTTACCCAGGGAGTGTTCATGGGATGTTACTGTTTAGTAGTTGTATAATCTATCATCTTGTTAATTTTTCCAATTGAGTTAGGTCATTCCAATTTTTCTTTTGTCGTATTTTAACTACAGTATTTGACTAAAGTGTGTTTTGCTTCAAGACTGGCAGTTTGCCTAATCAGATTGCACTCAGAAAGCAAGGCCTGGTACTTGCCTTTGACAAAAGAAGTAGTCAAGGTCTCGCCCACCTTCTTAATATATCGTGAGGAGTTTGATCTGGTCCTTAACACTTTCTCATGCCAGCATGGCAAACCAATCAAAAATGGCCTCTTGGAACAGGCCCAGTTTTTAATAACAATGACATTCCTCTTTAACCAAATTCTCAGTCTCTCTCACACACACACACACACACACACACACACACACACACACACACACACAGAGTCTCTTTCTCTCTCTCTGTCACACAAACATATTATTCACCCTTTATTGTGTTAATCACTTTGTATTTCTTTCCTAATGAAAAATGTAGCGACGTTTTATGACCTTTTTTTCCCCATGTGCACCATGGATGGATGGACATGAAGAAGAATTTAGTACCCTACCTGAAGAACTGTATTGTGGGTAAAAGAACAGAAAGACATGATGGTAAAAGATACAGATGCCTGCCAAAAATCTTCAAAGTAGATAGGAAAAATGTTGGAGAACCGTGCTTGTTGTTTCTGTGGCCAAAGAGATAAAGGAGTTGGAGATTGACCCTCAGACAGCCACATCAGTTTTTTTTTTACACCAAGAAATCTGTTGATGGATTGTCTATCTGAGACAACATTGATTTGCGGGCCTTCGAAGCAACCAGTGCCATTATGAGTAAGTGCTATTGCCTAGTAGTTCAATAAAGGTGCCCACATTAGAACATTATCCAAGTTGTGCGATATTGATATCTGGTCCAGTACATTTAGACTTAAAAATTAGACTTTCATTGGCATTTTTTTTTGATATTGTTTATTCATGGCATATGGATGCCTCTGGCTTGGCCAGCATTTACTGCCTATCCTGAATTACCAAGAGGGCAGCTAAGAGTCAACCACATTGCTGTTGGTCTGTAGTTACGTGGAAACCAGACAAGGTAAAGATGGTAGATTTCCTTTCCTCACCGACATTAATGAACTAAATCAGTTCTAATAACAATCAACAGTGTTACAAGGCTACCATTGGGCTAGCTTTATATTCAATTCAAATTTCATCGTCAGCCATGATAGGATTGAAGCCCACGTCCCCAGGACATTAGCCTTGCGTTCTGAATTACTATTTCAGTAACATTATCACCACACCACTGCTTCACCAAAGTTTGCTCGATCTTTGTCTATGTAAGTTGCCCACTAGATACCATTATCTCCAGTCTTTTTGCAGTGTCTTCTGCAATCATCTTCCCTGTCGTCAGGAGGCTATTGCCGTCCTGATCTGCCTGCACACACCCCTTCCTCCTGGTCGGAGGAACCTCCTGCAGATGTGACAAGAATCCCATGTCATCTGGGCACTACTGGTCTAACTCCCTCCACCCGAAAAATAAATCAAGCCTTACTGCATGGCTTCTGAGTGGAACAATAACCACAACTACTGCCTTTAAACAGCTAGTGAGGCCTCAACACCCAGGCTCAAATATGCAGAAATCTGAACAATTAGTTTGAAAATCAGTTACTCATTCTATCATTGCAAGCAGTTTCCCCACTTTGCTTGCTGTAAGCTGTTCATAACTGTGGCCTGTTGTGATGAAATTGTCAATCAGACTGGGTTCTATTCTGTGCAGTTACCTCTCCACAGACCCCCACCTCTGTCATTAGCTCCTGACCAGAAACTATTGAAAGCTTATTCATAAAAAACATAAATCACTGAGATTTCAATGCAAATAAGCAGAATATTAGTTGCAGGTAGATGAGAATAATATTGTTCACACAAAATATCACTTAAACTCCTACCACACAGACCTGGAAGTTGTAATGGGCTGTATGTGATGAGAATGTGTTGAGGAACACAGAATGATTTTTATGTTACTTGTACAAATTGAGGTTCCAAGTCCTGAGGAAAATTCTTATTGTCTTCTCTTCACATCAGTTCACATTGTTCTTAGATCAAGATGACCTGCGATCGACCTAGAGTTCATACTTAGCATCTTACAGAATACAATCAATGCAGTGGGAGGAACAGAGTTGCAGGTTTCCTTCCTGTCTAATCACTCAAAGATTTTACAAGTTTCACATCAAGTTTTGTTAATGTTAGATTAATCACTTCTGTTTCAAATTAGACCCCAGGCTCACCATGTGATGAAAGGCTAGTTTTAGCTCAAAACCGCAAGCTTTCCCAGCAATAACATTTTCATGCACTTTTTAACGAATAAGTTTCTTTACTAATGCATTTTGTATACTTGTACATCTGTTACAGTTATGGAAAAATATACCACAGTCAACAGATTGTGTGCATTTTTAATCAACCAATAATTATTTACCTCTGGAGCAGGCGAGTCCTGAACCCAGACCTGTGGTCCTGGAGTTAGGGACACTATGACTGCAACACAAAACCCCAGGGTGTGGTCTCACAAAGTCCATGCATAAATGCAGTATTTCATCCCTATTTGTGTAGCATTCATTTCTACATATAATATCTTACTAAACTACACCTCACAAATAAAATACTAATGGGAAAAATCCAAGGGTTTGGAATAGTCTAAGGGGCCATATTGAGTTTTCCAGAATGCTCATGCATTTATTGTGATGAAGGCTCATAATATATTTTCATTATTTGGAAATTTAGATTCTAAATTGGAGGCAAAAGAAGATTTCAGTTTTCAGTTTTCTGAATATCTGTTTTCTTTTTAAAAAGGATCAGAAAGTGATTTTAAACGATCAGATAAAGGCAGCATTTCCAGTAAACAATGTAATTTTTAGCTAAATAATTAGCAAGTCCCCGAGGGGTAATTGCTCAGGGGATTGCTGATGACTTTCATAACCCAGTGGGTGAGAGGGACTCAGAAACAGGCTCATTGCAAGAGAAGAGATACATAACAATCAAGGTGGTGCTAGTAGCAGAAATCAAACCAGTCACGGCGGGGCTGGGGAGAAAAATCATGAGCTGCTTAAAAAGTGCAGAAGCAAAATGGAAGTGTCAGAAAGGAAGATATCCTATGAAGCTATTTTAGACATGAGTTTAAGGAACCCATCTCAGTAGTAATAGTGAGCTGATTTTAAAGGTCTCATTAAGAGATATTAATTGGAACAAGTAGCATTAGGTAAATGCACAGAAATGTGTCAAAAAGGAAACTGATTATCGCCATGCCAGCTGAGCAAAGAGTTTACTGTGGAGGTAGGAATGAGTATGCACTGAGGTTTGAGTGTCTGGAACATTAGTCTTAAGGTTGAATTTTTCTTTTTGCGAGTTCGTTTCAAATAGTTCTTCTATTGTGTATTATTGTTTTTTTGTGTGTGTGTAATAACTTATATTCTTCTGTGAATAGTACATTAGCAGCCTCTTGTGAATATATTTAGTGAGTGACCTCAAAGGTAACCAAAAGGTAAAAGAATAAAGTTTGAGGTTGTTGACTTGCTCACCTTGCTCATATATAAACCCATACAGATCAAAACCAGAAGTGACACAACTCACCATAATGAGCCAGACAGTACAAATTCCAAGCGGAGTAGAACAACATCGCTTCATCGGAGGCTCCACTGATGATGTCACCGAGCATGGTGATGAAACATCTGAACGAAAACAAGCCAGCTCTGCGAGCAAATCAACCACCTCACTCACCACCCAAGCTACAAATCTTGGCTAAAACTGATGGTGTATCAACTCAGGTCTCACTCTGGGATCTGACTTGTTCAATATTGCTACCAGCTTAGATCATAACAATACACATTAATCTAAGGAGAAACGTATTGCTTAAACTTATTTCAATACCATTAATGTGTGAAACATGCACAAATAAAAATAGTGCAGAAAATATTAAAACCTTTGCAGTTTTCTCCACCAGGTTTGACTATAGTTGAATGAATACACAGAACTCAGCTTCTACAATTAATTCTGTACTTATTCCTTAGTGAAGCCTGACATTCCTGGGCTGAGGAAGATACTGCATTAGTAACATAGAGGCAGGTTGGATTCAACGAGATGTCCTTTGTTGACAATAAGAAATATTGTCAAAAGTGAAATGGGCACTTGAGGCTTAAACTGTGCCATTAGTCTCATAGTTAGTCAAGGGAGACTCGATTCTGTGGTGAAGTGGGGAGGTGGTAGTGAAAATCAAAGCTGAATTTATAACTCCTTCCTTCTGACGGGTGTCTGAGATGCACTCTTATTGGTGCAGGCAGACAACCACAGACAGTCAGATGAACTCTATCTTGGTTCACCAATTTCCAGTGATATGGCAGATCTGCATGCACTTCCCTGGTATTGGTGCCAAAATTAAAGACCTGTCTAGGATCTGACTTATCTGATAATAACATCAGCTGGGACAATTGTGCTCCATTCCTCTCCACTACAAAAATCCCAATTTCAACTCCACAAGGTAATTTACTTCTGTTTCAATTGCCCTAAATCTGTCACCAATACTCCGGTTTGTACTTTGTTACCATAATCTTTTGTGTTCTTCTGAAGGAAGAGAGCCTACCCATCTGTTCTAACTCTTCATAGATACAATTGTCAGATGCCACCATTACGAATGTTTAGCTGAGCTCCAAGACTAACCAATCTACCCAAATCAGCAGCAACATTGGAACAACTGCAGAAGGGAATAGGAGCTTGTGATGGACAATCTTACCACCTTGTAAATCAGTTATTCTCTGATGTTATTTTAATCACCTATATGTTTATTTACATTAGATTAAGAGTGTGAAATGGATATTGGCATTTGAACATTGATTTTATGAATAGTTGTGGTTAGTCGTTTGCCTGGACAATCTAACCGCTGCCCCTTGACATTCAATGGTGTTACCATCACTGAATCCCCCACTATCAAAATCCTGGGAGTTATCACTGATCAGAAACTCAACTGGGTGCACCACATAAATGCAATAGCTACAACAGCAGATCGGAGGCTAGGAATACTGAGGTGAGTAATTCACCTCCTGACTCCCCAAAAACTGTCCACCATCCATAAGGCACAAGTCAGGAGCGTGATGGAATACTCCCCACTTGCCTGGATGATGTAGCCCCAACAACACTCAAAAAGCTTGACACCATCCAGGACAAAGCAGCCTCTTGATTGGCTTGCATCCACAAACATCAGCGTCCGATGCCAAGTAGCAGCAGTGTGTACTATCTACAACACTCACTGCAGAAATTCACCAAAGATCCTCAGACAGTACCTTCCAAATCCTCTACCACTTCCATCTAGAAAGACAAGAATAGCAGAAAAATGGGAACACCACCACCTTCAAATTCTCCTCCAAGCCAATCACCATCCAGACTTGCAAATATATTGCTGTTCTTTCACTGTTGCTGTGCCAAGATCCTGGAATTCCCTCCCTAATGACATTGTTGTTCAACCCACATCAGGTGGACTACAGTGGTTCAAGAAAGCAGCTCACCACCACCTTCTCAAGGGCAATTGGGATGGGCAATAAATGCTGGCCAGACAGTAATGCCCACATTCTACAAAAAAACATTTAAAGTTAGCATTTTTTTTTTAAGGTTCCAAGTTATGCAGACTTTTTTCAAAGATTATTTTCAAAGCTGTTTCATAGTGTCAGTTTCATGGGAATATCAAAGTCTTGCAATATTTGTTCATGCTTCATTTATTCTGTTTATCATGAATACTGAAGGGATAGGACACATGAGGGATATGAAGGGGGCATGGCAACTTGGAAGGGTTCAGGAGAAATAAGAGGTATGGAAGATGTGCTGACATGGAGGAGGCACGTATACGTGGACACATGGGAGAAATAAAAGGGCAAGGAGGAAACAGTGGGGCACAGAAAGGGCATGGAGTTTGTGGAGGTGAAGGGGTGAGGTGTGTAATGTATGAAAATTTAAGGGCTGGGTATTCACATTCACAATGGGACCAATGTCCCACTGAATGGAGTTGAGCCTTCTAGCCTGCCAGCTTTGGCATCCATTTACCTTCATTGTTGCCTCAAGCCTGTATTTGGAGGAATGGGGCCCATATCCACCCTGCCCTGTCTCCCCAGAACAAAAATAATCGGATTGCTCAGTTATGATAGGACAGACGTAGATTTCATATAAAGTTTCTTGAATACCAAAGGAAGTACCCATCCGTGTTATGACTCCTTACATGTAACACCTTATAAGAGCACTATATGACTATGTGGTTCCATCATCTAATAATTCTAATCTAATAATGTTCAACCATCAAGCAGATATGAAAGGAGGAAATTAGGACAGAGGATAGTATGTTATTGTAGTGTACTAACAGGTATCAGACATTATCTTATATATGATCATTTATCATTTACTATCATGGTGCAAGAAACCGAAACCCACCTGGCTCAAGAAATTTTCTTGGATAACTGTTCCGATTTGTCTAGGTCTACACGAGTCTCATTATTTTTAAATTTAAGAATTATGTTATGTGGAAAAACTAAATTACTCAAAGCAATTTATCAACTTGTGCATCAAATAATCTGACCTGGACATGTGTAATCTCCATTAAGAAGGTTATGTTCAAAGACATGGTTTATGGGTAGATTTTATGATTTAAATTTTCTCAGTGGGTGCAGAAATGGTTTTTAGTGTTGTATCTTTGTAGAGGTGCACAGTATAGTTTGCCTGTGATTGTGACTTTATGTAAATTGACCTACAGAAGGTGTCTCACACTGATTCCATCTCACATGACTTGCAGTATAACTCAGGCAATCTGGAAACAATTAAAACATCATTTATCAACATCAGGGAATTGACTGTGGCAGCTGTCAATACCCAACATTAAGCATGTATTTTGGCAATGTTAAATGAACATTTACACACAAAATGTTTCCTTGCTTAGAATGACATTGAGTGGCTTGGTGAGGGTTAGCTTAAGTTAACAGCTCTTATCCTAAAGTCAGTCATTGCATTAAACTAGTGATTAATAAATACAGCGTATAGCAGAAAAATAGTATTCATCTGTAATTGTGCATGATATTTCACATTGGCCATCATTCAGCGATAGCACTCATCTCTAGGTTAGAATGTTGTCTTACAAGTCCACTGACAATTCTTTGCAATTCTAGTGGTAAACTCTGATTCTGCCTGCCCTTTCATGTTGGATGTGAAAGATTCCATGGTCCTATTTTAATCTGTAGGGAAGTTTTCACTCTATCCTGACCAGTATAAAATCCCTCAACCAACAGCATTGAAACAAATTATTTTGTCATTACTGAATGCTACTGATGGAACCTTGCTGTGTGCAAATTGGTTGCCATGTTTCCTGCATTATAGCAATGAGTATATTTTAAATGTGGACTGAAAAGCACTTCAGATTATTCTGAGACTGTGTAATGAGTTATATATTGCAGGTTTTCTTTCATATTAATCCTTTCACTGCTAATCCAGCACAAAATCATAATATTCTCACAGTAAATGTCAAAAACAAATTATAGGCATAATTAAACGTTGGGCTGGATATCCCTGTACAGTCCGACTCTTTTGAAGCCCAAATAAAAACTGAAAGAACTGTGGATGCTGTAAATCAGGAACTAAAACAAAGTTGCTGGAAAAGCTCAGCAGGTCTGACAACATCTGTGAAGTAAAAAAAAAAAATCAGAGTTAACGTTTTGGGTCCGGTGACCCTTCCGGACCCAAAATGTTAACTCTGATTTTTTCTTCACAGATGCTGCCGGACCCATTGAGCTTTCCAGTAACTTTGTCTTTTAAAATCCATCTTACACAGGCCTGACCATGTCATAACAGGAATAGAATTGGACCGAATCCATTCCGTTCTGTTCCATTCCATTCCAGTCCCGACATGTTCTGGCCTGTATAAGATGGGCTTTAAAAGTGTTGGGCAGAATTCAATTCCAGGATTCACATCACAGGCGATGTTGAAGGAGAAGGGGAAAGGGAATGGGTCGCGAGACTGCATACAGCTGAATTTGCCAGCTCCATTGCCAAGGTGGGATGTTTAGGCTTCTATGATCTTCATGAAATTGGGCCAGCTTTTGAAAGCTTTTATAGACAATATGACTCATGCCGGCTCAGAGATGCCAGGAACAACTGTCAGCCCTGGTTGGAAATGGGAATCAGTGGGTAAATTCAAAGTGTGTTTCCAAACTCATGTACCATAATGAGATGTGCATGACAATTTTCCATACATTGAGCTTTGTTTTGAACTGATAATTGAACATTCAATTGAACAGATTTGTAAAAATAGATTAGATCAGAGCCAGCATCAGTCAACAAGCAGAAAAGTATGCATGGACGGACTTGGCACAAGATAAATCATGGTAGCCGATGTTTGGATAATTTCTTGAGTAAAATGTAATGGACCATCCAGGAGTGAATAGGAATGATTAAAGTTAGAATTGTTAAAGCTGATTTCAGCAATAGGTGAGCTGTGGCAGATGCAGTCTGGTGATGTTATGGAGGTGGATTTAGATGGTTTTAGTGACCCCAATAACATGCAATTAGAAGTGCATCTTCAGCTCAAATACTGTGTCAATGTTGGGAACCATTATCAGGGAGACAGATGGGAACTGTAACTAGAAAACAAAATTTGTTTTGAAGAGGAATGATACTGGCTTTAGTCTGTCCAATATTCAACTGCAAGGAATTGCTCCTCCTCTGGTAATGGATGTCTGACAATTTAGAAATATTCAAAGAATTGAAAAAGATACTGGTGAGAAAAAGGGAACAGAGGTATATCCTTAGGGGGCATCAGAGATCGTGGGTGTGTGAATCAGAAGAGAAACCATTGCAGGTAAAACTCTAGTCAGGATTAGATAGATAGGAATAGTCCTTTGTATGTACAATTCCATCCAGTTGGACAGTATAGTAGAGAGGCACTGGCCAAATGCAGCAAAGACTGCAGACAGAATAAGGCAGCAAGGAAAGATTGTTTGCCATTTTCGATCACAAATGATAGCATTTACAGCTTTGATAAGAGATGTTTCAGAAATGTGACAGGGTGGAAATCTGATTGGAGGGATTTAAACCAAGGTTTCTGAGAACAATAGGCAAGGATTTGGGTGGTGATATCACATTCAAGCACTTTAGAAAGGAATGAAGGATTAATGATGTGGTGGTTTATTCTAATTGTTTACAAGGATAGATTAGTGGGGAAAGGGGAAAGGGAGCAGGTTGTGGGCCTTCTTATAGCATAGGGGCAGTGGCTCTATTTTGGACTGAGAGGCCTGGGTTCAAGTCCCATCTGGTCCAGAGGTCTCTGAACAGATTGATTAGAAAAATAAGTCAAAAGAACAAGTGGGTTATATTAGCAAGATGACTTGGAGAAGACATGACAGAAGTCCTGAGACAACAAAGTAGTTTCAAATTCAAGGCTAACACAGAGGGTAACCTTAAAGGAAATTTCCCCAGATGACTAAAGGGAAAGAAGGGAAGTTGTAGAGGCAGTTGGATGGATGGTCTGACTCTTAATGACAGCACCCATGAACTCATTATAATTAGTTTCAAAGGTGAAGATAGGAGAAACACTGAAAAGGTGTTGGCAGGTTTGCAATAGAGGAAAGAATTCACAGCTATTTTCAAATTTCAGAACGATCCCGGAATAAGTGAGCAGTTTCAGCAAGCTATCACCAAACCTAAAACAGGTATTATTTTTACATTCTTTGACTTTGGTCAATTCTTACCACTTAATGAATCAAGGTAATTTCTTCAATGAATCTGTTCTACATACTGTTGAAGTGCAAGTCCTATCCAATTCTGCACAATTGAGTCTAGCACAAATCATCACATGCAAAAAGGTCCTTGTCAACAGTATAATCTGAAAAAAAAAGGATAATTTTCATCTCCTGAGTTCATCATTCTTTTTGCTATGTGTCATTTTAAGAAATTTGTCCCTGTGTTTTGGTCAATTCATCACATAAGTGTTTCAATTTATACTCTATTAATTGCTTCTTGGGGACTGCTGGAATTCATTCATCTATTACTGCTGTTGCAATTCTGTACTCTGCTAAAGCAGCCGGATCTACCATATGTATTTTGATCCTCATTTTGCCTGACTTTAAACCTTCTCTTGTTTTGGCTTCTGCATCTAACATCTGGCGATTCTGAAATTTGGCAAACATTGAATCTTCTATTCTTTGTATCACCCACAGAATGTCTAATTTGTTCCATCAAGGCTGAAGGAAAAGACAGTTTCTACTGGATTTTTTTCTTCAAACCAGCAGATATCTGATCAGCAGGGTGTCTCTTTTGGAGAACTGAACACCATTTAGAACTGGTGCTCTATCCATATGGGAAAACTTTGTACAATCCAGCAATTTAAAATACCCTTACTGATCCAGGGATCCTCTTTTTGAATCTTTGCTACAGTCTGCTCAATCCAATGACATATGCTGTCTGCAAAGTGGCCTTTGGTTTTCCAAAGTCTATCAAGGTCCAACCAAGACTCAGACACATAACACACCAGTCAATCTCTTCCAGTTTCAGACAATGGAACTATCCCCAACAATAAGCATCTGGATTCCTCACAAATCCCAATGGAATCACTATATGGGATTTGCCCAAAAGGCTTAAACTTCCAGTGGTTAGTTATTCTGAAGAAGTCTCCAATTCAGAGTTAAAATCAGATTTTATCATCTTATGGTTCTGACTTACATACCTGGACAGTTTTCCAGGAAATGATACTCAGATTAAAACCTGCCCTAATGTCTGGGCGTATGTAACTGACTTCCTCCCAAGTTCCCATGCAACCCCAAATCTTGATTATTCCTCTGGTCTCCCAACCAACCAAACATCCTGCCTCCCCTGACTCTGCATCCCCCGACTTCTCCCTGGCCAGACTAAACCCCTTAACCCAGCTCACCCTTCAACCAGCTACACCCACTGACCCACCAATCTAACTCAAATAACATCCCTTCAACCATCTGTCTACTTATTGTCTTTCTGGACTATTCCTTCTAGATCTCAACAAACTGCACCCCCTACCAACTGATTACTATCCCTGAGCCACACCAACCTGTTACTCATGTACCAAACCACACCCATATCTCCCCACCCCTAAACACCTCATCCATTCCCTCACCCATTTATTCTATATGTGCCTTCTATCCGTAGCTTCTCAAAGACACTCTGGATATTTAAACTATTCAGTCACAGAATATGACAACTAGTGCTATCAGAAAGGATGCTATTAAAAAAAAAAACTCTCAATAGTGCTGTCTGTGAGAATTCTGCTCTTGGTGAGTTCTGTAGGATTCTCCATTGGAAGATGAACCTGAAAAATTTGAACACAAGTAGCAATATGATTTATGCCTAAACTGGGTCAGAAATAGGGAGTCCAAACCAGATCCGAAGATTTGGGCCATCATTGTTCCAGTAAATGCCATCTAAGAACTCAAGAAAAAAGGTCAAAACCTTCATCACTCTCCAAAAACAAGCATCCAACTCATAAAATACTTTAACTCTGGCTTCCTTTTTGTGGGAAATAACACAAGGGACATTGAAATAAAAACAGAGTCATGTGAAAGCTGGAGATACCTCCGTTAGAGAGATATATTAGAATGAATCGTTAACTCTGTCTCATTCTCAGAGACTGCCAGACCTTCTAAGCTTCTCCAATTCCTCTTCAGCAAGGACATAACCTATGTCCATACGTACACTTAATTCTTGCAATGGTCACATGTTTAGACACTGAGAAATCTGGAGAGTAATCATAACCTGACTTGTAATTGTTTTCTGTCATTTGCCACAACACCAATTGGAATTGTTGTTTTCTGTTTGATTTTCATTCATTCATTCATTCATTCATTCATTCATTCAATTCTAACCATCATCTTTAGGCATCCCCTGCTATTTTCTGCTCCCTGGATGTAGTCCAGAAGGCCCATTGGCAAAGGAAAGACTTACAATCAATCTTTACACAGATGTTTATTTACAAGGTCACATAATAGAAGCATATACCTCCTAACTGAATAACATTAACCTCAGGATGTGTCTATTTAAAGGAATCCAAGTGAATCACCAGCAAATAACCAGCATCTGCATCCAATTAAACACAATTAATATACAATTAACATATAGAACAACCACAATAAGCCTCTTGTTGCTCAGTGATAGTATCCCTACATCTTAACTCGGAGATTTGGCTTTATGATCCGGAGGTGTGTAATAACATCTTTGAACAGGTTGGTTAGAAAATATCCAGAACAACTGCAATTATAATTGTTGTGTCACAACATTTGACATAAATTCCTAACTTTGACTCAGTTCCGAGGTCACATGAAATGTTTATCATACACATGTGGAATATAGAATTTATCAACAACTTAACCAAAATTGCACTCCTGGAGCCAAAGATAAAGTCAAGTTATTGTGTAATTATTACCTCTGCCACTATGAGCCTATGTAAAGTAATGGCGGAGTGTAATTAAATGGACATTTCGAATGTTAATACCAAGCCTACAAATATGTTAAAAAGGTTCTTCCCCAGTCTCACGTCCAACAATTTGTTGAATAGACAGATATTGTCTACCACATGGAAATTCAAACTGAATCCTCACTGCTTTATGACCATAATCTCATCACATATGCAATACTCTTCAATAACTGAGGCATGAGATCTGTAGCACAATGATAATTTCCTTTCGCTGAGTTGCTACTTGATCGACATGGGAAGACTGATTTTCATTAGATTTAGATCAGCACTGGGGAGAGAAGAAAAGGAGGCTAACATTTCATATTAGACTGTATAACATCTGTTCTAATCCCAGAAATTGAATGCGGACATTATGGCTGGCAGTGTAAATGTATTGATGTTATTGAAGTGAATATACATACGTATTCAGGATTACTACAAGAATGCACTCGTTCTTCAATGCTCTAGTTACTTGTGGGATTGCTAGAATTTAATTTGATTTTGTTTTGTGATAATTTGAGCCTTTAACATTTAAAGATGAGTCCAAATCTGATTCCTGAAGGAATTCAAATTTGGCCTTGAGACTTTTTAGTTTGAAAATACACTGAGAGTTTGATATTAGAACATCTGTGCACCTGTAAAACAAAATCAATAGATTATCACTGAGAGACAATGGAAACCCCATTTATTTTGCCCCGCATTATTGTTATGGAGGTACAGTTGGAGATGCTACAAAAAAAAATCAGTCTTCCATAGATCATCTGCACCCTTGGAGCCCAGTTACAATAAACAATGATGGACACCTATCACCTCTTGGACAGTAAGGTTTAATCTGGCCTCCAGAAGGTATAACAAACTTTCTGACTGTTCTCACTTTGATGTCACTATTTGACACCACAATCAATTGGGGGCAGGTTTGCTACATTCACTATTCAGTCCTGATTTTCATCTTCAACCTCAGAAATGCGGAGACCATTTTGAAGAGACTGCTAAGAATTTAGGGATCTGAGAAGCTGGAGTCTTACCACTTATTAGGCAGCAGTGAGACAAGATCCCATGCACGCTTGTACACTGCATTAAGGAATTTTGATTTTATTGAGAAAACTCTGGCTATGGTATCAACTTTCATCTTGACAGGGAAAAGAAATTTGAGACACCAAATCCAGACTGGAGGCCAGACTGCGATCTGATGTTCCTGCATAGTACTGGCGGAGAGCTGCACTATTAGAGGCGCCATCTTTTAGGTGAGATGACGAAGCAAGGTCACGTGGACCTCAGATAAATACAAAATATCCCAAAAAGCAATGGTTCAAAAGGGAGCTGGCAGTTTTGGTCTGATCAATAGTTATCCCCTGATCAACATCAGAATCTGATGACCTGATCATTTTTTCATTGCTGTGCGTGGGAACATGCCGTGCACAAATTGACAACTCTGTTCAAAACAATTTGTTTGGTGCAAATCAGAACTCCAGAAGAGGAGCAGGAGGGCTAGGTTTGACTGAGTGTGGCATGAAGGAATTCTAGCACAACCAGAGTCATTGGGAATTAATGGTAAACTTTCCATTGGTTGGAACCATACCTAATCCAAAGGAAAATGGTTGTCGAGGGTTATCATCTTACCTCTGTACATCTCTACAGGAATTCTTTGTGATAGTTCCCTAGGCCCAACCATCTTCAGTTGTTTTAATGCTCTTCCCTCAATAAGGTCAGAAATGAGCATGTTCGCTGATGATTGCACAATGTTCAGCACCATTTGTGATGCCTCATATACCGAAGCAGTCTATATCCAAATGGACCTGAATAATGTCCAGATTTGGGCTGACAAGTTGCAAATAACATTCATGCCATGTATGTGCCAGACAATGACTACCTCCTACTAGAGAGAATCTAACCGTCACAATTTGACAATCAATAACATTACATTAAATAAATGTTCCTCACTTGGTGCAGTTCCAACAACACTCAAGAAGCTTGACACTATCCAGGGCAAAGCAGCTCATTTAATTGTCACCACATTTACAAACATTCTCTCCCTCCACCACCATTGGTCAGTAACAGTAGTGTGTACTAGCTAGAAGATGCACTACAAAATTCACCAAGGTTCCTTCAACAGCACATTCTAAATCCATGATGAGGGACATGGGTATCAGAAACATGGGAGCACAACCACCTGGAATTCCCCTCCAAGCCACTCTCAATCCTGACTTGGAAATACTTTTGTTCCTTCATTGTCAATTTGTTAAAATTCTGGAACTCCTTTCATAAAGGCATTGTCACTCTTCCGACAGTAAATGCAACAGTTCAAAAAAGCAGCTCAAAACCACTTTCTCAATGATAATTAGGGATGGGCAATAAATGGTGACCCCGCCAGTGATGCTCACATCCCATGAACAAATTTAATACAGCACTTTGGGACATTGTTGTTGCAAGAGACGCTTTAGAAATGCAGATCTTTCCTTCTTCCTTTTTAAATGCCCTCAATTCTGCCTTGCTCCTGATTTTTTTATTTTATTCATTCACAAGATAAGGGTATTGCTGACTAGTCTGGCATTTATTGCCCATCCTTAATTGCCCAGAAGGCAGATAAGAGTCAATCACATTTCTATGCGTCTGGAATCACATGTACCAGACCATTCATGTCTGAGTGATACAATTCATATCTGAGAGACAGTGAGTGGAAGGATGCTCGCGATGAAACCAAGGTGAAATGTTTAGTGAATTAAGATTCGATAATTTTGTGACATGAATCCACAAGGTTGCTGATCACTAACAAGGCAGCTTGGCTCATTCATGGAAAACTACTCTTGTTACTGGGAACTGTGATCCTTCCACTCTGATTCAATATGCTGATAGACTGAATACTTTCAGCTGAACTCGCAGTGGGAAACTTTCCAATGCTTATTTGAATAGTTTTAACTGATTGAAGTCAAACAGTAAATATAGGATAAAGCCTATTTCTGTTTAAGCTCTTTACACTTCAGGTATGTGCCTATGAAGGCCTCATATTGGTAAGACATGCTTCTTTTGTGGATTTTGTAGCGGTTTACTTGCAGTCTTAAACATGTTCAATGGATTTCTGAATGTGTAGACTAGACAAAAACTCCTCCCTTTTCCTTCCTTGACTTTAGGTGGGATGTATTTTCTTGAATATCAGAGGTCGTAGGAATTACGGTGTCCCCAGCATGTAGGAGTTGAACTAACTTTGAAACACCCCTTGAGTTAACTAATGTTAACCCAGCTCCATCATACTACTGGAATTGAGTACCTGCTAGCCAGTTTCCTCAATGATACCACTAATACTCACTATTCAAACAAAATATATTTGTCAAATAAACAGAAACAGAAAGGGCAACACCTGTTTGTGGAACATCATGTTTGACAGTATTATAAACTGACTTCTGCTGACGAGACTGGCATTGGGATCATTATGTGGAGGTGCCAATGTTGGGCTTGGGTGGACAGGGTCAAAAATCACACAACACCGGGTTATAGTCCAACAGGTGTATTTGAAGACTCCAAAAGCTTGTGTGAAGTGATTCATTTATCCATCGGAAATTAAGTCACAATTACATTAGCAGTCACAATTTCTACTACCCTTCAGTATAATTATGGACTTGTATCCTAGTTTTAGTTAAGAAACAAACTAAGACTTACGTTGTAACTGTCAACCTCAGGACATTCCAAAGCACTTGAAAGACAATGAAGCACTTTTGTAATGTGTAATATGTAATAATATAGCCTATCAATGCTGTATTGTTAAAAGAGTGACAACTTATGCACAGAAAGGTTCCCCAAACTGGAACAGCACATTAACCATATATCAGTTTTAGTGGCATTAGCCAAGAGATAAATATTGGCCTCTGGTTTATTGAAAAAGATTGCCAAGAGATCATTTACATGTAATTCAAATGTAATGTCTCATCCAAAAGACAGATTGAAATAAGAGAGGTATTTCAAATAATTGCAGAAGCTGAAAAGAATTAATGTTCCAATATATCTGTTCGGAAGTTGAGCCAAATTCATCCCAAAATGTTAGCTGTTTCTCCCTCCACATGTGCTGCTAGTTCTGAGAATTTCCAGCACTTTCTGTTTTTATTTCTGATTTCCAGCATCAGTAGTATTTTCTTGTCACAGTATTCCAAAAGATGAGCAATGGATTCACATGTGGTGATAATGGGCTGACTTAATTTCCAGAAGATAAATGAATCACTTCACAATTCTTTGCTTCAAATTTCATCTGCCAGGCTGTCTTTGTCCTCTTAAAGTTTATCATCATTCTCCTCACAGGAAGAGGATACCTAGCTATTAACAAGTATATTGATAGTAAATGGGAAAACAATAGGAGGGACTCTAATGCAAATTTCTCCATGTTCTGTGGCAGACAAAGCTTGACATTAGATGGAGCTGGAAATGGAGAGCAAATGAGTCCAGGACAGGAGTTATCTGAAGAATTGAAGGAAAAAAAAGATCAGAGCTCACACTTTCTGTGGGCATGGAGAACTGGGAGCTAAGCAAAATTGTTTGCGGGGTTGATGAGTACAGGTGGAGAAAGCTATCGATCGACCTTAATGAATCTTTTCAAATGAAAATCTAGAACAATAGAAAAGCTGAACATTTTGTGTTGAATGATTAATGTTCTTCGTTCCATTATCATTAGTGGAAGCTGACTCTCAGTGCTGATTATACCTTATGTAAATAATCCTCCCTTATATTAGTTCTTAGATTCCCGTCATCAATCGGAACTTACGCCCTTTTCCCTTATCTTGAAATAATGCTGCAGGTTTATCTTTTCCTACATTTTTAAATATTTTATCTACTTCTTAGCGGGATTCTCTTCAGATGAGCTCCAGCTTCTCTCATCTATGATCAAGGAGAATTCACTGACCTCATTCTTATGTTTGCAACGTCTGGTGTTTGGATATCTTTTGTTTTGTAACTTTAAGCAGCAGTTGGAAAGAGGAGTCCACACGTATAAAGAAGTGAAGCCTGACCGAGCGTAAACAGACAGCCACCTTTGTCTGAGATAACAAGGTGTAGAGCTGGATAAACACAGCAGGCCAAGCAGCATCAGAGGAGCAGGAAAGCTGACGTTTATGAAGAAGGGTCCAGGCCCGAAACATCAGCATCTCCAGCATCTGCAGTTCCTACTATCTCAGTCACCTTTGTCACATCGGTTGCTGAGGATATAGTCTGTAAGTCAATTCCTCCAACACCCCCGAAAACCACACCAGCCTCCCCAACCCTGTTGTAGGTCAGCCTTTCAGTCAGCACGGGGTCAGTGACCATGTCACCTAAGGGAATTGGTACATTGCATTGAGTTATTGCTGCCACCAGGGTCTTTAGGGCTGGAATTCCTCTATAGGAGGGCAGCCTGGACCAGCTAAGAAAATGATGTTCTCCCCAGCCTAAAACAGAGGATGCAGCATGGTTTTAAAGATGGCCTGAGAGTATGTCTATGATCTGTGCCCACACAGAATTAGAGATCTCCATATACTGTTCCATCTCCATTCTCTTCAAAATATCACCAATGACTGATACATGAGTGGTTTTTGAAGGATATGGTTAGATGATACGTCTACTGTCAACACCTATTCTGAGAAAGGAGCATAAAGATCCCAGGCTGTATTCTAGTTGGTTTTGAAAGTTGATGCAGCAAGACAAGGAGACGGGTTGTGATATTGCTGATGTAATTCTCTCTTTATGACGCATAGCAGTTGCATCCAGAAAAAATTTTCAAATAGACATTAGAAAAGAATAAGAGTGAGTTCTTTATTTCTTTGTGATCAGAGGTCAGCACATTATTCAAGGCGAAGTACGACCAGATAAGCAATCTTTTGACGTTAATGCAAGTGTGTGTGCCTCTGGGTAAGATGATGCAATAGCAGTGTAGTAGAGCAGTAGAAAGGCAGATGGTTAACTTGGCAGCATGTTAGAGTGGTGAGGTCAGGTCAGGTCAGGAGTAGGACGCATTTGTAAAAGATTCAGGGAGTTGCATATTGAAAGTTTAAACTTGCCAAGCAATTCCTCTGAATATCCAGAAAACCAGAAGATATAGGCCATTCTCTTCATGGCTATCCTAATTACCTTGGCGGTAATTTGAAAGTCAGTGAACTCAGGACAGCACCCATTTACCAGCTTAATGCTGATTACCTCAGCACAAGCTAAGCACTGTGACAGGGTAAGGAGAAAATACAAGAGCTGATGCAAAGTAAGATGTCTCCATATTATTTGCTTAAATAGAACCAGATCATTTTTGAGTTGTCTATTTATTTTCTATTCACTATGAAACAAACTAACTTCTTTTCTTTTAACAGAAGCATCAGTCATTCTATTTGGATGAAGACAACCTGAAAAATAAACAGATGCCGCTGGAGTTTTCACACTTGAGTTGTCCAAAACACATTGATGTTATGAGAATGATAATGTTATCAGCCTGAAGCAGGCAGTGTTTTATATAGATCAGTACAAAGCTAAAGTAGTTTTGCATCAGTGTTTCTACCAGTCTTGTACAAACTTCAAGCCACATCCTGCACAAGCTCTAAAGTGATATTGAATTATTAGGATGTGCAATGCAGAAACAGATTCTTCAAATAGACAGTCCTGGTTCTTATGTTCCCTTTGGTGGAAGAAGACAGATAGGACTTTTAGTTTCCATGGGGACAAGTATTTGATTGCTGGGCATGAATGGCTGGCATGCTAGTTCACTGGCACTGTGCCACACTGGCCATTTGCCCAGAGATCATAGAGTCATAGAGCTGTATAGCACGGAAACAGCCCCTTCGGTCCAACTCATCCATGTCAACCAGATATTCTGCATTAATCTTGTCTCATTTGCTAGCATTTGGCCCATATCCCTCTAAACCTTTCCTATTCATATACCCATCCAGATGCCTTTTAAATGTTGTAATTATACCAGCCTCCACCACTTCGTCTGGCAGCTCATTCCATACACGCCCCAACCTATGCATGAAAAAGTTGCCGCTCAGGTCCCTTTTAAATCTTTCCTCTTTCTGCCTGAATCTATGCCCTCAAGTTTTGGACTCTCCTATCCTGGGGAAAAGATCTTGGCTGCTGACTCTATCCATGCTCCTCATGATTTTATAAACCTCTATAAGATCACCCCTCAGCCTCTGATCCTCTAGGGAAAATAGCCCCTGCCTAGTCAGCTACTCCCTATAGCTCCAAACCTTCCAACCCTGGCAACATCCTTGTAAATCTTTTCTGAACCCTTTCAAGTATCACCATATTTTCCCAATAGCAGGGAGACCGGAACTGCATGCAGTATTCCAAAAGTGGCCTAGCCAATGTCCTGTACAATGATGAAAGGTGTAGGGTGAGGGGACGGTGGCACCCACAAGCAATGGGCAGCCAATTGACAGAGATGACAGACCAATTACAGCTTGTTAACAGAGGCTGACTGCAGTTTTCCACTCAGGGAGTTTTACAATGAGGCATTAGGGACATGACCAACTGCCTGAAGGCAGTCACCCAGCAGTAGATCAGGGGGTGTGGGGGTATTGGAGTTTGGAGGTGTAGCCCTGATCGCCAACAACGTTAAACCTCCTGCTATTTAGTACTTTAAAGTCTAAACGTTTGAAGTGAGGCATTTCCATCTTAGATTTCTCTCTGTCACTTACTTAGAAAGGCAGTTTTCTGCTTCTTCCATGCCTGAGGTCTTCCTGTTGGCACTCCAGATTAAGAACCTGATCTTCATCCTGCAATTGCCCAGCAAACCCTTGTTTGCCCACTTCAGGAAGATCGCTGCTGGGTGACTGTACAATACACAGCGTGGAGTTATAACTCCCGTTTAACCCCAAAGACAGGGTCATGGTCCTAAATCCTATCCCAGAACCTAAATACTCCATCAGAGGAAACCACCTCAGAACATTTCTACTCCATATTATTCTGCTATTTGAATAATTGATGTCAAAGTCCAGCGCTTCAGTTTCTTTCTAAATAAAAATACAATGAACTAAAATATTTCTGAATCACTATAATACTACAATCATTTAAAGGAGGTGTCTATGTGAATAAAATTGCTCCAATTATCTATCTGAGACTGGTGCCACCCTTTCCTGTTGTAGGTGGCATTCATGGAAAGTAAACTATGACATTCATTGCATGCTGGAGTCTGTCGAAGGCAAACATTCATTTCTTAGTTTGACCAAACATTGTTCATTCACGAGGTAACTCCTTCTTGAGTATAGTTAATGTTTTATACTAAAAGGGAAATTGTTATCTTGTGGATAGGTCTTGACCAATTAGTAACAGCAGGATTAGATGAACAAACAGTGTGACTTTTGAAGTTCTGAGAAATCCAATCCTGGAATTATTAGGCATCTACTGTGTGGGGATGTTGGCACTTTAGTGCTGTGCCTCACCCCTTCCTGGTTGGGTAGGTTAGACCGACTGAAGATTTTGAAGTAGTTGGGTTAGCCTTTGATGTTGCTCTCATGATAAACTCAGTTTCTGAGAGCAAGACATTGTGGCATGCACATATTGCCTTCTTCAGAGGGTATGCCTGCTTCAGGGAATCTTTTGAGGGGGAAAAAGATTAAGCAGAAACTCAAGTTTTAACTGATGTATTTCTAGACTAAAACTGAATGTCTCTTTGCTTTTACATAATGACTGGTTCAATGTTAGAATTAATGATTACTCTTTCAGCCTTTGCACGCATTCAAAAGCATGAGAAGAGTCCACCATAAACTGCTGATCATTTGAACAGGGGATATAAACAACAAACTACAAAGTCACATCTGTCAGGCTCAAATTAAAAAAGAGGATTTATTTAGAGTTATAAATTTATAAAGAAGTGTGCTATTGTTCTGGCACAGAACGGCACTAACACAAAAGACAATAGGGGCTCCTTTTGTGCTATAACCATTCTATGGTTTAAGGAATTAGCAGACAAACATTTTCTGTGTTTTTAAAATCAGGATGTGATAAATGATAACAAGGTCAGATTGGTTGCCTATTCTAAAACAACTGATGGGGTGAGGATTTGAGAGTTTTATCCTTTAAATGCTCGAGCAAATGAGGTGCCTCTGGAGATTAAATAATAACTGCAGTGTTTATGTCCAAGTCAGAATGCTGTGTGATTTGGTGGAAACTGATAATTACTGATTCTAATGCTTATTCTTTTTATCTCTCATAGAGTAGTGAATTTGTGGACTTTGTCACCACAGAGAGCCCATTGAGGTAGAGTCATTAAGTTTTTTGGAGGTTGAGATAGATAGTAACAGAGTCAAGAGATTTAGGGAAAAAGGCAGGACAGTGAAGTAGGGAATGATCAGATCATCCATGATCTCATTGAATGGTGGAGCAGACTTAATAGACTGAGGTGCAATCGGCACTGGGGCCATGTCAAGCAACAATGGTGGGATGTCTGGGGTCTGGACCCGAAATATCAGCTTTCCTGCTCCTCTGATTCTGCCTGGCCTGCTGTGTTCCTCCAGCTCCACACCTTGTTATCTCAGACTCCAGCATCGGCAGTTCCTAATACCTCATGGTGGGATGTCTGACTGATGACACCAGACTGGCAATCCTGCATTTTCATAGATATCTGTATGGAGTGGGGAAACAGCTATTAGTTCTCATGACAACATATCCAAATATCCCGAAAATAGGGGCAGAAACTCAATGGAACTTGGCCTCCAATATATTTCATACTTGTCCTCCTGCTGAACTACCACACCCATCTACTCCCACGTCACACATTCCGACCTTGCCTAACACAGAAGAGTGGTTTGAAAGCAGCAATTGAAGAGTCTACTTACAGGCAGGTTTGTCTACACTCAGTGCTGGGGTTTGCTCTTCAATGGTTTAAACTAACTTACATCATCTGGTCTCACAGTTAGTGTTCGTGGCAAAACAGAGTGGAAAACATGAAACACTGACTGTTTTGTGCATGTGTAAAAGTGTGAATGAATGAGTGAGTGAATGCCGTCTTGTTGGTGAGCTGATAGATTAATTTGTTTCCCCAGTTCAAGGTGAACAGGAAGGGCCGATCCCACTTAAAAATAAAATTGATAAAAAGCCAAATGATTGAAAGTGTTTTTTGGAAAGTGAAGAGTGTTTCCAGCGCTATATTTAAGGTCAGTTGGTAAACTAATTTGCATTTCCCTGTGTACAGCTCTCTCAGCTCTTCCCATGCTATACACCACATTCCAGCCTAGTACACAGACGATTCATTCTTTTATTCCCCTCCCCCCACACCCATCATCAGGCCCTAGCACTCAGCACCTCACCCAATAAAACAAGGTGAGTTTGTGAGAGCTCTGGGTGGGTGAGAGAATTTCTGGCACAACCTTACCTTCTCCACATGGTCTATTACTGTAATGTTGTGCAATTTTGATCGTGGTTAAACATAAGATGTGGGAGCAGACACAGGACATTCAGTCCATTGAATCTACTCTGCCCATTCAGTGAGATTTTGGTTGATCTGATAATCTCAAATCCACTTTCCTGTCTTTTCCCTATAACACTAGATTCCCTTAATTATTAGAAGTCTGTCTAACTTGAATGTACTTAATAGCCTCAACAGCCTTCTGTAGAAAAGAATTCCATACATTTACTACCCTCTGTGAGAAGAGGTTCCTCCTCATCTCTGTCTTAAATATGTGACTCCTTGGTCTCAGATTTTGTCCTCCAGTCCTAGACTTTCTCACAGGGCGAAGCCATCTTTATGAGCTATCCTGTCAAGTCCACTAAGGATCCTATTTGTTTTAATTAACGTCTTTTCTCATTCTTCTAAACCTCAGCCAGTACAGACCCAAACTACTCAACCTCACCTCAGAAAACAGTCC
This sequence comes from Ginglymostoma cirratum, assembly GCA_024137785.1. Classification (NCBI taxonomy): domain Eukaryota; kingdom Metazoa; phylum Chordata; class Chondrichthyes; order Orectolobiformes; family Ginglymostomatidae; genus Ginglymostoma; species Ginglymostoma cirratum. The sequence goes on from JAHRHZ010000087.1 coordinate 25,393,603, forward strand.
GTCCATGCCTAGGATCAACATGGTTGCATTTAATATTACTGGTGGAAGAATATTTTATATCACTTTTACATAGAATTTTACATAGAATTGCAGCTCATCGAGAGGCCATTCAGCCCAACTGAGCTTTGCTCAGACTTTCAGATTGCTTATTTGACATGCAGTACTCGATGAGCAGAAATTTCCTCCAAACAAATATCATACTGAAACCTAAGGTTTAAATGGGCTTTGTAAATAGAGACAGAGAATACAAAAGCAAGCAGTTTTGCTAGATTTACGTAAACATCATCAACTGCATTATGACATTATTCTCAATTTTGGGCTCTGAAGGATGTAGGGTAGGGGAGGGAGTTAAGGCAGAAGTCATAGAATCATAGAGTCATACAGTACTGAAACAGGCCCTTCAGTCCAACCAATCCCTGCTGATCATATTTCCAAACTAAACTGGTCTCCCCTGCCTGTGTTAGACCCATATCCCTTCTTATTCATGAACTTATCCAAATGTCTTTTAAATGTCATATCTGTATCTGTCATTTTCTCTGGCAGTTCATTCCACATACCAGCCACTCTCTCTGACACCCTCATGTCCTTTTTGAATCTTTCTCCTTTAACCTTAAAAATATGTTCCCAAGTTTTAAGCTCCCCTAAGCTAGGGAAAATATTTCTTCATTCACCTTATCTATGACTCTCATAATTTTATAAACTTCTAAAAGTTTACCCCTCAATCTCTCACACTCCACTGAGAAATGTCCCAATCTTTCCAGACTATTTTTATATCTCAAACCCTCCGTTCCTGGCAACATCCTGGTAAATAATTCCTGAATCCTCTCCAGTTTAATAGTGTTCTTCTGACAACAGGGCAACCAGAACTGCACACAATACTTCAGAAGAGGCCCCATCAATGTCTTGAATGACCAGGACTCTTGCCCAGGCCCATGGTTTTTTTTAATAGATAACACAGTGTGGAGCTGGAGGAGCACAGCAGGCCAGGAAGCATCAGAGGAGCAGGAAAGTTGTCTTTTTGGTCAGGACCCTTCTTCAGAAAATGTTTCTTTTCCCATGGTTTTTTCACTTTGGTTCTTTAACTCATTAATTAGCTTGCACACTCAGTCTCACAGTGACACCCAGTGGCACCTACTCACCAAGGCTCCTTTGACAGCAGGTTCCAAAGCGACAACATCAATCACCGAGGATGACAAGGACACAGGAAAAATACCACCTGCAAGTTCCCCTCCAAGCGACGCACCATATTGACTTGGAATTATATTGGTGTTCCTTCGCTTCTGCTCAGTCAAATCCTGGATCCTCCTTCCTCACAATAGCATAGGTTTACCTGCAGAGTGCAGCAGTTCAAGGAGACAACTCAAAAGCAATTAGAAACAGGTAATAATTACTGACTTAGACAAGACTAAGGGTAGATTTGTTGTTCAAAATAGCGCAAAATAGTGGTAGAAACAAACCATCCCCTTTGGCAGAAATGCTGAGAACTGGAGGACGGTTCTCTTTACACAAAGCGATTGGCAAAATAAACCAAGAAAAGCAGTGAATGGTTACAATTGGATTGCATTGCCTGAAATTGTGGCATTGGCAAATTCAGTTGTCTTTTTCAAAGGGAATTGGATGGACATCTAAAGGGAGAGTGTTTGCAGGGTTAAAGTGGAGGCATGAAAATATCCCAATTGCACTTTTTTCCTTTATTCATTCACGGGATGAGGACGTCGCTGGCCAGGCAGAATTTATTGCCCGTCCCTAATTGCCCAGAGGACAGTTAAGAGTCAACTATATTGCTGTGGGTCTGGAGTCACATGTAGGCCAGATCAGGTAAGGATGACAGTTTCCTTCCCTAAAGGACATTAGTGAACCAAATGGGTTTTTCTGACAATCAACAATGGATTCACAGTCATCATTAGAACCAACATAGAATCAATGCTCTAAATGGCCACTTCCTTTTCAGTAACTGTAAAACTTGTGTTCCATAAATGTAACATAAATGAGGTATGAGGTCCCCTTTAGTTGAAGATATGGTGCCTTTGCCTGCAATAAAGCTCATTTATATAGTCATCTCCTGACACAATCAGTGCCTAGGGGGCTACTGTGCAAAGATCTTGTGGCCACGATAGAAGGCAAGTACCTGGATGACCCACCTTCCTGCAAGAATGTCATCCCCTATTCCCAATTCCTCCGCCTCCGCCTTGTCTGCTCCAAGATGGGGTGTACTACTCTCGAACATCCCGGATGTCCTCTTATTTCAAGGACAGCAATTTCCCCCTTTGGTGGCCCAAAATGCTCTCAACTGCATCTCCTGCGTTTCCCGCACCTCTGCCCTCACATCCCATCCCCCCAACAAAAACAAAGACTGAATTCCCCTTGTCCTCACATATCACTCCACTAACCTCCATATCCAACATATCATTCTCCGCCACTTCTGCCACCTACAATCCAATCCTACAATCAAAGATATATTTTCCTCCCCAACCGTACCTGCCTTTTGTAGGGACCGCTGTCTCCGCGACTCCCTCGTCCACTCCACACTCCCCAATAGCCCCACCACCCCCTGCAACCGCAGGAATTGCAACACCTGTCTCTAAACCTCCCCCCTTACACCCATCCGAGGCCCAAGAAAACCTTTCACATTAGACGGAGGTTCACCTGTACATCTGCTAATGTGGTACATTGCATCCGCTGCTCCCAATGTGGCCTCTTCTACATCGGGGGGACCAAGCAGAGGCTTGGAGACCGCTTTATAGAGCACCTGCACTTTATTCTGGACAAACGACAACACCTTCCGGTCGCAAACCACTTCATCTCCCGCTCCCACTCCCTGGGTGACATGTCCATCCTGTGCTCCTCCAGTGTCACCATGACACCACCCAGAAACTGGAGGAGCAGCACCTCATATTCCGCCTCAGGAACTTACAGCCCAATGACCTAAACGTGAATTTTACAGGTTCAAAATCTCCCCACACCCCGCCTCATCCCATGACCAACCCTCCCTCTCATCCCCACCTCCTTGACCTGACACAACCTGTCTCTCTTCTCTCCCACCTATCTGCTCCTTCCACCTGACTGCCCAATTACCATCACTCCCTACCTGCACTCACCTATCACCATCCCATCTACCTTGCCCAGCCCCACCCCTCCTCTCTCTATTTATTTCTGAGCTCCCTTCTCCACCAACCACCACCCCACCCCACCATTTCTGATAAAGGTTCCTGACTCGAAATGTCAACTTTTCTACTCCTCTGATGCTGCCTGGTGCGCTGTGTTCCTCCAGCTCCACACTGTGTTATACCTGGATGTTATTTGCATGTTAAGTTCTTAATTCTATTGATGAAAACAAAATATTCCCTACCCACACACCCCCCACCCTCCAATGATAGCTTTTGTATGCTTACATTCAAGAAGCATTATGTAATTAGTTATACAGAGATAGGGATTGTTTAATTTACAAGGGGAGAAGTCAACAAGTCCATATAGTATTTGTGGTATGGCCACTTTTCCAGATCTTATCGTGTAACCTTCCGGAATTGTGGATTTTAATCTTGGTTGTGTTTGGGAATACATTGTTCACCATATGTTTTTTGATGTCCACTTTGCACAGGTTGTGTCCTGTATCCATCCTTTTTCCACCTCCTCAGTGGTTCTCCATTCTGTTTCATGGATTCTTAAAACCTGGGCTCTCTGCTTTCTTTGGAAATCGCTGCAGGTCACCACATACTCATTGTGGGCAGTGTAGGGCCCTGACCTTTTGTCTTATATTTGGTTTAGCTAATTCTGCATTCACATGCTGGTCCGAAACTGTCTCAATTTTCCTTGCTTTTCAAAAAGTGCACCCTACATCTCAGAAGTTAGATGGGTGTTTTTTTGACAAGAATATTCTCACTTGTCTCCTCTCTATGATCCTTACTGATGATAGTAATCCTATAACCAGAGGCATGGTATGATGACATGAAAATCTTAACTTGTTACCCTATACTTTAGGATGAGTAAATGAGTGTTGCGAACCATTTGCTCAGCGAGACCATTTCATCTGGGCGATAGTATGATGAGGACACCACATGGTTCATACCTCATTTGGCCCAAATTATTGAGAGGACTGATGGTATACAGCAGCCTATTGTCAGAGAGCATTTCCCCAGGTGAACTGAACAGATTAATGATGGCACTCAATGTGCCTGCCATGGATGCACATGAAGGGCTCTTTACCCGTCTGATAACTGGAAATTTGGAGAAATAATCAGTGATTGTGATGAAGTCACCTCCATTCACCATCATTATATTTTAGACAGAGGGACTGATGGGATCTCACGCGGATGTACAGATTCTCCAAGTTGTTGTGGCTGGTGCTTCTGGAATGCCTCACACATCCTCATTAGCTTTTCAATGGTACCTTTAAATCACAGGCCAATAAACTGTATCATGTGCCAGTCATCTCATTTGCTCTGTGCCCATATGCCCTTGGTGTAGTTATGTGCTGGCTGAGAGCTTCAACACAAATACTTATTTGATGATAACACCTCCTGAGATACTGAACTTGTCTCTGTGCAAGGCTAAAATACTCTGCCAGCTCTCATCACATCACATCACCCTTCAGTGATAATTTTCCGCAGTGCCTTCAGTTGTGTGTTATTACCTGATTCCCGTTGAAGCTGGGAACATTACTACTGATTAAAATGCAATCGATTGATCTTGAAAAAATCTTGATGCCCATGCTGTCAACTTGTGGCACCATGAGGTAATGATTGAAATGTCTTGATCCTTGTTTGGGTTTGGCAATCCACTCAATATATCTGAGGTGACTAGTTCATTGCCAAGTTTGCAGCAGATCATTTCAAAGTCATATTCCTGAACTTCTAACAAAAATCTCAGTCTCGCTGGCACACTGTCAGTGATTTGTGTAAGATAATTTCCAATAGCTGCAATTGGGTTTCCACAGCAAAAAAGCATGTAGGCATTGAATCTTGAGATACAGAATAATAGGGCAAGCATTTCATGCTTTCTGTTTGAACAATTGAATTGTGCTCATGATAAAACTCTTTATGTGATGCATGCTGGTAGCCATTTTGTGAAGTATCAGCTTTCAGGCTTGTCTTTGTTCTGGGTCATGGTGCTGCAGGCTGCAGTTTTCTGCTGATGATGCTTGTTTGAAAGACTCGAACATATGATCATGGAACCTCCTTCCAACACAAAACGTTACATCATTTTCTGAAGAAGGGTCCCAACCCGAAACATCAACTTTCCTGCTCCTCTGATGCTGCCTGGCCTGCTGTGTTCCTCCAGCTACACACTGTGTTATCTCTGACTCCGGCATCGGCAACTCTTACTATCGCAAAATGTTACACCTTTTCTTTGTAGCTTTCCCAATGATGATGTCTTCTTGGAAAAAGTTGGAATGTTTGGTACCAATATGTTGAAGAATAAAAGGCATCTCTCTAAGTCTTCTTTGTTTTCTGGGGAAAGTATTTTATTATATTTTCAACTTGCCTGGCTTGGAATGGATTCTGCAACATGAATATACAGAGGCAGAAAATTGTTCTGACTTGTGTTCAACCGCAGGTGAAAACAAGCCTTTCATGGTGAGCTACTACCATCAGAAAGTGAAGGTTCTGATTATGCTCTTCCCTGGTTTTGCTCATTACTATGGCATCATTGGTAAACATCCAGGCGCACTTCATATTTCTCTTCATCTGTTGCTGGAACAGATCTTTGACTGGCAGATGAAGCATAAACATTGACTCTGGAAGCACCATTTTCCAAGGGGTGTTCTGATGTTCCTGAATTTCCTTGGATATTGACTAATATCCATACTTGGTGCCAAACCTGGAGGAGAATTTGGCTCCTGTGAATTTGAGATATAATTCCTCTGGTTTATGAATCTTGTGCGAGCATCTCTTTAGGAAGAGGTTTAGACATCTCTGATCTAGACATAACTTAATTGCACCATCCTTCTTTAGTATGCATGCAATCTGCATGGAGAAAGTGATGCAATTTAATTCATGTCACCCAGCTTGCACATAAACTTTGCTCATATGTAAGCACTGTACTTTTGACGGTGGATTGATAGAATTGCTATTCTCTGAAGTACAATACAGCATTGTCTTTGAAGCTCCTGATAATCTGAACTATACCCAAGATTAACTGTTATAAAGCCTGAGTTGACTCTGTGTATGTATTCTTGGTCTCTGCTGTCACCAAGGGTACTTCTGGCAACCTCATGGAAATGTCACAACATTGAGAGACATCTAGCTGGTAGTTGCGCCATTACTAGTCTAATTGCCACCACCAGGTAAAATATATGTGGTGACTATGCTGAACTATAATAACTACATTGCATGGTTTGCGTAATAATTAAAGAGATTAGCCTCCCGTTCAATGCAGTTGATTTAATGGTTTTCAGTCACCCATTGAGTTCCAGCAATCCCAGGATATGTCCTTCAGCAGTCAGGCTGGTATTTGCATTAGCTCGCACACCAGTCTGTGTTTACAGTGTATTTTTGCCAGCTTTCTTTGAACAAATGACGTCAATTATGGCAAAGAGATAACAAGGTGTAGAGCTGGATGAACACAGCAGGCCAAGCAGCATCAGAGGAGCAGGAAGGCTGACATTTCGGGCCTAGACCCTTCTTCAAAAAAAAATAGCAAAAATGTCTAATCGGTTGACTTCACCCACACAACAGGGAAAGCATGTTTCCTCTGGTTGGAACTGATTCCCTCTCGATCTTGACTCCAGTCTGTCTCACTGTGAATTTTGTACTGCATCTTATGCATATGCAGGTCTCTGGCTCACTCGTTGCTGTTGCTACTGCCATATGGCTGGGCCAGTCTGCTTTTCCGTTCTTGGCTGTTTTAGCCTCTGGCTGCATCTTTGAAACCAGATTACCTTCAGATGCCTTACACACAGCTTAAAGTGCAGGATAGCTTCATGATAGGTGCAGTTGGTTACTCTTGCCATGCAGTTTGGTTGCTTTTGGTTTCTTACCTACAGAAACCAATACTATCTGCCGCAGCTGATGCTTGCAGTTACTGCTGTCCAACTACAATCTGTTGAGCTAAAAAACTCCACTACATGCACCTTAAGCTAGCAGGGAACATAAGGACTGACACAAAGAGTTTCTATAGGCGTGTGAAGAGAAAGAGATTGGTGAACACAAATATAGGTTCCCTACGGACAGGAACAGGGGAATATATAATAGGGGACAAAGAATGGCTGAGCCTTTGAATACATACTTTGGTTCTTTATCTACAAAACAGGACTCATATCAGATACCAGAAATGTTGGAGAATGCAAGATTTGGTGAGAGGGAAGAATTGAGGGAGATCAATATTAGTAGAGAAATGGTGCTGGGAAAACTGATGGGATTGAAGGCAGATAAATCCCCAGGGTTTGATAAGCTACATCCCAGAGTACTTAAGGAAGTAGCTTTAGAAATAACGGACACATTGGTGGTCATCTTCCAGGATTGTATAGACTCTGGAACAGTCCCTGCAGATTGGAGGGCAGCTAATGTCACTCCAATATTCAAAAAGGAAGGTAGAGAAAAAACAGTGAGTTATTGACCAGCTAGCTTAACAATGATAGTGCGGAAAATTCTCAAATCGTTATCAAAGACTTTAGAGCAGAACCTTTAGAAAGCAGTGGTAGGATCAGACAGAGTCAGCATAGATTTATGAAGGGGAAATCATGCTTGAAAAATCTGTTGGAATTCTACAAAGATGTAACTGGTAGAGTTGACAAGGGGGAGCCAGTTGATGTGGTGTATTTGGACTTTCAGGAAGCGTTTTACAAAGTCCCACATAAGAAATTACTGTGCAAGATTAAAGCGTATGGGGTTGGGGCAAGTACATTGAGATGGATTGAAAACTGGTTGGCAGGGAGAAAACAAAGAGTAGAAATTAATGGGTCTTTTTCAAATTAACAAGCAGTAATTAATGGGGTTACACAGAGATCATTGATGGGACCCCAGCTATTCACAATATATATTAATGATTTGGATGAGGAAACAAAATGTAACATCTCAAAGTTTGCAGATGATACCAAAGCGGGTGGGAGGGTGAACTGTGATGAGGACGCAGAGATCCTTCAGCATGATCTGGACAGGTTGTGTCAGTGGGCAAATCAATGGCAGATGCAGTAGAATTTGGATAAATGTGAGGTTATTCACTTTGGAAGAAAAAACAAGAAGGCAGATTACTACCTGAATGGCTGTAAATTGGGAGAGGGGAGTGTGCAGTGGGACCTGGGTGTCCTTGTGCACCAGTTGCTGAAGGTAAGCATGCAGGTGCAGCAGGCTGTGAAGAAGGCAAATAATATGTTGACCTTCATTGCGAGAGGTTTCGAGTACAGGAGCAGGATGTATTTTTGCAGTTATACACGGCCTTGGTGAGACCACACCTGAAATATTGTGTACAGTTGTGGTCTCCTTTTCTGAGGAAGGATGCTCTTGCTCTCAAGGGAGTGCAGCGAAGGTTATCAGGCTGATTCCAGGGATGGCAGGACTGACGTATGAGGAGAACTTGACTAAGTTGGGATTGTTTTCCCTGGAGTCTAGACGAATGAGGGGACATCTCATAGAGACATATAAAATTCTAACAGGACTAGACAGGATAGATGCAGGGAGGATGTTCCCAATGGTGGGTGTGTCCGGAACCAGGGGTCATAGTCTGAGGATTCGGGGCAAACCATTTAGGATGGGGATGAGGAGACATCACCAAACAGTTTGACCCTGTGGAATTCTTTACCACAGGAAGTAGTTGATACCAAAACATTGAATATATGCAAGAGGCGGCGAGATATAGCACTTGGGGTGAATAGGATCAAAGGTTATGGTGAGAAAGCAGGATTAGACTAGTGGCTTGGATGGCCAGCCATGATCATGATGAATGTTAGAGCAGGCTCGAAGGGCTGAATGGCCTCCTCCTGCTCCGATCTAATATGTTTCTATATTTCCAACAGTTCAGCCTCAGAAAAGTTGCATTGTTCCCCTTGTTATGGCACCCACTAAAAAATTGATCTGTTCATTCCTGTGGCTTTTACTGTTCAAACATCAACTCTTGATAATTCATTCTAAAGTTAACTTATACATGCACCTAATCTTCTTGCACCTTCCGGATCCTTTTGGAACCTTTCTCATCCTCCAGACCACTCAGGGGTATTGACTCCATGTGGTCCCATATTACCAACAGCCATAATTCATTTCATTTAACTTAACAGTTCAGCAACTGCTTGGTCTATGAAGCACAGGTACATTCTTTGTTTAAAAAGTTTGAACTCAGAGCAGAGATCTGTGGCCTACCAGTTCGCACTTGGGGATTTGGTATCTATCTAGTTTACTTGCAGCATTGTATCTAGATGCTCCTTTTCTATCATTTTTGGTTTGAAACCTGTTTTAAGGTTTGTGCTAACAAGCATGGGGCTGGATGAACACAGCAGGTCAAGCAGCATCATAGGAGCAGGAAAACTTGACGTTTCGGGCCTAAACCCTTCATCAGAAATGGGGGAGGGGAAGAGGGTTCTGAAATAAATAGGGAGAGAGGGGGAGGCGGATAGAGGATGGATAGAGGAGAGGATAGGTGGAGAGGAGGCAGACAAGTCGAAGAGGCGGGGATGGAGCCAGTAAAGGTGT
>JAHRHZ010000087.1:25406172-25453010 GCA_024137785.1 Ginglymostoma cirratum
AAACGTCAAGTTTTCCTGCTCCTATGATGCTGCTTGACCTGCTGTGTTCATCCAGCCCCATGCTTGTTATCTCGGATTCTCCAGCATCTGCAGTACCTTTTTATCTTTAAGGTTTGTGCTGTTTCCTTTAGACCATTTCTGGATGGAACCCACTTTTTTTGTTGCTTGGATTGAGATGTGTGGTTGCCTAAGGGGATCAGTTTGCTGGATGGCCAGTTTGCTAATTCAGAGTAAAGCCAATAATGGGGGATCAATTTCTGCACTGGCTGAGGTTACACTGAAGGACTCTCCTTCTCAAACTCTCCCCTTGCCTGAGGTCTCGTGACCCTTAGGCTAACCCAGTACCAGCCATCTATCTCTAATGAGAGCGCGGGCCTATCATCCGGTAGGGCTATGACAACTCTGCTTGTTGTCCCTTAGTTCAGAATGTGGCAGACTCTTGTGGTCATTCAAATTTGAACTAGCCTTTAGATAGAATGGGTTTGAATCAGCTGACTACCTGCAAGAAACTGGCAAACTCTGAGATACTCAAAATCTGTGAGAAAATGTTCTTTTCTTCCATTTTCTATATTGTGGTGGGAGGGGAGGACATCTGAATTCCTGTTATGTTTTGTTTGCTGTTGACTCCTTGGTCTTTAAGCTTGTTTTATTTTTAAACAAAAAAAATCGAAAACAGAAATCACTAGAAATTGCTCAGCAAGTCTGACAGCATCTGTGGAGAGAATTCAAAGTTAATGGTTCGGGTCCAGTATCCCTTCTTCAGAACGGATTGTAGCTGGGAAAGGGTTGGTATTTATACAGAAGATGGGATGGGGGGATAGGGGAATATTAATGATAGGTGAGGACAGAGCCCAAACAGAGAGAAGAACAGTTGGACAGACAGAGAAGTAGGTGAGAGTCAGTCTGTGGGAATGAATAGCTGCTAATGGGGATTATTTGTGACTGCTAATAGGTTGTTTGCAGCAGCAGCCCATGTGATGATAAGGCCTGGTTTCTGCGGGTGGGAGAAAGCACGGGGAAAGATAGTTAAGCCCTAAAATTGTTGAATTCGATATTAAGTCCTGAAGGCTGCAGCGTTCCCACTAGGAAAATGAGATGCTGCTCTTCCAGCTTGTGCTGAGCTTTGCTGGAGCACTGCAGCAAGTCTGAGACATAGATGTTGGCCAGGGAACAGGGTGGTGTGTTAAAGCAGCAGGCAGCTGGAAGCTCAGAGTTGTGGTGGCTCGTAGATGTTCTGTGAAGCGGTCAACCAGTCTGTGTTTTGTTTCCCCAATGTAGAGGAGACCACATTGTGAGCAGCGAATGCGGTAGGCTAGATTGGGTGAAGCACAGGTAAGCCGTTGTTTCGCATGGAAGGTATGTCTGCGGACTTGGATACTGAGGAGGAAGGAGGTAAATGGGCAGGTGTTACACCTTCTGTGATTAAAGGGGAAGGTGCCGTGGGGCTGTAGGGTGGGGTGGGGGGTGAGTGTTGGGAGTAAAGGAGGAGCAGAAATATGGTGGAAATGGTGAGATAGAGCATGTGCATGCCAAAATAAATGTAGAATTTTACACATTGAAGAAGTTAGCTGTAAAGTTCCCAATTTTCAATGTTGGTTTGATCTGTCAGATTGGAACATAGTTTAGCAATATTTCTTTAATTTCATGTCCTCTATAGGGCTGGAGTTATTGCTACCCATACAGATTCTGTTGACGGCTGTAGGAACTGTCAGGGATCAGCTGCTGGTCCTTGGTGATCTGCTGAAGGTGGTTACAAGGTGACAAAGCTCATGTGTGTGGTGATCTTCTGGATGTGGATGCTGGTGGGATGGTGGGTGAGGATCAGGTACACCCTATCGCTGTTGCAGGAGGGAAGAGAAGTGGTGAGGGCAGAAGTGCGGGAAATGGGTCGGACTCGGTTGAGGGCCTTGTCGACAATGGCACAGGGGGGTCCTCAGTTGAGGAAAAAGGTGGACAGTTTGGAGGCTTCCCTGTGAAGCTGGCATCAGAACAGATGCGACAGAGACAGAGGAACTGGAAGAATGAAATAGAGTCTTTCCAGGAAGCAGGGTGTTAGGATATATAACCGAGGTAACCATGGGAGTCGGTGGGTTTGTAGTGCCCAGTTTATCCCTAGAAATGGAAACAGAGATGTCAAGGAAAGGAAAGGAAAAGTCAGAGATGGACCGGGTAAGGGTGAAAGCGGGATGGAAATTGGGAGCGAAATAGATAAACTTTTCCAATTGTGGACAAGAGAGGGAAGCACTGCTGATGATGTCATTATGTACTGGAGAATCAGTGTGGGTGAGAGCCAGAGTAGGTCTGGAACTATGGATGTTGCATGTACCCTACGGCCAGACCTGCTGAGTTTTTCTAGCAATTTCTGTTTTTGTTTCAGATTTCCAGCATCTGCAGTCATTTTGGTTTTTCGACTAGTTTATTTTTTGCTTTATTCTACACTTGGAAGAAATATATCGACCGTGCATCGTGGAATAAGTTTTTATCTAAATGTGACAAATGATTCCCCTAACATGAAGGTCTAGGGTGGATTTATTTACAGCAAAACTAACGGTGGTACAGAATATTGTCCAGAATTCCCTCCTGCCTGGAGTGGTCTGCCTAGCCAGCAGAAGGTCATGTGATCATGTGATGGCATGTGGGTACTTGGCTAATTTGCATGTTGAGCTCTTAAAGGAACATCAGTCTGAAGGTGACAATACTACAGCTCCCATTTTATATTTTTTAACATGACTTCCCTCCTCCTTGACATTAGTGCTGGTTAGAGGAACGATTAGCCAGTTTATTCTCTGTTCCTAAGCCAATGCGCCTAACACCACGTGTTTTCCAAATGAATATGCCTATGTTTGACACCCTTCTTTGATTACAATATATAAGACCATACACCAGCAGTAGATTTGAGCTAGTTGTGAATTGAGCAATCTGAGGTGCCGTACTTTTCAGTGGAGAATGCCTGTCTCTCGATCCAGTTTATGACGAAAGTTGTACTTTGCTGCCATCTGTTGGACAATTCTGACACTGTGTGTTCCTGCTGTAAAATTGTAATGTTTTCACCCTCCAGTATTCATTCACATCTTTCTTTATACATTGGTCCCTTTGTATATGTGACTTCATTTTAAAGTTTGCGATCCTTCTTTATTAAATTTATGATTCCTATGCATTATATTTTCAGGGAGAATCTTAAAGGACAGTGCATACTTCAATGCACGCTGCGTATGTTGTTCCCTTTTGAGTTGAGTTCTGTTTGCCTGGCTCCGTCTGATATGTTAGCGATAGGCTTTGTGGCTGTAGTGTTTGGGTGGGATTGTTAGCCCAGAAAGCTTCACCCCTAACTGTGCAAGTGTTTAAAATAATGTCAGACTGCACACAACAGATCTTGTGAGCTGAGCAACTTCTCCCTAAGACCAAGTGTATGCACATGGAAGTGGCTTCCAGAAACATAGTTCCTGCTTTTGGCACCCGTTAACATAATTCCAATCTTAATTGGGGTCTTAATGACTAATCAAGGCATGCTAATTAACGCCAAAAGGCTTCCTCACTATGAAGTTTGGGAAATCTGACTTTGAAAGATGCAGAAAAATTAATACCAGAACGTTTAACCAACGTTTGGGACATAGAACTGTTGCCTCTGCCCAAACTTTTAAAAGCTTTGGCCGGACTTTGAAGACATCCCCCCAGGGATCTGAAGTAATTTTGGCAAGTAACAAATAAAGCAATCAGGGGAAGATAATGATCCTGAAGATCCTGACAATCAGGGGAAGATAATGTAGATGACATGAAATAGAACATGTGCATGCCAAAATAAATGTAGAATTTTACACGTTGCAGAAGTTAGCTGTAAAGTTCCCAATTTTCAACGTTGGTTTGATCTGTCAGATTGGAACATAGTTCAGCAATATTTCTTTAATTTCATGTCCTCTATAGGGCTGGAGTTATTGCTACCCATACAGATTCTGTTGACGGCTGTAGAAACTGTCAGGGATCAGCTGCTGGTCCTTGGTGATCTGCTGAAGGTGGTTACAAGGTGACAAAGCTCATGTGTGTGGTGAACATGGTCCTATGGCAGGATCAGGTCAGTGGGGTGGAAGGGTAGCTCCAATATTGGGAAGTTCCTATCTCTTGATGGACCTGCAGGAGCTGGTGCCATAATTAAAGTGTAACGAGCACTCTCTGTTCGAGTTGGAAATCCACTTCCGGGTTTTGGAAAGAAGCTCTGGGTTTACCTCGCCCCCTTCTGAATTTCTGTTGGCCCAGCACAAACAAGGTGTTCTAGAATCCCAGGAGAACATTTGTCCACCATCACACGGATTATCAGTGGCACCAACAAGTTCAAAGAGGTTTGCAATGTCACTATCCAGACTCCATTTTAGTTCTTGAAGATGAAGAAGAGGGTCAATGGTTCCCATTCTGACATGAAATCTCATTTTCCTTACAGACATCCACCTAAGTTGTCTCCTTAGGGATTCCAAATCACTGTAAGGGCTTGTCCCTCTGTATTTCAGTATCGGAGTCACTTTAAAATTAAAACCCAGTATGTTTGGGTTCTGAGTTTCCTGTCTGAGGTTCTGAAACACAGTGCCAGTTCAGCAAGTTTCTACAGAGAGAGGGAGAAAAAACATCTCTAAGGTCAACCCAGAGCCTGTGATTCATTTTTCTGGATGTTGAAAGGACTCTCCCACTGAGTTGAGGAAACAGCGTATAAATCAGCACAGTCCACTGGGGACATTATTGAAGATACAAGGGATATGTGAGTGTTTCACTGGATCAGGGAGGCAGGATTAAATTGCAGTCAAATTATGTGCAAGTTGACAATCAAGCAGATCAATGAGTTTTCTGCTGCTAACAAACGAGTTTCCTGTTTTGTTATGTCCCTGCGGCATCTGGCATGTTTGCCTTTATTGGTTGGGGAATTGAGCACAAGAATCAGGATGTCATGTTGCAGCTTTACAAGACTTTGGTTAGGCCACACTTAGAGTATTTTGTTTAATTCTGGTCATCACATTACAGGAAGGATGTGGAGGCTTTGGAGAGAGTGCAGACGAGGTTTACCAGGATGCTGCCTGGATTAGAGAGTATGTGGTAAAAGGACAGGCTAGAAAATCTCAGGTTGTATTCTCTGGAGAATCAGAGGCTGTGGGAAGACTTAATAAAAGTCTATAAAGTTATGAGATGTGTAGATAAGGTTGATGGTTAGAATCTTTTTCCCAGAGCTAAAACTCGTGGGCCATGCATTTAAGGTGAGAGGGGGAATGTTCAAAGGAGATGTGAGGAGTACGTTTTTTACATAGAGTGTGGTAGGAGTGTGGAAAGCATTGCAAGGGGTGGTGGTGGAGGCAGATAATATAGGGGTGTTTTACATAAGCACACAAATATGCAAGGATTTGGACGAAGGAAGGGCAGAAGGGATTGGTTTAATTTGGCATCAAATTCAGCACAACATCGTGGGCAGCAGGGCCCATTCCTGTGCTGTACTCTTCAATGGTCTATCATTGATTTAATTAATTACATTATTGTTGGCATTGAGAGTCTAAACTAGTGCCCTTTGCCTCCCACCATCTTGCTACTCTAGCAGGCTCCACAATATCTGAGCCATAATTTGGGAATAATCCAGCTGGCAGGATCTGGTCAGTGTAAAAGCTGCTAATTGTAATTATTACCCAAATATCCAACAAAGAAGTCATTCTTAGGGGGCACATTCATCAACATAACATAAAATTCACTGCCTGCTGTTCACACAGACTAAAGGAGATGGGTACAAACCTGAGAGAAGATCATTCACTGGGGATCAGTTGGCGATTGTAAGGGGAATGAGATCAATGTGGATGGTGAAGGGATTGTATTTTACCAGGATAGGTAAAGGAACAAGGTTTTCTTTTTTCATTGATTCATGGCTTGAGGGCAACGCTGGCTAGGCAGTATTTATTGCCCATCTCTAATTGCCCAGAGGGTAGTTAAGAGTCACCACATTGCTGTGGGTCTGGAGTCACATGGAGGCCAGTCCAGGTAAGGATGGCAGTTTCCTTCCCTAAAGGACATTAGTAAACCAGATGGGTCTTTCCCCTGACAATTGACAATGGATTCATGGTAATCATTAAACTCTTAATTCATATTTATTGAATTCACATTCCGCCATCTGCCATGGCGGGATTTGAACCTGGGTCTTCAGAATGCTATCTGGGTCTCTGGATTAACAGTCCAGCAATAATACCACTAAGCCATTGCCTCCCCCAGAAGAGTTCCTTAAAGTCAGTATCAAAAATTGTCAGAACATTAGTGGAAATCTGACAGTATATTTATGGTTACAAGCTTCAAAATCTCTCCTCCCCCAACCGCATCCCAAAACCAGACCAGCTCGTTCCCGCTTCCCTAACCTGTCCTTCCTCCCTATTCCCTCCTCCCACTTCAAGCCCCACCCTCATCTCCTACCTACTAACCTCATCCTGCCCCCTTGACCTGTCCGTCCTCCCTGGACTGACCTATCTCCTCCCTACCTCCCCACCTACACTCACCTTTACTGGCTCCATCCCTGCCTCTTTGACCTGTCTGTCTCCTCTCCACCTATCTTCTCCTCTATCCATCTTCTATCCGCCTTCCCCTCTCTCCCTATTTATTTCAGAACCCTCTTCTCCTCCCCCATTTCTGAAGTAGGGTCTAGGCCCGAAACATCAGCCTTCCTGCGCCTCTGATGCTGCTTGGCCTGCTGTGTTCATCCAGCTCTACACCTTGTTATCTCAGTATATTTATGGTGTTTGAATAAAATGAATTTAATGAACAGAATTATTCCAGGTTCTTTTATTCCTTAATAACGGTACTAGCCCTTCTTGACAAAACTGATAGCTGCAGGAGAGTGGGAGTTGGACTATGGCCCAAGAGTACTTTGGTGTACTGTGTGTGAAAATTGTTTGAAAACTTTCGACAATGTCAGTAATTTAGACCCAGAAAGTGACTTGCGACTGATTTGCATCTTAGAAACTTCCAGAACATTCACTCAAAACAAATAGACTGTCTCGACTGAAATCTTAAAGAGAACAGCTCAAACAATAAGAAAGTAAATCAAATTCAACATTGCAAAAGGAAGTAAGATCTGGCTAATATCCGTCACTGGATGATTGGATTAATTCCATTAGGCAACCACTCTGAAAGTTGAAAACTTTTTTTGCTGAACAGGCACCCTTTTGTAGCACTGTTGATGACCACTTCCTGATAACTGGGTGGTACCGTGGCTCAGTGGTTTGCACTGCACCTCACCACACCAGGGACCCACGTTCAATTCCAGCCTCGGGTGACAGTCTGTGTGGAGTTTGCATATTCTCCCCATGTCTGTGTGGGTTTCCTCCAAGTGCTGCAATTTCCTCCTACAGTCCAAAGATGTGCAGGTTAGGTGGATTAGCCTTTGGAAATGCAAGATTATAGGGATGGGATGGGTCTGGGTGTGAGGCTGTTTGGAGAGTTGATGTGGACTCGATGGCCTGTTTCCACACTGTAGGGGTTGAATGACTAGGATGGTTATTGGGACTTATAAAGCTATTGAGATACTGGCCAAAGCTGTGCGGAGTTATGAAAAGAATGCTAGATATTTCAGCATTGCTGTTGACATAAGCCACCATAGCAACTGTTATGCATGACTGATTCCCAAGCTATCATGTTCACAACTAGGCTCCAATCAAATAAACATTTTGATGAGCAACTTCAACTGTTTGTAAAATGCAAATTTTGTTTACACGAGGGATTAAGCATTTAAGCATGCTGTTGTTTAAATAAGGGAATGCTCACTTAAGTGAAACATTTATTCATACAAATATTAGTTGAAGGAATTTAAATGTAATATGATTTTTGCATCAGTAATTGTTTTCTTTTCCAATAGTAACATTACCAATATATACAGAATCAATTTCTGAAAGGGCATCTCCCTGAGTATGCCCGGGCTGGATAAGAAGTGAGTTGAGAAGAGGGAATTGCAAAAAGTGGCACAGTCTGAGTGAGCAGTAAATTGGTGTGAGGGTTCTAAAGGGCCATGGAGATATTTGGAGAAATAGAGATATGGGGCCATGTGAGATAGGTAGATGAGCAGAAGGTAGTATGGAGTCTCAGGCCCATGAGGGACAGACAGGAGAGCATATGGTCTTTGAGGGACCATGAGGATGTGTCAATTTGGATAGCATGTCATCTCTATGAAAGGATTAGCATGGATTAGCAGAGTTGAGGTGCCAAGGATGTGGATACAGGGGCAGAGGATGACGCAGGAATTATGAGGGGTCAAAGGCTGGCACGCAGTAATAGGGTGGCAACAGGGCATTAGGTGATATGCATAGACAAGGATGAAGATTGAGGAGAAAGAGATAAGATCAAATAAATAGCAATGGTTGGACCTTTTGGGCTGGATGAACAATTTTCATACCATACAAACTAAGGCACACCCCAGAACACATCCTAATATAATCAATATTTTGAAACTCGCACTTGCTTCATTTAGCCTGATTTGCATGAAGAGTGCCACAGTTAAAATGTTTGTTATTGTGCAGTAACAAATCATCAGTTTCAATGCAACAGACATTGATGGATGGTCCATAGTCATTCAATTATAAAACTCAACAAGTTTCTGAACATATTCCGAAGGGTTTCAACTATTGAGTTAATCAATCTGGCCACAGAAATAGGTACAGTTTTTTTTGATTCCGTGCAGCTGCTTCATCTCAAAAGATTATACACTATAACAGTTCAAATATAGTGAGGCTCTCAAAGTAAGAAAATTCATTTTTGCCGGTAGTAGAAGAGTGATGTGAAACCTAACTTTTAATTTGATTCAATATTTAGCAATTTCCATCAGAATTGCATTCGTTCTTCTCAATGTACATCGATGAATTGTCTACTTCTGGCTCTTGTTTGAGGGACTATTTTGCCAGTGCCATAGTTCCAATAGAATTCCAATAAATATTTATCATATGAGCCTTGGATGATGATCACTCTGAGTAATTCAACCACGTGTGTCTTCATAACTAAAACAAATCCTGTTTCCACCCAATATTCACAAGTATATCTTTGCAGTGTCAGGACAATGTATCATAGCCCTGAATTACTTAGTGAACTATGAACAAGCACATTTTTCAATTATAAATTTAAAAAAGGGACATCTAAGTCAAAGATAGCTGAAACTGTAAGCTCTGAGAATGTCATGTAATGACTGTCTGGAAAATGCATTTATACATTACTTTCAGTCCTGAGAGAGATAGACCACAGAATGTCATGACTGGAGAGTGTCAAGGAATTTCTGATAGAGGCACTTCAAAAGGGAAAAATGTAATTCAAAAGCTGAACTGTATACTGCTTTGGTTTGAGAGATAAAGGAGGCTGATTACCACCTCAGTAGAAACCATCTCATGCGCATTATATCTCAGATTGTGGACATGATGTGAGGTAAAAGAAAGCAGTTTTGGGCTAAAGACATTTTGGCCTTCCCATTCTAGGAACATACAGGAGAAGTGGTTAATAAACAACTATAATTCTGGTGTATGTGTGTGTGTGTACTAGACTAACATTCGATCTCTACAGAACTGGTGCATGCTGCAAAGGTCAAAGCTGAAGAACAACTGCTAGGAACCCTTGCACTGACAGGTCAAAGGAAAAGTCTCTGCTCTCTCACTAATTGCCAGAAACAAGTCAAAACTCAAACGGGACAACTCCCTTTGGCTATCGTGCAGAACCAAGAATCTCCAGGTTAACTATTCACCTTCCAGGATCAGTGTGGCCTGAAGCACCCAAGTTAAAGGCCTCAATGTTTCACCATCTACTGCTCATGGACAAGTCAAAAACTGATTTGTACACCTTTTATCTGCGTGGTTTTTGTTTTCTCCCCTCACTTCTCATTTTGAAACTATGTGGTTGTGTTGTATTATTTTTCCTCACATTTTAGTATGTATTGAATGCAATCTTTCCTTAAACCAAAGGTTAAATTGGGTCCTTTTGAAATGTGAATACATAGGAACTGGGAAAGATAGCAATGAGGGGAGGGATTCTTGTGTTAAGTTAAACTTGGCGTGACCAACATAAGACAGAGGGGGTTGAATAAAACATGGAGACATCTGGAATATAATGATTAGGGTTGTCTCATCTAGACAAGTATAAATTGTAAATCCTTGCCCAAACTATCATAATAGCAACAGGTACTTAATACAGGTAAGAGATAACAGTGTAGAGCTGGATGAATACAGCAGGCCAGGCAGCATCAGAGAAGCAGGAAAGTTGACGTTTCTTTTCTGAAGAAGGGTCTGGACCCGAAACGTCAACTTTCTTGCTCCTCTGATGCTGCCTGGCCTGTGTGCTCCTCCAGCTCCACGCTGTGTTAACTCTGACTTCAGCATCTATAGCTGTTACTATTTCTTAATAGAAGTAATATGTTTAAAGCAAATAAATTTGTGTCAATTTGCAACTTAGGGGTCAGTTATTACTCTGCTGTTGTGGATCGGCCATTCGTCAGAGAATCATATTTTTAAACATATATTTTAAAAATTTAAATATTAAGATTAAGCAATTTTGATAAAGGACTGTCATATTGAAGTTTGACACGCAGGATCCCAGTTGAAAATCTACCCCAGTAGGTGACCTTACACCATGGATCATGAAGGGGATTCATTGAATTGCTAGTAAAGTGCAATTTTACTATCATCAAGCTGACTTTTACTGCATCTGCAACTGCACTCAATCTAACTACAAGTTTTATTTGTTGTGGAGACTCAGCAACAAGGGAGAAATTGTTAAGCATTGGCAGGAAAAGACAATGAATGAAATGCTAGACCAATTTGTGTGTTTGGTGACTAGAGACAGTTTGAATAGATTCGTCAATGGTTGGCTTCATCCAATTCCCCAATGCACTGGCTTGAATCACATCCATCAGGACTCCAGTAACCCACAGGGCTTGCATATGGTACACAGTGGATAAAAAGGCACTGAATACTGCTTCATCAGTGTTCAAATAATTGAACTTCCCTCCTCGTTCCCCAGCAGTTATCTCCCCAAAAATATCAGGAAGGTTACTCAGACAAGATCTTGTTCTTTTAAAGCAGTTTTTGCTGCATTTTTATACAAGTAGCTTTCCATTCTTTTTCCAATTATTGATTGAATCATGGGATTGCGCTAATTAACCCACCATTATCAGATAGAATTTCAATAAAGGAACTGTACTTGCCTCTTTCCAAACTGTCAATCAGCTTCCTCAGATAATGGACAGCATTTCACATTAAAACTATACATTACTTCCCTGGTTCTTAGCAAAATTAGCTCAAAAAGCAGTAAACATTTTTCACACTTTATTTAACCCATTTTCCTGCACAAGTCTCTCCCTTATCCACTTTGACTTCCTTTATCCTACTCAAACACTTAATTCTGCACAAGCCAAGAAGTAAAACACACATGATTTGCATCACAAAACATCTATTCATTTCCTTCAATATTATACATCAGACTGGACTATGGGAGTCTTCACCACATTTCCTTGCTGCATAGGTTAAGCCACTATTCATGTTTGAATTTCATATGCTCTCTCTTTTTGGAAAATGCCTGGCTGCTGGAGGATGTTTCAGTCTTATATCTACGTACAATGCTGGTCTTCACAATAAATCAATCAATCCTTTAGCCACCCAATTCTTCTTGTTGATTGTGATTCCTTCCCAACAGAAGAGGCTAGAGCATCAGGAAACCATTATCTCTGGAATCAACAAATCACAGAGTCATAAAACAGGAGAACAGAGCCCCATGTAAGGAGAAGAGGCAAGTCATTTCAGGGACACTGCATATGCAGACACCCACATCCCAGAGCTAATTCAGACCAGTATCTCAATGCACAGGTAACACTGGCTTAAAACACGAAGTAAAACAAATAGCAGTCTTGCCTCAGGAGCAGAAGGCTTTCAGTTCATGTTCTAATCCAGAGACATGGAGATGAGATCTAGACTGGCGAGTAAGTGCCGCACTTTTGCAGGACCTATCTTTTAGAGGAGATTAAATTGAGGAATCATCTGTTCTTTTAACTGAATTCCAAACCAGGTAAGTACGCAAGTAGATGAAAATCCCTTTTGTTCATAAAACAAAATGTAGAATTATAACTCCTTCCCACCAATCAGGAGCCCCAGCAATCTCTTTTCAGACTCATTTTATCAATTAAAACAATGGTATTAAATTAAAAAAGGCAACAGCCCTATAAAGGAAACTGTATCTAAGATCAAAATCTCAAAGGAAACTTAATAATTTAACTTAAAAGGTGGCTCATTAAGGAGCTAATGTGTTACACACCGATCACAGAAGTCCTGAAGTACGCTTGAAGACACTGCCTGCCCCCATTTCTGGGGACACCTCCCTGGCACTGCCATAACCAAATTTTTGTTGAAAAGTTTCTTAAACAACCTGTTCAGAAATACCTTGATAGACTTCTGAAGCAGGTAGGGCTTCAGGTAGAGCCTCCTGGTTCACAAGTACAGACAATATCACGGTGGCACAAAGGCCAAAATTCCTTTTTATACCATTTTAAATTGACTCAATCGGACTGTAATGAAAGAAAAATGTTACAAGGAAACTTTTAAGTTTAAATTATTTGGTTGTGGGGTGTGACTGTGCACTCTGGTTCCTGTGATGGGACTGAAACATAAGAGTAGACACCACATGTTCACACTTCCCTGGGACAGACGTAAACAGTCACTTTTTGAAAATGCTCAGACTACTTAATAAAATTACATCCTTTACCTTTGTATCTTAGCAGCTTAATTAACATATCATTTTACACCCATCACACTCTTTAGAAAAACAGTGGAGTTATCCAATCTTGGTCAGTGTTTGTCCCTAAACCAATGTCAGCAAGAAATGGTCTAATTTCTGTTTGCAGAACCTTGTGGTGGTAAGTTTGGCTGCTGTTTTCAAACTATTCAAAACTATTGGCTCCAAGAGTCCCGAAGTTATGAAACAGTAGCACAAGGGCAAAAACTCAATTTTATACCGTTTTAAATAAAACCAATTGGACCAAATTGAGAGGCAACAGCCCCTTAAAGAGGCGCAGTCCTTAGATAGAATGTTTCATTTTTCAGTAACTTTAGTGTCATCCTGTTGTGACTTCAATGCTAACTGCTCATGTACAAGATTATGAAAGCTTAACAGCCATTTTTGCTGGCATACTACTTCTGAAGTGTGTCAGAAAATTACAACACATCTGATAAGCAGCACCTGCACCGCACGCAACATTTTTACATATTTATGTATTTCTCAGGCATTTGCCTCAACACAATAATTTAGTAAACTCAATTTAATTCCAATGCATTTTCATCAAATGCGTTGAAAGAATCCGACAGCTCTGGGACCATTTGATGTTCCAGTACCATTAATCTCAATGAACACTCATAACGTCTGCTGTCGCCAGGTTCGTTTGCAACTGAACGATTTATTTTCGAAGAGAAACACAAATGGGACACTCTTTCCAATACCAAATTGCTTGAAATCAACCTTTAATACATTTTCAGTTGCGTAGCAACAATGTTACAGTCTGCATAGAATGGAAATTACTCAGTAACTCCAGAAAATTCAGCAGTTATTAACATGCTAATTCTAGTTTACATGAAAAAGATGCTGGAGAGCAACTAAGGGTTGTCTTTGATTCTAGTTGTTACTTTTAGCACAAAGTTGACTTGAGTACAAAATGATATGCTTTTCACTCATCCTTTTGGTGAAATTAGGGGAAATTATGCCACAGGATATTAACAATTACCTGAATATTTTTCAGGAGACGATATTGTGATTCAAATAACTGAAGGACGAAGGGACATTTCATGGACATTTAAAATAACATAAATCAAGAGTAATGAGTGAGTAGTATTGCACAGCATTCATTGAAATGACGTTGTAAACACAAGTGGAACCCTGGTGCTCAGTTGCTTGTTTGGCCCTCCAGTTGATTTTCCATGACCAGGCAATTTGCTGAAGTCGGTGCACCCAACAAAATAGGAGATGGAAAATGGTGGCAGTAAATCCGAGCTGCAGTATTCCTTGACTAATGGCCTCAAGTCCTGGCATTCATGATTTCAAAATACTTTTCTAATTTCTAAAACTATCCTTCGAGCTTAGGCATTGCTGCTTGTATAATTATCCAATGCTTAATTTCAGAGGTTCTTCAAAACTTCAAACGCCCCTTCATCACCGAAGCAACATCTTTGCCAGGAAAGCCATCATTCTTACGCCCAACAATGTTGGAATGCAAAAAAAAGGTAAGTACCCAATACCATAATTTGATGACTCCTACTCAATTTAGGATGAAAATCCTCGAAGTTTCAGAAGAATAACTCCTGGATTGATTTCCCATCTAAATCCATTTGAACCAAACAATGGACCCTGTGTTATGTTAGCAGAGAATCCAGCTAAGCTGTATAGTATACCCTGGGAGTGAATTGGTTGTGTCAAATTGAGATGAGTATTGAAAGACTATAACCAGTGTGTGACGTATGTTGCTTTTGGTGTGATCCACCAAATAATAACCATAACCAGTTTATGATCTGTAAGCAGTCAATTGATTGCTTCTCACAATTTTTTAAACAGTTTAGAAACTAATTTCAAGCTTTAGTCTTATTAAAGATTGTGTCGTGGTTTTAGTTCCAGTTGGAGTGTACAGGACACTCATGCAATCACATGTATGCCGAGTACGTGTTATCTGATACCAAGTCTCCGAAGACAGCAGTATAACTCAGGGTGTGAATTCTACATCATTCTAATCAGACACTTGTGGTTGATCTGAGGCATGAATTACATTCAGAAAACATATTTAAAGGTCAGACCACGTTAGAAGAGCGTAAAACATTATGAACTGGGGCCAAAAGATCATTAACATCAATAAAATCCATGGTTCTTTTTAATATTATAAAGATGTAAAAATGGGAAACATTAAGTACTGACATCCTAACTAACATCACAACAATGCCATGATTAAAGCTAATAGATACGCTTAAGAAAGCAATAGTACAAAATACAAATTAATATTAATTGATCATTTTGATGCATATTAAAATATACTTATATATGATTTAATAGTTAAATGAATATGTTACATTGCTCTCCCCCTTTAGACCTGTTCTTAGTGCTATTTTCTCCAAAGTCCAATTTCCCTGGATGAATGAGCCCCCACCTCCCCAACACTCATGGATAATTCCGTCTTTTGCCGGAGCTTATGATTCTGAAACTCATGGAGCCACACTAGGGATAGAACACATGACCAAATTCTGATGTTACAGATTCATGTATTGTGGAGAACGTGCAGAAAGCTCACAGCATTTGAGCACAGGGAGAAGTGTTCCCTCTTCGAAGCGATGACCTTGTGAAATACCACAGCTGAGGCTTATGTCACAATCACCTGAGAATAATGAGGCTTTTTCGAAAGAGAAATCTGCTACAGAGCAGCATCTGTTTTCCAGTTAAGTGAAGACAACAATCTGTCAGGACTAAGCCCAGATGGCATGGCAACCTCTTGCAAATCTGCAGCTTGTTGCAATGTGAACTGGAATCACATTTCAGAGCTCAGAAGCCATTGGGATACCAACAATGAGCCTCGTTCACCAATGGTTCATTGATTCTCAGGCCTGGGAAAACAATGAGATTAAAATTATATACTAATTATACACTATCACTGCATGATATTTACGCTACAGTCACTTCCAGATATGAACTCAAAACCCTCCTTTTAACGAAAATGAGTATAGCTTAAACAATGGAATGCATCAACTGGCACAAGTATGGATAGATGAGAATGACATTCTGATGCACCTGGATACCTCACACTCAATGATAAAGTTGAGGGTAAATTCATCGATCCCCCTTTTTCAGAAAACTCCATTCTGGTCATATACCAAACTCCACTTATGGTGCACCTTCTCCATTGAAAAAGCATGAATCTTCACCTTGCTATCCATACAGACTACTCAAATTGAATGCAGAATCATTAGATTATATAATATTGAAGGAGATCATTTTCCCATTGTACCCATGCCAGTTCTTTGAAAGAGCTATCCAATTAGTCAGACTTGTCAGCATTTTCCCTTTCATAGGGCATTCTTTTTCTCTCTTTTTAATGCATGTGTCTACTTCTTTTTAGAAACTTTCTATTGAACATGCCTCCTTTTCTGTCTATGCATTGCAAATCACTGGGTAAACACTCTTCTCCTTCCCTCCCTGCTTATTTTTTTGCCAACCATCCTATATCATTGTTCTGAGGTTGTCAAATCGTCTGTCAATAGAAACAGTTTCTGCCCAAAACAATTTGAATGCTATTATTAGTTCTCCCTTCACTTTCTTGTTGCAAGAAGAACAATCACATCTTCTCATGTACACAACCGAATTCCTTCATCTTCAGAAGCATGTGAGTGCCAATGAACAATAAGTTAAGAGATGTTTGCAGAGTGCTTTATAGCGCCTTTAGTGTCTCTCATTTGTCAAAATTGAGGAATAAATCTACAAACTACAGGCAAAGGAAAAATGGCTGAATCTTTGGGTTTTTTTCCCAAATGTGATGATGCTGTGGTTCTTTGAACTTTACTTGGATGAATCGTAGATCCCTATAGTGTGGAAGCAGGCCATTCAGGCCACTGAGTCCACACCAACCCTCTGAAGAGCTTCCCACCCAGACCCAGCCCTCTACCATATCCCTGTAACCCTGCATTTCCCCTAAGAAATCCACCTAACATTTGGACTGTGAGGGAAAACCCACACGGACACAGGGAGAATGTGCAAACTCCACACAGACAGTCACCTGAGGGTGGAATCAAGCCCAGGTCCCTGGTGCTGTGAGGCAGCAGTGCTAACCACTGAGCCACCGTACCACGGTGGAAATGGGTTACGGGTGAATTAACAATTCACTCTCACCCACCACAGAGGGCAAAGGCAGGGCTTCTGCAAGGCTTAATGGTTTATATTCAACACAACAACATTGACACAAGTATACAACATGGAACAGGTTCTAATTAATGGGCAGCATGTTTGTCTTTATTTGATCTGTTTCACAAAATCTTCAATGGGTCCTGCTCAGAATGGGTTCAGGTTAACTTGTGTCACATGAGAGCTTCTCAGGGGTCAATTTCAAATTTTAAAATCCAAACATCATGAGAGAGGATATGAGTTGATGGATTTGCTCAATTTTCCACACGTTACAAAGAGACAGTGAGGTACAAGGCAATGGTTCTGAAAGGGCTCAAGTTGGAGATTACATGAAGTTCCATCCAATCGGATGTTTTCACACAGGCTTGGGTGGAGATAAGGCAGGACATTTTAGGATTTTACAGAGTGGAGATCTATATCCACAGGTCTCCTCGTAGTTTTGGTAACAATGCTAGTCTAACTAGTGTAACTTGAACTAACTGCTATCACGCAATAAACTACATCTTGTTCAGACAAGAGGCACTTCGTATTAAGATTCACCAGTAGTAGTTCCGCTACCATTATAAAATACAGTTAGGCTTTCAGGCCCAGTCAAAAGAAAAAGCGCAATGATAGCAGCACTCTACCCACATATACCAGACAGAAAACCACTGGGGAGTACAGGCATCAAATGCACTGATGCATAACTCAGGATATTATTACCTCAAATAGTTTATCTCACTACTAGCTTTCCAAAGTATTCTACAGAATTCATTAGAATATGTGCATCAGAAGATACAAGACAGAGCCGAAGCAAAGTATCAACCATTTTTTAAAATATAGGGCACATTACAAAGTATAGGGCTATCTTACCTCCAATACTGTGTCTTTCTAAACACAGTTAATCAATGTTATTGTCGTATTACGATAATCCAAACAATGTTATTACTCATGTGAACACAAAATGGCAATTAAATGACAAGATAACATCATTTTTCATATAAAAGCATACTTGGTGAACTGCTGGAATAGTTGAGCAATGATTTTCTGATGAAGGGTTTAGGCCCGAAACGTCAAGTTTTCCTGCTCCTATGATGCTGCTTGACCTGCTGTGTTCATCCAGCCCCACGCTTGTTATCATTGAGCAATGATATTATTTGGCTTAATAAGTAAAGTACTGCTCAAGTCCAAACTAGTGCAATTTTGACAATTGTGTGCATACTATTTGTTGAAGGAGATATCTGCCTTAAATAAGAATTGTTTCAGCTTGACGTTTGATCACTGCTGAGCTAAAATCTAAATGAATTTTTGATTTCACCTTTTCAACTATTGTACTTTGCATTTGTCCCCTTTAGAATTGTGAGCTCTGTACTAAACCTTCAACAAAGAAAGAGCTGGACAATGGCCAGTTCCTAAATCTTTGGCAACATCAGCCGTGGGGTCAGCTGCAGTACAACTGTGAATCAGCCTTTCAACAGAAGCCTGATATTGCTTCTGCTCACTTTGTTCTTTCCCTTCCTCCTCCATTCTTGCCAAATTAGATTTTTTTTTTAAGAACTGACAGACTCAAGAAAGCTGACAACTCAAAAATCAGCTGGTTCATACTTACCAGTCAAATAGTTGCTTAGAAAAGATGATAAAGGATGTGTCTGTCGGAGGTGAAGCAACTAATGCATTCAACATTTCAACTTTTAATTAATGATAGTAGCAAAAATTGCTGGGAATTTCTCTCTTAAAGAGAAAGTGTGCTCTAATGTCCTGGTCTTTACTGGGACTCACAGTTACCAATTTTTTTTTTCCTATTCATTTGTTGGATGTAGGCGTCGCTGGCTGGCCAGCATTTCTTGCCCATCCCTAATTGTCCTTGTGAAGAATTTTTAGGATTATTGCACATTTTAAACACTGTTTATGTGATTGGCGAGAAGCAAGTTCTGTTCTCTATTTACCCAATCAGGGATCGTACGGGGACTTGGCCTAACATCTCAGTTTGTACAAGTATCTTCTCTTCTCTACACTGTCACCATCTCCTTCCTCCCCCCATTCATTCTATTACCCCACTCAGACTGGCACACTTTTCTCCCCAGCACCACTTTACACCCTTGTCCTTCTGAAAGTTACACCAGCACTTGTCACCCAATGTTGACCACCACCAACCCCCGCCCCCGCCACCCCCCCACCCCCACCTTTCCTAAATCCAGCTAACGATCGTTTGCTTTTCCTCTCAATGCTGCTTTAGGTTCTGGCTAAACTTGAGGAGCTCAAATGCCTGCCAGCAGGAATTTCCACATCAGCTAAAATAAACTCAGAGTTGCTGCTGAAAACAAATTTGAAAATGTGGGGCAACAAATTTCAGTGTGCTGAAACAGCAGCAGGTTGGATTTGGAAGTAGCACAGAGGGTGAGAATGAACAGTGATAAAGAACTGGGAACTGGGAGCTATGCTGATGGGCGAGAACTACAGGAGGCGCCAGTTTTTGTCCATTGATCTGAAAAAGTTGGCTTCCTTTGTGAAAGAGATGACAGCCATGGCCACACCTTGTGCTGTAAAGTCTGATATTGAGTGCTGGATTGTGAAGGTGAGGTGTTGTTCTGTTTGTTTCTGAGCTGTTGTTATATCCATATGCTGCATCTCAAAGTCAGGTTGATTTTACCAATAATTATTACTATACATAACAATCATTTTTCTGACTATAGTGTTTCCCTAATCTTAAAATATGTAGTCTTATCTCTTAAGAAGATAATCACACATGCACACGCAAATGCTTCTTTGTTCTTTTAGCCGTAAAGTTAATGCCGACATCTTAGGTGAAAATATTTACCATACTGGTTCTTCAAATGGTCAGACAGCAGTCGAATGGTTCACGGGCAGTTCTGATGATTTATCCTGGATCAAAGTAAAGCAGCCAATTTGAATTCTAAACATTATCCAACTCAATATCAGTCAATCCATATTATAAACTTATTCACATGTCTATTTATGTACGCATACACAAGGCAATTATGGTCTAAAAAGTTGGTCAAAAATAATTGGAGGAAGAAATGTTTAACTCAAGAAAGGGAAAAACGTTGAGTTAATCTTTCAATTTTGTAAATGAACTAAAATATTTTATAGAGAATCAATATGAGTGTTTTCAAAACACCTTGAGAATGAAGTAATTTATATCTATGTTCCCTTTATTGATAGGCTTTTTCAGAAAATGACCTTTTGGGCAAAATATATCAGATGGAATCTCCCGATCCCCTGAATAACATGGGCATTGATGAGTCAGATGAGAACATAGGGTGAGATTGACAGAAATAAGACTCATGGCATTAAGAAGAAAGAATCCAATTCTTCAATCAAGTTTTGAAAAATGAGATAAGAATCTCCCTAGTGAGCAGTGAGTGGACTGTTTGTCCATCCATTTGCATCCATCATCATGCTGTCATTGCCAAATCTTGTTGATATGCAGTCTTCCACCATCTGGAGAGAAACTAGTTGGTGACAATCCCCTCATGAAACCTGGGAACCCCAGCTCACTGCTTACTCCTCTAGGCGTCCGTCTTGGACAGCACTCATCAACGTTTCACAGGCTGGGACTGTCCAAAGATGTTGGTATGTGCATGAGCATGGCAATGTACCAGCATCACCGCATCTTTATGGCACATCTCTGACCCACTCACAATACAGTTTCAATGCCACACTGGAGTGTGCCCACACCTCTTGCGGTACTGTTGCTGCCAGGACACAAAATGAGAAAGAACAAGCTCCCATCTGCTGGATTGGGCAAAGATATATTACAGGGCTCCTCGCTTACCCTCATAATACTCACTCATTTTGCACTCCCTGGATGCTCACAGCATCTCTGTCTTGCTTTTTCTGCACTTTGCCCCCTCAGCCAGAGCTTAAAAGATCACAGTCCCTTTGTGCAGATACAAAGCCAGGAAAACTTGTCAAGGTTGTCAGCAGCCATTAGTCAAGGAGTTGGATATGCTGCTCTAAGGTACTGTGCTATACCAATCTCACATGTGCAGTATGTGCTAGTAGCGTATGCGGCAAATACACTGGACTTGCTTCACGTAATTCCCATATCTCAAAGTCTATGGGTAGGGGTTCTCAGTTCGACCAAGGGAAACAGCTTTTTGTCAGGGGTCCTGGCAAAATAGGTCATGGGCACTATCTATTGTCAGTCCAGGTGCTTGTACTCCATCACTTAGGTGAACAGGGTCAAGAGACCTGTATGTCTAAAGACCAGGGAGTGGGTCACAGTCAGTTCTGCAGGTCCAGTACAACCAGTCTGGAAATTCACAGTAAATCAGTCAAGGAGCTGCACACAGGTCAGTCGGGGGTCTGGTCAGTCATAGATCAGGGATGTTCATCCAAGTTTGTCAAAGGTGTTCAGCTCAACAAAAGTCGAGGGGCCTTATCAAGAGCATCTGCTACGATGAGAAAGTTGGGAAGTCAATTGTAGGATTCAGAGAGAGCATGCTGGGTGGCAGAGGAGGATAATTACTGTAAAGGAGGAAAACTCAAGTTACAAGTGAGGGAGAAGATCATGCATTGAAGGACATGGGGGGAAACTGCAGTAGACGTAGGGAGGTCACTGACAGTCACACCAACCCTGTCTTCAACAGAGAGGTACAGCGCAGCATAATGACTAAGCTGGAGGTTACACAGACCATTGGAGGAAGAATAGGCAGATGAGGTGACACTGAGGATGGGTAACCCATGAATCTTTATAAAAATACACTTACAAATGTACATTTGTATTTGCAATGAAGTGTCAACCAAGCCTTCCAAGTGCCCTGAGAGAGATTTGTTTTTGGTGCCCCTCCCACTATGTGCACGGTAAAGGGCAACGGGCAATTCCTGGCTGGCAGCACATGGCCTGGTACCCAATTGGACTTTAATAATGATACTGATGCCAGGAATCCCTAGAGGTCTTGACAAGGCCAAGCGTTTCAGCCTGTGGAGGGAAGAAAGATCTGGCGAGCGGGTGCTATAAAGGTGTGGGGTATAGGTGATGAGGTGAGTTTCAGGGAATGGTGTGAGAAATCTCACTTGAGCTCACAGAGAGAGCTCCAGGAAACTCACCAAAATCAACACTTGGCCATTCCCTGGTAAAGTTCAGCCCTTACATAATTTGGAATTAAGTTAGGGGAAAAACTCATGCTTCTAGACGTAAAGATTCTCAGTATTTGGAAAATTATATTACACTGAAGAAATCATCGGACATGACACAAAAGTTGTTACGCATAACTGTGTTTGCGACGTTTGTACGATAGATTTCTGTTTGAAAAGCAGTGGATTGTATTCAATTCTGTTCAGTTTGAAAAACATGATTAAATGGTGTCACTTAAAAACAAATTTATGGAGAGATACTAAATGTATCACTGTGATTTCAGGGTTTTTTCTTTTTTACAGAATCACACAACTGTGACAGCACAGAAGGAGGCCATTCAGCCTATCGTGTCTGCACTAGCTCTCCAAATAAGCAATTCACTCCAAACCATTCCTCCATCTCCTCCCTGTAACTCAACAAATTCTTTCTTTTCTAATAACAGTCCAATTTTCTCTGGAATTGAACACACCTCCACCACACTCCCTGGTAAGGTATTCCAGATCTTAACCATTGAGTACTTGCCTTGTTTTTCCAGCTGGTGGAACACAGCATGAATCAGATAGAAGTTTAAAAGATAAAGAGCAGAAATACAGAAGTAATAAGGTTCTCCATCCACTGCGCTCAAGTTAACCTATTGAAATTTATTTTAATCTTCGCAAGGTGTGTGGGATGACAGTTGTGAGGCATGAATCATTTCCTTTTCAACATCCACTCCCTGCTCAGCATAACCATTTTGGCACTGAGTAATTTATACTGCTACTGAGTGTAAACTCCCTGTGCTCCATTTTGCAAGCATTGTTAACCTACTCGGATCAATGCCAATGTACAAATCATTGAACTTACAGATGTACTACAGTACAATTCTTCTGAAGAAGACTAACTGCCTTTTCTCTGAATTTCATGAAAAAAAAATCTAATGAGAGAATGTTGAACAGCTAATTGTAGGTTAATATCTAAATCTTCAAATAGGCCTGTCAGCAAAACTGACAGAGACCAGGAGGTGAAACTTTCAGCTCTGATGGGGTTAACATGTAGTAAAGTAAAGGCAGTGGGAATAACTTTGCATTATTGGTCGTCGTGCCTATTCTGCGGCTCCAGCCTACACTTGAGCTATTTTCCATGAAACAGGATTGGGAAATAACAAGGCTACCTACTTGCAAGTGCAGGTCATTAATTGACCTTATTAATGGCCTAAATGTGGCCCAGTATCTACTGACTGACCTACTGACTGAAATTTTCCAATGGGCTTCCAGGTACTTGGAGAGGGTAGGGGAAACAGGGATGCTGCCTGGAAGCCACTCCTTGGTGGCTGACCGAGGAGCCAGCAATCCACTGGTAGGCCTAGAGGTCTTCCCTGACTGTCTGGCTTCAGCCAAGGCCATAGACCACACCTCCACAATGGCGGATAAGCTGCAAATGGCTTCTCTTTATTTTAAAATTGAGACGGTTGGAGAACGGTCAACTTAAAATTGTGGCATCCTGTGGAGAGCCTCCTGTCAGCCCTGCAGCATTGACAGACTGTCTGAAATCATTGGTTGGAGAGAGGACATTGTCCACGGACCGCTAACTGGGCAGTTTGGAGGAAGATGCTTGGCTGATTTCCAAAATGTACGTGTTGGGATCCCATTTGAATCTGACTTTAGCGCCCTGAAGTCTGTAGTAAAATTGTCCACCAGGTCTGCTTATATTAGACTGATTAATGAGTGACAGAACAATCAGCCATCTCAGCAAACCAAATTTATGTTATATCAATGTATTTTATTTCAGTTTTCTCTAGAATATGGTAGCTAGTTTACTGGTCTTAGCTGAGGCAGCAATCAGGATCATACATTTGACTTCTTAGGCTAACAACTGAAAAATATCAAAAGAAAAAAATCACTCTTGGGTATCATCCTCTGAATTTCATTGCAATGTTCATCATTTTAAACGTGTAATGATGGCATTGACATGCTCAGCTCTCCTTTGTGATTAAATAACTTGCTGACATCTGCTTATATGGGTCAATTGTCTGAAGTATAAGAAACAAACTGCTTTCCATGGAAACCTTCCCCAGCTCAGTTAACATCTTCTAAAGAGAAGGTAGAAAACCGGAGGGAAAAAATAAAATTGCCATCGATTTATTTTGTTTTGAATGTGGTTTTGCCACCTTTCAGATCCATTAAACAGGAAACAGAAAGAAAGTGCACAAAATCAACCTGACATAATATACTGAGATAACAAGGTGTGGAGCTGGATGAACACAGGAGGCCAAGCAGCATCAGAGGAGCAGAGAAGCTGACGTTTTGGGTCTAGAACCTTCTTCAGAAATTTCTGAAGAAGGATCCAGACCCGAAACGTCCGCTTTCCTGCTCCTCTGATGCCGCCTGGCCTGCTGTGTTCATCCAGCTCTACACCTTGTTATCTCAGATTCTCCAGCATCGGCAGTTCCTACTAGCTCTGAGATAATATACTTACATTTTTGATCAAATTTCCAAATGACACTTCTCCCTTTGGCAGTGGCTGTGGTGCATAGAGTGAGCATGGGTCTGAACTTGGCTTGCATGATGCTGAACAGAGAGAGAGCACTTCCTCGATCTCTCCTCCCGTCAGTGAGACACTGCTGTGTTCAGAGCTACTGAAACCACTAACACTCTCCGTGGAGTTACACTGGGAGGATGTTTCCAATCTCTCAGCTGTGAATGAAGAGGAAAATCCATTATCCCCAGTTCAGTCTTTCAAGCTGCTTTGTGGAGAGTTCAGTAAAATTTCTTTACATAGCATGTTCTTCCTAGAGGTTTAGCCAAGCTGTAAAAAAGGGCTACACAGACGA
This sequence comes from Ginglymostoma cirratum, assembly GCA_024137785.1. Lineage (NCBI taxonomy): Eukaryota > Metazoa > Chordata > Chondrichthyes > Orectolobiformes > Ginglymostomatidae > Ginglymostoma > Ginglymostoma cirratum. The sequence continues at coordinate 25,430,952 of JAHRHZ010000087.1, forward strand.
TGACAATGTTTATCACCCATTTCCACTGATTACTCTCCTGTCCCAAACTCATTCAGTATTTAAGGGAATAGGGCCCAGTTAGTTTGAAGGGAAATTTTTTTATTTGTCTGCTGGTATCTGGAAGAGCATGCTATGGAAGACCCAGAAAAGTCGTGTATTTGGAGTTTACACTTTCTTTGTGATTCATTCATTGGCTCATGCACTAAGATTAAAGTAAATCATTAATTGCTGCTTCATCAATGACATTGTGTCCAACACAAGGTCAGAAATGGGACTATTCATTATGGTTGCACAATTTTCTACACACTCATGACTCCTCAGACACTGAAGCAGTCCACGCTCAAACATAACAAGATCTGGACAATATCCAGGCTTGGGCTGACAAGTGGCAAGTAACATTCATACCACACAAATGCCAGGCTATGACTATCCCCAAAAAGAGACACCACCCCTTGACATTTAATGGCATTACCATCATGGGATATGCCACTCTCAACATCCTGGGGTTTGCTATTGACAAGAAACTCAACTGGACAGGCCATGTAAATACAATGGTTACAAAAGGCTGGGAATACTGTAGCAAGTAACTCATCTCCTGACTCCCCAAAGCCTGTCCAAATCAACAGGGTAAAAATCATGAGTGTGATGGAATCCTCCCCAATTTCCTGGATGATTGATGCTCCAGCAACACTCAAGAAGCTTGACACCATCGAGGACAAAGCAGTCCCCTTGACTGGTACCACATCCACAACATCCACTTTCTCCACCAGCGATGCTCAGTAGCAGCAATGTGTACTGTCTACCAGATGTAAGGCAGAAATTCACCAAGGCTCCATTGACAGCACCTTCCAAAACCACAACCACTTCCATCTAGAAGGACAAGGGCAGCAGATACATGGGAACAGCACCACCTTCAGGTTCCGCTCCAAGTCACTAACCATCCTGACTTGGAAATATATTATCGTTGCTTCAGTGTCATTGTGTCAAAATCATGGAATTCCCTCCCTAAAGGCACATTGATTACACCATATTGATTGCAGCAGTTCAAGAAAGCAGTTTGTCACCACCTTCTTAAGGGCAACTAGGGACAGGCAATAGATACCGGTCAGCCAGCAATGCCCACGTTGCACAAGTCAATAAAAAAGAAAGAACTCTCCCAACCTCCAAATGTGGAAATTCACTTCCTATTTCAATAGAGAGATAAACTGATTATATCCACTGCATAAAGGTATAAAGCCAACAAAAAATAACTAGCATTTGTGAAGTTTGGAAAGTCATGCAGCATTGCACTAAGGAGCACTACAAATCTGAAAAAGATTTGTGATTAAAATTATTTGGATGGCAAACACTGACAAAGACAAGTTGCTCTGAATGACCTGGTTCTGGGCTGAAAATTCTATTCTGTTGCTCCATATGGTAGGAGAGCACTAAGCAGGCAGAAACTGCCTTTGCAATAGAGTTGTCAAACACATTCAACCTTTGAGCAGTTTTTCAATCTCACTTTTTTGCATTCGTGATTTGTGTCAATTAGTGATTCCATAAACCTGAAGTATCATCATGACATCAGATGCACTATGCTGCTGGGTTGTTATACAATGGAACATAACAGTGAGCTGTCTTTAAACTGGAGAGAAAAAAAAAACTGCTGCTTAAAAGGTATTCTTTGGAATCTTATAAGAAAAGATGCCTGGGATAATTTTATGATCAATAATGTAAAATGGCGAAAATCCAATTGGCCACTCCATCTTTCTGGATTTTTATTTCTATTCACTTCAATGGAAAATGAAAATTATGAGTAATGTAGAACGAAGATGGTCCAAAATCAGCCATTTTACATTATTGCTCAAAGCCAAAACTACCCAAGACTGCCGAAAAAAAATGATAACTTTAATAGCTCCTGGTTTGGCTCCTACAAAGTGAAACACAAGTCTAAATGCTCAGGCTGTCCAACATGCTCAGTTTTTCAGATCTCAGCCATAGATTAATAGAAACAGTACAGCTTAGAAATAATAGTTTCCATCTGGGTGGGATTAATACTGGAAATGGTCAGCCTCTCTGCGCTTAGCTACAACAGCTATTGACCGATCATTAAGCAGATGCATACACACTAGACTGTCCTATCCTCCTGGCAGAACAACATGTGGCGATCAACATAGTGGTCAGTAATTTCCACAACTGCCATTCTCATTCCTTTGTAGGAAACATCTCTACCTCCCTCTTTAAATTTATAAATGTCATCCGCTGCTCAACCAAACAGAAGCTCGAGTTCACCTACTACATCGTACATACATCCCATGTGGAATGATAGGACGTATAATCAGATCATTTATTTTATTACACCATTTTGTTTCTACTTTCCGGATGTGAGTGCCAGTTCTACATAAATGCACTGTCTTAACCACAGCATAAAGGCAAAACTCTTGTGTGCCAATCCATGATACAACCTACAAGGATGCCTAGTTAAAAGAACAGTATGATGTCTTAGTATTAATATATATACTGCCCTACTCAAGAGGATAATATCCTTCTTTCAAAAGATTGCATCATATGTTGCTGAAACATCTTGACAATTACTTATACTGTCCAGTTCTTATGATATTGTCACTCACTGAGAAAAGGCCTTCCGCTAGGATCATTCTCCAGGTCATCTTCCTCAATGCGTGTTTGGGTATTATAAAAACAGTTGTTGCTGCTTCTTGAAGTTGATGGTGAGGAGGAAATGTGCATACTGAGGGAACCAATTCCAGACGATGACGAGGAAGACTGGCTTCCTGAAGATGATGCACTGCCATTGGAGCCAATGGAATTTGGTCTCTTGGTCTCCTCTGGAACAGACAGAACTTATAATGTTAGTGAGTTTACTTTTGAAAGGAAAGTGAAATTGCACTTTGTTTCAAAAATATAATCAGCACAAAAAAATTAGGTAATCAAACTTGCAAAGTTCTTCATTCTATGAATAATATGCATCCTCCAAAGTGGGAGTTAATCCAGGTTTGTAAAGGTGCTGTAGTAACTCTGTACTCAGTATATTTGCGTAATAACATTCTGACATTAGATACTTTGTTAGCACAGCGTATTGTTTCCTGCAGGTGTGCCATTATATACACCGGGATCACAAATTAGTGGGAAATCTTCAATGAAATACTTAATCAAAATCCTTACGCAATAACCATTAATAAAGTAGACAGCACAAATTCTGAGGGGGAAATTCATGAGGAACTACAATTTATGTGGGACATGATTAACACAAAGAAAAACTAATGAGTTTAATAATCCAGTTTCCTTCATCCAATATCCTGTAATAAGGGTTTGGATGGCTAGTTTGCAATGCAGAGTGATACCAAAAGCATTGGTTCAAATTCTGCACTGACTGAAATTGTCGTGATAGACTCTCCTTTTCAACCTCTCCCTTCACCTGAAGGATGGGGACCCTCAGGTTAAACCAGTGCTAGTTATTTCTCTTTAATAAGACACTGTGGTCTACTAGGGCTACGGTCACTTCATGTATTATAAGACACTAAGCGGTTGGTGCTGTGATTAGGAGAAAAGAACATCCTTATTGCAAGATAGGTCTGGGATAGTAATGTGTAAGTATCATTATTACATGTAGTAAATTACAAATGTTGTAAATTGGAACCTCATTCAGAACGGGTGGCATTATCTTTGAAGAGCCATCAACAATGATTTTATAATCAGCTCTTTGAAAGTAGTTTTTCCTTGACTTCAAAATGGTATAAATAAATAACTACTTAGTCTTTAAAGGGGATTGGAAAGACTCCACGTATTAAGGCAATGTTAGATCATTTGTGCAAGGATTCGTCATCATTTTTGCTCAGAACATTGTGGAGGCCAGAAACTGTTATGTCCAAGCAGGGTATAAAGCAATATGCCCTGGAAAAAGACTGAATCATTCAAAAAGCTATAGTCAAGTAAAGTTATTGCAAAAGGTTGGATGCACTGCCTAAATATTGTTCAAAATCTTTCATTAAGTGTAGCAAAGTCATTCGAGAATTTTTGAGAGGAGGACCAAACTGATAATATGGAAATTTTACTGATTACCTTTAAGTGTTTTGAGGGGTCTTCCACAAAAATCCAAAATCTTTCAATGGGGAAACCACTACACCAAGTTTTCATTGGCCTCAGCATCCAAAGAGAGAAAGGAAGGATTAGGTGAGTTTAACTGAAGTCCTAGTCATCCCAGACAGTGACATTTGAGAACACCATCTGAGCTGCAATACTAGTAAAAGTTGGAATCTTTCCATGATGGGTGAAGTGACAGTGGGAAGGTAACCAATTTGATTGTTGATGGTTGACTTATTCTTTTTGTTGCCCAGTACTGATAAATCATTGTGATCCTGGAAAGGAAGGGACTGGAAGCAGCTCTAGTTTTTGTACAATTTACAATCGTTCTTGAGAGGTCAAGTGTATTTACTAAAGTACAGCAACTTGGTCTTGGCCATTTTTGTCAAGAAAGGGTCAAAGTATGAAGCAAATGTGACATGCAGCAGTGTCATTCCTCCACGACAAAAACTTAAAGGTTGATCATGAAAGTGACATCAGTCACATGATACAAATTTTGTGGCATTTGGCAGAAGGGTTTCATTAATTGTTTTCACTAAGTGCCAGTTGAATTTTTGATATCAATATGTGGGTTACTCCAGAAGAAAAAATGACCGGAACCCAGTTGCAAAACAAAACTACTGGATGCTTGACTAACCAGCAACTTCACAAAACAGGAGTAATAATGAGATACACTAGCACAAATTCTCAGGCATCCTACAGCTATCATAGAAAGGCATGGCTTAAGAACAGGGGAATGGGCACTGCAGCTCAAGGATGACCAGTGTGTGTATATAACGTTAGTCTCATGGCCGTGTAACACCACATGAAGTATCTGACATCCAAGTATTATTAAACTAACACAGAAGTACATAATTCTAAGCTTGGATTAACTTCCACTATGTGTGAAGGCTGCTGCATGAAAACAGAAAAAAAAATGCAACATATATTAATAACATTAAGTTTCTGTTTGGCCATAATTTTTTTTTTGACATTGTATTTAGGTTAAGAAAAAAGGAAAAGATATCTATGAAAGCAATAATAGCATCCATTAGTCTATCATAATAGTGCAGTCTGTCATAGCAACAGAATACTGTAATGTTTCCATTAATAATGAAGGATTGTGCTTTTTACATTTCATTGAACGTATGCTTTCTAAATTATGACAGTGTACAGTGAACAGCGAGGACTGAAACACTTTCAGTTATGAATCTATTGGTGGCAACAATCACGTCAAGGTTGGCTGTGGCAGAGGTGAAATCACTTCCCAGCTTCCCAGGTACCTTAAACACACCATTTGAACATGTAAAATTCTAAATTTCTAATTGTTGCCTCTCATAGAACCTGTTGATAGTTATTGTTCACTTTCTTGCATTTTTGATGTTTTTCAAGTTGAGATTACCAAAGCTGCTTTTCCTAAAAGTGCATAGCCAGAAGGTTTTGAACTCAAGCCATAAAGGCAAAAGGACAATGTCCTTCACGGAGTTCAGCTAACCTCTGATTAAACTCATACCTTTCCCTTTTGTGACGCACTCAACCAATCGGTCATTGATGGCTGCTTCACTAGGTTTGATGTCCATAAATGGCTTACTGCCAATGCCCATAAACACCCTCTCCTCCATCTGGAGCTCTAAAGAAGGAATTTCAACATTGACAGGGGAGGTTTTGCATTTTAATAAAACATAAGCTTACAAAACAAAACTGATGAAAAGGAACAATTTTCAGACTGTTAAGAGTGATTTCGAGGCATTACTCAAAACTAGCATTACAATCCATGCCAGTTAGTGGACATCCTGTTATAATGGGAGACTTAAATCAGGTATCAATTGCCTGTGCTTTCCAATATAAACCCAAATGTTTTAATCCACGCATTTAGTTTGTGTTTTCTGGTCAGAAATGATTTGTAGCCATTGCCACACAGACCGACAGCAAGATTTGCAATGGAAAGTACTTCAGACAAAAATGACAGAATTTAAGTTGCTTGAAATCAAAGACTCCAGGAGTTCTTTGTTTTATTAGTGAATAGTAGTGACAAAACCCATTTATACAGTCACACCAAACTTTCACCACTGTTGGTAAACCGAGGTCTGCTGTCTTCTGTAGTCCAATTATTTCCAACGAAATATTTTGTATTTAGTTCAACACTTAAATTGATCCATTTTTGTCTGGAGTAGAAGCATTTCATGTCAACTTACAGTTTAATCTCTCACACAAAATCAAAACTTTACAGTGGATCAGAGGGCTTTTTGGATCCCACTGAGGCTTTGTTTCATATTTACTCCTTAAATAATACAAATAAAAAGTCTTCTTTGGGTTTGTATGCTTCCTTTGCCATTGGAGAAAATGTGCAAAAATTTACTGATGAAGTGACAAAGATAATCCTATCTTAAGCAGGTCAGTACATTCCCCAAAGTTTCCTCAGAGGAATTTTACAAAAATAATACTGAGGTTTTGGATCCAGCTGAGACTTTGTTTTATATTTACTCCCTAAATGATACAAATAAAGAGTCTTCTTTAGGTTTGTATATTTCCTTTGCCACTGGAGAAAATGGAGGTATTTGCTTTATTAGTGAGTTTTTGTTCAGCCAAAGTGTTTTCATTAGTCAGCTGAAGACCTCAGGTTGCTGGTAAGTTTATTTGAAGAGCAATACCTCGTGCACATGGAGGCATATGCAGCACTTGGAGAACTGGAAGATGTGATGCAAGTCCAACTGTGAAAGGATAATGGTGTCAGTCAGGTAGGGGTATTGGCAGAGAACAGAAACCATGGAATGTAAAGGGAATCCTGGATGGTGAGATAAAAAGATGTAGAACTGGATGAACACAGTAGGCCAAGCAGCATCAGAGGAGCAGGAAAGCTGACGTTTCGGGTCTAGAACCTTCTGCAGTTCCTACTACCCCTGGATGGTGAGATTGTTTCCATGAAGGATGCAATGAGATTAATGGAAGGGTTAGGAATGGCAAGAGCAGGTTGGGATGGCTTGGAATCGATGGAAGGAATGAGATGAGGAATTGCATGATAGGGATAGCATGGAAAGGATTAAATAGTATGGGACAGCAATGCTACAGGAAGAGTGGATGAGATGACGTAATTGTTTAGCAGTGAGAAAATTGTGGAGATAATTATTTCATCCAACATATTCTTTGTAGGCCATTCTTAGGACTATAAATGAAGATTCACTAAATTTGAATGAAAATGTCTTATAAAAAGCTGTCAGGTGAATTAAAAGAACATAGTGGGATAGTTTCTAGGTACAAAGGTGATGATAACTATCCAACCCCTTTGGAGTTCCTATACTGCCTAACACTGGTGGGCAGGCCATCACTAAACCTTAGACTCAAGAAATGAGCAGAATCTACAAATCTTAAATACTTTGCCATGAAATAAGATTATTATTCAGGAAATAATTTTCTTTGACGATCGATGCCGAAACTAATTGGGGAAATATTTCAAGGAAATATAGTGATTAATCCTTGAATAATATTGACTTCATTAGACATAAACGTGCCAGGTCAACTTAGGAGAAAACAATTCCCAATTAAACTATCATATTCTGTGAGGATAAAAATAACAGAAGGCTAGAGTCTTGAAAAATGTTCATTTCATATTCCTAGCCCTGTTTTAACACATCAGACCAGATGTCCTCGTTTATCAAGGACCGCAGTTTCTCCTCCACAGTGGTCAAAAATGCCCTCAACCACATCTCTCGCGCTTCCCGCACCTCTGCCCTCACACCCCCTCCCCACAATAACAACAAAGACAGAATTCCCCTTGTCCTCACGTATTACCCCATCAACCTCCGAATTCAACGCATCATTCTCCGCCACTTCCGCCACCTGCAATCTGACCCCACTACCAAGGATATATTTCCCTCCCCACCCTTATCTGCTTTCCGGAGGGACCACTCTCTCCGCAACTCCCTCGTCCGCTCCACACTTCCCACTAGCCCCACCAACCCCAGCACTTTTCCCTGCAACCGCAGGAGGTGCTACACCTGCCCCTACACATTCCCCCTCACCTCCACGCCAGGCCCCAAGAAAACCTTCCACATTAAACAGATGTTCACCTGCACATCCGCTAATGTGGTATATTGTATCCGCTGTTCCCTATGTGGCCTCCTCTACATCGGGGAAACCAAGCGGAAGCTTGGAGACCGCTTTGTGGAACATCTACGCTCAGTTCATGACAAACGACAGCACCTCCCAGTCGTGAACCACTTCGACTCCCCCTTCCACTCCTTGGATGACACGTCCATCCTGGGCCTCCTCCAGTGCCACAACGATGCCACCCGAAGGCTGGAGGAACAGCACCTCATATTCCGCCTGGGAACCCTGCAGCCCAATGGTCTCAAGGTGGACTTTACAAGCTTCAAAATCTCCCCACCCCTGACCTCGTCCCAACACCAGCCCATCTCACCCCTGCCTCCTTGACCTGTCCGTCTTTTCTCCCACCTATCCGCTCCTCCCTCCTCACTGACCAACCCCCATCCCAACTCCCTGCCTACACTCACCTTTACTGGCTTCATCCCCGCCTCCTTGACCTGTCCATCTCCTCTCCACCTTTCTGCTCCTCTACCCACCTGCTATCATCGCCTCTCCCTTTCTCTATTTATTTCAGAGCCCCCTTCCCCTCCCCCATTTCTGAAGAAGGGACCAGACCCAAAACGACAGCTTTCCTGTTTCTCTGAGGCTGCTTGGCCTGCTGTGTTCATCCAGCTCTACACCTTGTTATCTTAGCAGCAGCTTTATGTCACTTTTTCCAGAGTTAGAAATTTTGATTCTCCCAAAGTTATGAGTGAAAGAAAATCATAAATCAATAAAGGTACTAATTCAAACACAAAACTTTGGTAGGCCTTTCCTACTTTTTTAATGTGACACCGGACCAAATCCTAGAATTCACCAATTGATTTTGGAATTCCATGAGAATTGAATGACAATTCAGAATGAGGACAAGGATGCATATTACAAAACTCAAATCATTTAAGCACCGACTGAATCCTGAGCTGCAACAGTTGCTTTAAAAAAGCACAATTTTGGAAAAATTAAAGTTCATAGTTTTATTTCTAAAAGAAAAGCTGACATTTTGCTTCCTTTCCTAGTATTCTGTGGCAGCAGTGAATCATCCAAAGATACAGTCACTGGCAGTCATCCCAGAATTCGCCCAGACAGTGTCAACAAGTCATTTGATCATGGCAGTGTCACAGCCAAGTTCAATCCTGTGACTGCCCTAATATTCACACGTTAGCATTTCCGGTAGAGCACACAATGTTCCATGCAGAACTGACAGTCTGACTGTTCTCCCACCGCCCCGAGCCTCTGTCTCCACAACACCACTGCCATCCGTCCATGAGACTCTGAGGTTAACGGTTGAAAACCCACTTCCCAGTTAAGCTGGTTATCGCAACACAAACGTGACCAACTGAACCACCAATTGAGCTGTTGTAAATAACTTTTAATGAGCATTCAGAGACTCTTGAAGGAATGGACAGGCGATCACTACAGTACCAACAACATGCATTTTTTGGTGCCTTTAAAAGAAAACATCCTCAAGTTCTTATCAACAAAACTTTCTGACAAAATTTTGCACAGAACCATGTAAAGTGGTATTGGGACAGGTGATGAGAAGATAGGTTTGGAAAGTATACCTAAAGGAGGAGAGAGAGGAAGTGAGGAGACAGAGGGAAAGAGGCACAGAGAATTAAAGTGGAAAGAGCTTCGGATATGACCAACTGAAGGTTCAACCAAAAACAATGGATTAATTAAAATTAGGGAGGGTTAAGTGGCCAGAATTGCAGATAAACTGTCTAAACCGGATTTCAAAAATGAAACTGCATACTCAATAAGATTTGGAGGCCACTTTGCAAAATCAAGGGGGTTGCTACACCATTTCTGTGCTGAGGGTGAAAAAGGTTAAATATATTTTGAATTGGTTCAAAGTGTTTAAAAGTACTGTTAGAGAATATTCAGATTATACCATCACCACAAAGAGCACAAGATGCAATGCCTTCCATAAGAACTACTTTAAGTGACAATGTTACCTTATCTTATCAGCAATCAACCTCATGCAAGTAACTAAGATCCTTCATTATTTGTCTGTTTCTTCCTCTTGACAGTTGCCATAAAAGACTCACCAAATCTCCAATGAAACCAAATTTAGCTGTTTGAAGTTCAGTAGTCACACTTGTTATAAAGTGATGTGATGGACCACAGATCCACATATTGACTAGCCATAAAATTTGAAGTATAAACTGTTAAGAATATTGATAATGCTTGTGCTCATCCTGTTATAAATAGCACAAGTGACTACATTATCGATTCACCAGAAAAAAGCTGTCTTTTACCAATCAGGTTATTGATACCTTAGCAACAATAGCCAGAAAAGCATGCAACTTGTGCTCAATTACATCACCACAAAATGCATTCAAGAAATCTCCAAAATACCAAAGAAATCACAGTGTTATAGAAAAACAAGACACACAACAATACAAAAAAAAAAGAAAATTATTAAAGGTCTTGCAGAATTCTTCTACTTATCTACTAATTCTCACTAATTTACTGACCCCTGTTTCTCACAGCTTGGTTCCACAATATCTTGTCCAAGTCATCTATCCACGCTTGCTTTATCTCTGGAGTCGGAGCATGAAAAATATAAGTATCCCGGGGCTTCTGTCTTCTGAACCAGATTTCAAAACACAGCCCACTTTCACCCGAGTTGTGTGTCATTCCAATTTCAGAAGTCTGAAATGGAAAACCGTGGCGTATTATACAATAGGTCAATATTAATTCAGTCAATGCATTTTAGTTTGCTTTGCACCTTACCACATGGAAGCTTATGCAATACCCGTCCATCTCCTAAACAGAATCAATGTGTGTTTTTTTTGTAAGTTCTAACACACAATGTTAGATTTTCCTGGCAGGTAGAATGAAGAAAAATCATGCATCTAGCATACTTCAACAACACTCCAGAAATCACGATCAAGGCAACACATTTCAATGTGTTATTTATTTTTACAATTGCAAAACAACTGTTTATCAAATTATCAGCACTTTTTTCACATTAGTCCTTTGGATCAGGAGCCAGACCTTTAGAAGCCCATGTGGTAGTCCCCTAATTGCCCTTAGATTTCTCCATTATTGACTATCACCCAGAGTGTGTGAGCAGAGACTAGATTGGACTAAACTCTCTTTTAGTAACTAAATGTCAGAACTGTATTCCAAACTTTTGAATGAGCAAATTACAGTGCACGTACTGATTAATAAATATTCTTGACAATATGTAGCTGTATTTAATGAATATACAGGACAGTAGAATGCTAATAAGTACTTCATTTTGTTAGGCATAAAGCAAACAGTGATCCAATCTGATCCAAGTTGTGTCTAAGCTTCACTGTAACAATTCATCCAAATCCTGTGGTATCAGATCAAAGGGTATTCTTTCATTAGTGATTACATCGTCATAGGCTAGCAGTTTGTACAACATTTTGTATAATTGTTTACTTTACCTTGTTAAGAGCTTTTAACTTCTAATGAAAGGTATATTTGCATGGTTTTGTTCTTCTCTGTCTAGCTGTACACATCTGCTACTGAGAGGATAGTAAATGACCCCATGTCCATACACCACAGATGAAGCCAAATGTTCTGTTCTGTTCGCAGTACAGTACCAACATACACTTTTTTTTTAACATATTAAGCAATGAACTCGGGGACAGCAGATTCCATTCCTGGTTTTCGCTGAAAAGAGAGCGAGTGGAACAACTTTTCAGAATTTAATTTGGTTCCAAATTGTGGCAGAAGTTGAAAGAAACGCACAACTAGATACAAGTTGAGCGTTAAAGACATGGATGGCAATGTAGTGCGAAACAGAATTCAGATGTCATGCTTTATTGCACACGGATATCAGCCTTAGAGTGATGGATGTTTTCCTCCAACAATTCCAACCCGCAAACTGAGACTGACAAATCAGAAAAATTCCATGAGCAAAAATAATTAAACTCGGATTGGGTATATTTGTTGAACAAAGACACTTGTGACAATTAAAGGAGACAATTGCAGCTCAGAAAAATCAACACTGTGAGCATTTCATGTTATGACCTGACATATGATGTGTTATTATGAGAAATGTATGAAAAATCCGTTGCTTTGCAGAGCACAGGGTGCCTCAGGCTGTGTAGTCACAGACCATTTTGCTACAGATGTAAAACAAGCTTCAAAAATTGAGAAAGCTAATGATTGATCAACTGCCTGAAATTAATCTTCCAGTCTGTGTTTAAACAATGACTGCAGTCTAATATTTACTGAACAGAAACCAAGGGCTGAATCTTATGGTTTTTTGGCCAAGTGCAAGGCTCATTGAATTTGTTGAGGGTGGAGGGGATCCTGCTGCAAAGGCCAAGTGAGTTTTCTTGCCGAATCTTAGCAAACCCACCGCAGTAATTTCCATTCATGCCCGTATTACATGCGCCAGATCCAATATCTGCACCATCTTACCACATGCCAAAATCTCATCACTGACTGGTATCCTAGAACTGACTGGCATCCCAGGCACAGGAGCCATCTTTGCCTGGACTTGCACTGTCCATCCACAGATGCCCTGCACGTTTGCTGACATTTGCCCTCAGAAAGGCAGGTATGGGGAAATTTGTGCCCTACATTGATGGCACAGGTATTCAGCTCATGCAGGACAGGGTGGTGTACCAGTGGGACTTCCTCCTCCCCCAGGACACAGAATGACATGCCAGTTTGGTCTGAGGTTGCCATATGGATTAAAGAAGTCTCACCCATCTGGAGAAAGGCCTAGCTATGTAGGAATAAAGCCAATGACCTTCTTCACTCCACCAGCTTTAAGTGCCACCGTCTTCTCTTCATTACCCAGTCATTCCCTCTCTCTCTGCTCCTTTACCCGGGTCCCATCACTCTCACTCATGTTCATACTATTACCGGCAACATCTTCCCCATTCATCCTCACCCACACCACCAACTCACCTTGCAAGCCCTCTTGGTGCCTACTGACTCGCTCAGGGCATTGCCCCTCACCTGCACCAACTGTAATAGCTATGCCACCCACGTTCATCTCCTGAAAACCTGCGTCACTCTCCTTCCAAGAGGAGAACAGATCACAATAGGGCAGAAAGAGACATGACATATCATTCTGCTTGTCACCGTTTTGAAAAGTGAACACTTATTCTGACTTAACAAGCATGGGGCTGGATGAACACAGCAGGTCAAGCAGCATCATAGGAGCAGGAAAACTTGACGTTTCGGGCCTAAACCCTTCATCAGAAAATTTTCTCGGATTCACATACCCACCCACTTTCGTGTCATCTGCAAACTTGGAAATATTGTATTTGATCCCCACATCAAACTCGTTGATATAATAATGGTGTCTAAATTGTGCATAGAAATATATAAGCATAAGATCAGTAGTATCATTGCAAAATCCTAACATTTGTTGCTCAATCAGGATTTCATGCTAATGCAATAAGAAAGCTATGTATATGTTCTAGTTAGGTTTACTCTATAATATCTTTTCACTGTTTGAAGGGGAACATGAAATGTTAAGCCGGATATCAAATCTTCCAAGCTGGACCCTTGTTAGGTTCTGTCAAGCCTGTTTCATTACCATAACACAGAATAGTGGAAAAAATTCAAAGACTAGAAAATGCTCATTTGTACCTTAAAGGACTGTTTATAAATGTAAATGTCATTGCTTCCTTCTATCTTTCTGGTCTTGCTGAAGAGTAAGAGATCGTCAAAGAGGAAGACGTGTCTGTACCACTTCCGTCGTCCACACCACACGACAAATTCATCTTGACGTAACAACTGGCCCTGCTCCTTCAGGTTCACCTAGAAACAAGATCATTGTCATTAATCTTCCAATTTCCCCAGTTCCTTGTTGCAGGAATCGATTACTTAAAGCTGACACTGAAGCCATTTCATTGTAAATGCTTCCTTTTTTTCAATTTGAGCTAAAACTGAATCAACCATTTTAAATTTGGATAAAATGGCAAAGGTGATATAATTTTAAAATGACTTCTGGCAAGTTGGAGAATACATAAAGATGTGCATGGTGGTGTAAAGCTGTTGTCATGAGCCCAACATTGAAACTTAATTATGATAAATGAAATGGAGCTTTTGGAGTTTCCTATGGATCAATGATCAGGCACAGTCTCTTATGTGAAATGTACAACACAAAAGGTCCCAGCTACACACTCTGGTTTGTGCTAGATTAGGTATGTCAGTTGGAAAATGCTCCAAAAGAATAATCAGTTAGGATCTTCACTTTTGATCACTACTCATTAGACACAATTGAGATCTCCCAGTGTGGCTCCCAACAACAGGCTCTGAAGTAATGGCAGTGCCTCTAGTGGTAAGAATGGCTGAACAACCACAATTAGCTGGCAGAGAGCCAACAAATGTGGAGGAGGCCTGGTCATTAATGCACTAAGGCTAAAAGGAAGTTTCCAATCCTGCCGCTAGCTGGTCAGGGGTAACTTCATAATGCCATGTTTAACTAGCATCTAGACATATCTGCAGTGATTTCAAGACAGCAGTTGCAGAGATGGAGAGAAATCTAACTCCTGGACAAATCTCCAGAGTTAATCTTCTTTAATGTGGCTTTTGTATCCAGCAGGGTATTACACTTGATGTGGCAATGCTTGTGTTGTTGCTCATAACACGCAAACCTAGGTAAGGATAACGTAGAACTGAAGAGTCTGCAATGAAGGCCAGCAGTCTTACAGACATGGGCTCACCCAGGTGCAGTGTAGAAAGGGGGTCAATGACCAGGGTATGACAGTGCCATTAAAATATGACAGTTCCACTCATGAGGGCAAAATGCAATGGTCTCTGTGAGGAGAGACAGTAAACAGGTGGACAATTGCCTCACAAGATGTGGATGCATGTGGGAGCGCCATTGCAAGCTCTTGTTTCCATTATTGCACAATTGTTGAGAGAGTGCACGTGTGACCCAGTGGGCCTATTACCTGTCGAAGCAATGCATGCTGACAGATGGGTTTAGCATGTCATTAAGGGGAAAGAAAAGGCACACAACAGCAAAGTTCGGTTGAGAAGTACCTGACGTTAGGAAGTTTATACTTGCTGCAGAGGACATTGGAGCCAACTAGACAGCAGGAGAGGACCAGCACTCGCAGACGGGTAAGCTGGACCTCAGAGAGATATAAGTGAGGAGCCCAGAGTGTGGGTTAGTAGTCAGTGAGATGTCTCTCTTCTGCTGTGAGGGTTCAGCAATGTTGAGCAGATGAAGATCCTCTCAGCACACAGTGTGGAGCTCTTCTGCAGCAGACAGTGTGCTCCTGTGTATCCAGGGCATTCATCACACACTTCTCAGGTGAACCTCGAGAGCTGCCTTACTGGGGACAACAACCAGATTTTGAATGGATAATCCCTGTCACCCAGGGTCCATCACTACAGGCATGCTAGGGCCCCAAGATGTGACAGTACCTGGCACAGGTGAGGAATATATACATCTCAACAACTGCTCCTGAATTGAGTACACAGCAGAGGGATATATCTTCTGTGATTGCAATTGAACATAAATGGAATTGAAGCCTTTACTGTTAATACACAAGGTAGGCTCGTCCCAAGGAAGCCCGACTTACCACATGCAGATACTCACTAGCCCTCCCCTGTAACAGTGGGAAACCTGTGCTGGTCCTGGCTCCTTGGGTCGACCCTGTATCACACAATCTCTCCAACCCATTTTAAACAGAGTATTTGTTTCCTCTTTAATGCAGCACTGAACAGTTGCCTGGGAAATACTGAACAAGCAGAGCCTTGGAAGGAGCTGCTAGCATTGAGGCTTAATATTCCTGTTATTTTCAAAGCTACAGGCATTGGTGGGTACAACTCTCTGGGGCCTCAAATAGTCTTATAGCAGTGCACACAATTCCATGACAATGTACCACAGTCACTTGTCTCTCTGATATTTGGTGCTAATGTAAGTTTAGACCAATACACCTGAGACGTGGCAATGAATTTTGTCTGATTGGCCATCTCGACCATTGCCAGTGTTTATACCAGCCATTGTTTGTGCCCCCGAACCCAATACTAGCCTCACTTCTGCTCTGCCAGGGGTTCTAAGAGACTTTTCTAAAGAAAAAGTACAAAACTTCACTATTCTAAAATGAAGCTAAACTTACATCGCACTCCTGTATATCATCCATTGCAAGTAAATCATTCCCATGTCGAAGCTGGAAGCACACAACCTTGTGGGCTTCCTTGAGCTCCTTGCACTCTTTCTCCTGGGCTGCACTGCACTCTTTGAACATATCCCTCAGGAGTAAATTGTATTTGCTGATTCTCTGAATAGGTTTCAGTAGGTAGGATGCCAGGTCCATCTTGTCACCCAGTTCTAGCTGTTTGGCCTGTGTCAAGAGAAAGGAGATGGGTTTAACGCATTTCATTGCTGACTTTGCCAGTGCAGCATTTCAGAAGGAATCTTGAAATATGTCTGAACTCTGTCATGACTGACGTTATCAATGCTATGAGTACCAATCCAGTGAATTTTGCAATACTTACAATTTTCTTAAGCTTAACTATGAGGTAATTGAAAACTTATTTCATTATAATCTCTCAGGTTCCTCAATTTGAAGGCAATGGAGTGGTACTGACCATGATATGCTCAATCCCTGCCAGGGAAATCTGTACATTGTATCCCTATAATGACAAACATGTCCATACCCGCCATTGTTGATGGTGCCAACCTTTAGATTTCCTTGGGTTTTGGATAGCCAATAACAGCAGACAAGGCACTACTTTTTACTGGGAAAATGCAGTCAAATTTCCAATGGACTTCACAAATCTAACCCAATAGATTCTGGGTTTATCCAAACACTTCCCCAAAGTCCTGCTCAGTTGATCAGGCATTGCCCTCAGGATAACAAACCAACCCGATCTTCTGTCTCATCCTTATGGTTAGATGATCAAATAGTGCCCAGGGTTTCAGAGTAGGGTGCTAATTCCTCTGTTCATTCAAATATAGGTGCCACAGTATAGTGCTCAGGAAGTTGTCCCCTTTCAAATCAGCCTTTTCTGGCACGAATCAGTTGCACAGCACCAGAGCAAGTAGCATCTGAGCACAGTCATCATTCACCACATTTTACAGGAAATCGTTAATGAACATAATACTACAACTTTACAGTAAGAGGGCAAAACTTGCTTCCATTTTTCAAAAATATCCAGATTTTGAACAGCCATAATTTAGACATTGTAGTTTAAGTTAAGCCCCCCACAATGATATTTGCTGCTGTCTTTTGACGAACATTGATGAGCGTCTTCCTTGTACAACAAGGTGCTCAAAGGGTATTGGAGTGGCAGGAAAGTGGAGTTGAGGCATCGCCAGAGTAGCCATGATCTTATCGAATGGTGGAGAAGGTTCAAGGAGCTGAATGGCCTACTTCTGTTCCTACTTTGTATGCTCATACAAAAATGCCTTGTGCTTTAGAAAGAATTTTGCTGCTGTCATCATGGTTAAGGCATAGAATATTGTAAGTCAGCTATCTTTAATATGACTGCCAGATTACTGTTGGCCTTACTGCCTTGCTTTTCATTAAAAAGAATGGAAGGAACAGTCAAAGAAAGGAAAATGCATTTCCAGGAGGTGTGCTGTAGTGCGGTATGATGCCACTCTTTTTTTGCTTATCAATATAGCAAAGGGATTAGTAAAATTCTGGGAGTAGACTTTCTGCCCAGAGAAGGACAAGATTAATATGGATGCTGCAAACTTTCAGACAAAGGTGAGAAGAGTAACTTAAAGAATGTGAAAAATCAGCAATGACACCTTTGATATCCAAGCCGCATAAAAGTTCCAAGTGCAATAGGACTTTTGTCAGTCATCTCACATCTTCAATTCAGTGTCAAATTATCAATCTTGCATACAGCTAACAATTATGATTTACATAATATATGAAAGCAATCTCTAGGAGGTGTTCCTGTTACATGGATACTATGAATATGAGGAATATTGGATCAGTAATGACCCTATTGAATAGTGGAGTAGGCATGAGGGCCAAATGTTCCTAATCTTATGGTCTTTTAAAGAGGAAGTCAATACAGCTGGTATGATACATGCGGCTGAAACAATTCTTGGGAAGTATGAGTTGAAGGTGACAAGGAGCAAGAAACTTAACTTCAATGAAAGCATTTATTAGAGTTTGCAATACTCCAAAGCTAATTGAACTACATACTCTGAAGAAGCTGTTCCCATGGCTACTGAGTAGGAAATCTGATCGTGGTTTGTTCTTGCTGTACAATGCATAAAGTCCGAACAGTTCCTCCTAGAATAAGAGAGTCTCAGATGAAAACACTTATGAAGAATGAAACAATCTCTTCTGGTTCATTTACTTTATTTAACAGAAATTTTTCAATTTCATAATCATACATCCAGTAGTTTTGTTTTAAAATTTATTTTAATCGCTAATTTTCAGGACATGTGATAGGATTGGAGATTTAATTCAAGGTTCACTTCATGGAGGTAAATTAAGCAATCATATTACAACAGGTTGACCATGTTTTCCTGTTGTCAGCATTTTTCTAATTTAGTACAGTCGGAAAGAGACTGGAAACTGGGCTGGCATGACATTGCAGCCATAATAGAAGCCAGAGACATACATCATCCAAAATAAAACTAAAATACTAAAGGAGATGGGAAAATCTACATTTTTGAAGCAACAGCAGCAATGCATTTCCAGTGGTGGTTGGATGCATGTATAGAGAAAAGGGAATAGAGAAATGCAGGAGAAGAGTAAAAAGGGAGATAGAAATTAGAAGGCGACATAGGAAATGCATGTGTATGCCAATAAATGATGCTGTAGGAAGTCACTTTGTATGCACAGAAACAGAAATAAAGCAACTCACATGTCTGAGGAAGCAGCGTCCTACTCTACTGGGCTCTTTTGCACAGTTCTCCAACTCTTTCAGGAAGTAATGACAGTGGAAATCGTACAGTTTCTCCAGGTTTCCAAAGATAGCAGTTCGCTGTCCTCGCAGATCCTGGGGAAGGTCCATGCGCTCCATCTCAGGGAAGTAGTGGGTAACAATATAACCAAGGGAGCGGACATACTCTCTCTCAGTGACTAATATCTCTTCCATAATGTGCTGCATCTTATTACTTGGAATTTGCAGGGACAAACAGAAAACAAAAATAAGTTCAAAAAATAAATTGTTAATAATAATAAAAAACCATAACCTCAAAGTACGTTTGGACCAAGATGTTTAATTTTCCAACTAAGACTTTATTGTTAAGAATGAAGCATGCGATTACCAGGGTTTTGAAGACTTTTCCATTTAAAGCACCCAATGTCTAGTCATTTCATTCTTTCAACCTTTCAGATCAGAATGGGCTTGCCACGCTGATAGAAATTGGGAATTAAAAACAGAAAGTGGAATAAAGTAAGGTGCTTAAAGGATGGAAACCTTTCCAGGAGAAGATGATATACAGGAGTGCAATGTAAAAGGAGAGATCAAAGTAATATCGGGTGAAAGAAGACAATAAACTGTTAAAGAAAGATTCCAAAATCACTGTAAACTTCTCTATAAATGTGATACGTCCTCCCCTCCAGAGAAAATCGTAAATCTCAATTCACCCTCGAATTCCTATAGCATGAATCATGTTTATATACAGTTATCCAACATACTTAACTGTTGGTCAATAATATTCAAACAGTGTGCAATATAATCACATCATGCTCTTCTGAACTATCACTTCCACCAACCTTCTTCTTGGGTCTGGCCCACATAACCCTGGATTCAACATCCCAAGAATTAGCTAGCATCCTGGTGCCTTTCCTTCATAGTGTTGATAGCCCCATTTGCTTCAGATTCCTAAGATTGCTCTAACTTCTTCCACAGTCCAAACAAGCATAACATTCCCACATATTTGACAGTTGTGACTGCTTCAAAAGTTTTTACACATCATTATGATGGGGAAAGCAACACGACTTGTATCAAACAAAGCTACAGATGCATACAGTCTCGGAATCATCCAGTTCCAGAGAGCTAGCTTAACAGTTTAAAGAATATTGCCAGATAGACCTCAGAGCTAAATGTTCTCCCAATTGTCATTAGTTGTAAAATGTGCCACTTAAACATGTGCAATTATGATTGGCCGAACACAATTACAGAAACTGGAGTGGCATTAGTAGACTTTCAAATTATATTCCTCATTATTAGTCAAAAACAATTCTAGCAATTTCACATGAAAGCAAAGTAATCCCTTTTTTTGAAAATTCATGGTCATAATACAAGCATCTCTGCCAAGGCCTGGATTTGTTGCCAATTTCAAACTGCCTCAAGATGGTGGTAGTGAGTTACTTTCTTGACCGGTTGTGATATTGATACATTCACAACACTGTCAGGAATTGAGTTCCTGGATTTTGACCCTGAGAATGAACTGTGATACAGTCCCAAATCAGAATGTTGCCTGGCTGGGAGGTGGCAATGTTTTCATGCAGCTGCTAGTCCTATCCTTCTAGGGGACAGAAGTCATAGGTTTGGAAGGTGCTATGGAAAGAACCTTAGCAATTTGCTGCAGTGCCCCTTGTACATGATATATACTGCTACGACTGTGCACTAGTGGTGGAGGGAGCAAATGTTCATGGTGGTAGTCAGGATGCCAATCAAGCAGGTTGTACTGGCCTGGATGACATGGAGCTTCTGGAGCTGCTCATCAAAGTAAGTGCATTTTATTCCTTTTTATTCCCATTCTAGACCCCTGTCTTATAACCAGTGGATAGACCTTGGGGAGTGAGGAAGTACTCACTATAGAGTTTCCAGCCTCTGACCTGCTTCCCTGTGGCCACAGTATTAATATGACTGTCCCAGTGAAGTGTTTTTTTGATCGATGATAATCTCTAGGATGTTGGTGGTGATGGACGTAGTGATGGTCATGTTATTAAATATCAAGGGGAAATAGTTTTATTTAAGTTGTTGGACATGGTTATTGTCTGAACCTTGTGAGGCTACACTTGTGGAAAATCCAACTCACACATAGCAATTTGGCAATAGTTGCTTCAAAAACCTGGAAAATACTGATACCTTAAAAATGGTAAAATACACAATCAATGTGATTCCCAAAACACCTCAAAATTAAAAGAATAATAGAAACCAATGAGAGAATGTCATATCAAAAGAGTGAGAGACAGAGAGAGAATAGAAGGTAAACAGAAAGAGTGAGTGAAAGAAAAATAAATAATGGAAAAAAGCAAAGAGATGAAGGAAGGGAAATATTCAAGGCCATGCCAGCATACTTCTGACATAGCTTCCAGTATAATGCATGAAAGTGAAGATATGTCAGAAGTTTCTGTATTCTTACCAATGCATTGAACCTGACATAAAGTTGGCACCTGGTGACATAAGACATGCCATACCAACCACATGCAAACATTAGATAGTAGGAACTGCCGATGCTGCAGAATCTGAGATAACAAGGTGTACAGCTGGATGAACACAGCAGGCCAAGCAGCATCAGAGGAGCAGGAAAGCTGACGTTTCAGGTCGAGACCCTTCTTCCACCTTGTTATCTCACATGCAAACATTAGATGCATTAGTATGATTCAGGTTGGTTTCATGCCCTAATCCCCTGCAGAAACTTGTACATGAATATTACCAACTTAAAAATGGAACCAGTTTTGACGAGGTTTCCAGGAGAGATTTGGCAAAATATACCACATGCCACCTTTTAACTTCTTAACAACACCACTAATGTTACAGATACTCCCAGTGGAATTTAAAACAAAACATCATAAGTTGAACCAAGGTCCTGAAAGGGTGTATATGGCACTGAGGAGAGGACCCTCCCCCAATTCCCCACCATGGATTTCAGTCACAAATGGGCTTTCAACTTCTGCTATAAAAGATAACAAGCATGGGGCTGGATGAACACAGCAGGTCAAGCAGCATCATAGGAGCAGGAAAACTCGACGTTTCGGGCCTAAACCCTTCATCAGAAATCTGATTTATTTCTGATGAAGGGTTTAGGCCCGA
>JAHRHZ010000087.1:25453410-25498548 GCA_024137785.1 Ginglymostoma cirratum
TTAGGCCCGAAACGTCGAGTTTTCCTGCTCCTATGATGCTGCTTGACCTGCTGTGTTCATCCAGCCCCATGCTTGTTATCTCGGATTCTCCAGCATCTGCAGTACCTTTTATCTCTTTCAACTTCTGCTACCTGGTGATATAAAAACATCATTACTTAGTGATTTGGCAGGGGAGTTTAGGATAGTTGCATTGCTTCTCCATCACTTACTCACCCCCTAGTGATGGTGAAAAATATCAATACTAGAGTATAAGGTATGGCTCAAGAAGACTGCTTTGCATTGTATGGTGTTCAACAGGTGCAGCGCTGTAACAGTTACACCTGTCCAGACGATTGGGGAATATCTATGATACTCCTGATCTCTGGCTTTTGGGATTGATGAGTTGAAATTAACTGTCCAAAAATTTGTAAGAGGAAAAACAAAGTGCATTGGCTTCTGATAGAAACACCTAACTGACAAGTTACTTCCCAAATATCAAAGTTGCAATCCTTACTAGGAATTGTCTTTTGTTTCCTGTTTGACTTCTTGGATGGGCCCATGTTCCAAGCTTGATCCTTGAACTCTACTCAAGACAGGACTCATAACTGGAGAAGTAATACTGCTATTTCTGTCAACTGTCATATTCTTGGGAGTGTTGTCTTCAGAGCAGAAGCTTGCATGCCGGGACAACTGGAAACCCTGCGCAGCCTGCATGATCTTCTTCGAAGGATAGCTTTTATGTTGAACAGAAGGGGAAAGGACAGAGTCTGAACATGAAGGAGGAGAATGGTTCTGGGTGCTGTTCTTACCACTGGAAATTTCACTTGATTGCAGCCATGGGGGGCAGTTATATGTTAAAATGTTTACTAGTGCTCCCTTTGGTTTGTTTACCGTATTATCTTTACGGCTCTGACTGTTCCTGGATGACCAAGGGCTACACTTGTCCTTTTTCTGCCGGATTAAATCATCTCCAGTCCTTGGGCTGCCACACACACAGGAGGTATTTGTCACTGTATCCTTACTGCAATTCTGATCGGTGCTCTTTGACTCTCCACTAATACCTGATGAAGGGAGACTATTGGATTTTAGGATTTTCTGACAAAATTCCAGTTTCTCCTCAAGGAGTTGCCTGACCTCCTGACATTTCAGCCAGGTTACATTCCACATCTTCATCCCTTTAGTACTGTTTAGACTATGAACCTCGCTCTTCATCTGTTGAAATCTTTCTGCAGAGAACTCCGTAAACCTCTGACGATAACTCTCAAGATGTTCCAACATCGCTTCATTGCACATTCCCAACTGGTTCAAGTAATATTTACAATCGTCTGCCAACGCTGTAGCCTAGGAAAACAGGACAAGCATAGAGATTAGGAATATAAAGCAAATGTTGGAATTTTGGAAGAAAAACAGCAAAGGCTGGAAACAGCACATCAGTGAGTACTTGTGAAGAGAAACAACTGAGGTTTGAAGAAGCTCATGTCTTCTGCTCTCTCCACAGCTCCTGACTGATCTATTGCATACTTCCAGCACTTTCTCTTTCGTGAACAAAGGAAATATTTACCATGCTAGACAAAATTACACAACCTGTATTCTTAATCCTCAGGAGTGTGATAGAACACTTGCTTGTATGAGAACAGCTCCAACAACGCTTGAGATGCTTGACAGCTTCTTTGGCACCACATCCATCACAGAATCATTGAGGACTACAGGACGGAAACAGGACCTTCAGCCCCACTTGCCCATGCCGTCCAGTTTTCACAATTTAAACTAATACCATTTGCCTGCGTTTGATCCATATCCCTCCATACCTATCCCATCCACGTACCTGTCTAAATGCTTCATCTTCAACATGCATTCCCCTCACCAGCAATACACAGTGCCAGCAGTGTGTAGAATCTACAAGATGCACTGCAGTAACTTATCAAGGGTTCTTGAACAGCACCCTCCAAACCCATCATCTCTACCACCTCAAAAGGACAAGGATGCATACGAACACCAGCAGCTGCAAGTTCCACTCTACATCGTTACACATAACATCCTGAATTGGAAACATATCATCATTCCTTCAGTGTCACTAGATCGAAATCCTGGAAACCGCCTACTGAACAGCATTATGGGTGTCCCCTACATCCCAAGGACTGCAGTGGTTCAAGAAGGCAGCTCACTACCACTCTCTTCAGGGCAATCGGGCATGGACAATAATTGGTGGTCTCGCTTACATCCCATGGATTTTTTTTTCTAAACATGTTCATTTGGACTTCTACAAGCTATTTGCATATATACATTCTGAATTTGAGGAAGTCTCTACTTCACCATCAGACATAGGTATGGTGGGTTTGTCATATGGCCTATATACTACATCAGGTAAGAAACAAAAGATTCCGACTGAGAATCAGAAAAAAACTTCACTAATTTAATTACATTTGTTTAACAACGGGAAAGGATGAATCTAACAGATGCAGGTCAATCAGGACAAAAGTCTTTAGAAACAATAATCTAGAATAAAATTAACAGTCATTTGGACAAGTGTAGATTGATTAAGAAAAGCCAGAACAAATTTGTTGAAGGCAAACAGAAACAAAGAAATAAAGAATATAAGACAAGGAGTAGGCTATTTGATCATTCGAGCCTGTTCCCCCATTCAATACAATCAGGATGATCATCCGATTCGGTAACCTTATCATTGTACCTTATTACAGTAGCTGTACAAATTAACGAGAGCCTCCAATTCCGCTTGACACCTCTTAGCTCTAATGTGAAAATTGGTCAGCCGTACTTTGAAATCTTCCACCATATCTTTAAACACTGAAAACTCAGGATATGAAAAGCCATCCAGTTGGTCTGCTTCTTTCAACAGCTCCAAGCCCTTTTTGTATTCCTGCTGCATGGTGTCATTGTAGGGAGATTAAGGAGTGAAAGATTAAAAATTGTTGGACTCAACAAGAACAACTGCATTTATATATCACCTGTAATTTTCCACAGCAATTCAAAGGACTGCTATCAAACAAAGTTTGACATCAAGGCACATGGGGAGATCTTAGGATAGGAGGGGCAGATTTTCAGGAATGTCTTGAAGTGGAGCTAGAGCTAGAAGGGTAGAGAGGTGAAGGGGGCGGAATTGCAGAGTTTAGAACAAAATTTCAGTTTTAACATTATTTTCTCCTATTCAATCCACCCATGTTGTGCCATTAGTAAACTTTCATCCATCTTCTCAACACCTTTCATGTGGCTATTGTGAAACCGCTCAGTGACTAGCTCCTTGTAACTTAGGGTCTGAGGTGTAACTTCTGTGAAATATATCTGAACATAAGAGGCATATTAAACCTGCTGTGTACAGAACTGAGAGGTAATTCACATCACAATGTTGAGTTTAAACAGCAACATCAAATATGCACAATAATCAATGATTTCTAACATGAATTTGATTATTTTATTGCCTTTTGTTTTTATAATGCAAACAAAAATAATATGAATTGTCAATTTTCTCCAAATTAGATGAAATATGCACAAGATAAACAGCAAATTTGCTGTGGTTGCTGTCTGTTAGCATATCATAGCATCAAGGAAGATGTCGCAATTTGTAAATTATGGCATGATCATGACTGTAGAGATCATGTCATTAACTGGAATGGAATTGTCCCACTTCATGGTATTTGCCACCTCTACTGCAATGTGGAACTGGGTAAAGGTTGTTTGAGGTAGTTCACTGCCACCAAACTTTCTTTGTCTTAGTCTTATTTCGTGATTAGTTGTAGAGGACACGATACCTTAGAGTATGTATATTAAAGGCATTGTTCTCAAATAATAAGTGCAATTACATTCAGTCAGGTATAATACCTAGGATGTTAGGGAGCTGGTATAGATACTTCTGTTCTCTCTAAAAGCTAGCGTCAACCTCCTTGCCTCTACGCACAGACAGTCTGTAACATCAGCAGTATGGGTGGAGCTAATGTAACATGAACATTAACCCCTTCAAAACCATTACTTTATATAACCGTTCCGCTTGTACTGGTTCTCGGCAATGTGGTTGCTAGGGGAATGCTTGTTGTTTAGCGTACGTTCTATTTGTATGAAGTCCATAAGCAACAAATGCGACTGAACTTATCCATAATCAAACTGGAATTAACTCAATTAAAATCCTTTGTAATGAGAATCATCTTGCAAGGTGAATAACTAAAAAATGCATAATTTGAAGAAGTTATTCAACGAACACATACAAGGATATTTTTCCTGATTGGTGCTGTTTCTACAGTATTGTTTTTCTAAAATCTTCCTTTTTTAATGCAGATATTTCATATAAATCTTTGTATGACATCTGACTGGCAAACTAGAACATTACTTACAAGAATTTAATCATTGGGAAAATGCTTTCTGTATAATAAAACATACACTTACTGTAAATTACACCAGTGTTAAACGTGACTTACTGTGATCAGCATAAAGAATCCAGAAAAGTTATACTGCGTTTGTTGCATGGCGTTCAGCGAATCTCCATTTGTAACTAAATCTTGCAAATATGATTCACCTTCACAAACTAGCCAGTTGTTTTGCTGTAGAATTAACAAAAGGATAATAAGGTAGACATTCTCCAATGATCGGTTTTACTGGCTTAAGTCGCAATTACATAAAGTTTTATTTTAAACAACACCCATGGACATTGAACTGAATTTGTAAATGGAAAATGCTGGAAATCCACAGAAAGTCCATTAATTTCCCAATAGACCTGTTGGGTAGCTCTACTTTTCCTGTTCTTTTTATATCAGATGCACTTTCTTCACTTGAAATGGATTATTATTTTAATATGCTGGCAGATAGTGCGACAGCTGAGAGGGAAATGCATATCCAGTAAGGCATGAAAAATCACCTGTACCTTGGGCTACTTGTAACTGCTGGTTAGGTCACTCATTGCTTGGTACAATGAGGTATGTTTAGTTTGGGACCCAATTGTTAGGGCCGCAGTTGTCCTATTTATCATGCAGCACACACTGTTCAAATCAGCCTTGGTATCTGAAGCAATGCTGTCTCACAGTGCCAGGGACCCGGGTTCAATTCCAGCCTCAGGCAACGGTCTTTGTGGAGTTTGCACGTTCTCCGCGTGTCTGTGTGGGTTTCCTCCGGGTGTTCTGGTTTCCTCCCACAGTCCAAAGATGTGCAGGTCAGGTGGATTGGCCATGGGAAATGCAGGGTTACAGGGTTAGGGTAGGGGGTGTGGGTCTGGGTAAGATGATCTTTGGAGGGTCGGTGTGGGCTCGATGGGCCGAATAGCCTGCTTCCACACTGTAGGGATTCTATGATTCCTGAAGTTCTGCTGTATTTCTTGAAGGTATTGATGTTCCTTTTTCAGCTGTTTGTCCCAAAATACACACAATCACCATGGCCTAACCTTTGCAAATTATTAATGTATCGTCACATTTTTGCATTTGTATGCAAAAATCCTAATTACAAAACCTAAATTATTCTTGTTTTTTTTCTGTGGTGTTCTTTTTCACTTTCAAATGCAAGACTTCCTTCTCTTTGCTCACAGAACTGTGTAATTTAGTCCTTAGGTTTCTCTGTTCATCTATACTTCAGCATCTTTTCATTAAATTTCTTGCTTTTCCTCAAGATGCAGCATACCTCCCCATGTTAAATTGCATCAAACTCCTTATCGCTGCTGGGTGAATCCCTCACAAGTGTTTGATAAGGTGCTTCATCAAATGTCTTCTGTAAGTCTAAAGGCACCACATCTGCTGTACTCCATTAGGCCACTGAATCAATCATCTTTCCCCAATTTGATAAATAACATTTACGGCAGTATAGGTAAAAAAAAAACCTTACTCCAAAGTGCTGATGAATAGCTAAACGCAAACCTGTTTGAATTTGTCCTCCAGTCTCCTTAAAACATGTAAGAACTCAAGATGCTGCAGACACTGATTGGACCTCATCACTAGAGTATGGACATTCTCCTCCACCTTATTGTACAGAGATGTCACTGAATCAATGGTGTCCCTTCAAATAAACAAAAGGAACCATTTTAACTCATACAACTGAGAATCTTTAAATCTCATACACTTATAGCATAATTACAACAAATGAGTATGAAAACAAAAAAAAAAGAACGTATTGAGCATGCAAATGTTGTCATGACTCACTGGGATAGTGCCCTAGAAATCAAGTCCACTTCTCATAGAGTCACCACAAATGCAAAACAACATTAATCAAGTCCCCAATTTACCTGACTGATAAACTCAGGTTGAAACAAAACTTGCCAAGCTTTTGTACTTTAAAAAAATAACCTTTGAAAAATAAAAAGTGGCACAGTGGCTCAGTGCTTAGCATTGCTGCCTCACAGCACCAGGGACCTGGGTTCAACTCCAGCCTCAGGCAACCGTCTGTGTGGAGTTTGCACATTCTCCCCATGTCTGCATGGGTTTCCTCCTGCAGTCCAAAGATGTGCAGGTTAGCTGGACTGACCATGCTAAATTGCCCATAGCATCCAGTGGGTGTGTAAATTAGGTGGATGAGACATGGGGAAATGTAGGGTTGCAGGGAAAAGGGCAGGGGGATGAGTCAGAGTAGGATGCACTTTGGAGGTGCAGTGTGGAATTGTTGGGCCAAATGGCCTGTTTCTGCACTGAATGATTCTATATTTGTTACAAAGAAATTGGCTTTAACCAATCAGAGAAAGGAAATAGGAATTATTGTCTTACAACTGTACCCTTTAACTCCAGTGAAGAGGAGCAGTTCTGAGCCCCAAAATTTTGATGGAAGGTGTTCAGAAATTAATCATGGGTCAAAGGTTATTCAGAAAAGGGTTCAGGAGTCACAATTGGTTTCAAGTGATTGAGTGAGAAGTTACTGTTCACATACAACACGTGATCAGAACAGACAAAAGTGGCATACAATCAACTACAGGTGTGATGATTTATGTTAGTGCCCTGGGGATGTACATGACAACCCACCCCACAGCAAAGGTCAGGTGTATTGGTCATCATGGCAATCAACAATCTTCTGGGTCATCACTGGTGTTGCCCTACTAGCCAACATTCCCTCAACTAAAGGATGGAAAAGTTAGAGTGTGCACCTGAAAGAAAAGTGTTGCAATCTGATGGTATTATTGCTGGATGTTTAATCCAGAGACCCAGGTAATGATGTGGGGACTTGGGTTTGAAACGTGCCATAGTAGATGGCAGAATTTGAATTCAATAAAAATCTAGAATTAAGACTCAATTGATGACCATGATCCATTATCGATTGTTGGAAAAACCCATCTGGTTCACTAATGTCCTTTAGGGAAGGAAACTGTCATCCTCACCTGGTCTGGCCTACATGTGATTCCAGACCCATAGCAATATGGTTGACTCTTAACTGCCCTCTGGGCAATTAGAGATGGACCGTAAATGTTAGCCCAGCCAGTAATGCCCTCATCCCATGAATGAATTAATGAATAAAAATCCCAAATTGCAGGGCCATATTGACCTATTGACTTTTGGTAAAAATTAAAATCAATAAACTCCTTTAAAATCTTAGAATTGAACATATGGGAGGTCCACCTGTAGTCCTCAGAGGAGCTGAATCGAGATTCCTCTTTCTTGAGTCTAGCAAGAATTGCTCCACCTTCCAACTGTAAAGTAACCAACCGGGCATCTTGCAGAACATGTTTCATCATCAATTTGTGCTTACTGATGCAATGAGTAACTTCCTTTAAGCAGAAAATAACAAAATCAATGTTGCAGCTGCAGAAAAAAGTCGTCACAAACTAATTGCATTTTTATCACCCAGTCTACGATGAGAAGAAACAGTGGATGGAAACACTGCAGCCTAACAAAAGCAAGTCAGATGCTTCATTGATGCAATTGTCACTACACTAAGTTTCACAATTCTATTTGCATTTGCAAAACGTGATCTGCCATCAACTTGTGAATCGGTGGAATGCTTTTTAGTAGTGAGCTATGTAAGATGGGTCATTAAGTATATTCAAGACTAAGATAAATAAATTTTAATCAGTAAAGGAAACATAGTTATGGGGAAAAGGCAGGAAAGTTTATCAGACCAGTCATGACTGATTGATTCATTGATTTATTTATTGTTGTCACATGTACTGAGATACAGTGAAAAGTGTTGTTTTGCGTGTTTTACAGGCAGGTCATACCATACAAAGTGCATCAAGGTAGCAGAACAGAGTGCAGCGCACAGTGTTATAGCCACAGAGATAGTGCAGAGAGAGAGATCAGAATTACCACTTGAGAAGGCTGTTCAAAAGTCTGGTAACAGCAGGGAAGAAGCTGTTCTTGAATCTGTAACTACATGTACTCAACTTTTATATCTTCTGCTCCACAGAAGAGGGTGTAGGAGTGCATAACTGGCGTGAGAGGGGACTTTGATTACGTTGGTTGCTTTCCTAAGGCAGCAGAAGGTATAGATGGAGTCAATGGATGGAAGGCTTTTTTGTGTGATGGACGGGACTGTGTTCACAATTCTCCCTAGTTTCTTGTGGTCTTGGGCAGAGCAGTTGCCAAACCACACTGTGATGCATCCAGATAGGGTGCTTTCTATGGTACATCTGTAAAAAATGGTGAGAGTCCTTATGGACACTTTGAATTTCCTCAGCCTCCTGAGGAAGTAGAGCCGTTGTTGTGCTTTCTTGACCATAGTGGGTGGACCAGGGCAGATTGCTGGTGATCATTACTCCTAGGAACTTGACGCTCTCTACCATCTCCATCTCAGCACCACTGATGTAAACAGCTAAGTGCTCTCCACTTTGCTTCCGGAAGTCAATGACAAGCTCCTTCATTTTGCTGACGTTGGTGGAGAGATTGTTGGCTTTACACCATGCCACTAAGCACAATCTCTTTCCTGTATTCTGTCTCATTGCTGTTTGATTTCTGACCTACAACGGTGGCGTCATCAGCAACCTTGTAAATGGAGTTGGGGCAGAATTTGGCCACACAGTCGTGAAAGTATAAGGAGTATAGTAGGGGGCTGAGTACACAGCCTTGCAGGGCACCAGTGTTGAGGATTATTGTGGAGAAGGTGATCTCATTGAATGGCAAAGCAAACTCTAGGGCCTGAATAACCTACTTCTACTCCTATGCCTTATTTGTCCACATGTAAGAAGTTTATTTCTTATCTAGTACAGGGGCTTCACCTTTCTCTCCTCCTCTTCCCTATTGTAACCTGGTTAGAGACTTATTCAAAATACTAACAACGTAAATGTACATAGGGAAGGATCTAATGTGTGAACATAGAAGAAAGAAGGGATACAGGTTTGATATGGGGGCACAGTGATGTAATCATAATGTAACTGGACAATAATGCAGAGACTCAGGCTTAATGTTCAAATACCGTAAAATCAAAGCCCATACATCAGCTGGTGGAATTTAAATTCAGCCACTACAAAACCTGGAACTGAAAGGTAGAACAAAGAACAATACAGCACAGGAACAGGCCATTCTCCCCTTCAAGCCTGCACCGACACATTTTGCCACATTTTACCTCAGTAATGGTGACCATGAAAGTATCATTCAGTCATTAAAAACTCAACTGGTTCACTGATGTCCTTTCGAGAAGGAAACTGCCATGATGAGCTGGACATAAATCCAGGATCCTGGCTTAGTGGTAGGGACACTACCACTGCATCGCTGCCTTTAATGTAAGGTTGACCAGTACTTTGAAATGCTCAATTTTAGAAACTGAAGCCAACAAGTTAAAATAGGAAACAATGTTCAACCAAACAGTTACAATTTCAGCTCAAAACCACAGGAACTGAAAAGCAGACAGCTGCTGTAAAGGATAACTGATCCACAAAATCGAGTTTCTTGCCAGGCAGTATGTTGGACAGGCTCAGATAGTTACAACATTTGGTCAGCAAGTTTCTGTCTAGGAAAGAAAATTGATGTTTTACCAGCATTGCACTGCCTGATTCGTACCGACCTGCCTCTGATATCATTTAGCTGTGGCAGAGCAGTCTATCACTACATCAGTGAAATATAAATGAAAGTGTTACTTTGACTTTTTGAGCCATTTTTATCAATTAACAGAGTCCTCACATTAGACACAAATATCATTTGGCAACAGCAGACTTGTCATTCTTTTTGAAGCCTATGTCATGATTAAATGCAATCCTTTCCTGGAGGTATGTAATCATGTATCCATTTCCTTGGTTTCTTTTCTAACATGTACCTTGTCTGTTTCAATGTATCTTATTGCTTGCGTACCTGTTCACTGTTTCCAGGTTTGTTCGATTCAAATGTTTGAATGGTGTCCAGCAACAGTGTGGAAACTTCTCTGCAGTTTGTTACGAACAAATCGAGCTTCTGCAGCAACAAAACCAAATGACAATTTGTGCTAAATAAACAGTCTTCACACATGTTACAGGCTGAAACCTAATATAAAATTCAAATAACATCTTACCTAAAAATCTCTTCAAACGTGACTAAAGGAATTTTACACATAAATGCAAAACTTTGCTTGGCTATAGTCAAATGAAATTGTGGGCTGATGCCTTCTATTCTTTGGGATCGTGCTAATTCATGTATTGCAATGATTTAGGTAGACTCTCTTTTAAAACTCTAGTTTAAAAACGGATGGTGGCACTTTCCCTTCAAAGTATGTTTCCTCCTGAAATTTTAATCGTAGCAAGAAAAAGCCAAAGGAATTTGGAGAGAATCTGAAGGGCTAAAGTTCTGGTGGGGAAGATCCCCCATCAATGTCAGCATTTGTCAGAAGGTCACAAATTAAGCCCCACTTCACAGGCAGAAACACATGAGAGCAGTACTGCAATGTTACACTGTCAGAGGTTTCAGAGGGTAAACCGAACATCTTTCTGCTCATGGGAAAGACTTCCTGGCATTCCAAGAGCAGAAAGATGTTCGGCCCGATGTCTTGGTGAACATCATCCCCCCAGCCTTCAGGAGAATAGTTTTTTTTTGTCTTCTTGCTGCTTAATGAGCCCTGCAAAGATTTGCTGCTGTGTTTCCTGCATTACAACAGTGACTACATTATAATCACATTACATGAGCTCTGAAGCAGTTTGGCACTCGTGAGGCTGTGAAAGGTATGATATAAATGCAACCTACTCTCCCTTGAGGTGTTATTATTCACTACAATGTCTCCCCATGGCTTGACACAGTGTTACAAAGCACAAGGCTGACACCTAGTGGCAGAACCTCCTTCCTGTCACTTTAAAACAAAAATCAGAATTAACTTTTCTAGACAGTTGGAAGAGCAAAAAACTAAACACCAATCATATCCAACTAATTGACTGGATAAACCAGAGGAAATTATTTTTTTTAAATCACCCTTTTGGCATGTAGTTTCTCAGACCAAGATCTTGTTTTTACATTCCAATCCCATAAAGTGAAATTCCGGTTGAAAAGTGAAGGGTAGGTGATGGGCAGCTTCCTATCCTTGGACCAACTGAGGCCTCTATCCCTGGAAATTTATCAAAGCTAGATGGCCCAACAACACATACCATCCTATCCTGACATCTGCCCTGCAAACTGAGAGATGAGCCCCTCTCACCAGATATTCTGCGCCCCAGAGATGTCCATCCGGCAGCAAAGGCTTCCTCACTGCTCTCACATTGTATATCACTCCTCTCATTGAATCCTGACTCACTGACCCACAGCATCTTCATCTCTTCCACAACCCAGCGATGCCCCTGGTCTGTGGCTCTCTGCAGTACCAGTGGTGGCCATTGCTCCTTGTGGCACCACTGTGTCTGAGAGCCTGTTACCCCATTAAAGGCCAGGCAGCTTTTCAAAACAGAACATCCTGCTATGGTGGGTAGGAAGCCACTTTCTCAAGTAAATGCACAATGTAAATAGAGCTGAAGAGTGGCAGATGGAGTTTGATTTGGATAAATGCAAGGTGTTGCGTTTTGGCAAAACAAACGACGACAGAACTTGTATAATTAAAGGTAGGGCCTTGGGTCGAGTTGTCGAACAGAGACACCTAGGGGTTCAGGTGTATAGACTTTTTTGATGTTTGCATCACATTTAGATAGGGTGGTCAAGAAGGCATTATTGCATGCTTGCCTTCATGCTCAGACCTTTTAGTAAAGGAGTGAAGATGTTATGTTGAGGAAGGAAAGTCTGAGTTATAAAGAAAGGCTGGACAGGCTGGGAGTTTTTTCACTGGAGCACAGGAAGTTGAGGAGTGACCTTATAGAGGTTTATAAAATCATGAGGGGTACAGATAAGATGAATGGCAGGTATCTTTTTCCTGCAGTGGGGGATTTCAAGACTAGGGGACATATTTTTTAAGGTGAGTTGAGAAAGATTTAAAAAAGACACGAGGGGCAATTTTTTTACACAGAGAGTGGTTCATGTCTGGAATGAACTTCCAGAGGAAGTGGTGGATGCAGGTACAAGTATAACTCTCCACTGGTTGGAGTTACACCTAGCACAAAGGAATACTATTATGGTTGTTGGAGGTTAGTCGTCCCAGGACATCTCTGCAGGAGTTCTTCAGGGTATTTAGTGTCCTACGCCCAACCATCTTCAGCTGCTTCATCAGTGATCTTCCCTCCATCATAAAGTCAAAAGTGGGGATGTTCACTGATGATTGCACAATGTTCAGCACCATTTGCAACTCCTCGGATACTGAAGCAGTTTGTGTCCAAATGCAGTAAGTTCTGGACAACATCCAGGTTTGGGCTGACAAGTGGCAAGTAACATTCACATCATACAATTATCAGGCAATGAGCATTTTCAATATGAGACGATCTAGTCACCCCTTGAAATTCAACAGCAGTACCAACGCTGAATCCCCCACTATCAACATCCTGATGGTTACCAGAAGCTGAATTGGACTAGCCATATAAACACTGGTGCTGTGAGAACAGGACAGAAGCTAGAAAACCTGCAGCAAGTAAGTCAACTGATTGTCAAAAGTCTGTTCACCATCTACAAGACACAAGTCAGGATTGTAATAAAATACTCGCCACTTACCTGGCTGAGTTCAGTTCCAACAACACTCCACAAGCTTGACACTATCCAGGAAAAAGCTGCCCAATTGTTCGCCACTACATCGACAAACATTCACTCTCTCCATCATTGCTGCTTAGTAGTCTATGGGCTGCAGAAGTTCATATTCACCAAACTAACAAAGGAATACTCTTTAGACAGCACCATGACCCATGACCACTATCATCTGGAAGGACAAGAACAGCAGATACATGGGAACATGACAACCTGCAAGTTCCCCTCCACATTATGCACTGTCCTGACCTAGAAATGTATCACCATTTCTTTATTGTTGCTGGGTCAAAATTCTAAAACCCCCTTGCTGACAGCTTTGTGGGTGGACCCACACCAAATGGACTGCAGTGATTTAAGAGGTCAGCTCACCAACACCATCTCAAGGGCAACTAGTTATGGCCATTTAATGCGGGCCCAATCTGTGAAGCCTACATTCCATGAATCAAAGTTTAACAAGTGCTAGCATCTGATCTCTCCAATGCTATAATCTAGTAGAACTGTACGGCTCCAGTGAATTAGCCCCTGATTATTCTACACCTACTATAACAGGATTAAAATTTGCTTTAAAAAAAAAAATCAGGGGAACCTAGGACAACAAGAGAAAGTAGCTGCTGAGTGGGATTCCACACCAGTCAGAACTAAAACTCTGTTGATTCTAAACCACATTAAATATTTGTATATCAAAACTAAAAGGCAGATTTATCAAATTTGCTGGCAACACTATAACTGAAAAATGTAACACTGGTAAATATCAAGTATTGTACGTTGTCTAAAATATGTTTACCTTAAAAATACATGAAATGGAAATCCATTTATAACACAGATTTCGTAAGGGATTTGAGACTGATGGCTTCCTCATCAGTTTCAACCTCTTGACGATGTGACTGGATTATTGGCTAGGACAATAAAGTTATACTGGAACACTTAAATGTGCTGGTCAGACCACACTGGGAATACAGTGTTGAATTATGGTCACATGCCAGAAAGAGCACTGAAACTGTTTCCAAATAAAAAGGGACTGAGATATAAAATAAGATTAGAGGAGCTTAAGAGTGACTAAGCGAGATCTCACTGAAGTATTAAATATATATTGGTAAGGATAGACAAGACCACAAGATTACTACAAGTTTGAGAAAGTAGGGCCAAGAGATTAGATTGAAATTGGACTAAAGTGGTTTGAAAACAGACGTTTGAAAAGAAATATTTCTGTTCAGAGATGAATGTTTGGAATGAGTCCCTCTACTTCATAGGGAAATTTGTTCAGACATTGAACAAAATCAGAATTAGCCTGTTGCTGGAACAAGAGAGTCAGATGACTGGAGGGTGAGCAACAACTGGTTAAATGGCTTTGCTCACTTTTTTTTTTCTTCTACATCAACATTGAACAACGAAATGATAGGCAGAGAACAATCTGGCTCATTAATCCTGCCCCACACTTACAATCTCTGTAGTGTTATGATTAAACTCTTTAAAGCCTTGTCTTCCTCCCGACCCCAAGAGGAAAATAACCTCCTGTTTTCTTTATTCACGTATGGGATGTGGGCAATACTGACTAGGGAAGCATTTATTGCTATCCCTAGTAGCCCTTGAGAAGGTAATGGCAAGCCGGCTTCTTGAACCACAGCAGTCTGTGTCTTGTAGGTTGACCCAGAATGCCGTTAGAAAAGGAGTTCCTGGATTTTGATCCAGTGATGCTGCAGGAACAGTGATATCATTTCCAAGTCAGGATGGTGAGTGGCATGGAGGGGAACTTGCAGGTGGTGCTGTTCCCGTGCATCTGCTGCGCTTGACCTTCTAGATGGAAGTGGTCATGGGCGTGGCAGGTGCTGTCTGAGGACCCTTGGCAAATTTCTGCAGTGCATCATGTAGATGGTAGACACTACCACTGCTGAGCATCAGTGGTGGAGGGAGTGAGTGCTTGTGGATGTAGTGCCAACCAAGCAGGCTGCTTTGTTCTGGATGGTGTCAAGCTTCTTGAGTGTTGTTGGGGCTGCACTCATCAAGGCAAGTGGGGAGTATTCCATCACACTCCATACTTATGCTGTGTAGATGGTAGACAGGCTTTGGGGACTCGGCAGATGAGATACTCACTGCAAGCTTCCTAGTTGATGACCGGCTCTTGTATCCACAGTACATATATAACTAGTCCAGTCCACTCTCTAGTCAAAGGTAAGCACTGGGATATTGTTAGTGGGTGCAGCAGGATAAACTGAAAATGACAGGAGGAAATGATCGGAAAATTTATCTTAGGCAATTAAAACTCATCCAGGAAATCAAAGTGACAATGCCAGAGAAGAGTGGGGCCCTGAAGTTCCTTAAATTCTGTTAAACTGTGTTCATGTTTTAATTGCTTGTGTGAAGAAGTTTACTTCTGGTCCTAACTTCACCGTAATATTCTTATGTCCCCTGACGTTTAAATCTTTCATCACAATGAAGAATTTTAATAGGAATGAAGAAGGGGAAGCCAGCAGTGATAAATTTTCCAGGGCATGTTTATTCATACAAATTGTAGTGCATTCAACATGATGAAATAGCAACATCTGGCACTGTCATACTGAAGCCTTTGACACCAAGGCTGTATCACTGAAGGTATTGTACTGGTATTAATTAAAAAGGCTGTATTAAAACCATTACCCTATAGCTATTTGATTCAATAAACATTTATTCATGCAAACTGTTGCACTCAGTATGATGGAATGGCAACATCTGGCATCGTTATATTGAAGATTCAATGGTGTAAAATTGTAATTTACTCATGATGTGGTTCACTAGCAATTATCATCAAAACTGTAGCAACTGCATCTCCCGTCAAATACAGAACAATTCATCTGAAAGAGCATGTTCGCTAATGTGTATAGATTCTAGCTTTTACTTTGTAACATTATAAGGTAGTTTATGACACCTTCAACATCATGGAAAATCAGGCACAAAATAAGCTTTAAGAAATCAGCCTTTCATAGATTTACAGTGCAGAAACAGACCACTCAGTAAAACCAAGATCGGTGCTTATTTTCCAAGCCTGCAGTTGGCCTAATTGCAATTGTCCACTGTATTCCCATATCCCTTTATCGCATGTTCCTTCAACCACTTGGCTAACCTTTTTTTTAAACACTGATACAATCACTGTTATAATCATTAATGCCTGTCACACATTCCACAGCCTCATAATTCCTTCCAGAGAAAGGAGACGTGCTCAGATTTTTCTCGATTCTACTGCAGATGAAACATATCACAATTTCTATCCCAAAAATCTTTCTACTAAGGTTTCCAACATTTTGCGTTCTAGAATCATTAGTAGTTACAGCACAGAAGGGGAGCATTCAGCCCATCTTGTCCATTCTAACTCTCTGCAAGAGCAGTTCTGCTAGACTCACTCCCCAGCACTTTCTCCTTAGCCCCAGAATATTTCATTCTCGGATGCTTATCTGATTGCGTTTCAAAGGCTGCCATACTTCACTGCATTATATTCCAAAGTTCTAATTACTTGCATGAAAACGCCCAGTATAAACCATGTTTTCATCTGATAAAACAATTGTTCACTGCTGTTTTCTGTCGCTCAACTAACTTTGTAACCATGCTGTCACTCTTAGTCAATATGCTTCACCTTTGTGAACAAATCTATTATGTACCACTTTAACATTGCTGTTTGGAAGTCCACAGCAGCTGCATTACCGTCATCAATCTTCTTAGTTAGTTTATCAAAAAACTTCAAATTGCTTGAACACAATTTGCCTGGAATAAATCTGTGTTGAATTTCCTCCATAAACCTACATTTATCCGAATGACTGTTAATTGTGTCCAGGATTATCGCTATTAGAAGTTTTCCCACCACTGAGTTGGAATTGACTGACCTTTACTTGCTGGGCTCATCCTTACACCCTTTTGAGCAATGGTGTAACATTAGCCATTCTTCAGTCCTCTGATACAACCCCTGTACCTAATGGGGATGAGAAGATTATGGCCATTGCCCTAATGTCTTCAGCATTCTTGGATGCATCACATCAGCTCCAATTGACTTTTTAACTGTAAGTGGAAGTAATTTCTCTAATATCTCCTCTATCAATTGCTTGCCCATCCAGTATCTCCACTTTCAATGTGATTCAGGCAGTAACTTATTCCTTGGTAAAGACAGAGACAAAATACTCACTTAGTATCTCAACCCATGCCCCCCGCTTTAATGCATATGTTCCTTTTTCATTCTTAGTTAGCCCCCTCCCTCTTTTTATTACTCTTTTACTGTTTAAATATCTATGGAAGTCTTTTAGATTCCTTTTTATATTAGCTGTAAGTCTTTTCTCTAACTCGTTCTTGGCCTCTTTTCTTTTCTTTTTCATCTTGTTTCTTTATTTTCTATTTCCTCGATACCCAGAGAGGTCAGGCTTTGGTTTCCCTTTCGTGAGAATGATTTTCAAATGGCGCAGAATTTTACAGGTCGAAGTATTTTCATCCTGCAGCCCATTGAGTCTGTGTTGGTCAAGAACAACCACTTAAGTATTCTACTCCCATTTTCCAGCACTGGTCCCATAGCCTTATATGCCTTGGCATTGCAACAGTACATCTCAGTACTTCCTAAATGTTATGAGGGTTTCTGTCTCTGCCAACCTTA
Organism: Ginglymostoma cirratum; assembly: GCA_024137785.1. NCBI lineage: Eukaryota > Metazoa > Chordata > Chondrichthyes > Orectolobiformes > Ginglymostomatidae > Ginglymostoma > Ginglymostoma cirratum. The sequence continues at coordinate 25,470,958 of JAHRHZ010000087.1, forward strand.
AAGGCAGGAGTTCCAGATTCTCGCCACCCTCTGAGTGGAAAAAAAAACTTTCTTCACATCCCCTCTAAACCTCCTATCCCTTACCCCGGTTTTTGATCCCTCCACCGAGGGGAAAAGTTTCTTCCAGTCTAGCCTGTCTGTGCTCCTCATTATTTTATACATCTAAATCATCTGCCCCAAGGGAAATAACACCTGTCTGTTCAATCTGTCTTCTTAACTAAAACTCTCCAGCCCTGGCAACATTCTGGTAAATGCACCTTCTCCAGTCACATCTTTCCTATAATGTGGATCTGAGCTCATGTTTCTAGATCATCTGTCTCGACATCTGGATTACTAATCCATAATGTAAGTAATCCTTCTTGCACTCTTTAAAGCAAATTTTCAAAGTAAAATTTATATATGTTATTTACAAATCCATAAAACTCACAGAGTAGGTGCTCAGTATTTTGATCAAAGTTGCATTAATTTTGAATCTTATGCCTTGGATGTTGCTATCCTTATTTATGAAGTGATGGTCCCCTGATTAAATGGTACCCTTTTGTTCCTTTACTGTTTTGCATTCCAATCTTAGATTCCAGGTTTCCCAGGTCAGCTCAGTTGCCATCCCACTGAAATTTTCTGTGCTACAATCATGTATTTGTACTCTAGATTGTTCCTTGCCTGATTCCATAAATAATCTAAAGCTTGTAATGAAATGTTTTCCTGCAGACATTTGATCAACCTGAAATAACTCATGAATCCAGAATGAGATTTTGCAACCATCCATCTTTGTTGAAACAAAAACATATTGATCAATAAAATTTAGCTGAGTGCACTTCAGAAACTGTTTCCCTTCCCTTTAGAAAATTTCTAACTCAGTTTACATTAGGATAATTAAAGTCTCCCACTTTGACTATCGTTTTAACAACTTGCTGTGCTTCTCACGTTTGGGGGCCTGTAACATAAACATAGTGGCATAATAATAACTTTTATTTCTTGACTCTAACCAAATAGATTTGGTCCTTGACTCCTCCAGAACATCCACTTTCTCCAGTGCTGTAGTATTCTCCTCTGCCACTCCACCTCCTTTCTTTCCTCTGTGTTTTCTTAACACCTTGGGCTGGATTTCCAAAGCCCACTGAGGTCAAGGCTGGAGGGATGACTCCAGAGATTCCTGCTGCCATCCAGAATGACAGTTTGGTGACATGGTTCCACCCTGAGCCATTTTCGAAATCGCAGGGCAGAGACCGAGCTGTTACTTGTCTGCAGGCTGTAGATAGCCAATAAAGGTAATGAAGGTGTTTATTAAGGCCTCCCTGTACACCAACTCAAATTTCCCAAACAACAACAGGATGCCTGTGGTCGCCAAAGCAGAACCAGTAAGTGGGGGTGGCTGGTTGTGTGCTCCAGTTAATTTTTAGGAGCCACCCTTCCCCCACACCCCAGTCATTAAGCCATAATTGTTACATTTCTGGCTGCAGCATGCCCTGTGGGGGAGGGGTTAATCCTCCTTGAGAATGGCCTGCCAGCTGTCAATTCTTTGAATTTGCGTGTTTTTAAGTTGTGTTTGAAAGGCTTCTCAAGATAGAGGCGTCCCTTCTCTCTCCCACATGCATTGGCAATTTCCACCTTTGATGGTGAAGCTGCCAATGTGTCTTGCCGGAGGATCTCCTACTGGTCCTCCTAATCTCAGGAGCCCATCTACCAGCCTTAATTAGAAAGTGAGTGCACACTCTGGCTAATTGCTGACCGGTCACTAAAAACGAAGGAAAATCCAGCCACCTGAATCCATCTATAGTTTATGGATCCATAATGTAAGTAATCCTTCTTGCACTCTTTAAAGCAAATTTTCAAAGTAAAATTTATATATGTTATTTACAAATCCATAAAACTCTTGTGAGCCAGGTCTCTGATATCCACATGATATTCCCATGTGGTTATCTGCACATTCATGTCACAGCCCTCTACAAACCCAAACATTCTGAAAAACTGACTTCTCGAAGATACTTTAAAAATTCTGACACTGAAGCCTTTTCACTTCCACATTTCCCAGGAGAGTTATTGATGGAAAATTTTGTTCAAGTGAATTGTAGGTTCAGAAATCATGTGGTTAAGCAATAAAGCCTACCATGTAATCAGACAACTCCTTGAGGCTTTGCATCTTGCCTCATTACCCTGGTAGCCATAATTACAAATTACATATAGTTTCTTTCACATCCTCAGGCTGTTCCAAAATGCTCTTCAACCAACAAATTGTGAGCTATAAGCATTGTTGTTTTGAAAGCAAATGGATGGCAAATTTCCACACAGCAAGATGCCACAGCTGTAATGTAACCCATGACAAGTCAACTTATTTTTGGAGGATTGGCACCCTTGTAAGGGTCACCAGTAACTAAACTGGACTATTCGTATCTACACGTTACAAGTGCAGGACAAAATTATGTGCCCTGCTGTGAGCAGCTCAGCTCCAACCCCTTTGAGCCTCTGTTTCACCTACAATGCTTCAGTGAGGCATGTGTTTTCACTTGCTATAAACTGTAATAACACTCAATATGCTCGATACCATCCAGAACAATGCAGTCAACTTAACTTATTCCCTGTCTCTGGACTCAATATCAATGTCCTCCATCACTGTTACACTGATGGCTGCAGTACGTATGACCAACTAGAGTGTACCAGCAGCAAATCACCAAGGTTAGTTCAAAACCACTCACCTCTGTTCCAATATCTACCACCAACACCAGAGTGACAATGTTATGGAGGAACATTAGAAGCTCCATGCTTCCTTCCAGGTCACACACCAGTTTAATTCAGTGGGTCAGAATTATGGAATTGTCTACCTAATACCATTGTGTAGGTCACATTAAGGGTGGCAATGTTTCAAATAGAAAGACCCACAGTCCCACTGAGCGATGGAAAATAAATGCAACCTTGTCTGTGGCTTGCACATCCAATGAACAAATTGTTGAAATGTCACCTTACAATTGCCCCAAAAATATGATTCTGCCTGATGAAAACTGAAAGAACTGTGAATGCTGTGAATCAGGAACAAAAGCAAAGTTGCTGGAAAACCTCAGCAGGTCTGGCAGCATCTATGAAGGAAAAAACAGAGTTAACATTTTGGGTCGGGTGACTCTTCCACAGAACACTCAGAACAGGATTCTGAGGCAGGGTCACCAGATGCAAAACATTAACTCTATTTTTTCCTTCACAGGTGCTGCCAGACCTGCTGAGCTTTTCCAGCAATTTTGTTTTTGTTCCTGATTCTGCCTGATGTTTTGCATTCTATCACACCTCACAAACAATCATGATATACTCTCCCAAGACCCTTCATGACCCTGACCAACCAGCTAGTGCGAGCCCAACGTGGATGAAGTAGCCAAATAGATAAGAAATGTCATCAGAAATACATTGTCAACTACATTATGAAGTTAACAATAGGACTTCACATTTAAAGACATGTAGCCAATGGAAAAAAACAAATCTATCATATATAAACATCAAACATATCAAACATATCTAATTTTGGGAGTACAGATAGGAATACAAAATGTAATGCAATCTACATTTTTGTAAAGCATTTTTTATGATATATTACTGACCATACGGAACTGAATCCACTCAGAGTGGTTGTAGGGAAATGTCCCCTCCAGATTCTCAGTCAACTGGTTGTTGTCAATGAACTTATTCAGAGCTTTCAAGGAAGTCAAAACTTCCATCTGATGAAAGAAAAAATAACAGACATTATATATTTCATGTTATATATGTTAAAGAGTTGTTACAAATAGAAGAACAGAACTCATCTTTTCTTTAGAAAAGATTTTTATCTGAGAAAGATTGCTTCTCTGGTCTAGTTTTCCCTGGCAAGGAGCATTGATTGTATTGAACCCAACCTGTAAAATAGTCAATAAACCTGGAGATTTCATCAAACTAAATTAATGAAAAGAACATGAGGAGTTACAGACACAGGAGATTTCATCTGCATTTGTTCTTTTCGTTCATTTGAGTTCAATCATAATGTGTTCGTGTTTTATAAAATATAAAAAGAATAAAAACACTCAAATCTCTTTGCAAGGCTGTAAATGCATGACAAATGTTAGACATTTGCTGCACCTGAATAAGTCAACTACCCCTAATTCTCTTTTCTTTTAATCTTCTACAATTGCCCGATTTCACAAGCAGGGACTGTGTGCTTTTCCATGGAAATAAAGAGTGAATAAAAATGTTCATTAAGGTACAGCTCACTGAATTAAATCTATTTTTATTTTATTTTTCTTTCTTCTTTCATGGGATGTGCACATCATGAGAAAGACTAACATCTGATGCCCATCCGCATTTAGCCTTGAGAAGGTGTTGATGAGCTACCTTCTTGAAGTACTGCAGCCCATATGATGTAGGTACACCCACAGAGCTATTCTCAAGAGAATGACTACTTTTTTACCCAGCAACAGCGAAGAAATGGCAATATAGTTCCAAGTCAAAACGGTATGTGAGAGGGAGGGGAATTGGCATGTGGTTCTTGTGTTAGGTCATAGAGGTTTGGAAAGTGCTGTTGAAGAAGCCATGAGAAGTCATTGCAGGCCATCTTGCTACCATTTTGTAATGGCAGTGGAAGGCATGAATGTTTAATGCTGTGGTTGAGCTATTTATCAAGTGGGCTGCTTTGAGTTGGATGGTGTTGCGTTTCTCAAGTGCTGCTAAGTTTACATTAATCTAGGCGTGTGGAAAGTATTTCATGAAATTTCCGGCTTGTGCCCTTCAAACATAAGACATGCTTTTGGGGAGTCAGGATCTGAGTTACTTACAGCAGAATTCTTAACCCCCGAACTGCTCTTGTCGCCACAGTATTGATAAAGCTGGTTCAGGTTAATTTCTGGCCAACAATAACACTCATGCTGTTGAAAATGGAGGATTCAGTGACAGTTAGGCCACTAAATGTCATGGGAAAATGATTAGATTCTCTCTTATTTAATATGGTTATTTTCTAACACATGTATAGCACATATCTTACTTGCTACTTATAAGAATAGGCCAAGCCTGAGCATTGTATCGGTCTTTCTGCAATTGAACATGAACAGCTTCAGTAATCAGCAATGAAAATCCCTGCTTCTGATCTTATGATAGAAGGAAGGTCATTGATGAAGCAGCTGAGGATGTTTGTGCATAGGATACTACCTTGAGGAACTCCTGCAGTATTTATCTGTGCTGTGTTAACTGATCTCCAACAACCAAAAACAACTTCCTTTGTACTAGGTACGGCTCTAACCCCAGTGAAGAGTCTTCCCCCAATTCAGTTTTATGTTCTACATTGATATGATAAATTTTACCTTTTCTCTTAAACATGTGTTTGGATCAACAGTGTAATTGGGTCAGGAACTAATAAGCCCTGGCAGAACCCAAACTGATCATCACTGAACAGGTTATTGCTGAGTGAGTACCTCTTAATAGCAGCAACAATGCCTTCAATCACTTTACTGATGTGGAGATGTCGGTGTTGGACTGGGGTGGACATTAAAATTAAATAAAGCATTTGGACAGTAATCTGGTATTGTGTGACTTCTCACTTTACTGATGATGAAGAGCAGACTGATAGGACTGTGCATGATCAGATTGAATTAGTTCTGCTTTTTGTGGGCAGGGCACATCTGTGCAATTTTTGACATTGTCATTAGGATGCCAGAGTTGTGGATGTATTGGAACAGCTTGGTCAGGGGTGCAGCATCTTCTCCAGCACAATGTTTCAGTGCTGCTGCCAGGATGCAGTATATCAGGTAAGTGTCGTTGTGACTATGTGAAAAGTTCCTTTTCATGGTATGTGGGCGTCACTAACAACACCAGCTGCTCAGCCCTAGCTACCCTTGAACTGAGTGGATAGCAGACAAAGTGATCCACCCAGTGTGACCTGTTTGCCGTACTGAGGAAATACTCCGAAGGAAATGCAGCATCTATGAAGAGAGGAACAGCGTGAATGCTTGAGATCAACAATCCACGTTGGTTCTGATGAAGGGTCACTGACTTTTGCCTCTCTTTGTGCAGATGCTGCCACATTTGCTGTGCATTCCAAGACTTAAATAAAAATAACCCTCTTTGCTGTATCTTTGGCAGGCAATCAGATTTCCTTTTGACCTCTCATTTCCCTTCAGCAAGAAACCGAGCAGCAATTGTCCAAGATCTTGCTTGGCAAAACATTAAACAATGAATTTCAAAAACAAAATTAAGGTGTAGAGAAAACATAGACAACCTGCTGGGCAGAAAAAAAAGTGTCACATCAATAAATTTGACTTTTTGCAAAAATGACCATCAAGAAGTGCCAAGCAAGTGGAGTTGACAAGTAAAAATTTTGTTTCTTCACTTAAGAAGCAAAGTTGAAAGAGACAGACTAGGCTCCACAAATCCTGGTCACTAGACAAGGGGAGGAGATCGAGATTGGGTTTCATTTGTGTTTACCTTTGGTAATACATTCGACTTGGATTTCCTGAGCAGTTTCAATATCACTTACAGATATTCTTGGAGTTTTCTCCAGTTTGAGAGTTGCCTCCTTCTCTGTCAATATCAGCACACAATGAATGGAGTGGGGAGCAAAGTCCTGCAGATTTGAACCAGAAATTAATTAGAGACATTAATACAAATGCATATTTCTAAACTGAGAAACAATATCACATTTCTAGCTTGATATTGTAACTGAACTCAACTTAGTCAATCAAGCCTTTCGTTTAGGTGAACCTATGATAACTGCTGAAATATTTTTCACATTGGCAACAGTTCATTTTTACTATGTGGGTTTGAATCATCCTCCACATGGAATGTAAGGACGAATATCACATAGTCACAACGACACTTACCTGATATACTGCAGTGACTGTAATAGGGTCAGCCAGGCTGGAATGAGGATTGGAACTGGAGATAGATTGGGAGAATGATGTTTAAGGCAATGGCTGACAGGAACATTCAAATTTAGGGTCTATCTGTAAATTGTTTTTGCTCTATTTAAGATAAATATGTTATTAATAATACTTTGAAATTGATAATGTGGGAAACTGATTAAGTGATTAGAGAAGGAAAATTTGGTGATAACCGCTACGTAGATGTGTCAAAGCAGATTGCATTGCACACCATACTGTAAGGAACTTTCAACTTAGCTAAATGATGTTTTCAGTTACAAGTTATGAATGTTACTTCAGCTTATTTGAAACTTATAAGATAACAAAGAGATAAGAATATTTGATAGTGAAATCATTTCAAATAGATTAGGAACAGAGAAGGCTAAGGGGCGACATGAGTTAGGTATAAAAAATTGTGAGGGGTAGAGATAGAGCAGACATGAGGAGCTTTTTTTCCATTGGCAGAGAGTTCAAAAAACAGGGTCATAGATTCAAGCTAAGTGGTGCAATGATCACAGGGGACATGAGGAAAAAACTTTTTTTTTGTGTAGAGAGTGCCCGGAATTCACTGCCTGAGTTGATGATGGAGGCAAAGACACAAAAGTACCAGTAGTGCTGTAAGTTTCAGGGCTATGGCCTGTGTGCAGGCAGATGAGATTAGAAAGGGCATCTGGGTGTCTTTGTGTCTACTTGGACAAGATAGACCAAATGCCCTCCTTACTGTGCTGTATCATTTCTGTGGTTCTATGGAGGATCAAGGATTACAATTCCAAATGATGGAAAGGGAGAACCAAATTTGATTGAAAGATGTGCCTATTTTTCCCCAGAGAATAATGAACCTGTGGAAGAGGACTTGCAGTGAACAGAGATCCCCTCAACTCCATGTGAGTTTCTGGCTGCATTGAAAATCACTTTCTTGCAAAAGGCAAGCCTCCTGTAACCTAAATCAAGGCCAGATTGATCTCTTGGACTAGTTTCCATCATCTATAAAGAGTCAGAGGGGAATTCTCCAAATTAGTTTTCCTTAAACTGGTCCGGGCATTTTCGCCAACCCAAATGGAGATCAAATGGTTTTTGGGCAAGGTGGGAAAATTATTCACAGTTCTGAGGAAGAGTCACTGGACCCAAAACGTTAACTCTGTTTTCTCCTTCACAGATGCTGCCAGACCTACAGAGCTTTTCCAGCAACTTTGTTTTTGTTCCTGATTCACAGCATCCTTAGTTCTTTCGGTTTTATTTAGGGAAATTATTCATTGTGTTACTCAAAATGTTGATGCATCAGGATATATGGATGAGTTATTCTTTTGCGGTCTAACATTATTAAGCAAAGAGAAGGAAGAACAAACCTCTAAAAATACAATGCAGTCATTTCATAACAAATATTTATCCATGTTCACCTGAAGCAATCCTAAAGTTTTAAATAATGCAAATTGAGGTGGACGCCTCCTGGCATCTATAACGATTGTTAATCCCAGATCTCGAACTTCCTTCCTGGAAGAAGAAACATTAAGAACAAAATTAAAGAATCTTCGTTGGGCAATCAAGTTTGCACTTCTGCTTTCAATAACAATTTATAATCACTTTGTATACATCCAAAAAACAGAAGTAAGGTACAGTTTCCAAATAAATGTCAGGGAACTCCAGCTGGAAGTTGTTCACTTCACAACTAATATGAGAAACTTCCACTCGTTTTTAACTGTTGTTAGCTTATGACCATCAGTATTTTTAACCATTAGTTCCATATGGGGCATTTAAAAAACATAGATAAGCAAAGTGAATAATATGATGACAACAAAATCATCTTCAGAACATCTTGATATACATTTATAACTATATCTCTTGTGACACTTCGTCAAAATCCTGTAATTCCCCACCTAATACTGTTGTAGCAGCATTATGACCTGAGACCTCAGTGATCCATGGAAAATGTTCATTACTATATTCAAAGCAATCGAGGTTGGTTAATGTATATAACAGTATTAGCACTGCCAAAACCCATAAACTATACCTAAGACAATGATTGCTGGCTGCTGAAAACTCGTGTTGAATGTTTGGATAAATTATGGAGGCAACTTAATGGTCTGGCATTTCTCACGTCTGTAGACCAAAAGGTTGGTTTTAAATCCCACTCCAGCAACGTAAGTTACAAAATCGAGTCTGACACTTCAGTGCAATACTGTGCAATTGCTGCCTGGTTGGAAGTGTCTCTTTCAGATGATGTATAAAAGTATCTTGGGCACAGTTTGAAAGAAAGGTTAAGGGATTCTCCCCTATGCCCTGGCCAATACTTACCCTTCAACTAATATCACGACGACAGATGATCGGATCATTATTATCACATCATTGGGACTTGGCTTTTGCATTTCTCTTCATTACAGTAGTGACTACATTTTAATAAAAGCTAGTTGATTTCAAAGCGTTTTGCGATATCCCAAGGCTGCGAACAGCATATAAAAAGGGGAAGTCTGTCTTTACTTTCTAAGTACATTCAAAATTAAAGCTTTATTCTCAGTAGGTGGCAGTACTAAACAGTTAATGTTGATTTCTATATGCTGCTATTCCACATACAATGGAACAGACAACACATTCTTAGAACAACAGGACACCGAAGTGACACAAAATAAAATTTGCACACCACGACGAATGCAATTTTATTGCCTCATTTTGACAATATTAGCAAAGACATGTAACTGAATGAAATAAATAAATCAAAGCCAGAACTCCACTCTGACATTGACAGCCCCTTACTGTTCTGATTATCTACCATACCCAGAAATCATATTTAGTGTACAGGCAGCTTGTCAATTTCAGGTTGTGCAAATCAGCTACAGAGAATTTGAGTTGTTGCAGTGCTCAGGAAGTAGATACTGTTATGGAGGAAGTTTCAGGATTTTGGCCCGACAAGAGTGGGAGGAATGTGCTACATTTCTATGTAGCAATGGTGAGTGACTTAGAGGGGAGCTTGCAGGTGCTGCATAGAGTGTACAGGTTTGGAAAGTGCTGTCAGGCTTGGTCTCACACCCTGGTGGCAAGCTAAAGGGAGGGATATGCTGGGCTATGAGGTTATAGATTATGGCTGAATAAAATTCTGCTGTTGCCAACGGGTCAGTTTTGAGCTGCTAGATCTGTTCTCAATCCATCCTGTTTAACAGTGGGTTGTTGTGCCACATTGCCTGGTGAAGACAAGGCCATATCAAAAAGATCAGTGAATCTGAGACCACATTGGTTACTTCCTTTTATTGATTACTGCATTCAGACTATCACAAGCTTAGACTAGCCGCTATGTCCTTCAGGACTCAGGAGGTCAGCCAGCAGTCATGCTACTCAGCCACTTACTGTAATAAACACAAATGTCCACTGATCAGAGTACATTCTCTGCCTTTGTAAGCCCCAGTGCTTCATCCAAGTGGGTTCAGCTATTTCCCATGGTAGTTATGAGTTAGTCTTATACACGTATGCCAGACTAGGAAAGAATGACAAATTTTCTTCCATAAAGTACATACACAGGTCATGTGGCTTTTTTACAACAATTTAGTAGTTTTATGAACATCAATGGTGAGATTAATCTCTTCTTTTATTATAGATTTTATTAAGGAACGGCATTAAAATTCCCTAAACTGCCATAATTGGATTTAAACTCATGTCTCCAGATCATGAGTCCAAGCCTCTGAATTATTAGTCCAGTAACATTACCATTACACTACCCTCACTCCATTTTTTTGTACATGACCACTGAAGATGTTGAGTTTGAAGTTAATACTGCTAGTGAGAATATGCCACAGTTTTGGGTTTCCCATTGTTTCAGCATCAAACCTCTTGAACCACAGAACTTTCTTTTTAAAGCAAGTATGTAAATCAGCCAAGACTGAGCTTTGTTGAATAAACCTCACTTCCTGCCTGGTCTGAACAGTCCAGCCAAGTCTGAGTGGAGCTGCATTTTTTTTTGGCTGGCCAACACTGTTATGACTAGATGTAATTTTCCTGCTACTAAACACTTCAGTCTGCATCTGCGATCTGTCCAGTATAGAGTCAGGCTTTATTTTCTCCAAAGTGAAATAAGTGCTGAAAAATGTGTGTTTCCTCTGAGTTTGCAAAGATTTTCTGTAATCAAGCATCAACAAAAAAGGAAAGCTTCACCTGGGGATGTTGTACAAGTACAGGAGGAGCCTGGCAAGGTCATCACTGGTGCAGGTTGGATTTTGTAAAAGCCTATTATCACTGCAGACTTGTATCACGGCTCTCCCTGTCTTATCTCTGCTCCCTAGAAAGATTAGAAAAGAATGTAAAATTACTGAATAGATTCATGCTACGCCAGACACCCAGTTTTCTTATTAGATCACTTTGGCACATTCTTCATATCATATTTTGCCAAACCTATTTCTTCCACTGAAAAAAAATACATTTCATTCAAATGCTGGTCTCCAGACAGTTGTTTCCATCTGGTTGAACTGAATTATCATGGTGTTGAAATTCAAGATACAATTGCTAACGTCTAGGAGAGAGAGTTGCTAAATGGAGATTATTGGCTGGAATGGGATGCCCTCCTCTCTCTGTGCAGGATGATAAATCATACGCATAAAACATATGTACATGTAATATGAGTCTCAGTTACAGAATGAAGAACTTATTTATCACTGCAATAATGTCCAAGGATGAGGCTTTTCCATTACATGCAGAAGAACACAGTTTTTCAGATTCCTCATGCATTTGTGGCTGGACCGCCATTCATGAATTGCCATTTTCCACAAATGCACGCATTTTCCAATTAATACAAAGGCTCCAAACAGCTCAGTATCAAATTTAAAAATTGTCTTAGCATTTTAGAACCAATAATCTGCTACAAGTTCCAATGGGTTCCAGTGGGTGCATAAGTGTTTAGGTTACTTATCTGCTACACATGGTGGAAGTACATAACCAACAGATTTTTGTTTTGGAAAAGCAATTCAACCTGAATTTTACTCAGAGGCAGCGGGCCTACTCACCAGCTGAAAGTCCACTTCTGCCTGTCCTGGAAACCGTGAGCTAATTGGACGGCTACACCGCAGGCAATTCTCCAATCAGGCACCAGCAGCAATTGTCATTTTTTGGATCCACAAGCAGTTCATTGGAAGCCAAACATTGAGCTAAAATAGGGTGGTTCCACCCATTCCAGTCAGACAGGTCCTGGCAAAGAGCTGCAGGAAGGGTGGGATGTCGATGATCACTGTTGGGACAGGGCTGCCATTGGAGGCAGAGTTGTCAAATAGCAGGGATGTCTTCTCAGCATTGTGGGCATGTGCTGACAATGGTAAGTGACTAGCAATCTTGGGAGAAAGCCCGTAAGTATCCTTTAAGGATCTCAACTGATCCAATAGTGGGTAGACTACGTGATACCTACCCTACCATTGGTAAAAATTCAGTGAAAGAGGATAGTAATGGGCAGGGCATCAAGCCACCTTTTTCTAAACACACCGCCAACATACCCCTCCCCCCTTCCATTTATCATTCTTCACAGAGAGGACAGCATCTCCATTTAGCAACTCTCTCTCCCAGATATTAGTAATTGGATCTTGAATTTCAACAACACGATAACTCAATTCAACCAGGTGGAAACAACTGTTTGGAGACCAGAATTTGGATGAAATCAGTATTTTTGTTTTTAATGGAAGGAATTTACAGAACTTTTTGGAACAGTCAGCACTACAATGATTTACAGGCGATTCGTAATTGACTCCTATATTCGTGGCAAATGTCTAGTACAATTTTCCCTACATGCAAGACTGCATCAGATAAAATGTCAGCAGTGGGAGCTAATACCTAAGGCATGACAGCATCAATGGCCAATTTATTCCAGCACTATCAAGTCAAGTCTCATTACCATCATCATCAAGGTTCTCAGGCTGCATTCCAAATAACGCCACACAAAGTATATCATGGAATCATATAAGGAAACAGCACAACAGGCCATTCAACGCAGCATCCTGAACTTTACAACTGTCCAAAAATTCCAACTGCCTCTTTCCTAGTTTCCTCCAGAGGACCTCCCAATTCCTCTGATTTACCTTAGCCCAGCTGAGGAAAGATAGCCAGTAAACTGGCAAATGTCGGAGGCTGAAGACAGCCGTGGTGCTGCAGAGGACTGCTCCAAATGCTGTTCCGCAGGGAGTGAGGGCTTCATAAACCAACTATTAGCTGCTAGGCTTTAATCCAGCTGGGGATTGTGCACCCTCGCTCTGAGTTTGTTATCAAGTTACAGAAGAAACTCACCATCTTCTTTGAAAGCACAAGATCTCTGCCATGGTGCTGTGTTTCCTGCTTAAAGAGAGCAGTCAAGCTTTGCTCTTTCAGACCTGCAGGGATATTGGTGCAGCAAGCCTCGTCCTGGGAATGGATTCCCTCCACCAGCCCAATTACGACATGCAGCTCCTGTTTATAGAGCTGGCAGGGCCCTGCTCTCCTTGTAAGATTTCCCTGTCTTCTAGCTGGAACTGAAAAGAGTATGCAACACACTCACCTCCAGCTGTAGCTCTCTCCCATTGGGAATGATGGCTTTCACCCACTGTTCAGGAATCTGCACTGTCACCAGTGAAGGCTCATGTGGCTAGAGGAAGGGAACGTTGAAATTGCCAATGTGACCAGAATCGATGATGTATTGGACAGTGGAGGAGTGGACTGAATTTAACCCGAACAACTTGCTAACCTGATTTAATCCCATTGCCTATATCCCTCCAAACCCTTCCTATTCATATACCCAAACATATGCTGTTTAAATGTTGTAATTGTACCAGCCTCTACCACTTCCGCTGGCAGCTCATTCCATACACGCACCACTGTCTGTGTGAAAAAGTTGTCCCTCAGGTCCCTTTTAAATCTTACCCCTCTCACCTTAAACCTATGCCTAGTTTTGGACTCCCCCACTCTGGGAAAAAAAGACCTTGGATATTCACCCTATCCATGTCCCTCATGATTTTATAAACCTCTATAAGGTCACCCCTCAGGCTCCGATGCTCCAGGAACAAAAGCCCCAGCCTATTCAGCGTCTCCTTACAACTCAAACTCTCTAGTCCTGGTAACATCCTTGTAAGTCTTTTCTGCATCCTCTCAAGTTTAACAACATTATTCCTTTAGCAGGGAGATCAGAATTGAATGCAGGACTCTATAAGTGGCCTAACCATGCCCTGTACAGCTGCAACATGACATCCCAATTCGTATACTCAGTGCACTGACCAGTAACGGCAAGCATACCAAACGCCATCTTCACCACCCTGTCTACTTGCGACTCCACTTTCAAGAAACTATGAACTCCACCCCTATGTCTCTTTGTTCAGCAACACTCCCCAGCGTCCTACCATTACCATTACATTGTAAGTCCTGCCTGGTTTGCCTTACTAAAATGCAATACTTCACATTTATCCAAGTTAAACTCCACTGCCACTCCTTAGCCTATTGGTCCATGAAGGTCCTTTACCTTCAAAAAATCCATGCTGACTTCATCATATAGTGTGCACTCTTCCAAATGCCAAATAATGTTATTGCCAATTATTGTCTCCAAATGTTTCTCATATTAGGCTGTCTGACCTATATTTGCTGCATTAATCCCTTAATCGTATTTTTTACGCTAAAATATCCAGCAAAATATTTTCACTATTGAGTTACAGACATTGAATTTGTTTTGTCTAAAATGGTTTTACTTCGCTGTAACGTTCGCTTTCTCCAGGATTATTACAATTTAACAACTTATTGATTAATTTTGCAAAGTCTTTATGGAATAGAATTTTCTTTGCATTTTGGGAGATCATGCGGCCTTAGAGATTTAAGATGCATAGGCCTTGAGAATGTCTAGCTCAAAAACAGCTATTTTTAGAGAACAATGCCGCATTGAGCTGCACATTTTTTCTGAGCATGTTATTATGTTGTAATTCATACGTGTAAATATGGGCTAAATTTACCAGGTCCTGAAGAGGTGGCACTGGAAGCAGCAGGAGAAAATAATATGTTATGTTGCTTTCTCAATGCTGCAGGGACGTACTCTTATGATACAAGGTAGACCTTTTTGGTCATTTACCATTGACCATTTACAAGATAAAGAAACATTTCTTTACTCAAAGGGTAGTGAACCAACAACATTCTTTACAACAGAAGGCTGAATAAATTCAAGAAAGAGAGGCATTTTTAGATATCATCTAAAAGGGTATGGAGAGAAAGTGGGAATATGGTATTGAGACAGCAGATCAGTCATGATCGTATTGAATGGCAGGATAGGCACAAAGGCTGAATGACCCAATAATGCTCATAATTTCAATGTCTCTGTGATTCCCCACCTCAGGCTGCTTTTCCTGGTAGTCGGGTCAAACTGGCTTTAGTCACTAGTTTTGAATACTGCGGATTCCCAGTTCATAAAATTCAGTGTTTCCTTCGGGGTCAAAATGGGGAAGCTGCTGGGATCTTCCCAACAGCAGATAAATTCTCCTCTGAGGCCACATCTTGGCAGATACCTCGAGACAACCTCCCAGGGGTAAGCTGGGGTGACTATTATCACTTCCTATCATTCACACTATCACGCACAGTGCTGTGGGGATCAGAAGGTCACAGCCAAAGCCAGAAGCAGTCCTGTGTCAGAGATACCCCATTCACAATGACAGCCATTCTCTTTTTTTTTAAAGTTTGCTGAACTGCTTATAGGGCACTGTCATCTTTACGTGCCCTCGCACTCTCCCACCTTTATCAGCAGCGTCCACCTCTCTTGGTGGAACTGACCCCTAATGCTGCAGGTTCTCTGAGGCTCATGCTTCAGGAACCCACCCACCATCCAAAGGTGGCCAGCTGGAAGCCAGCATTCCTCCTGGTGACACGTGTGGTCTCTCGTCCCCATATTGCCCAGTACCAGAGTCCCATGGCCTTTGGAAGATTCAGCTTCTAATGTGTCCTTGCTTTTACATTTGATGCTGACATTTTGACTGGGATGGAGAATACCTGGTAAACAAGCAGCTCCTGAATATAGCAAATCACTGTTGAGATCCAAAGAGCGTATCGTGAAGTTCTTCTGCCGATGTTCTGATATGGAGGAGTCACTGGTCGTTAAACTTGTACGAGGAGATGGTAAGATTACCTCAGCTCTTTGACTCAATGGGACCGGAGCATCTGGCTGAATCCTAGCCTCTTTATTAATGTCTGTTGGAGAAGGAGAAAGGAATGCATTGGTTATTCTGCTGAGGGTAGGTGATGGCATAGTCATCATGTCACTGGACTAGCAATCAAGAGGCCCAAACAAATGTT
The DNA here is from genome assembly GCA_024137785.1 of Ginglymostoma cirratum. Taxonomy (NCBI): domain Eukaryota; kingdom Metazoa; phylum Chordata; class Chondrichthyes; order Orectolobiformes; family Ginglymostomatidae; genus Ginglymostoma; species Ginglymostoma cirratum. The sequence continues at coordinate 25,487,073 of JAHRHZ010000087.1, forward strand.
CTGAATACATGGATTTAAATCCTACCTTGGCAGATTGTGAAATTTGAACACATCAGAAATTAAATGCTAGTTTAATGGTGACCATGTAACCCATGGTGAATTGTAAAATTCTATCTGTTTCTTTACTGATCTTCAGGGAAGGAGTTCTACCTGGTGAGGCTTATAGGTGACTCCAGAGCCACAGCAATGCTCAACCGTCTTCTGAAATGCCTAGAAAACCATCCAGTTCAAGGGCAATTAGGAACGGGTGACAAATGTAAGCCTTGTCAGCAACACCTACATTCCATGCAAGAAAATAAACACGATGCCCCTGGCTTTATTGATAATCAGATTTTCTTAAAATAGGAAACAGAAAAAAAGTATTATCTTCCCTAAAAGTACAACATTTACCAGTGGAAACACAACAGATCCTAGCTACACTTTCATTCAGTTTTTCTTTTCTGAAAACAATCACTGCTGGCAAGGCTGGTATGCTGGTGTTCATTACAGTCTCTTTTGGAAAATCCATTGTTGTACCCACCACCATCTACATCAGCGAGATATGGAAGAGAACAGCATAGACGTCAAATAGAATGTAAAATTAGTGTTGCCTACATAAGCTTCACTTGGACAGACGCCATCACTGATGAAGAAGTGCTAGAGAGGACATTGTGACAAAGAAATGACACAGCCTGGTATACCACATATTTCACCTAGGTATATGTCCTGCCAGAGTGGCAGTGGGATGGACACCATCCAATGGAAAAAGAATTAGAGCTAAGGTGGATGCTCCAGGGCAGAACACCCCCTGGGTTGGAGCATTGTCTTGTACATAATCAAAAGAACAAAGTCTCAGTTTTAGACTATGATGGTCGGGGTGATGGGCCTTTTCCTTGAGCCATTATAGTGGTTAATGTCACTAAGCAACATGCTTGGCTTTTTCAAAGGCCACTTCGATGCAACCATATTTAGGCTTGCCAACTCAGACAGTACTTGCTCTTTAAGGATTCATAATATAACCTTGCAAGGGTCCTCTCGTGGTGCAGTGGTGGTGTCCGAGAGGCCCAGGTTCAAGTCCCACTGCCTCTGGAGGTGTGTAACAACATTTCTGAACAGGGTGATTTGAAAAATAGGTTAAATTTTTTTTAAAAAACTTGTGTCTCCGACAGCTCTGCCTAGTTGTTGCCTACTTCCATCATTAAAATAAAAATAAGTTTCAAAAAAATTAAGTCACACAATTTTGTTTAATTTTCAAAGGATCTGTGAAGTGAGTCTTCAGTTCTTAGAAGCTCCACAGCTAGCGGAGTGGGACTGAAATCATTAGGAGTAAAAATTGCAACTTTCCCAATTGCTGAGAGATATTACTCTGGATCACAAAATGCAGGAGGATCCCCTGAGGGTGATTTCTCTCAGATGTGGACAGAAAGCTAGCTGTTGCAGATTGACTTCAATATAAGGAAAATCGGGTCAGGTCATCAGTAATTAATAGCCACTCTCTTAGTCTGGCCTATATGGAGGCAACTTCAAGGCACTTAAATTCATTTTAAGAACCAATAAAAGGGTCTTCCCTTCAGATTTCTACCTATTTGATACCAATGCAAAGCATGACTATTAACAAAGAGAGACTTGATCAGGCTTGTTTTGAATGCTTCTCATAGTTTAACAACTTGCTAGCACTCTGTTTTGACTCGCATATGAAGAAAATGTACTTCAGTGAGGTCTAAGAGAATAGCCAGCAACATTGGAAACCAAATATGACTGTTAGGTGAAGGGAAGATAAATGGAAGGAAATTGAAAAAAAGCATTTCATAGTCAATATTTTGAACATATGTAAAGTGAGTTATAACAATATAATAAACATTTGAGACTGCTGGTTCTGGAGAATAACTTATTTGTTCAACATAATTTATTATACAACATGCTCATGCATTATTTAAGTAGCATCCATCTGTCATGTATTCTGCACACACACACATACACACACCAGGGTCTAATGGTTTATCTTCTGATCCTCAAGATTCAATCTGATTAAAGCAAAACATTTGTCGCTAAATCTGTTATTGCCTATCAGGATTCTTAAATTAAACTTCATTTGCAAAGAGGAGAATAAGGTCATTTCTAAAACTTATTCATCCACCAGGCTCAAGGCCAATTGTGCAAATAAACACCAAAGCAACACAAACTCATTCAGTTCAAATTACACACTTCTGGGTTCAAATTATTCATAAGGTTTTGCCTGCCTTAGCTATTAGGTCCTGCATCCTATTCTTCTATCCTGAGAACCAATTTGACCCTATTTGAACTTACATTTAATTTGTTTAATTATATTTAAAAGGAAAGTAGCTCAAAACGAAATCTGGATCCAACATGACAAGGTAAAGCCTCGCCTGGATTGAAACAGATTATTAAAATAAACTGGAATAATCTGTTAAAAAAAACCCACAAGCCAATAATTCAGGCTTTTGTCGATTATTCAGGCGTGTAAATGACAGGAAATGTATCTGAGAAAACATTTTCCAGGGATTTATGACAAGATATAGAGAGATGTAGCATCCATCTGTAATGTATTCTGGCTGCACACATACCAGTGTCCAATGGTTTATATTCTGCTCCTCAAGATTCAATCTGAATAAAGCAAAACATTCTTTGCTAAATTCATTATGCATCTATAGAAACTGCATAAGAGAATGCATTTCATACAGATTTGAGTTTTTTTACGCTTTTATGTCATTAGTGTTATTGTTAGCTGTGAATACATTTAGGAAAATCAACAATCCGGTTTAATTCAGCCCTATTAAAGTTTTGAGCTGAACAGATTGGTTTGCTTCATATGGTATTAAAGTACTGTTGACCCTCACTTTTTATTACATTTTGACAATTCACTTTTGATAGTTTTTTTTAATTTCCTGGTTGCTATAAGCTCACTGGTAATTTCCTTATTTGCTGAGTTGTTTTCCATGAATATAAAACTAAAGTGAAACAATCACATACAAGTGTCATACAAACATTTGTGCACAAAAAATGTAATGTCCGACTTCAATGCTTGAAATATGAAGGACAAAAATACGTGGCTGCCGCTTGATTTTTGCATATACCATAGAATTAGGATTTCTGCACTATGCATCTGTATAGCATTCTAACAATCAGAAGACACAACAGTGAGGCCTTTCCCACTCAAACACAATGCACAATGCTGTATGCAGGTCTATTGCAATAGCAAAATATTATGATGTGCTGTGTTGTCTGCTAAATTCCTGCTGTTTTAGGATCTTTTACTGCTTTAAAGACACTATACAGCTGAAAGCTATTGCTGCTGTCCTTCACTAAGCGACATATCCACTAGTGAGCATGTGGGGGCAGAATGAAGATCTGATGATGCAAATATGGAAGTGTAACATCTAGCACATGACTGTCACATCTAGAAGGCACAAAGTATTATGAATGTAAGGTAACCTGTAATTAAAAAAAAGCAAGACATGCAATGTAATCTGTCCAGGAGTCTTAAATTTATAATGAAGAAATTTACAGTCATTCATACATATCTGGATGTCAATGTTGATTGATTGATTTATTGTCACGTGTACCAAAGTACAGTGAAAAGCTTTGTTTACTAGCAGTACAGACAGATCATAGTAAGCAAGGATGTAAAGATCAAAATGACTTAGACAGAGGTACAGGTTATGTTGCAGAGGGTGAGAACATAAGAAGCGGCTTTAAAGGAATAGACTGTAAATGCACCAATACATCCCAACTGTACTCCTGTCAGCAAAGGAGATTTGTTATTACTTTTAAAAGAACACACAGGTCCAAACGTATTCATGGCAGCAGCCCATCTTGAGGAGCAGCAGATGTTACTTAACCTTTGCTCTTGTAGTTTAGGATATCAGCTGACTTGTTCAATGGATTGCTGTTTTGTATCACGCACTGAGTTTACAATATTGTCATGTTTATAGCAATCTACAAAGAGTCGGATGACCTAAAATGTTAATTTTTAAAAATAAGTGCAGTCTAGGCAAAAACTGGTTGTGATTTGTACATCAAGCTTGAAGTTTTCTGTTATGGGTGGGCATGCGCTTTAGATCTGACTGTAACTTGAGGATATGTTTATTCCCAGCATTATTTAAATGCACCTTTCAGATCTCCACACTCTTAAAAGTGTACTGTTTTAGCTTTTATTAGGAAGGAAATTAAAACAAAACTGCGCAAAGTGTGTTGTTCTTTTGCACGTTCGATTTCAATAAGAAGTGGCTGTTCCAACATCTCTCCCATTCCCTTTTTCGGATGTCGACAGATCTGCTGTGCCATTTTCTGAATTTACTAGAAGGAGATTATTTCTTGTCTGATAATTGCCCACTAAACATGTCCAGCCTCCATTTTCTCATAACTTTACTCTCGTTTTCTTCCTCAATAACTTCATGGTCGTTGGTCCACTGAATTTCCCTCTGTTGTTTCATCCATAATTCAAGAGGCCACTGAAAATTTAATGGAACTGTGTCCAAAATTAATGGAATGCCTCCCTCCCCTGATCCCATGAACAACATAAACATCCACTTCCATCAAATAATCTGAAGACTTTAAAAATCAATGCTTTGTATCAGCTAAACATTTCTTGATTTACTTTGTCCTCACTTCTCTTTCCTGCAGTAAAATTGTGGCAGTTGTCTAATGAATTACAGGGCAGGAGTGTATGGAGCTGCGACAACAAACAGGGATTGCAAATTATGTTTTCAAATCATTGTTTATCTTTGTTTTTGTTTTGTAAATAAGGTTTGTTTTTGGGGTGGGGAAGGGAGAGCGAGTAAAAGCAATCCGTAGTGTACTGACTGCATACAGACTACTGCAGTGAGGTTTTAATGTTTTATTTTAAAAGTGCCTTTACATGATACTGTACATTAAAATATGAACCTTGAAAACGCAAGTTTAAAAAATATCAAAATAATGTATTTTACCATTCTTAACAACCGTGCGATGGAATTTAAATTTACTTTAGCAACAGTTGCAATGAACGTAGGTTTGTCTGTTTTTTGTCAAGTTTGGACTATATATTTTTGTACTATGTTTATGCACGGACAGAGAGTACCAATTATTTCTAGAATTGTTTATTAAAAAATAACAAAGAAACGAAAAATAATGTTGGTGCAGGCTTGGAGGGCCAAGGGCCTGTTCCTGTGCTATATGGTTCTTTGCTTTTTGTCCAACCTTGACGCAACATGCAGGGAGCAAATTCAAACAGGAAGAGAACAGCAACAAATGAAAAGGGAAGTAAACCCACCTCACAGGCCAAGATTTTACAGGTGGTGATGACAGGCTTACCAGGAGCAAGTTTTGCTTCAATCTTTGGGCTGATATCAGAGCTTTAAGGCTGCCATGGATTGTATGCGTAGGCCTGGAGCATATGTGGGCACAGTGCAGTGGATAGAAGAGCAAAGAGGCCAAGACAATAGGTGAAGTCATGAATTGGCAAGGGTGCAGTGTGGGTGGGGAAGGGAAATACTAACAGACTGTGATGGATTATAGCCTAACTGCCCTTAATACAACCATATCTGAATCCCTAAGACGAGTTGTTAATTAGCCAGGCCTGGTTCTCAGCAACCCCAGCTTTTCCAGGGGCAGTGGGCATGTGTCTAGCACACAACAGACTTCTCCCTCTCTGCCTCTCCAACGTCATCCCTACCCGACACAGCCACCCCAATGAAAATTTGGGCTGTTTTTCCCAAGGTGCAGAGTCTGGAGAACTCTGACTTGGCAGAGGAAACTGGGAAACAAAAAAGTCCAAGCCACTGAATAAATATATAGTTTTATATAAGGAAAGGATCTAGGGTTGTTTTTTGCTCTTATGTTTCTCCCGATATGAGAGAATAACCACCACTGCTGAGAATGGTTGTGAAATGATAGCTTGAGTCCACTGTTGCTGTTCACACATTATTGCATCTTCAGACAGTGGAAAATGAGTGAAAAGGCCACAATTTAGACAATCTTTCCCCCATTCTCTGCATAATAGTAACTGGCAGTTCCAAGTGATCTCTCGTCAATCATGTTTCCAATAACGCTCTGCTCTTGTTATTAAAACATGCTTCAAAATCTATCTCTGCCACAATGTACATGTTGTCAATGGTTTCATACAGTACTGAATGTGTAAACAAATAACATTCACTATTACTGCACTATGACCAAATACAAACAGGCTTTTGTGACTGATGAGAAGGAAAGATTTAATACAAAGCTGCCAGAAATTGGGAGTGGTGGACTGGGACATATTATTGATAAGGTTGTCGCACTGTCAAAAATAAGGTGGAGTTTACAGTCACAGGATTATGTTTGAGTCAACTCCACAAATTACTAATTGAGTAACTATTGAGTAATAAAGTTGAGTTGCACAGAGGCAAAAATAAAAATGGAAGATCAATTTTAGTTTGTTAAACTTAACCCTAGCTTAGCTTAGTAATTAATAATTAACATTCATTTTCGTTTAAGATCCTTTGTTGATAATATGGGGCTTCTGCCAAATTCAGGTAAAGTGTTTCATACCTGGAGCCTTTTTACTACCTCATTCCACACTGTTAGTCAGATTAGGCCTGCCTCAGCAATTTGAGTTTGGAGGTAAGTCTTCGAATCTGGGACAGTCTTACAGATGGCTGTAGACTGGAGTGTACTACCTATCTGGCTGAGGGAAGCACTGTTAAATGGAACAGAAAAAGTAACCTTCCCCACCTTGAAAAAATTGCTACAAATCTAATCAATTTAATAAAACAAAGAACTGCTGAAGATCTGAAGCAAAAATAGATACTGCTGGAGCAATTCAGCAGGTGTGATAGCATCTATGCTGGACGATGGATGTGGGAGGGTGGATTCCTTGCTTGCTTAAATTAGCTTTACCCTCATATTCCAGTACAATTTGGGTAAGAAGTGTCAAATCCATGCATAGTTTTGGGTATCGATAACATAGGCAAGTTCCACACAGAACCTTCACCTTCATGTTTTCCCTGATCTTTTGTATAGGATCAAAATATAATTTGCCTGAAACAAGCTCAGACCACACAATGCTGGCTACGTCACCAGGTCAACATTCTGAAAGTCTGCTCATTGTGCTAATTCGGGAAGGTTTTCCAAATTGCCTTCAACTGTTTGGGCAAGTTAATAGCAGCTGGAAGACTGAACACACTTATTAAAAATCCTCATTAGTGTTGATGAGCCTATTCTCGTTTGGATTTTAAAAACAAATACAGCATGTTATCATACATAAATACATTGAAGAACAGTTTAATGGAAAATCAAATAAATAGATGCAATTTATTGCATTGTCAGATTGTGTTAATGCAAGATGTTTTGTTCATGATTATGTAGACGTATTTTAGCAATAACTTAAATTTATCCTAACTGGGTCATGTCTAAACACATTTTGGATGGGATTTAAAAAATTAAACCAAAAACAGACTCTCTACGCCAGAATGATGAAATCAGACTGTTACCTTGGCTCATGAAATTATTGCAAGCAACCTTCCTTTTACTGGAATGGATCCGATTCAGTCTTCTTTGCAAAATACTTTGCAAGATTGCAAAACTTAACCCTAAGGTAATGATATATTACTCATGTATCAGAGACCCTGAGTAACATCCCTCATAGTGCATGCAATTATCATCAATTTGTCCACCTGCTTTGGACACGCTCTAGTGCCAGGAGTTGAAATGTATCTCTTATTCTTGTTTCACAAGACTCCAGGACATGACCTCTGTCATTGAATCCATCTTTCTATGGTCTGAGATGAAGGGCTGCTACAGCTTCACTGTGCCATGCATTTATCATCATCAAAGGCACCAGATTTACACTGCAGAATAAAACTGTCAGTGGCGAGTACTCTTTCATCTGGCAAAATTGATTGTGATGTAAGTAAGACTGATGATCATGGATCTGAGGGCAGGGATGATGAAATAGCTTCACTCAGAAAAAATCGTCAGTGGCTGGAATGCAAACCAAAAATGTACAGCATTGAAAAGCAGCCACTGAAATGAAAGAGCCGCACTTCTGATGTACTTTATCTTAGGACATGCTCATTGCTGCTGTACGTACACAATGAAAATATGTGAATTAATTACTTAAATATTTCTGAAATATCTGCTCTGTAGTAGACTTTGGTGGACCCACTCCTTTAATGCTTCCTGACATCCCAACATCATTAACTAACTCTAAATATTACCAAATGTGCTGCATTTGTTGATGCATTTAAAGGAAAGATGGACAAATACCTGAAGGAGAAAGGAAAAGTGGAACGTGCTGAAAGGTTTAAATGAGGAGAGATGGGAGGAAACCCTTTGGAGCATTAGCACCAGCAAAGAGCTGCTGGGCCAAATGGCCTGTTTCTGTATTGTATACAGAGTAGAGATTTTTGCAGTTATATTACGTGTTGGATCAGTACTGAAATATTCTTCACTTTGCAAAGTGTCATGTGTAAATGCTGGATATCCTGCCTTACTTGCAGTCTTTGGCTTGTGTGCAACCACATAATAAAGGTGTATTTACCTATAGAATAACAGCCACAGGAGTGTGGCAGAATTCTTAAGTCTTATCTATCAGAACAATTTTGGCAATCACTGAATGGTTTGAAATTTCTAGTAATTAGAGCTGACTACCCTGAATGCAAATATTTATTAACAACTGGAAATTGTATCTTTTTAAACATAATGGGTACAGAGTTCTGTTTTCTTTCATAACCATGGTACCAACTATGCAATTCTTCATTGTTCCAAAACGGTTTTGGCTTTGAGACAGGTATCAAAAAGTATAACTGGAGCAGAAGTCAATGACTAATGGTGGGCCCCGTCTGAGTAGTAATGTGATGCTCACTATCGTCTCAGTATTTTTATAGCTGCTCCCAGAGATCCTGAATACTTCACATTCCTCCTTGCTTGTCATTGAGGTTTGGAAACATCTGCAATGTGATTAAAATGATCGCACAACTTCCAAAAATACACAATCATTCTCTGCAGGTTCAATCTCCTAAGACCTCTGTATTCCTCAAGCTGTGGAGAAGTAGTTGAATTTAGCTACAATGATATGTGACATTAATATCCCGAAGGCAGAAGGAGGACATCGGCCAGGGTTCCTGCCATGTAATATTATCCAATGACCCAAATGAGATGTGTATATACTTGGCATTACTGCTGAGAACATGTATGGAATGCCTCCCACAGTTCAATAGCTTGTTTGTGCTCATCGACTAGATGTATAAGTGTACTGGAAAGCTATTGATTTCCATGGAACCTGACCATAATATCCCCTGTGATCATTACTTTCATTTGTGGGCCAGAAAACCAACTGAGTTTATTAGAATTATCGCAGCTATTCACATCTTGGAAAATGCTAAAATAATATTGTGATAGGGTCAATGTTACAACATTATAAAACATTGCTTTGACATTCGATAGTGTTATATGAAAGGACAAGCTGCCAACAAACAGTCTCTTTATGCAACAGTTCTGTTTTGACAGCAGAACCTATGTAAGATTGATTCAAGCATGGTTGAGATTGACTAAAAGCTGAAACCTAGAAGGAACTTTGTGCATTTGTCATTCTAAACTGCAGTCTCTACTTGCAACAGCCTGAAGCTTTTGTCTAAAGAGTTGGATCATAGCCAAATGGGAAGAGCAATGGGGTGTTGGCTGGATGTTGCCATTGTAGACTATGGTAGTTTGATACTAAATAATGCATGTGAGGCTAAATTAATAGCCTAAGGCTTGGGTGTTTGATGCAACGATGTACACTACAATCTTCCTTTAGACATCACTGTAGCTCTGCTGTGATTTTAGAAAGTTTAAGGCAGCTTTATAAGTGTTGAAACATTTACTAAAGTCTGAGGTAGACTTAACCGTCTATGAATTTGCATGAAAGTGTTTTCAACAAAATCGTTGAAGGATGGAAGATTAATTCATTGCTTGATGACAGCACTGAGGAGTAGAACAAGTGAACTATTTATCTAATTTGTACCTGGAGTATTCCTAGTTTGTGCAAGGATAATGATGATACATCAAACAACATTCTACATTGTTAATTATACATATAATTCACTTTTAACCCATGCTCTGAAGAGCTTGTTCTGATTACTCATGTGTTTTAATACTCTGTTCTTTTATTTTAAATCATTGTGTTTCTACAACTTGCTTTAATTTTGTGTCAGTTTTATTCACGTAGTTTCATCCACTGACAAAGGGTTTAACTGTATGAAGATTTCAACAGGGTGAATTCAACAGTTGCTCCGTGGCTGGGGGAGTGGGAGAGATGGGAGTGGGTTTGTAAAATAAAGTAGTGGCCTGACCTCTGCTTTCCAACCCACCCCTGACGTGTCTCCATTTTAATGAGGTAAGAAAGCTATCAGGCAGCTCACTCACCCACCTCCCCCCAAGTAAATGTACAGATTAGGCCCCGATTACATCACTCACACCCAATCTATACTTGCAGTGCGGTGGGAGAGTAATCATGTCTCTTACATTAAGGCAAATATAAACGAGAAGAATATATCCAGGTCTCCTTTTCCTTCTGATCATATCCTGAGCTGTCTTCCTACTACTTCCCAGAATCTAGTCGACTGCATTTGCTGCTCACAATGTGGTCTCCTCTACACTGGGGAAACGAAGCATAGACTGCTTCGCAGAACATCTTCATTCTGCCCACAAAAAAGACCCTGAGCTTCCAATTGCCTGCCACTTTAACACACCACCCTGTTCCCCGACCAACATCTCCGTATCAAGCTTGCTGCAGTGCTCCAGCAAAGCTCAGTAGCAGCTAGAAAAACAAGACCTCATTTTCCACATGTGGACCATGAGCCCTCCAGGCTCAATATCAAGTTCAATAATCTTAGGGCCTGAACTCTCCCATGTCCTAGACCCCTACCCCTCACACCAGGCCTTGTTAATCACATGAGTTAACGTTTCGGGTGCAGTGACCCGAAACGTTATCTGTTTTTTCCCCCCACAGATGCTGCCAGACCTGCTGAGCTTTTCCAGAAATTTTGTTTTTGTTCTTGGTGGACAGCATCCACAGTTCTTTCGGTTCGTGTTAATCACATAGGCTGCCATTACACACTACCTGTTGTTAGCCTCTAACAGTCCTCATTCACAGCTATTCACCCTCCTAGCCAGATCGTTATCAATCCACTTGTCTGTGCAACTGCTTTTCTCTCTCTCTGGGCTCTATCCCCACCTATCGTTTACTCCTTACTCCCTCCCCACACCCTACTTTCTGTATTTAAACCAACATTTTCCTAGCTACAAGCATGGGGCTGGATGAACACAGCAGGTCAAGCAGCATCATAGGAGCAGGAAAACTTGATGTTTCGGGCCTAAACCCTTCATCAGAAATGGGGGAGGGGAAGAGGGTTCTGACATAAATAGGGAGAGAGGGGGAGGCGGATAGAGGATGGATAGAGGAGAGGATAGGTGGAGAGGAGGCAGACGAGTCGAAGAGGCGGGGATGGAGCCAGTAAAGGTGAGTGTAGGTAGGGGG
>JAHRHZ010000087.1:25506124-25595344 GCA_024137785.1 Ginglymostoma cirratum
TTTGCATTATGTCTGGGGATGAGGGAAGGTGTTCCTTTGCATTATGTCTGGGGATGACGGAAGGTGTTCCTTTGCATACACAAAGACAGAACTCCTTATGTATAATATTTTGGATTGAGAAGGAACCTAGAAGTTTCCCATAAAAGAAGAGTTGACATTGCATCAGTCCTGGCCAGCGTACATGCTATGGTGACATGATTTTGTAAGAGGTGCTTCACGTGACATGAACATGACATGCCTGGTCTCTTATACAGACCTTTGTTTGAAAGCAGTTTCCAGAATATAACAGTAAACAGTCTAATGAGAAAGCAACAGCAGCTACTTTTGGTGTTACAGACAGAAACAAGCCATATGGTCTAACTGGTCAAGGCTGATTGTTATCCTCCACATTAAAGTCCTCCTTTTCAATTTTATTGAACTCACCCTGCTGTTCCTTTTTCCTCAATCTATCTTCCTCTTACAGACATCTATGCGTCTTGCCTCAAGTACTCTTTGAGAAAGGGTTCCATGTTCTGAGCACATTTTTGTTATAATTGCAAGAAGACCAATTGGAAGATCAAATCTGAGATGACACGCTGTGAAATGCTATGAAAAAGGACATGAGTTTAAGGCAGACAATAGCCAGACAACCACAGGAATTAACAGAGGGAAGACATAATAGTGCAGCTTTGTGGCATTTGTGGCCAGTTTGTTTATGATGGTTGCCTGACTGAAATCAACGTCTTCTGAGTTCACAAAAAAAATTCTAGACAGTTTCAAGAGTGGGATTTCCATAAATAATACAATTCTGAAAGTGTTTAAATATTTACATTGTAGAATTGTTAGCTTAACTCATCTGTTGCCTTTCCTATTACTAAATGGCTCACACTTGGTAACAAGTTAATGTATCATATCCAAATATCAATCTTTTGTTGTCAAGATAATGAGGGGGATTTTCCATGGACCAGACAGTAATTTCAGCGTAGATGGGGGTTGTGCGTGGGGACCCTGCAGAATCCACATCTTGGCACTCTGAACAAATTGACCAGGAAGAAATTGATTTTCTAGATTCATAGAGTTGTACAGTGTGGAAACAGATCCCTCAGTCCAACTCGTCCATGCCGACCAGATATCCTATATAAATCTAGTCCCATTTGCCAGCATTTGGCCCATATCCCTCGAAACCCTTCCTATTCATATATCCATCCAGATGCCTTTTAAATGTTGCACCACTTCCTCTGGCAGCTAATTCCCTAAACGCATCACCATCTGTGTGAAAAAGTTGCATCTTAGGCCTCTTTTATATCTTTTCCCTCTCATCTTGAACCTATGCTGTCTAGATTTGGACTCCCCACTCCTAGGGAAAAGACCTTGCCTATTTACCCTATCCATGCCCCTCATGATTTTATAAACTCTTCAGCCTCTGACATTCCAGGGAAAATAACCGCAGTCTATTCAGCCTCGCCCTGTAGCTCAAACCCTCCAACCCTGGCCCTCATAGATCTTTTCTGAACCCTTTTTAGTTTCACAGCATCCTTCCTATAGCAGGGAGACCAGAATTGCACGCAATGCTCCAAAAGTGGCCGAACCAATGTCCTGTACAGCCAAAAAATGACCTCCCAACTACTATACTCAATGCACTGACCAATAAAGGCAAGTATACCAAATGCCTTCTTCACTATCCTATCTACCTGTAACTCCACTTTCAAGGAACTATGAACCTGCACTCTAAGGTCTCTCTGCTCAGCAACACTCTCCAGGACCTTACCATGAAGTGTATAAGTCCTGCCCTGATTTGCCTTTCCAAAATGCAGCACCTCACATTTATCTAAATTAAACTCCATCTGATACTCAGTTCTTTGGCCCATCTGATCAAGATCTCATTGTACTCTGAGGTAACCTTCTTTGTTGTTCATTACACCTCCAATTTTAATGTCTTCTGCAAACTTACTAACCACACCTCCTATGTTCATATTCAAATCATTTATGTAAATGACAAAAAGCAAGGGATCTAGCACCGATCATTGCAGCACACCGCTGGTCACAGGCCTCCAGTCTGAAATGCAACCCTTCACCACCACCTTCCACCTTCTACCTTTGAGCCAGTTCCATATCCAAATAGCTAGTTTTCCCTGTAATTAGTTTGGTGTCGTGGTGTTCATTGCTGGTCCTGCAGAATGGAGAAGACCCATGTTGGCACCACCTTGTTCAGCAGGAACGTCAGGACCCTACCTCACGGCAGGATGCCAATTTCTCCCATCTGCTATTCTGAGGCCAAATGTCAGGAACTGTGCATGCCACAATGATGGCACAAATGCAAGGGATGGTGGTGGTAAATTCTGGGATATCCAGCGAATGGCGAGAAGTGGTACAGGCAGTAATTAATGAGCTGAGTTTGGTAAGATACAGTGAGAGAACTTCCTGGGTCTTACAAAGACAAATTCTCCAAAAAAACTCAACGTGACTTGGAATTAGCTAAAAAGACATATGATTCAGTCTTGTATCTCTGCCACCTCAAAAGACCTCCTAGATTACCTCAGATTTACCACTTTGACTAAAAGCTTTTAGGCTGTACTGCCTCATATGGCTTAGTATCAAATTTTATTTGATGATGCACATTGAGATACTTCATTCCGTATTTTCATTTTGTGGCCTGCATTCTCAACCAGTTGAGATCTGAGAGCAAGGGATGAGATTCTGAACCAAGCCATCTAAACAGAATATTCCAGAAATGCAGAGTAGATTCATCAGCGTTTGAATAGAAAAAGCAAGAGGAAACATTACAAATGGAGCCTTCATCAGAAAACAGAAGGTTTGAGGTGGGTCCGTGCCAATGTGGGCTCCTGGCACAGTTCAACAGACTTCAGCGCTTAATGCACTGAACAGATGTGGGATTGAGCAGAATTAGAATGCAAATAGAATGCTTGTCTGCTCTTGAACACAGTTTAAAGCGCCGCTAATCAGTAGGCTTTAGGCGAACACAAATTCAACTGTTAACAAGCTGGAAAGTATTCCCTCTGTAGGGAAAGAGGCAGAGCTAATATTCAGTTGATAGGAATTGCTGCAAAATTACAAGAATCATTTTATCGCCCTGCTTTGCAGTTCTACTGTTTTTAAGAATTTGGCAACATTCCTAAACACAGTGGTCAATTAATGGTCTCCAAAAAGAAGGCCCCTTTCCAATATACACAACAAATAAACTTTCACCTTCTTAAGCTGAGGGTAGCTTTGGGCTAGCTTTCACAGTAAACTCTTATATTTCTCTGATGCATCAGTAGAGAAACAAATGAATCATATGGATATTACACAATAATTTATCCTTCTTTTGAGCGGGTGCAATGCCGAAATTCAGTTCCGAGGAACCAGCTGTGTTCCTCATCGACAATGCCTGCATTCAGCATTCTGCTGGTCATGGGCCAGGACACAAGAGCTTTTCTAACACACCCGCCTCCCATTCGTAAAGAAACAGGGTGGATAGTAAGGAGGTAATAAATCTGTACATCGGTCACTTTGGAGCTGAACACTTTTCTCCCCTCTCTAATCATCGTTACGCATCACAATAATAAAATTAGCTAAGGTTAATCTCGATGAAGCCAGGCATCAGCAACACAAAAGAAGGACTAATTCCAAGTCAGATACTAATTTGACAAGCACACTTAGGAAGAGGTCACAATGCAGAATTTGTAAGCAAGGAAAGTAACAGAGTAATGCAGTGAAGTTTGTTTACAGGCAATGTGGAAGCACTTTCTTAAAGCAACAATACGTGAGTGCATTTTCCTCACATTAACTGAGTGCTAAAGCAGTTAATACCATCACACAGGACAAAGAGTAAAAAAGGTTCTGTTTACTGTTATCTGTCATTTCTGTATGTAACACAAGAGTTAAAGCAACATTGTTAGCTACGTGCATTTCACTATGGGTGATGATTGCATTGCATCATTCGAGCGTGTGTGTTCCTACAACCCAACCTTCACCTTGCATTGGAATACACCAAACTATCCACAGAGTTTGCCAAGTAACCTTCCATTCCAGGATCCTAAACATCCCACATTGAAATATCTGCTGTTAAATTTGCATTAACTCAAACAATATGCAAATTGTAATTTCAACGGAGGGTTTAGTCTACTTATATTGTCATATCATATTTTATCAGTGTTGATATCTTTCATGATTCTTTGTGTTCAAAATTGAGCCACATTTACATTAACAAAAGATGCAGAGAAGTATCAAATATCTTGAAATGGATTGTATTGTCAATAGAAATTTCACTAAGTGAATTCTTTCAGCCTTTAATAACAATTCTGTCAGTTTATTTGAAAGGATTGTTCTGGCAAAATACATGCCAAGACTTATTCGGAGAAAAGAAACCTCAAGATCTAGAGGCATTTCTTTATTCAAGTACAAAAGTAAACTGGGTAAAATATAAAGTGTATTCTTTAGACACAAGCATTGATTCTACTTCAGTAATTAATCAGACACCTGGCCAAAAAGGAAAAATTGAGTTAACATATCTTTTTCCTAACTGCATTAACTGTACAATCAAACATTTCAATTAAGGCTTTACGTTCCTTGAAGTGGAGCCTGGTAAGTGTCATTAGTAATCTGCTTGTATGCACTCATCCAGGTAACACTGTTAGTAAGAATTTCAGATGACTCGTGTAGAAAACAAACAATGTTAGTTGAAAAATTACACTTTGGAATTAATTTAAGCTGTCTTTGGTCACTCTACGCTGAATTTTGAGGCTGCATACCATCACAAGATGATAGCAAGTCATTGCCTACTACGTAGAAGGTTCAGTCAGTGGCAGGAGACCCAGAAGATTCAGCCCTATTTCTATCTATTTGCCCAATTTATGCTCTTGACAAGGAAGGGAACACACTGAACAAAATCATGGGGCACAGTTAATATTCCTCTCCCATGTGAATTATATGGGATTGAATGAGTTAACACTAAGGCATGCCATCAGCACTGTGATGATTTCATGTTGATTTGTAGGCAGAACAGCTAAAGATGTCAAAGGAGTGACACATGGGTTCTTTTCAAATTCTCTATTACAATATCGATCATAGTAAGGTACCTTAACTAGTTGTCAGTATGCAATAAACTAAATCTTGTTAACTACGAGAGGTTTTTCTAGTTAGACTTGGAAGTGGGTTTACTCCACCACACTAGAATAAGCAGGCACTGTCGTTCCCTAAAATTAAAAAAAGATAGTAGCCTCAGGCCTTCATTATGACCCGCAATTCAGACAGTGCAGGAGTCTGGCCTGGCTAAAAAATTACTATGTTCCAAAACAATGCTGCCACTCAGAGTTGCACCCAGCCTGGACCATGACAACAGATGCAGCTTGGTGTGGCGTCTGTCTTCATGTGTAATTCACACCCAGAGAGGCCCAAAGTCCTTAAGCCTTGCTTAGGGTGAACTGGTGGTGCTTTATGCAACTTCACAAGACACAAGGTGTAGGATTTTAAACTGGTTTCTTTTTACCTAAAACAATTGAGGCGTTCTTTCTCTTAAATAGTGTAACCTCTGTTGGTTTGTTTATTAACTGAATTGCAATTTAGTAACTCATTTTTTTTTTACTAATGTAATCGGATACGGACTTTGCCGGCAAAGCCATTATTTGTTGCCCATCCCTAGCTGTCTTTGAGAGTAGTAAAGTGCCAATCACATTGCTGTGTATCTGGAGTGACATGGGCCAATCCAGGCAAGAATGGTAGATTTTCATCCCAAAAGGATGAATGGAATAGATTCTTACGACAATCAACAATAGTTTCATGATCACTTTATTATCATTTCAATTTGAAATCCACAAGTTTCCAAGGTGTGATTGAACACTTGTCACCAGAGGACTATCTTGGATGTCTTAATTACTAGTCCGGTGAAATGACCATTGTGCTATTATCTCATAAAATGTGCATTGCCTGAATGGACTGACTACTTGAAAAGTTAAATGTGGTTATATGATCAACACTAAATGCCAGAATGACTGGAGTCAGAAAGACAGCAGCTTACAATGTGAATAAGATCATCTGCAATCACTTCCTGGACAAGGATCTGACTGAATGTGCACCACATGGAGGATCCTCATCATTTTCAGTGGATCACTGAAGAATATCCCAGATGAAACCTATTAAAAAGGTTGAGCTGCTTATGTTTGTGGAAATTATCGGCAGAAATGAAGGGGAAGGACAGAAGTTTTATTTGAGTTACAGATTTCACTGAAATCTGCCTCTTCATGCCTGAGATCTGAGTTATATATTACTCCATGCAATAAGTAAAATAAAAGCACTGTCTCTTTTCTATTGAATGTCACTAATGAATGACCCTAGCTTCCAGTAGCCTGACATTTTAATTCTCCACATTGCTCTCACGCTCAAATCTCTGCCCTCAGCCAACTGCACTGCTCCTGTGAGGCTCACTATAATTTACATCTTTCAATTAAGCATTTACAGCATGCTAGACTCAATAATGAATTCAACAGTTTCAGAGTATAAACTCTTGTCGTGATATGGTTTTCTTTTCTTTGCTTGTGGTGGTTTGTTTTCTCAAAACAGTGGCACGTGCAACCTTTTGATTTTTGGTTTCATTTTTTGCTGCATTTATATTCCCTTTGGCCCTGGAGCAATAACCTTTCTGTCATTCAATCTCCCCTGTCTACCACCCTATCACCTTCCTTTTGCCCATATTCCTCCTGAACTTTGCTGAAAACTTATTACACCTAGAATATTTTCCCAGTTCTGATGAAAGATTGCAGGCCTGAAAGACGTTAACTCTGTTTCTCAGATATAAAGAGATAAAAGGTACTGCAGATGCTGGAGAATCCGAGATAACAAGCATGGGGCTGGATGAACACAGCAGGTCAAGCAGCATCATAGGAGCAGGAAAACTTGACGTTTCGGGCCTAAACCCTTCATCAGAAATGGGGGAGGGGAAGAGGGTTCTGAAATAAATAGGGAGAGAGGGGGAGGCGGATAGAGGATGGATAGAGGAGAGGATAGGTGGAGAGGAGGCAGACAAGTCGAAGAGGCGGGGATGCGGTTGGGGGAGGGGAGATTTTGAAACTTGTGAAATCCACATTGATGCCATTGGGCTGCAGGGTTCCCAGGCTGAATATGATTTGCTGTTCCTGCAGCCTTCGGGTGGCATCACTGTGGCATTGTAGGAGGCCAAGGATGGACATGTCATCTGAGGAATGGGAGGGGGAGTTGAAATGGTTCGCGACTGGGAGGTGCAGTTGTTTGTTGCGAAGAAACTCTGTTTCTCTCTCTCTACACAGATGCTGCCTAACCTGAGTCTTCGCCCAGCACTTTTTATTTCTATCCAAGAAAGAGTTGTGTTGTTCGCCTTCTCACTTCTTCAGTCCCAACTTCCTTTGTCTCCTTAGCGGCTTGTGGCCAGGTTGTTTCCTCACCTTGGCAAAGTTGTGAACCATGCAAGAGGTCTTCCATCGCTGCTCTGATGAGTATGTTCAGCATAGCCCAGAGAGCAGAGGTCCTGCTTTGCACCTCTACTTTGTGAAATTTTGTACTGAATCAGTGGCCATATGGTTAGCCAGAAGCCTTAGTCACCCAGTAGTTACTCAATCCCCTTTACAATTTAGAAACTTATAAAGAACTGATTATGCTTCTACAAATTCAGCAACAGTCAGTGGAAATCAATCAGTAACTGAGCTGAAAGAAGTCGATGCTCTCCATAAATAGTGTTAGTTGGTGGAGTGGTGGGGTGGGGCTTTCTGCTGAGTGTCTGTTCAGCTGTGTGAGGTTACATGAGGACACTAACTGGAATGTTAAATTTCAAAATGGCGGTGCTGGGATCAATTACTCAGTGGTTATCACTCTGTCTACATTGTATCCAGTGCATGCTCCCTGCACCCACAATAATATCTTAGCCAAGGCAGCACCTAAACTAGAACTGCACTGTGGGCACAATTTTGGACCAAAATAGCACCAGCGGTACTGAGAAATCATGGCCACTCAACTGGATTTGAGGGTATGTCTTTTCATGAATAAAAGATTCTGCACAGTTACAGCTTGCCTGTGGTTCTTTTCATGCAGGATCTAACATTTCAATAACGTTGGCAAGATATTTACCTATTTTCATATTTCAAGGGACTAGTGTTCAAAAATGACTGGAACGGACGGCATGCACAGTTTTAAATTCTGTTCATCTGTTCTTAATTCCAACACAATGTCACGTGATAATCCGGAGTAGAAATCAGCTCGTTCTCCGCACTGAAGAAAAACTACATTTCAAACTAACCCTGGATTATCAGAAAAACCACACGACTCTGGATAGAAAGAATCAAAACATTTTAACATTTCTTTCAGTGTTTGAAGCCAATCCTTCTGCAAAAGACGTATTATCAAGTCACCATCAATATGTTCTTGTTCAATCCCTTAACGGGAACTTAAGCATGACTCCTCAGTTTTCAAAGGCAATGAAGTGAAATATTGTCCATTCCCACCTCCACTATTCCAGTTGATTGGTACATAAAGATAATTTTCAATGGTCCATGCATCATGGGAACCTCTGTGTTCCAAGGAAAATATCAGCAAATTAGTCTGAATTTAACCCATTAATCCCTAAACCCATTTTTGACCAACTATTTGCTGTTTAAAAAACTGAGCCACCATTCTGCCCCCATATGAATAATGATCTAATGAATAAATAATAATAATGAATGCAAAAGACAAGCTGGTCCATTGACCCTGTCTCATTTCAGTAATTTTTTTCTCTTATTTCAGCATTTGAAAAAAAATGCAACTGAGATCAAAACTAGAAATAACCTATTAGCCAAACTTGCTGAATCTATATGGGCCAATGCTGTCACAACACATCGGAGGTCTGTACTTGTCCTATGAGATGCCACAGTGGGATTACTGTGCACCAGTCTGACAAAGGACACAGGCACATGCACGCACACACATACACAAACACGCACATACACAGACGTACACAAACACATGCATGCACGTACACATGCGCGCGCACACATGCGTGCAGGCGCATAGACACACACACATGCACGTGCAGACACACACACACACACACACACACACACACACATCTTGTTGACACTCAGTTGAATATAACATTATGCATGACATCTGGAACCCTCTGCTCGATGCTCTGCTTTGGCATCCTGTGCTCACAATTAACAACTTCCAACCTCAACTGCCATTGAAAGTTGGTTGAAACCATTGCACTAGTGCTTCACTTAACAACTCCAACTCAATGCAGCTGCTGCCTGTCTTCTGTCACAGGGCCTCATATGAAGCAACCTTCCTGAGCAAGATCTACCAGTGGACATCCTTTGGATCAAGGAATGGGAAACAGAGGAATTCACGAACAAGTTCCTTATGACAAAACCCATCTATTGCATGACAGATTTTGAATTACCACAGTGACACTGGTTCCTGCTAAACAGGTTCTGAATAGACCAAGAGCCCACTGCAGCCAAGCACCACCATGGGGCCACAGTACCAACCTCTCCTGTATTTGAGGAGAGGCACAATCAATGCTGCACATGATCAAGGAGTGTCCCCTCTGCTACAGACAAAGTGCTTACATTCAGCAAATGAATAGATTATCATTTGACTTTGGAGATTTGCATTCACCAAATGAATAAATAATTTTGGCCATCGCCTCCATCCTAACACCTCTCTATCCACATACAGCCATGTAATTTCTTGAAACAGGTGGAAAAATGTGGGAAAATCAAACCTATGGATAATGAAAATAAAAATAACTCTATAGTCCACCAAATGTCTACTATGTCTCCTAATCTCCACTCTCACTTTGCTTTATTAATTTTGTATCTGTATTTTTTAGTTTTATGCTTATAGCCCAAGTTAAGTATTCTGCTATAGCCAAAGTATTTAGATGCTTATCACAATCAATATTTTAATAAACTCTCCAATAGCTAAAAAAAATTGATTGCATCGTATCATTTAGCTACTTCAACTACTTTCAGGAAACAACAGGCCTAATCTGTGAATACCACTGTAATGCATAGCATGCATAAATCATTGTTGGTATAAACCATTCCCTATTAGCCAATTTCAACTTGCTTTGAATTCACTTTGAAACAAAATGATAAATGATTATTTAGCTAATAAAGTGATGACTTATTCCTATGGTTCTCACAGGAATTTGAAATATTACTGGATTCCATCTTCACTTGCCCAGGGACTCCTAGTTGTAGCAAATCAGCCCACGCAAAGGTTCTGTTTATAATCACTTTGTTCCTGAATCTTCTGCACAGATTACACAGAGCAGCAAATTACTTCAATCAATGGTGATAAATTTTGCACCAACAGGGTGTTTCACAAGATGCAGCAAAGCTTATGTTATCCCTTGTAGCATGTGTCCATGGGAATGAAGGTATTAAAGAATCCAACAGACCTTTATTACAGCTAACTATTATATACGAGCATGAGATTACTATTGAGCAACATACTTCCAGTAGTATTATATGCTTCAAGTGATCCCAGGAAAGACAGTGTCTGAAATCTTTCTTCCCTCGGATCACATGTTGATGATAACTTCCGCATGTGTCTTAAAGGCATGCTGACCATGGAACATAATACAATAGACATAATAAAAATAAAAAGAATTATCAAAGGGATAAACATGGTTGCAGGTAGGCATGTATTGTCAACTTGATAATTACTCCAGCAGGTAAAACAGTGTTTTCAAGACTAACATTTCAAACTTCAATGTAATTCTTTGGAGGTTTGAAAAATCATTCTTATCTGCTGATCACATACCGGAGTGGAGAGGTGCACACTGTTCCATGTTGCAGCTTTTTGACAAAGTGGTTGTCTTGCAGCTAACCATTGTCACTAAATCTCTCCGCACAATCATTATCAAAGTGTCCTTCTCCATTCACCATCTGAGTTGGCTTCTGTTCCTTCACAATGTCATACAATGATCTGAGGTGGTTGCTGGCATCCAAGAATTGGATTTGGATTTCACCCTTGTACTCTCTGCCCAGTTTTGGTGGTTCCCCGGCTGCTCACTCATTGCACACCTCATTCACTCTCATTTGTATTTGAAGAAGAATGTCCTGTGTCTAGGAATAATTAGACATTTGTTTGCCACTCACGTTCATTCACACATGCTTTCCAAACTTAAGTTGTACTGGGAATGGTCCGTTCTCCATTGTGTTGTTGCATTTTTGTGCAACACCAACATAAATCTCTCGCTTCATTGCTCAATACTTAATGATCATTTGAGACCATACATTCTGTTGGATCAATCGTCAAGCTATTATCCACTCAATGTGATGTGGCCCAATTAGTACACATCGTTAAACTAATTTTTAATGTTTTTTTCAATCCACACAAAGTAAACTGAAAAAAGCTTTCCTCATCATGTTTGTTACGTTACTGTCATCAACCATTCAAAAATTGAGATAAATAATCCATCACAAGGATGTAATCTTCCCTGTGCACTGTCAATACGTCCGTTGCTACCTTTAGCCAAGGAATGGATGGAACATCACGTGAATGTAGAGCTTCCCTCCGCTGCTGGGGTTAGTACATTTGGCACACCTCAGATGCATCATGAGTTGTTCAGTATCTGATTTATCCATGTCTGGTACACAGATAGTCAAGGTAGCCAGTTTGAGTGCAATCACCTTGTACTCATTCTGTAACATGGGCATGATGGCCTTAGTGATACACTTTTTGGCTAAGTGTCAATTTCATCATGTTTCATGGAGGGTTTCAGTCCATGAGGCCAAATGAGTTGTCTCACTGCATCTTATCAAATACGTCCCATTAATTATCTATTTCTGCCCTTATGGCACCCTTCTCATCCAGCCCAACTCCCAATACCACTAACCCTGCATCATCTCTGCATTGCCTACTCACTCGCTCAGGACACCGCCTCACTTGCACCAACATAACAGAGTACAAGAGTAAACTTGCAAGGTACATAAAAACAGACAGTAAAAGCTTTTTATAAGTATGCAAAAGAAAAAAGATTGGAGAAGACAAATATAGGCCCTTACATTCTGATGATGAAGAACAAGAAATGGTAGAACAAATAAACCTTTATTTTGGTCTATTTTCACAGAACGGGAAATAAATAACCTCCATAAATAAATGTAAGGGATATAAGGGCCGATTTCGATGAAGGAATTGGTAAAAAACAAATGAAGAAATGAATGAGACTGAAATCTAATACATCAACAGGCACTGATAACCTGAACCCTAGGGTATGAAAGGAGATGACAGAGCAAATAGTAAATGCATTGGTTGTTATTTCCCAAAATTCTGCACATTCTGAAGCTGTTCTGGCAGATTGGAGGGTGAGAAATATCACTCCACTACTTAAAAACGGAGGGAGAGAGAAATCACAGAATTAAAGACCAGTTGGCACAACATTAGTCGCAGAAACATTGCTGAGCTCTTTTCTAAAAGATATGATAACAAGAAACGTAAGAAGTGCCAATGGGATTACACAAAATCACATTGATTGATGAAAGGGAAATTGTGTTCAACAAATTTACTCAAGATATTTAGTGTATAACTTGTAAAATAAATGAGTGGAAAACAGTGGATGAGGTGCAGATAGATTTTCAGTAGGTTTTAATAGTTACACATTAGGGGTTATTGTGCAAAATTACAGCACATGGGATTAATGGTAATATACTGGTAGGGATTGAGATTTGGTTAGCGGACAGAAAACAGTCAATTGGGATAAATGGGTCTTTTTCAGAGTGGAAGGTGATGTAAAGCATACCTGTAATATAAAAAATATCAGTTCTTGGGCCCCAGCTATTTGCAATATATCCTCGGATCTTCAACTTCCTGGCCTACAGGCTGCAATCAGAAAGAATAGGCGATAACACCTCCTCCACCACAATCCTCAACACAG
The DNA here is from genome assembly GCA_024137785.1 of Ginglymostoma cirratum. Classification (NCBI taxonomy): domain Eukaryota; kingdom Metazoa; phylum Chordata; class Chondrichthyes; order Orectolobiformes; family Ginglymostomatidae; genus Ginglymostoma; species Ginglymostoma cirratum. The sequence continues at coordinate 25,518,993 of JAHRHZ010000087.1, forward strand.
GTGCCCTGCAAGGCTGCATACTCAGCCCCCTAGTATACTCCTTATACACTCATGACTGTGTGGCCAAATTCTGCCCCAACTCCATGTACAAGTTTGCTGACAACACTACCATTGTACGATCGGATCTCAAATAACAATGAGACAGAATACAGGAAAGAGATGGAGTGCTTAGCAGTGTCGTGTAAAGACAAAAATCTCTCCATCAACATCAGCAAAACAAAGGAGCTGGTCATTGACTTCAGGAAACAGAGTGGAGTGCATGCTCCTGTCTGCATGAATGGTGTGGAGGAAGAAATGGTCGAACGCATCAAGTTTTATGAGGTTTGATCACCAACAATCTGTCCTGGTCCATCTTTTGATGCAACGGTCAAGAAAACACAACAAAATCTCTACTTCCTCAGGAGACTAAGGATATTCAGCATGTCCACAAGGAGTCTTACTAATTTCTATAGATGTAGTGTAGAAAACATCCTATCTGGATGCATCGCAGTGTGGTATGGCAACTGGTCTTCCCAAGATTGCAAGAAACTAGAGAGGGTCATGAACACAGCCCAGTCCATCACGCAAACCAGCCTTCCATCCATTGACTCCATCTATACTTCCCGCTGCCTCAGGCAAACAACCAACAAAATCAAAAACCCCTCCCACCCTGGTTAAACTCTCTTACACCCTCTTCCGTCGGGCAGAAGATACAAAAGTTTGAATACACGTACGAATAGATTCAAGAACAGCTTTTTCCCAGCTGTTATCAGACTTTTGAATAGACCTCTCAAATGTTAATTCTGATCTCCCTCTCTGCACCTTCTTTGCGGCTGTAACACTGTATGCTTCACTCTGACACCCTGATGCACTTTGTATGGTACGATCTGCCTGTATAGCATGCAAAACAACACTTTGCACTGTATCTCATGTGACAACAGTAAGACAATCAACATATATTACTAATTTGGATGAGAGAAACAAACGTAGTTTTCCAAATTTGCTGATGACATAAAATTAAGTGAGATTGTGAGTGGTGAGTAGTGTATAAAGAGTTTTCAAGCTGAGTAATGGGGCAAATGTGTGAAGCTGTTTACCTCAGTACGGAAAATAGAAGGCTTGAGGATTATTTAAATAGTAATTAATTAGGGAATGTTGATGTACAGAGGGACCTGACATCTTTGCTTACCAGTCACTGAAAGCAAGCGTGCTATTGTGATGTAGTGGTAGTGTCTCTACCTCTGGGCTAGGGGGCTCAGGTTCAAGTCCCACCTGCCCCAGAAGTGTGTAATAATATCTCTGAACAGGTAGTTTAGAAAATATCTGCAGATGCAGCGAGCAATTATGAAGGCAAATGGTATGTTGACCTTCATTGCGAGAGGGCAGGAGCAAAGAAGTCTTTGCTGCAGCTGTACCAGGGCCTTGTCCAGAAAAATACCCGAGATATTGTGTGCAGTTTTCATCTCCTTAACCAAGAAAGATATACTTGTCATAGAGGGAATGCGGCGAAGGTTCACTAGACTAGTTCCTGGCAATGGCAGGTTTGTCACATGAGGAGAGATTGGGATGGCTGGGTTGGTGTTCAGTTGGGTTTAGAAGAATGAGAGGGACTGTCATTAACACATTCCGGCAGGGCTGGACGGACTGGATGCAAGAGTGATGCCTCTCCGGCCTAGATGTCCAGAACATAAGGTCACAGTTTGAGGATACACAATAAATCATTTCAGACTGATATGATAAGAAATTTCTTCACTTAGTGGGTGAACCTACAGTATTCTCTCCCACAGTAGCATGCAGCCAAGCCAAAGAGTATGTTTAAGAAATAAATAGATTGCTTTTTAGAGGCTAAAGTTATCAAGGGGCAAGAGGAGAGAGTGAGAGTATGGTGTTGAGAGACAGGATCAATCATGATGCCACTGAATGGCACAACAGGCTTGATGGGCCAAATGGCCTAACCTTCATCCAATTTTCTACGTTTTTATATCTTGGAGGTACATTGACTTATTGACCATGAGACATGACACAACGCTTTGTTCTGAAATCCACTAAAGTCACAGATTAGCAACCCTTCTTTAAATACTAATCTGTGAATTGTTCATTTACCCAATTTAGCAGTTCAGGCAGAGAAAATGCCTTAGAATCTTGGGATTTTCCTGAACATTCGTTCTCTCTTTAGATAGTCATTTCCCTATTGATAAAGCACCTTATCCTGTCAAAATCTTAAAGCTGTTTCAAAAAAAAGTTGATTCCATCTGAATAAGTAAACAGGGCTTCAGTTTAACCGTACAACGAAAGGAGAACATTTTCAGTTTTTCAGTTGAATATGTGCTGAATTCCCTGGGTGCATGCAATTCCATCTCTGAACCCTCTAAATTGGAATTAAAAATAATTTCAAAACTCACTAGGTTATTGTATTAAATTATGAGCACCTCCGACTGTACAGCAATATGTCAGTAACATATGCTTATCTCAGTTTTGATGGTGAAAGGAATAAAGCCACACTCCAAGATCAGAGCACACTATTTAGACTGACACAAAAGGACTGTTGCATTGTCAGAGGCACTGTCCCCCAGATGAAATGTTTAGCTGATGCTTTATTTCTCTCCTTAGGTGGATGCAAAAGATCTTGTGTCATTTTTCAATGAAAAACAAGGAAGTGTATGTTGAGATTGCAAATAGTCTGGAATGTAAGATATTTTATGATCACTGATCTTGGGGATCAGGCTCACTGAGGGGACTGGAAAAATCAATATTGTGCAAAGTGGTAAGGGCAAGGTGGTAAGCATTGGCTGGGGGAAGAGCCCTTAGTCGGATACTGACTCATCTTCATTATTATTTCACTAGTGGTGGATTGGGTATTAAGTAATCCTGGGTGGATTGAGGTCCTTATGGAGCCAATTCATTGTGGCTCAGGGGCCTCTTTCTGCTTCTGCTACTGTTATTACAAATTGGCAGACCATATCCCACTCCATGTGAAAAGCTGCCAGGATATCCGGATGGCCTGGCAGTGGATTAGGGTTAAGGATCTTTCATATCCCTGTTGATGCATGTCCATGGCCTCTTAATCACTCCTTCGGCCCTCCCCACCATATCTTTGCAGGATAGATTAAAACAGTGTGTAGCATACGGAAAGTCAACACTGAACTAACGAAATTTATTCTGCCATGTATTTAAAATAGCCAGAAGGTGGTGCTTATTACACTCTTCCTTCCTTACTGAATATGTCACACAATGTTCAAAATCCCATACAATTGATATACATCCATTGTTTTCCATCTATTTACAAATCCAACTTAACCACTGGTTTCCTATTCCTTATAGGATAGATCGTTCCTTGACTTGAATTCTTAACTTGAGGAAGGATCTTGCCTAGTCTTGGCCTGAGGCTGTGGAGATGTTTTCTCCCAGAAGGGCTGATTTAACCATGGATGTGCAATTGCATTTCCTCCATCAGATTGGCACTGGTTTCAGGTATGACTTGGTTGGAGTAACTAACTTTTGATATTCCACTTGTCTGCAACGGTCCAATTCAGCATATTCATTCGAATCTTAAAAACTCCTTTCTTCATGAACCTCAGTAGGTAAAAGACAGTATAAATGTACAAACAAAATCTTTAAGCTCCCAAACACCTTGAGCAAGAACAATCAAGGATCATATATTTTTCCAAGTCTTCCTAATTGTCACTTCAACCCTTAAAATGATGTCCTTTTACTTTAACCCTATGGTTTAACTTCAGGATTCTCTCTCTAATTGTACTCCCATCAAGATTCTCTCTTTGTTTGATGAATTTTGTTCTATTGATGGTGCTAACTGGGTCTTCAGCAATTAAACCCTTGTACGAGGCTTTCTTCTAAGAATGAATGCAGCTGGCATTCTACTACCAGTGGTATGAAACTTGCTGTGATAAATTAATAAGAAATATCACCAGCTTCTTCCAGTTCATACTGAGCATTTGTTTTACAAGCGCATGCTCAATAATTTGTATAATGTGCTTTGCTGCTCCATTCTAAGTGGATGATACAGTGGAGCTTCAGTGTATTTTACCCATTCATCTCAGGAAATTTGAAAACTTTTCTGAACAAAACTGAGATTTAGCATCAAGAATGATTTCCTCTAGGAGCCAGTAAGAAACAATCAGACTTCACAGAATCTTGAATGTTTTGCTCGTTGTTGTTCATTTAATTGAAAACACCTCAGCCTAATTCACATGGCTGCCCAACACAAAAAATAGCTGATTGCTTTCAAATTCTCCAAAATCCTTACCCAGTTTTGACCACCAGATGTTTGTAAAACCCAATCTCAAGTGATCATGAAGGTCACACTTTAACTGTTGTCAGTTTCTTTCTGAAATTACAATACTGATTGCCCACATAACACAACTTTCATCAACAAAAACTCACTCTTATGGTTAGAAAGTTACCTGATCACTAAATTCATTATTTGTACTGACCACCCATTGATCATTTAGTCATACAACTAAGATAATACAGGGTCGCTTTGAGTTCTTCTATCAATGTCATTTCCTGTCACTGATAAGTCATCGAAATGTGACCAAAACGCTTCCCTGTTAGTTTCTACATCAGATGAGGTAGCAACCTAGGCTTTGATTCATTATTTAACTCAATGTCAGACAGGCATTTGTCGGACCTAAATTTTGAAAAAAAAAAATGCAGCCTCCTGACAAAAGTAGTGAACAGAACATTGATGGATGGAGTGCACTCTAGACCCGATTTCCAACTACTTTATAAACCCCACATAATTTTACACTATTTAGTACTGCTATGGGAGAAGCCCAACTAATTTGTTCAACTTTTGCATTAATGTTCTCTGGTTCCAGTCTTTTCAGATCTTGCTGAATTTTTCCCTTAGAGCTTACACAACTGTGCAACGTCTGTAGTCTGGCAATCCTCCTAAACTGAAGGCTGACCTTATAACATTGAACTGGGTGGTCAGTTTCACGAAACACTCAAAGATACTTAGTAATTATACTATCTTGAGTTGTGAGTTTCACTTCTATGCAAAAAAATTCTGTTATTTTTAATCAGGTCCTTCTAAGAAAGATTGGTTTTTGACCCTGCAATACAATAATGGAGCCCAATGCTTCTTGTGGGTAACCCTTTTGACAAATTTGACAAATCTACTCTAAGCCTGATAGACTGTAACTAGTAAAGCTGATAAGGGGAAACCAATGGATGTGGTTTACATGGACTTTCTGAAGGCTTTCAATAAGGACATATATAAAAGACTGGCATGTAAAATTAAAGCCCATGGGATTGGGGGTAGTGTACTAGCAGGGATAGAGAGCAAGTCCACAGATAGGAAATGTAAGATAGGAATAAAAAGATCTTTTTCTGCAACTGCTGGAGTGCCACGAGGATCAGTGTTTGTGTCCCAGCTATTCACAATATATATTAATGACACAGATGATGGAAGTAAATGTAATATCAAGTGTGCAGATGACACAAAGCTGGATTGAGGGATGAGCTGTGAGGAGGACGCAGAGAACTTCAGTGTGATTTGGACAGGTTGAGTTAGAGAGCATATGCATGGCAGATGACGTGGATAATGTGAGGTTATCCACCTTGGTAGCAAAATCAGGATGGCAAATTATTACTGAATGGTAATAGACTGGGAAAGGGGAGGTGCAATGAGACCTGGGAATCCTTGTACACCAGTCAGTGAAAGTAAGCATTCACGCACAGCAGGGGATGAAGAACGCAAATGGTATATTGGGCTTCATAGTGAGACGATTCAAGTACAGGAGCAGGGATGTCTTGCTGCAACTGTACAAGGCCTTGGTGAGACCACAACTGGATTGTTGTGTGCAGTTGTAGTCTCCTTTTCTGAAGAAAGATGTTCTGGCTATAGAGGGAGTGCAATGCAAGTTTACCAGACTGATTCGTGGGACAGCAAGACTGAAGTACAAAGAAAGACTGGATCTGTTAGGACTAGATTCATTTGAGTTTAGGAGAATGAGTTGGGGTCACATGGAAACCTATAAAGTTCTAATAGCTTCGAGGGTAAACGTAGGATGTTCTCGATGGCCGGCAATTCCAGAACCAGGCATCACATTCTAGGGATGTAGATAAGCAATTTAGGACCGAGATGATCAGAAATTTATTCACCCAGAAAGTAGTGAGAAAGAAAGTTTATCATGGTACATTCAGCCAGTTTGGAAGTTGAACCCTGCGAAATTCTCTGCCTCAGAGAGCGGTTGAGGCCAAAACGTTGAATGTTTTCAAGAAGGAGATATAGTTGTTCGTGCTAAAGGGATCAAAGGATATACCAAGAAAGCAAGTTCAGAACAACCAGCCATACCTATATTGAATGACAGAGCAGACTCAAAGACCCGAGTGGCCTACTCCTGCTCCTATTATCCATTTGTCTCTGAGGCCTGCCAGCGCTTAACATGCTACAGCCAAATGGGTAATTAAATCATTGAATATCAACATGATCAAACCTATCTTTTATATGTAAGTAGAATTCATTATGTCAATAGCCTGTTGGCTTATGTGGTGAAGCTCCACAAAATAATACTTGACGAGTATAGTTTCAGTGCTGTAAGGGATTACCACGTAGAGGAATTCTACAAACAAAATGCTGCATTATTCAGAATAATATGGACCAGCAGTGCAAAGTGCACAACAAGATCTCAGTTATTTTCAGAGAATGCTTCATAAAGGTATCAAAAAGATTCCTATTAATTCAGATCTGAATAATCCATCCCCTGTGCGATTTTTTTTGTAATAATGTAAAAATGCATTGTAATAAAAAGACATAAAATGCATCATAATTCATCGCACTTACACAAGCCTCTTGTTGCACATTCTCCAGGATACGTTTGGCCGGAATTAGGAAATCCAGTAGACAGCAGAGCCCATCCCCCTTGTATGCAGTGTCAATGACCCTGAAGATCTGACTGAGCACTGTGGGAGCAGTGGCGTCAAAAGGAGGGTACAGGGCAGAGAGGATGCGTTGGATACAGGTGTCCAGTGATTCTGAATTCTGAGTAAAGAAGACATACACATCAGCAACATCTTCCACAGTGCCACCAAATTTCACAGATTAGTTATGAATTTTATAAAACTACAGAGGTGCTACTGACAACTTCCATGAGTGGAACATTTTTCAGTGAGCCTTGCACAAAAAAATGTTTATAATGAACACAGTTATAATTTCAACAATTAATTTCAATTACAATAAATTGAACAATTTATATTAATAAGCACCTTGAACTTGAGAAAAATGTCCCAAGTTGTAAAATAAAGAAATCAAATCACAAGAGGAGGGCTAGGTTCTGGGTCCATTAGCTCAGTTAGCTGAATGCCTGGTTTGCATTGTAGAGTGATGCCAACAGTAGGGGTTCAACTCCCAAACTGGCTGAATGTACCATGATAAACTTTCTTTCTCAACCTCTCCCCTTGCCTAAGGTGCGGTGAAACTACTATTGGCTATCTCTATCTAATGAGACAGTGGTTCTCTGGGAATATGGCTACTTTACCCTCTATGTTGGTCAACAAGGCAGGGGTGATAGATTAATGGAGTGTGAGTTAAAACAAGGGTAACAGATGCCCTGAAGTATACTGAGCGGAGAACTTGGAGTACAAGCTGGAATTCTTTGAAATTATCGAATCTAGAGACAACAAAGACATGAGAGCGAGTTTCAGATGCAGAAGTGTTGAGATAAGGTGAAGCCAAGTGACAATGACAAGGCGGAAACAGAGGGTCTTAGTGATGGTACAGAAATGGATAGGGGATCATCTCAAAGTGAAACATAGCATGCAGCTCATAAACAGCTGACTTATTCTCATGCTGGTGTCAGGGAAAGGGATAGAGTCAGCTATTGGGGAATGGAGTTTGCAGCAGGACAGAAAACAATGGCTTCAGTCTTCACGTGCAGCAAATTTCCGTTTATCCAGGACTGGAAATTGAATAAACAGTTTGATAATTTAGCAATAATGTTGGTGGTTACATAGACCTGGGTGTCACCAGTGCCCAGGTGAAAACAAAGTGACCAGAATCTTGTGTCCTCCCCATGGCAATTTGGTGGCACAGGGCACTCAATCAAGTAGGAAGGTAATGGGTGGGGACCACCTTCCCACTTCCAGCCTGAATATGACAGTGATTGGGAGAGCTCTGGATGCTGGCAATTGAGGCCCTTAAGTGGGTGATTAATTGGCCACTACTGTTGGTGTTAACCTGCAATGGGCAGGAGGCTTGCCAGGCAGTGAATACAGCCACAAATGCTGTCAAAGGCACTCTGTTACTGATCAAGGGACCTGGTATTAGGAAAAGCTGTGGGGGTCAGGGGATGTTGCTGAGAATCACTCCCTAACCTACCTTCCTGTGGGATGATGACCATCACATCATCACTGATCTGCGCTTGATCATTAGCCACGGCATGCAACCTTTTAGCACACAACTAGATATATGGGAAAGTGCTGGTAATTTTTAAGAATTGTTTAGGAAGGGCAAAAAACGGCTATCACAACTTTTATTAGCTGATATTACATGCAAGTAACGTATTAGTATGCCACAATGGAATTTTTGACATGATATAGAAAAACAATACGGCAAACACTTTGACAAAGAAAGCTTCCACACAGAAAGTACAACAAGGCAATCACGTTAATAATATTTGCTGTATTTTAAAATTGACAGCAACTTTCACATTTAAAACCTTACCAATCTTCCTGAGGACATTCAAAATATCTGGCTAATTCAGGAATATCTTTTTAACACACCTTTAACTCTTTTATTCCTCTATTAAATGAATAAAATACATGTATAATAAGAAGCCCCTTTGTCTTCTGGTGCCAGGGATGGATCTCTTCTAATCACAAGTGGAAATCCCACATTATCCGTATTAGCAACAGTGCTTCCAAGGAACTTGGCTCTCGCTTATCAGCTAAAACCACGGATTTGCATTCAGGCTGTTACTTTCAGTGCTATTTGGGGATTAGACTTGCAGGCATTGTCAGTGAAAGATGAGATACTAACTTTGGTCATTGATCCCTTGGGGAGTCGCAAATTGGAAGCAGCGTCGGCAGGGAATAGGTGCTAGCATTATAGCCTGTGTCTCTGAATCATGCATTTTCTGAGCATGATTTCCTGCTAAAGCTGCAGAAATGATGAATTCACTACATGATTCCTTGTTCATCTAACATCACTCTCAAAGCTGATAGTAATATTTGTGTTTCCTCTCTTGCTGCTTGCAAGGGTCCAAGTCACCTCCACGCACCATCTTCTTGCCATTTACATCTTAGACAATAGACAATAGGTGCAGGAGTAGGCCATTCGGCCCTTCGAGCCAGCACCACCATTCATTATGATCATGGCTGATCATCTACAATCAGTATCCTGTTCCTGCCTTATCCCCATAACCCTTAATTCCATTGTCTTCACTGCTTGCTGGTAAGACGTTCATTGTCCTGTCACCTGTACTAACTCATTCCTCATAGAACTCATTTCACAGAATCCTCAAACTGGATCATTCGCTTCATTGAAGTCTCCCTCTCCCCAAGGCCTTCATGATGTTAAAATACAAAATTGGAGTTAGGACATCATTGGATTGAATTTACTGCAATTTACTGAACCAGGTTATGTTGTGAAAATGACCTAAGAATTGGACAAGAGGTCAGGAACTGAAAGCTGCTGGAAAGATAGTGAAGTACAGGACAAACAGCAATGCAGCAGGAACCCCATTCAGGCTTTTAGCAAAGCTATATCAAGTAATTTGCATACAGGTGAACGAGATTGAATGTACCTTTGGCAATTAAGTGAGTGGTGAGTGGAAACTACAAGCTGTCAGATTCTTAAGAAGTAAAAACTGAAATGGGAAGGTGGAAGGCCAAACGTTTTGCAACTGTTTTCTACGGTACGATAGCAGGAGTTTGCAAAGTTGTAAGCTGAGGGCCATAATTCATATGGGGAGGACCTGATAGAACAGTCTGGGGGCACAGTTTTTTTTTATTTCTTTGTTCTTTCATGGGATGCAGGCATTTGTCACCCATCCTTAATTTTCCTTGGATAAGTGCCTTCCTCGGTCATTTCAGAGTTAACATTCAACCACATGGCTATGGATCAGGAGTCCCATATTGGCCAGATTAGGTAAGAATAGTGGATTTCATTTTCTAAAGTATGCTGAAGAAAAGACACATTTTCATCTTATATTCAACAGGACATTTCACAAGAATACCAAATCCACGGCCGTTTCTCTAGCAATCAGAGAATCAACTTGCTAACTAATCAGAACCGAAAGAAATGCAGATGCTGTAAATCAGGAACAAAAACAGAAGTTACTGGAAAAGCTCAACAGGTCTGGCAGCATCTGTGAAGAAAAAAATCAGAGTTAACATTTCAGGTCCAGTGATCCTCCCTTATTCTGAGGAAGATTCTACTAGGTGCTGAGTTGAGATTTGAACTCCTGTCTCAAAGCGCTAACTGGTTTTCTGGATTATTAGTCCAGTGACATTAAAACCACACCACCATCTAGCCAATGGTGAGAGCCTTAATTATAACCAGCACTTCCATCATGCACAGTTCCTCGTTGGTACCACAGAGTATATGAAATGAACAAAAGTACAGAAAGCAAAAATCTTACTGTCAAGACAGTGAAGGTTAAGGTACATTCTTATTGTCCTCTTGGTGACCTTATTTTTTGCCATAACACAAATAGTATCCAGAGACTCTAAACCGAAGAATCCTAGTATTTGCATAGAGTGAGCATTATATTAAAATAAGTCACTTTTCACCAGCCTATTATTTGTGAGAAGTTCACTGTTCAAAATTAAGATAGGAAAAGGTCTAGCAATACAGCAACCAACCCAAACCATGTGGAGGAAGTGAAAGGTGTTGTGAGCAGTAACTGTGTAGACTACATTCCCTGTTCAGTCAGAAAAGATAGGTACAATGGTTATAAACAGCTACAGAACATGTTTTGCATGTTTCAGAAAGTAAACCTTCTTTTAGCCTGAGAGTGCCTAAAGCTATTAGGTTATCTGCTAATGATTTTTGGTGACCCTTCAAAATAGGTGCATTCATTATGACATTCTGAAGCACAGGCTCATTGAAGCCCCATTAGTTTTGGTGGGAATTTAAGTGCGAACTGATGTTAATTCTCAACGAGCTATCAAATCCAAACAATCATTGACAACAGAAGCAGTTTTTTCTCATAACCCCTGAAAAGACAGGCTCATGAAGTAGTGGCTGCAGTAGAAGGAGGGGAGCGAACAGCAACAAGATTAGAATTAAAGGGAAGGAGGGAGGGAGAGTTTAGGTGGTTGGGAGGGAAGAGGGAGGGAGAGTGGGAAGGAGGAGTAGACTGAGAGGGAGTGTGGAGGTGCAGCAGGACGAGAGAAAGCAGATGAAGAGGGAAAGAGGAAGAAGGGGTGAAGGAGTGGGACCCAGAGAAGGAATGGATGTTAACCTGGAGGATAGACAGAAGGATGAAGAGGGTTAGCATTTGAGGGATGTTGGATGAACCATGACAGTATTCAGCTGTGACCTTCTGCTGCTAACATTCCTGCTCAGCAACTAAGCAGCCTATTAATCTGACCAACTTCAACCACGATCCTGCCAAATCAGATCCCCAGAATTACCAAGTTCCCCTCAGTGCTCACTCTGCTCCGTCCCAGCTTGCCCACCCGTAAAAATCAGGGCTATTATCGTTTTTGACTTTGCTCCACGGAAGTCATAAGACAGCAAAGAACCAAGACCAAAATTTTCTACATCTGGCAATGCCAGCAGAAACTATCACTTCCCTTCATGAATTTTATCATTTGCACTTACCAGTCCAAACAGCTTCACTCAAATCAATACAGATTGTCAAGACGAGGAGTTGCCATGGGCTCTTTCATGATAGACACAAAAACCAGAGGATATATGTTGGAGATAGACTATGTTGTACTCAAGCAGAGGTTTAAGGGATCCCAAACACTGGCTGCTGAGCACTCAGAGGATATTGTGCATATTGCCATGATAAGACAGTTACGCAATATGCATCAAAACCTAATAGCATGCAAAAGACTCCCTGAAGATGGCAAAACTGGTTGTAAAATCCAATCATAGAATCCCTACAGTGTGGAAGTAGGCCATTTGGCCCATTGAGTCCACACCAACATTCATAAGATTATCCTATCCAGACCCAGCCCCCTACCTTAGCCCTGTAACCCTGCATTTCCCTTGGCTAACCAACCTAGCCTGCATATCTCTGGACACTATGGGCAACTTAGCATGGCTAATCTACCTAAGCTGCACATATTTGGACTGCGGGAGAAAACCGGAACATCCAGAGGAAACTCACGCAGATATAGGGAGAATGTCACTCACTAGCAGCAGCTTGTGATCTGCAATTATCAGTGTTTGTTTCTTTTGAGATTGTGTGATTATTGAAACAGATTTTCTGAAAGAGGTACATCACACACTGGAGAAAGACATATTTAGTGTCGAAGCCCTGGAAGTTTTTTTGTAAGGAGTCGGGCACAGAAGGGAAATCAAATATAGGCCTGCGAATGACTACCCCAGAAATGCTTGGTGGGGAAGAATAGGCCTTTTACGATGGACCAAAGAGAGTGACATTGACTGTACCAATGCCAGCCAAATAAAAATCATCACAACATACATATCCCCCTTATAGGGAAGAAATTTATTGTCCAGTCAAACCAAAATAGTTGATTTAGACCAAACAAAAACAAAGGGAACATTTGTGAATAAATCATGGTGTGATGCTATTATCCTGCAGCAGCATCAAGTGAACTGGTGGGCACTATACAATCTCTTTACATGGCCATGAGGATGACTGACAGGACTCCAGAACAGAGGAAATACCTCTCCCTCTCCTCGCTGAGAATCTGCCTATCCAAAATCTAGAAAACGTTGTTTTAGATAGGTCCAAGAGCAGATCCAAGAGAAGGTCCTCCGACAGAAACTAGCTCTTGCCTACCCACAGTATTGTGCAATTCTTTCCATCTCATGTTCTGAATGAGTCAAAGCAGGTCTCCTGCTTTAGTTGTGTTCTTTTGCAACAATTCACCTCAGCTACACAGCAAGTCGGCATGTGTTTGGACAGGAGACAAGGGAGTGGATATTACGTAGGAGCAGCCTGGACAATGAGTCCCTCTGTGTAATGTGAAATAGAACAGAAGCAATTTTTCTCAGATGGCTCAGTTAGTGAGCTGTAGATTGTGGCCAAAGGTTTAAGGGCTGGCAGAGATAGGAGGTAGCAGGAGAAACCAGGCAAGATCTGGACATGTTCTACTTGCATTGCCAAGAATTTATATTCGCTAATTGTGTTCATAAGAAACACAGGCATGTTGGATTTGGAAGTTTTCTTTTCTCTAAGAATGTCCAATTAAGGTAATATAGGCACACTGAAGCATGTCACTTCAGTTCTTAGTGCCCAAGTTCACTAATCTCACTTGCTGTAAAATTTAACCTTTTGGGGTTGCATATTTTGTTACTAGGCCTGTTCAAACCAAAAGTGCATCCAATAGATGAAACTATTTTTAAATTTTCAATGGTAGATTATATGAGCTGAACAGATAGGCTGTACATTGGCAAGTGAAATTTAATACCGAAAAGGACGAGGTGGTGCATTTTGGGAGGATTGGCAAGACAAGGAGGTACACATCAAATGTCGGGCCCTAGGAAGTGCAGAGGATCAGAGGGATTCTGGTCTGCATGTCCATAGATCTTTGAAGGCAGCAGGACAAATGGCCAAGACAGCAAACAGGATACATGAATTTATTCGTAAAGAAATTGAATGTAAGAGCAAGAAGGGTTCAACTGAACTGTGTGTAACATTAGTTAGGCCACAGCTGGAGTAGTGTGAGCGGTTCTTGTCACCACACTGTGGAAAGATGTGATTGTGCTAGAGAGGCTGCAGAGTAGACTCACTACACTTTGGCTCTGATGAAGAGTCATCGAGACTCAAAATGTTGGCTTGCTCTCTCTCCACGGATGCTGCATGACCTGTTGCAATTTCCAGCATATTTTTGCTTTCAGCAGATTCCAGTATCTGCAGCAATGTGCTCACCACAATGTTATCTGGCCTGGGGTGATCAAGCTATGATGAGAGATAAGATAAGCTGGGGTTGTTTTGCTTACAACTGAGAAGGCTAAGGGGGCACTTGACTGAGGTATGCAAAGTTATGAGAGACATAAATAGAATAGATAGGGAAACACATTTCCTTTTGGTGGTGGGGTCAACAGCCAGGGGCACCGTTTTAAGATTAAAAAGCAGAACATTTAGAAGGCATTTGAGGAAAACGTTTTTTTACCCAGAGGAGCCAAGTAACTGGAACTCACTGTCTAAAGGATGGGGGAGGCAAGAAAACTCAAGATATTTAAGAACTATTGAGATGATTACTTTAGCATGTGAGGCTATGGGCCAACTGTTGGAAAATTGGATTAGAATAGATGGATACTTAATGGCTGGCACAGACACAATGGACCAAAGGGCCTTTATCTGTGCTGTAAAAACTCAATCTCTGTATGAAAGACTATATTGTCAGAATTATGGAACTGAAGGTAACTTTCAGCCATAGATCTTAGCTAGTAAGTGGAGTAGGGATAAAGTGAGTGTGACATGTGTTATTGCTCTATACACACACATCGAGTGGCCAACCCAGAGGTAAACACCAAGTTAGGAGGAGCAGTAAGTTGTCTAGAAAAGGAGGTACAAAAAGACACATAGGCAGCTTAAATGAATAGGAAAAAGCTTGGCAGACTGAGTTTAAAATTAGGCCATCTACTTTGGATTCAAGAGAGACAAATCCAAATACTTTCTTAATGGTGAGAGAAAAGCAACAGGAGGAGCAATGGCATGTTGTAAACCGGTAACGTGCACCAGTAAAAGCCAATGCTTGTTTATAAAATTTAATCAAAAGGATTCGTTGACTGTTCTTCTTTATTTCAAGCAAGATGTAAGACAATGAAAGGAAATGCTGCTTGTGTTGGACAGTTATTCAGTCAGACCCCGTCCACAGATCTACATTCATTTGGGAGCATCAGATCACAGGGAAGATTCACTGACCTTGGACAGTGTCGCAGAACAGAACACTTAACAAATTGATACAAAGTCTTAAAGAGTTTAGTTATGAATGCAGGTTTCATAAACTTGAGTGTAAACAGCTGAGCAGTCAGTGATTTGAGGCAAAAACAGGAAGTGCTGAACAAAGACAAAGTCAGAAGGACTTCATCTAAAGAAGGGTCACCGGATTCAAAATATTAACTGTTTTCTCTTCACAGATGCTGCTAGACTTGTTGTGTCTCTTCAGCACTTCCTGTTTTTGTTTCAGGTTTGCAGTTCTTCATGATTATTTGACTGAGTTAAGGTGTTTACCATGATAAAAGAATTAATAAAAGGAAAATCAAGAACAAAGAACCTACTTTTTGAAACAAGAGGGGAACATTCAGGAGAGAAATCAGAAAACACTTTAACTCACAATGGGAATACAAAATTTGGCATTCTCTCTCCCACAAAATTTTGAATTCTGGGCAATTGAGGTTGACATTGATAGATGTTTATTAGGCATATCAGATTCACCCTCATCTTCCCAAAGGCAATTAGTTCCGGGAATAAGTTCAGGCCTCACCAGTGATGTCCATATTCCATCAAAGATGTCAAAAAAATTCAAAGCCAGTCAAGCAGAGATCAACCATGATCTAATTGACAACTGGAACAGGTTTGAGGTGCTATGTTGCTCCAGTCCTAATCCTAAGTATTGGATGGTCAGCCTGTAATGCAAAGATAACATACAGACTCTTTTATATATTGCAAACCAACTTCTTAAACTCCTCTCCTCTGTCTACTCCACCCTCAGAAAGATCGATACCAACCAGTTACCTCTGCCAGTTCCCTCTCTTTCTCTAGATCATCAGGCCAAACTTCCTTAAACTTTCCTACCCCACACTGAATTTACATAATCGTCTATTTGCTCATTTACCTCTCTTCATGCCCTTTCCCAATCTATCGTGTCCTCATGATCCAAATCCTGCTCTCTAGACCCCAGTACACTAAATGACTGACCATCAAACTTCCCTTATTGGTTCCCATGTTAGCTGATATTGTTTATGGTTTTGTCTCTTCACATGCTTTCTCCTTCAAACCTGCCATTGTCAATCCTCTCCTCTTAAAATTGACTATTCGTTTCTCTGTCTTTGTAAGACATTATCCCATCTCCAACTAATGCTTCCTCTCCAAGATTCCTAAAGATATATTCACCTCCCAAGTGTGTTCCCATCTTTCTCTCCAATCAGCTTTCTGTCCTTTCCACAGTATTGAAAATAGCTCTTATCAAAGTCACAAATCACGTCCTGCTTGGCTGTGTCAAAGATAAACATTTCCTGATTATCCTTCTCAACCTGAGCCTTTGACATAGTTAACCACACTATTCTCTAAACCCTCTCCACTGTCAACTAGCTGAATGAGCCTGCACTCCAGGCTTACCTTACTAGCGCCAGAGAATCCCATGCAATGGCTTCTCTTCCAGCTCCCATACTGTTACTTCTGGTGAACACCTCTACCAGCTTCCCCAAAGGATGTTCTTGCCTTCTTCTTATTCCTCATCTATGTGCTGCCACTTGGTATTGAAAAAGACTGCATCAGTTTCCAAATGCATTCTTCGGACACTAAGCCGCTATCCGAATCCGATACTGGATGAGCAAATTCCCTAGCTATAACTCCATGCATCTCGAAAGAAAATGTCAGAGGTTGAAGCAGGCAGTTAGCTACTGGTTGTACATTGCCGTGAGAAAAGACTCACACATACAGATTGACTGCAAGGAGCCACTGTTAAACCAACTTTACTTATGGCAGGAATTAGGCAGCTGTACAACGTGCATCACTATTTCACACTATAAAAGAATGTATACACCAGGGTGTAAAGGAATGTATAACACCAAGAATTTCATCTTAAAGGCAAGAAATAGAAAAAAAATTCCTAGCTTCATCCTCCTACCTCACAAGGAAGTGTCCATAAAGGTGAGATTTTCATTGCCAGGGCAGGTACCCTTATATTTCTGCAGTCATCCAATGTCAACCCATGCCCCTCTAATATTTGTGGGAGTCGAGCTTAGCATGGGGGTGAGAGGAGTTATGAGGGGTGGGTTGGTGCAAAAGGGAAACTTGCAAATAATTCTCTCAGGTCGACTGTGGTTCTAATTCTTTAAAAAAACCTGGCCAAACTTCATGAAATTTGTAGGGGAGTAGGCTCTACCTATCCCAGTATTGGAGCAGGCCAATACTGGGAGTGCTGGTTACGAGCTCACAAACTGAACCAGCCCACATCCTTAAAAAGCCCTAGTGTAAACCAGAAACCCTGGAAATGGGGTCAGTAATCCCAGAATCAGAACATGCTGGCCATTTAAAAAAGAGCTTCCTAGTCAGCAAAAATCCAGACCACAATTTCATACGATTAAACCAAATACCAGCAATACTTGGAATATAACAGGTTAGGTTACATATTTGTTTTTATTTTACCACAGTACATTTCATCTTAAAGAAAGATTCTCTTAATGTTTATCTAAGTCTAGTATGTATTTAGTAAAACAAAAATCATTTTACAATAAATAACGAAAAGGACTGTTTACTGCATCATTCAAACATACTTCTTTCTCTGTCAAGGTACCTTCACCAATAGTTTGCTCTCTCAGCATTGGTGAAGAACAATTCAGTACACCTCAAAGATGACAGCTATGGTCTACACTAGGTTCATTTCCATTTGATAAATACTCCTGCAGTTTCTCTTCACCACACTGTGCCTGGATGTCATTAAATGTGTGGATGATAGGTGCGGAAACAGAAGCGAGTAAGCAAGAAGGTCAGAGCTTGTATTCAGAGAGCAAGAGAAACAGCACGTTGGAAATGAGGGTAATAAAGCTGTAGAATTAGTTCTGGTGGTCACAGCAGAAAGTCAGAGATGGATAACTGAGTTTCATTGTCGATACAGGTACAGTAGTGTTCATTATCCTGGAAGAAGAATATGAGAAGTCCTAAAGCCACAATGCTTTGTGCAAAACTGGTGTGAAAATTTATTATTCCAATCACAGTTTTCTAGTGTTAGAGTACAATGACATATGCTATTATTTGCTATTGGTATTAATAGGAAGGAGCAAAGTCTCCATTAAAGGGTTAAAAAGGTATAGTTAAACTGGGCCAACTTATTTAAAGTGGTGATCAGTTACAGTACGTCAATCATTGAGGAAGTGCTAGGAGAGCACAAAGTGGTATTTAAGCAAGGAAGCCCAAATGATAAATGCAAACATCAGAAGCCTAAAGTCAACATAAAGCACAATGTACAGTCAACATTTTGCAAGTCTGGGCCACTGTCTTTCATATAGTTTAAAGTAGGAAGTAAAGAGCTGGATAGATTAGAAAATATAGGGAAAATTAAAAAGGAGAAGACTTGAGGATGGGCTGCACTCATCGTGATAATTCAAAAAGTACATGCATCAATTCATAAAACCTATCTCCTCAACCAACCTTTTTGGCCATCTGCTCTCATATGTTTTATGTTGATCAGCAGCAAATCTTTTTATCATTACGTTCCTGAGAAGAGCCTCAGGGTCTTTTCTGACACTAAATGTGCTAAATAAGTCAAAATTTTTTGTTGTGCCATTGCTCTTGGTGAGTTGGAGTTCATGCCATTTTACAGTAAGATTCATTTAGGGAACAACATTACATGGCATTCCAGTGATTTCAGAACATGCTTTGTGATGGAATTCTGTCAAAACTCACATAACACCAGATTATAGTCCAACAGGTTTATTTGAAATCACAAGTTTTCGGAGCGCAGCCCCTTTATCAGGGGCAGTGAGAGGACAACACACAGTCACAGAGTTTATAGGCAGAGAGACGAAATGTGTGACTTTGACCTTGTTCACCCCAGTCCAACACTGGTACCTCCACATGATGGAATTCTGTAAAGCTGTCCATTAGGAAAACTGTATGTTTTACCTTCGGTTCAGCTCGTCCATGCCGACCAGATATCCTATATAAATCTCATACCATTTGCCAGCATTTGGCTCATATCCCTTTAAACCCTTCCTATTCATGTGCGCATCCAGGTGCCATTTAAATGTTGTAATTGTACCAGCCTCCACCACTTCATCTGGCAGCTCATTCCATACACGTAACATCCTCTATTTGAAAAAGTTGCCCCTTAGGTTCCTTTTATATCTTTCCCCTCTCACCTTAAACCTATGCCCTCTAATTTTGGACTCCCCGACCCCATCCTACAGGAAAGACCTTTCCTATTTACCCTATCCATGCCCCTCATAATTTTATAAACCTCTATAGGTCACCCCTCAGCCTCCGATGCCCAAGAGAAAATAACCCCAGCCTATTCAGCCTCTCCCAAAAGCTCAAACTCTCCAACCCTGGCAACATTCTTGTAAATCCTTTCTGAACCCTTTCTAGTTTCCCTAGGAGGGAGACGAGAATTGCATGCAGAATTCCAAAAGTGGCCAAACAAATGTCCTGTACAGCTGCAATATCACCTTCCAACTCCTAAACACAATGCACTGACCAATAAAGGCAAGCGTACCAAATGCCTTCTTCACTATCCTATTTACCTGCGACTCCATTTTCGAGGAACTATGAACCTGCCCTCCAAGGTCTCTTTGTTCAGCAACACTCCCCAAGACCTTAGCTTTGAGTGTATAAGTCCTGCCCTGATTTGCTTTTCCAAAATGCAGCACCTCACATTTATCTAAATTAAACTCCATCTGCCACTTCTCCGCCCATTTGCCCTTTTGATAAAGATCATGTTGCACTCTGAGATAGCCTTCTTCGCTGTACACTACACCTCCAATTTTAGTGTCATCTTGCAAACTTATTAACCATACTTCCTATGTTCACATCCAAATCATTTTTAAAAATTTTAAAAAAGCTGTGGACCCCAGCATCGATCCTTGTGGCTACCGCTGGTCACAGGCCTCCAGTCTGAAAAGCAACCCTCCACCGCCACCCATCTTTGAGCCAGCTCTGTATCCAAGTTCTCCTTGTATTCTGTGTGATCTAACCTCACTAACCAGTCTACCATGAGGAATCTTGTCAAAACCCTTACTGAAGTCCATACAGATCACATCCCCCACACTGCCCTCATCAAACCTCTTTGTTACTTCTTGAAAAAACTCAATCAAGTTAGAACAACTCAAGCAAGATAGTATGGACAATATCGCTATTGAAAGAACCTACATGATTGTTTGTAAAACTGAGTATCGAGGTTATAGCATTGGAAGACACATGGAATGATTATGTGCTTTGGTAATGGTCAGACAACATTAAACTGGGTTTTGTAGAACTATAGAAACTCTTGAGTTTTTTTATCCAGGAGCAGGGATTTGGTATTGTTGGGGATGGCACAACAATGGAAAGGAATTGAAGTGTTGAGAGAATGAGTTGTGTCCGTTTTAAATGACGTCCACAGACAAGGTAATGAAGAAGATCCAGACTTAGCATTGGGAAAAAGGGGATTTACAATTCTGGCTGGATCGGTTTGACAGAGACACAGGACAGTGAGCAACTGAGTTAGGCAAATAAATGTTATAATTGTGACTCAAAGGAAATGTATTGAGTAGCTCTTCAGCATAGGAAGTACGATTGGGATATAACAGAAGGCATCATAACGTACAAGGCAGACATGGATATGACAAATACTTATGCACACAAACACACCTTTGGCTTTCAAAGCCACATTGATTTAAATTGCATGCAATTCATTCTGACTCATTGTTCTGAAACACTTTGCAACACTTGTGTTACAATATTGCCTTTAGGTTATGAAAGCAGTTTTGATCTATGCCACAAAAATGCCTTTGGATTCTGGCACCCTCCTTAATAACTCTTTTTTTCAGATGGTATAGCTCAGAAGCAACGACTCTTGATTTTAACACCTTCATGATCCTATTTCATAGTCATGGTAAATGAAATAAAAGCTCTGCTTTGTGTATAGATTTATATAGAAGTTACAGCATTCAACAGGCTATTCAGGGCAGTTCAAATGCTTCAGGCTAGTCTTCCTATATGTTGTCTATAAGATGAAGTGGAAAAATAGGCCATTCAGCCCATTGAATCTGCTCTGTCATTCAGTCAGATCAGGACTTATTACATAACCCTCAACTCCACTTTCCTTGTTATCCTTCTAACGCTTGATTTCCCTACTGATTAATAAAATGTCTATCCCAGCCTTGCATAGACTTAATGACCCAACCTCAACAGTCCTCTGCAGTGAAAAATTCCACAGATTGATTACCCTCTGAGAGAAACAAATTCTTACTTGTATGTCTTAAATGGGTAATCCTTCACTATAAGATTTTGCCCTTTGTTCCTAGACTCTTCCACAAGGGGAAACAACCTCTCTGCACCCCATCAAGTCCCCTAAACATTCCATACATTGAGAAGTTGTACTGTCATTCTTCAAACTTTAATGAAGACAAGCCCAACCTACTTAACTTCTCACCATAAGAAAATCCCTTCATATCCAGGATCAGCGTACTGAATCTTCTCTGGTCTGTCTCCAATGCCAGTATATCTTTCCTTAGATAAGGGGACCAAACTGTTCACAGTATTCCAGGTGTGGTGCGAACAGTGTCTCATCTTGTTTTAGCAGGAAACCCCTATGTTTGTAGTCCATTCACTTTGAAATACACTCCAACATTCTATTTGCCTTCCCTAACGCCTGTTGAAACTAGGTGTTAGCTTTATGTGATTCATGCACAAGGGCCCCAAAATCCATTTCTATTCTTCCTGCCAAGTGCATAACCTTATGATTTGCCACAATAATCTATTTGACAAGTTTTTGCCCATTCTCTCATCTCATCTGTATTCTTTTTGTAAATACCTTGAGTCTTTCCTCACTATTTACCTTCCCACTTTATTTTTGTGTCATCCAAAAACATGGCGATAGTACATACAGTTCTGCCACCCAAGTTATCAATACATATTGTAAATAAATGGGGCACCCCACCAGTTACTGCCTGCTGACCTGAAATGACCCCTTTACCCAAACTCTCTGGTGGAATTTAGATTCAACAAAATCTGGAATTGAAAGCTAATTTCAGTTAATGATGGCCATGAAATGATCATTGCTTATTATAAAAATCTGATTCATAAATATCTTTTATGGAAATGAATCTGACATTGTTACCTGGTCTTGCCTACATGTAGCGTGGTTAGCTCCAAAATGGGCCAGCAAGCAACTCAGGGCAATTCGAAACCAAGATAGTTGCTGGCCTTCCCAGCCAAGCCCACATCCCATTGAATAAAAAAAATACAACTTGTCCTATTGCCAGAAGATATATAATGTCTGTAGTATATTACTGATAGTGTTGATCAAAGTATTGTTACTGATGGCGTTTATCAGTTTACTGCTGTTTCACAGGCAGGTGACAGTTTTCCCCTTTCTCAACCCTCCCCCTTGTCCTTATTCCCACAGAGCAGACAAAAGCAGTGCAAAATGTTGATTAGATTATCCAATGCCAAGTTCTTTCTTGTGCTGTTTTGAGCCGATTCTCATTTTCAAGGAGCACATTTTGTTGATAAAGAAAGACAAATTCAAGAGATGATTAGCAAGTGATAGTTTCACCAAAGTATCTAAATCATATAAAAATTGTTCTAAAGCATAACTAAGTATCCAGTATTCCTGGTCCTTTCACAGAGTGTATACAGTTCACATAATCGTGTTTCGGTTATCGTGGTTTTAAAAAATCTCCTGAGGTGCTGCAGAAATAATCTTTAATCCCACTAGTCAGCAAGTAGTAATTCCAAATTACCTACTTCCAACCCTATTCTCCTGCCCTCCGTCGGCACCAGCTTCTACTCAACCTTGGAATTATCTGGTCTGATGAGTTTTACAAATAATTCAACTGTGAAACATGTTCGACAGTGGAAAAGTTTTGACTAGCATTTCCAGTTGGAAGCTAGACTCAGTAAGTTATTCCCTCCGAGGGCTAAGTTTTTACCTGTGATTCACCATGTCTGTATGAGGCGCTGAAGGTAAGTGAAGTGCTTTCAAGACTGGGAGGGGCAGACATCATAAACTGAGTCTAGCATGAGCAGCTAACTGCATAATTGTTTGGCTTGTGGGCATCATTCTCACCTCTGAGTCAGAAAGCTATGGGTCCAAGACGCATTCCAGACATGGGACAATTGAACTTCTGGGACTTCCCAAATGTGGGAATGGAACTGAGAAGGAGAGAGGAGTAGGGAATGCATAAAAATATCGGCACCAATATCAAGGTGCCAATGCTGGTGCAGAAAGGGTAAGACCAGGAACCCCACTCTCTTCCCCAATGTGGCCAATTGAACTTGTTCAGGGTTTGATCAAGGGCGACTTGTGGCGCAGTGGTAATGTCCCTACCTTTGTGTCAGAAGATCTGAGATCAAGTCCCACATCTCCTTGTATAATAGGGTGACCAAAAGTATAGATTTTAAGCGTTTGAAAGAAGAGGCTGAAATATTTTAAAGAGACAGCCAGTTTTAGAAAGGTGAATGCCACCCTAGTCCTATCAGCTCCCCCATCATTAGAAAGAGATGACTGTTGAAGTTAACCTGAGCGTCACCACCCCTCAATGAGTGATGAAGTCAGCCTTTATGGTGGCCTCTGCAAGTACACCAACTGAACCGCACCGCTGCCATCACTTTGCACCATAAAAGCAGCCATCCAATCAACTGAGCTAATTAATTTCCAAACACCAGAAGGAGGTGATTAGGCAGCGTGGAAGCAATCAAAGTTGACCCAGGACATCATTCTATCCCATAGGTGGGATTTTCTTTACCTGGTAAATGGTGCTGTACAATAACAGGAAGAGGGGCACACACTGCTCTACTAAAATGATATTGTCATCCCCACTCCATAACCTGGATGAGTAAAGCTAGAGGCAATGCTGTTCATTCTAATAAAGCCTGTCTATTAGGATGGCTATAAGTGACACTGGGGGCACGAATGTCTGATTTTGAGTTAAATGGTGATGAGCTGCAATAACCTCCACAGGTTTTTGGCCATTACAAAAACATTACACTGGCCAGGCAGGGAGGAAACTAGCCATCAGGATACACGAACACCAGCTAGCAGCAAAAGGACATGACAAACATTCCCTCATTTCAGTGCACTCGGGCAACAAAAGCCATTAATTTAACTGGGGCAAAATGACCATCCTAGCTCAAGCCAACCATAGACCTGCACGGGAATTCCTAGAGGCCTGGTCCTCCACCCATAATGCAATCACTAAACATGTGGAATTCGAACCCATATGAAATGACACAAAACAACTCAACAGACCAGATCTTATAAATACTGAGCGGAGTAGAACAACATTGCTTCATCGGAGGCCGCACTGATGATGTTACCTAGCATAATAATGAAACGTCTGAACTATAGCCAGCCAGTTCAGCGAGCAAGTCAACAACCTTGCTCAGCAAAATGACTGAGAAGCATCATAAATCAGTCTTACAACAATTCCACTGCATTGGTATGATTAAGTGAAATATCGCAATATGATTTACAATGTATTTAAAAGCTAAAGCAGGTTATTGAACATTTCCCTGTGCAGACAATAAGAGCAAGATTCTACACCAACCTCCTGCCTCAGACTGCTCCAGGAGAATAGTGGAACCTTGGCAATATAGGAAAGTTCCAATTCTTTGGCAGCTTCCAAAATATCCTCTGTCTGCCCTTTAGGATGACTGGAGAGCTTTTACGACATTGCAAAAAGTGGGAATCACTTTGCAAGGGATTCTTGCACTTTTGGCTCAGTGTGGTCCCAGCCTATTTGTGCAGGACAATGTACAGAGGACAGGACGAAATACCCGTCCCCACTTAAATGAATGTGGGCCACACAGCATCAGGGTCCAGCTGGAGTAACAGCCTGAACACTGCCAGAAAGATTGAAAACCTCATGCAGTGCACCAGTGGAGATTGTTACTGAAGTTGCACAATTGGGTCTGACCAAATGCTCCATCCAACTTTTGGCTTCTCTATTTTAAATGCTATTTTAAGCAAAATTTCAACCTCAGTAAAATGTTACTTTCTAGGCACAATACTTCATCACTTAAATCCTGTGGAACGTGTTCAAAATACACCTTGCTGTACATTTCAATCAACAGCAAATGTGCATTCTTATCGTGTTGGTTGAAGAACAACTTAAAAGTATCCATTACTGCAGATGAACAGGTCATTCAGTTAAATCACTATAGACCTTTGACAATATCATCACATGAAAGGACATCATTGTTGCATTATTCAGGGATGTATATTAAAGATTGCTTCATATTCTAATCTCCAGCTGTTGATTTAATCTTTTCACTGAAGAAAAATCTGCCTTCCCATGAGAAACGGCCAATGCAGCATCTGTCGTGTACATTGATAGCGGTTGTTCATCTACCTATAGCACTTGCCCAATTTTTTTTTAAAATTCACTCATGGGGCAAGGGTGTCGCTGGCTAGGCAGCATTTACTGCCCATCCTGAATTGCCCCGAGGGCAGTTAAGAGTCAACCACATTGCTGTGAGCCTGGAGTCACACCTTGGTCAGGCCAGGTAAGGATGGCAGTTTCCTTCCCTAAAGGACATTTGTGAACCAGATGGGTTTTTCCAACAATTGACAATGTATTCATAGCCATCATTAGACTCTTAATTCCAGATATTTATTGAATTCAAATTCCACCAGTTGCCGTGGTGGAATTCGAACCCCGGTCTCCAGAACGTTACCTGGGACTCTGGATTGACAGTCCAGCAATAATACCACTAGACCACTGTCTCCTCAAATGGCCTGAATTGAGTTACTTCAAACCCTTTGTTGGAATTAGACGTTTTGTGGTTCTTCAAAATTAAAAAAAAAAGCATCAGTAAACCAAACATAGCCAAGAACAAGCTCACAGGTAGTAGTTAATGGTGCCAGTTGGGCTTTTACCTACTGGTTGTAGAGCCACAAAAGCACCAAGTCACCTCTTTTATGGAAGGCCTGCCAAAATAAGTGGCACTCAGGCCCATAATGGGATAGCAGCAGGCCTTCCCAGAGGTCAAGGGCCTTAGGGACAGAAGTTCTACCTGGCAAGAGCTGGCACCTGATCAGAGTCTAGAAGCTGTATTGAATGGCAGTGCCACGGCGGGGGGGGGGGGGGGGGGGGGGGGGGGGGCAGTGTCAGTACAACGCCCACCCAAGGCTGAAGATTATTGCTGGATCCCAGGGCATTGGTGACTGATGGAGGGGGTGGGAAGAAATGTCGGATGGGTGGGTGGTGAGTGGGAGAAAGCGCAGAAGGAGGGTCAAACAGTGAAAGCAGTGAAGTGGCTCTCCATAAGCCCTTTTCTTTTCTGATGTCAAGTTTTTTGCTCTGCAAATATTCTTCTTTTGTTTTCTTTTGTGAGGCGCAGTGCATTTCATCTCTGGAGCACTTATCATGGATAAGCACACGCTTTCCTGAGAGCATTGTTATGACCAGGTGAGGAGGGATGTATCAGCAGCTCCTCTCTTTTCAAATCCCTCAGTCAGTTGCAACATATATTTTATTTCTTTCTAGCATGCAGTTTTATCAAATTTCAATTAAGTTATGGTCACCAGATCATATTTAAGGTGACTGTAGTAAGGATTGCTTGAATTAATAAAATAGGACTGTTATTATTTCCGACTTGAAAGAAATAATAAAACATGATGTGAAATACACAAGCAAACATACATATATTGTCTAAAAAGATGGATGATCAAGATTGTGCAGTTTAAAAAGTCCTTATAATCATTAAGGTGTTAGATTTAACCTGAGACCACAGTTATCTATCTGATGTCTTCTATCCTCAGCAGTGACAAAATCTTTAAATACCCTTCAGTTCTTTGTGAATATATAATTCCCCAATTTGCTTATTCCCTGGTGTTGCTTATGAAGAGGCTGAGAGAAACTGGTTGGGGGAGGTAGGTAAAGAGAGAGAAACAGAGCATCTTTAGGTTCTATCTAACAAATCCATTTTCCTTTGTTGTTCTGCCTTTCGTTTTTTGAAATACAGTTCACTTGTGTATTCCTATGCTTAGCATCTTTTCTTTCAATAATCTGTATAATCTGAATATTTAGGATAATTGGTAGGCAAATCTTATTCCAATTTTTTAGAGAAGGGTGCACCAAAAACAGGAGATGAGGGTCTCCTCATGCTTGTCTGAATTTCAGTGCCATTTTCTGAAATGTTCATTTTAGCTCATACTGTCTTGGTTTATCTCAAATTGTTTTCACGTGGATTGCTCAGCCTGGTCTGATGATCACAACAGCCAGCTTAAGTCAGTGTTCTCTCCTTTGAAAAAAAATTAATCCATGGAAGTCTCAGGTATTAAAATCAGATGATGGAAATTGAAAATTGATCATCCATATTTTACCACTATTGTGACAGTCTGGTAAAGATATCAGATATCACAACTCATCACTAGCTCTGTGCAAAGAGGAAAACAAAGCTGTCACATCTGTGATATTAAAAGTGGTGAAATTTGTCTAATTTCTGGATTCCAGTTTGGGTTGGAGATAGATGTATGTGATCTGCTCTGTCAAGTGGGATAGACATAGAGATTCCAAAGTTAAAAGAAAAAGGTCCTGGAAGCTCTCTGCTTTTGCGCTGAACTCTTTCACACTTACGCGGTTCTGAACTGTAATACATAATTTATCACCTTATTCTTTCTGTTTCTGTTGAACCATTACCATACTTTAACATCAATACTGTAGCAGAACAGCATTGACAGGAGGAATGTGGTTACAACAGCCCAGAAATTTCTGCAAGTAGCAGCTAGCTTTTCCAAGAATATTACATCTGCCTGTATTGTCAAAGTCTCCTGTTGAATTCTGCGCCTAACAGTAACCTTCCCACTGTATAAACACAAATGTTTACATAAAGTATCTGTGAGCCAGAGAACTGACCAAACATGAAAACAAAGTAGGTACCAATCACAAATCAGTACACAACTGTTGAGGCCGAATGAACCTCTGTATCTTTCCAAATATCATCAATATTAAGAAGTGTCTCTCCAAATGTTTCGTTTAGTTCCTGAAGCAACTGAATGATGGCAGCGACTCAAATATTTTAATTTTTTCTCTTGTAAACAAGCCAAGACTAATGGGACAAAAGACTGCCATCCTTCACATGGGTACATGAATACAACTGAATCGGGATTACGAAGTGGAATTTCAGGAAGACTGACAATCCTATCGCTTTGCTATTATGGCAATGGCAAAGTCACTGAGTATGGATTCCAGTGTCGGAAGAGATGGATTAGTCAGGGTTGAAACCTCAATTTAAGTCAGCGTTATTCAACAATTGATCTCAGATAAACAGCAAGTGTTAAAATGCTTCACCAATCAATGGGTAAAATATTTTCTAAAGATCCTTCTGCATTGTTAAGGGTAGTATTTCCGATAGTCTGTGAATTCTGTCTGTGACATTTACTGCCTAGTCTATTTATTTCTTATATATATATAGAGACAGATTGGAAGGCTAAACCAAATTTAACTTTTCTTAATATTGCTGCATGACTTATACAGCAGCGGACTTCGCCTACCTAGTACACACAACTGCAACTACTAAACTATTAAAAGCCTCTCAAGATGAAGTCCACTGGCCATGAACTCAGTGATACTATTGGTTTTCAAACCAGATGCTGTTGAGCCTTCAGGCCAGCCCTTCAAAGGTACCTAAACACAGGGTGGAAGCATATTGATAATACTCATAATATTTCAAAATCCAGTTCACAAAGCAGGACAAATAATGAATCTGCCCCAATATGAATATGTGCAAAATTAAGGATTTTGACAGACTACCCTGGCCTAATTAGACTGCACAATCTTATGCCCTTCCCTGGGTGGATTTGGTGGTGAGGGGAGGGGGATGGTGGTGCATTTAGTAAAGTGAGAAGTGTGTCAGGAAGGCGTTCCTACCAAACCATCGACTGAGGCCCTTAAATAATTATTTAAGGGTCTCATTCCACCGTATTGAATGAATCTAATGGCAGACAGGGGATTCACCATTCATGAAGTAACACAAGCTGACTCTGAGTTTGCTTGCAGGATCCTGGCTAGGCTGGTGGAGTCCCTCATTCCAAGGCACCTGAAATACCTGGCATAGGGTGTTCAGGCCCATATAGAGCCAGCGTGTAAGCTTTGCTGCCATCCCTTCTCCATCTTGACACCCCCCCAACACAACAGCCACCTTGCTGCCCCACTCACCTCTGGCCTGCACCAGGTGCCATACCAGTAGCTGCCACTGCCTTCCCAGTGGTGCTGTCATTCAATGGAGCATGGGCACAGCAAGTACATAGAGATGTTTTGCAAGAGTAAACTCATGGTAAATAGTCATTGTTTGGACCATATCGTAAAACTTTATTTCACTTCAGCACACTGGTATAATATCAACTGCATCAACACAGCAATTGTATCTTTTCACTGCTACAAAGAGGATACAAGAGGTGCAGGGGTATTTTAGCCATACTCATTACCCTATAAAATAACTGTGCTCTCCCAATTGTGGGGACATATTTCTACAGCACAACTATTTCAGCCAAATATTAATTATTAGAGTTCACTGGCATCAATTCATACTATTAATTTTACTACCGTTTACATAATGTTTATAAATATGATTCTTAAGCTGCATTAATGTTGAAGAGGTCATCTTACAGATAAACAATTTACTTTCAGCAACTCAAATAAACGAGCACTTAGAAAACTGACCTTTGGCTGATATTCTATGGAACTTTCCTTCGAATAAAATGAGTTTGATTTTGGCTAGTGAATCAACATGATTAATAAAGGTCACAAGAAATTTCTAAAGGGTTTACATCCTAGGAGAACACGCGTACAGGTTTCCACAAGATTTACAACATTACTTCAAAAAGACACGTGAACATTACATAACTATCTTAAAGAAAATCTGAATCTAACCAGCAGGATCAAATCTTCTCTCTGCACTTCTAAATCATTAAAGATTTCCTGCTATTTGTCTAGCTCAATTCCTAACCTTCACATTTCATTTAACATTTTACAAAGCAGCCACATCACTTTTTGATAGAGAGATACTGTTGAGCGGTTTATGTCGAAGCATGAAGTAATTGCACCCTGCACATCATTGATAGAATGGACAAAGGTTGTCAAAATAGGTCCTTTCTGAACATATAAATCCCCTAACGGTTGATCCATTTTAACAAGTGTGATATCACGGAGATTCAAGCAATCAAGATGGGCAATATCTTATGTTTCAATACGTGTCTTAAAGTGATATTTTAAATGAAACATAACACAGAAGTTTACAATCTATTAGCCACGATGCAAGATATATATGATTGCATTGCGCCCTATATGGCATGCTGCATTTTATCCCAAAATGTGCAACAATTTTACAAAAATAATTGATTTATGCTCTCATTCCCAAATGAGCCAATGACAAATGTAACGGGTAATGTAAAAAGGTCATCTTTAGAAACTGTCTATGCAATATTTTTGGTGAAAACAAGGTTTAGTGCTTACCTGAATACTTCTTCCTTGTCGACAAATAATCAAAATGTTTGGTTGCAGGAGCTAAATCCTTGGAACATTAGCTGTTACATGTCTTTTGA
Source organism: Ginglymostoma cirratum (assembly GCA_024137785.1). NCBI lineage: Eukaryota > Metazoa > Chordata > Chondrichthyes > Orectolobiformes > Ginglymostomatidae > Ginglymostoma > Ginglymostoma cirratum. The sequence goes on from JAHRHZ010000087.1 coordinate 25,549,554, forward strand.
CTAACACAACTGTGGCCCCACCCCCCCCCACACCCACACACTCTAGATTTGGATTAGCAAACACACCTGATAATGTAACAAATACATATTGGCTGAGGTCACTCTGTCCCAATGGTTAATGCCTACCTGCAAAATAAACTGTCTAGGGTTGCCAATTACAATCTCTTTTGCCTAATCAGGACATGGAAGACTGGCTTGGCAAATTGTGGTTATCAACATCAACACCATGAAACTCCTTCCAACATCCTACAAAATTGACACTTTCTTTCAAGATATTTTTACAAGAAACGTAGTGACAGATTTACGAGCATGAGCAGCATTCTTGTCTGTATCAAACAAAATGCTACTTTTACCATACAATATCTTGATAACTCTAGTATTTTCTTATATATTTTGGGTTTAAATTCTGCTTCTTTTAAAAATGAGCCACGTTGCTGGGCTCATAAAATGACAAAAGGTTAATCACATGATCATTTTTTTCAGAAGCTTCTGAAGACCCCGCATTACAGATCTTCCAGCTAAAGCTTACACAATGGGTTTGGAAAGGAAGTTCTGCCTGCTTCCAGCCAGCTCTAGACAAAGGGTCACCAAGGAAACTATTATTGGACACTGACCTTTAGGAAGCTGTAAGTCACGTTTTTTTTATATGTTTCTGGATAACGAAGCTTGTCATTAGGCACCTTTCTCATCTCCTACCTTGTCTTCCTTACTTTCCTGAGTATATGTGGGTGTGAATGGAATTGCAAAACAATTTCCCACATTTTAAATGTTTTTGTTAATAAACCCCATTTCTGATTTTATCTCAATTGTTTGCTTATTTTCAAAAGTTGGAATCCAAAAACTAGGGATTGATGAACATCCTGTGGCCTGGGTGTAGAAAGGGAAAGAAGTAAATCAAACAATATTTGTTGCCTTGTGCTTCTCAGTATAAAAGCAATCATAATTTCAGTTCACTCTCATTGCCTTTGTCCATGGCAGGTGCCTTTAAAAGAATAAAACATTCCAAGAACCTTACGGGAGCCTAATCAAACAAAAAGTCATTGGGCTACATATAGATGTATTTTCGCATGTGATTCAAACAAAAATAGACAGGACAGAAAGGTTAAGGAGGGAAATACAGAACTTAGGGTCTAAGTACTTCAAAGAAAGGCTGCCAATTACAAGGTGATAGAAATTACAAATGTGCAAAAGGCCAGAAATAGAGGAGAAAGATTCCTCAAACTATCAACTGTTATAACATTTCTTTTTTCAGCAGCAATCAAAGTTCTGTGCTCCCAATGACTACTTGTACACCTCAGACATAGGTGCAACAATAAACAAATTGAGGATATCAATAAGATAGTTGGATTTAGAGGTAGTTTATTAACAGATAGCTGTTCATCAAATTTCTCCAAGAATGTATTAAACTCAAAGTTATTCCAGTGTTCATTACTAAACCAATTGTATACATTAAAGTATGACACTTTCCCACGATTGAGCGAACATTTTTGCAACATGAGACTTAACTGATTGGTGATAGGGTTAGTAATTTATATCATGCACTGTGTTGCATGAATTTGAACAACACCGCAACTATGTAGTTACAACGAGAGTGGTGTTTCGCACTGATGTTGCTGTTAACCCAAAACAACATTTCGCCTGCCAAGCAAAGGTGGTATTTGAATGAGACTGCCAATGTAGTGTTAGATATGTAGGCTATATGTCCCAAAGAATGGCAGATCATATCAAACAGAAATCCACACTGACCACACTCAACTAGCCCATGCTTGTAAAATTCAAAACAGTGTCCAACATTAAACAAAATTCCATGATTGGACATTTGCTAACTAATACTGAGCGTGTTTAGGATTACACTGACAGTTAGTTTACAATTGTCAGTCAGGCTTGTAGTGTCATTCATATACTGGAAGTTACTGTATTGATACACAGAAGTATGCTCTTTGCAGATAGAAAGGACATTTCTGCACATTGCATCAGTTTCAAAGTAACAACACTGATTCATTCCTCTGGGTAGTTTATTAATCAGTGTCTACCTGCTTGGTTTAAATTTAAACAAAGCTCAGCAATTAACTGTCAGTCATCAAACTAATGTATTTTACATCACAATGCTTTTACCAATCAGATTCCACTTGCCAATCATTCAGCACTCTCTTTTCACACAGTATCAAATGATGTTGTCTTTTACGTTTTAATTATCGTGAATATCCTGATAAAAAGTCATAAAGTTTTGACAAAATATGTAATTTTTCAGTGATAAGTGTAAAGCATTTGGAAGTACTCCAGACTGTTACTGAGCTGCTGGAATTTGGCATAAGGTGTGGCTCACATGAAAGACAGAGGAATCGATGACCTGTCAACACAAAGGCTGCAACAGGTATCGGGGCTGCAGTGTACTCTGTGTCTGGAGTACAACATGAGGATGGAACTATGGAGGAGGCAAGGTTTATAGAAGGCCCACTGTTAATGAAGAACAGAGTCCTCCATATTCCTCAATAGTGGTAAGAGGTACGCTGATAGGCTATATCCTGCTCCTCAGTGCGCACTAAAGAAGTGGAGGTTATTCTTGTTATAAATTGGTGTGAGATGTGCTGAAATAGGTTTGTCTCTGAACAGCCAATCAGTAAACATGTATGAATATGTGAAGAGATCAGGAAGTGGCACTTCAGCAGAATAAAAGCATCAAGGCAAGTGTCCTGGCATCATTCTTATATCTGCATAAACATGCCTCGGTGATTTCTTAAGAGTTTTACTTTGAGATATGGAAGCCGTTGATAGAGAGTCCTAGACAGTCTGTGGGCAGTGTAAATTTCATGTGTGTAATTGATGACAGACTGCAGCTGTAAAAATCCAACCAGAGATACAAACCTGAGCATCCACTCATTCTGACTTCCATCATTGATGCCAAAGTTAACGTTAAATATTTTGCCATGGTTATCTGCAAGACCACACATTTTGTGAAATGTATTTATTGTGCCACGGGATCTGGACATTGCTGACAAGACTAGCATTTGTTGCCCATCTCTTGTTACCCTAGAACCTAATCATTTGATAAAACTTTCCAGAGAGAAATTAAGAACCAACTATATTTCAATGGGCCTGGAGTCACGTGGAGGCCAAACCAGATATGTATGGCAGATTTCCTTCCCTAAAGGACATTAGTCAACAAGATTTTGCAACAATCGATGATAGTTTCTGAGATTACTGAGATCAGATTACTGAGATACTTTTTAATTCCAGAATTAAAAGCTGAAACCACATTTCCTGATCATCAGCCTGAGCCCTGGATTGTTAGTTGAGCAAAATTATTACTACGGCACTATCTTCCTATAATTGTACCTTTCGGAGCCCGAGAAAGATTTCCACATAACAAATTCAAAGTTGGTGGCAACACTGAGAGCAGCTAGTAAAGCACACAGCAGGTCTACTTGACAGCAGGTCTTGTTCCAGGGGTCTACAAGTCACACTCACCAGCTGACATGAAACCCGGATCATCCTAAGACACTGGTGTTTCACATAGCTAGGAAGTTAATCTTCCGGCAGTACACATGGAGAGACTGGAATTTCTTGCTTTATCAGCAAGTTTCTGCTGATTCCCTGCTTCGTGATGTTACAGATCTGGTCTATACACCTGTTCGGCTGCTACTGTTGGAGATGCAGTTTGTATCATTCCTGCTTCCCATGCTCCTGTTGGTCCTGTTCCTACTGCTCCTGCTGGTCCTGTCCCTACTGCTCCTGCTGGTGCTGTTCCTAATGCCCCTATTGGTGATGTTCCTACTGCTCCTGCTGGTGCAGTTCTGAATGCAACTGCTGGTGCAGTTCCTGACGCCCCTATTGGTGCTGTTCCTACTGCTCCTGCTGGTGCTGCTCCTCATGCTCCTATTGGTGCTGTTCCTAATGCTCCTCCTGGTCCTGTTCCTACTGCTCCTATTGGTGCTATCCCTAATGCTCCTGCTGGTGATGTTCCTACTGCTCCTGCTGGTGATGTTCCTGGTCCTCCTGTTGGTGCTGTTCCTACTGCTTCTGCTGGTGCAGTTCCTACTGCTCCTGCTGCTTCAGTTCCTACTGCTCCTGCTGCTTCAGTTCCTAATGCTCCTGCTAGTGCTGCCCCTTCTGCTCCTGCTGGTGCAGTTCCTACTGCTCCTGCTGGTGCTGTTCTTAATGCGCCTGCTGGTGCAGTTCCTAATGCTCCTGCTGGTGCAGTTCCTAAGGCTCCTGCTGGTGCAGTTCCTAAGGCTCCTGCTGGTGCAGTTTCTAATGCGCCTGCTGGTGCAGTTTCTAATGCTCCTGCTGTTGCCGTTCCTAATGCTCCTGCTGGTGTTGTTCCTAGTGCGCCTGCAGGTGCAGTTCCTACTGCTCCTGCTGGTGCAGTTCCTAATGCTCCTGTTAGTGCTGTTCCTACTGCTCCTGCTGGTGATGTTCCTAATGCTCCTGCTGGTGATGTTCCTAATGCTCCTGTCGGTGCTGTTCCTAATGCTCCTGTCGGTGCTGTTCCTAACGCTCCTCCCGGTCCTGTTCCTACTGCTCCTATTGGTGCCGCCCCTAATGCTCCTATATTCTTTATACTCCTTTTGGTGCGGTTCCTACTGCCCCTGCTGCAGTTCCGAATGCCCCTCTTGGTCCTGTTCCTAATGTCCCTGTTGGTCCTGTTCCTAATACTCCTGCTGGTGCAGTTCCTAATGCTCCTGTTGGTCCTGTTCCTAATGCTCCTGTTGGTCCTGTTCCTATTGCTCCTGCTGGTGCTGTTCCTAATGCTCCTGCTGGTGCTGTTCCTAATTCTCTTGTTGATGTTGTTCATTCAGCCTCTATGAGCTGCTTCACCTGCTATTGATATTGGTCGTCATTTAAGGTCAGTAACTGGAACAGTGTAAATAGCTCCCATGCTGATCAGATTGATTGCTGCTCCGAAATGGAGCTCAAGCATCAAGTTCTCCAAACATAACAACGTTACCTCTCAGCATCAACTATCGTGAATAAAGCCTTTCAGAAATTATTCGTTTAATGCCATGTTTCCAAGATGTGTTGCAAACTCTCCTCAATTGGCACTGGAAATTCACCTAGCTTTTCTCTGGCAACTCCAGGAAGGCCATGAGTAAGTTTGCAGAGGCCATGTTCATCTCACACAAATGACCAATTGACTCATCAAAATTGAAAGCCCACTTCTCCCAAAGGAGTTGCTTACTCTCAGACTAATGCATTGCAATTAAATGTGTTGGTTGGCTGCTTAGAGACCACTTACAGACACGGTGACAACTCTCCACCCAAACTCAGAGTCACTCAATTCTGCAGATTAAAATTTCAGCCCGGCCTCTCTCCCCACTTAGCTATCAATAATAGGGGTCTCGAAATTCAGAACTTAGGATCATAGAGTCATACAGTGATAAAATACAGAAACAGTCCCTTCTGTCCAACATTTCTGCACCAACCAGACATCTCCCTATAGCTCAAACCCAGCAGTATCAGCAATATCCTCGTGAATCTTTTCCAGAGCCTTTCAAGTTTAACAACATCTTTCCTATAGAAGGGTGGCCATAATTGCATGCAGTATTCCAAAAGTGGCCTCACCAATGTCCTGTACAGCCACAACATGATATCCCAACTCTATTCGCAATGTTATGACGAATGAAGTAGAGTGTGCCAGGCGCCCTCTTCACCACCCTGTCTACCTGCTACTCCACTTTCAAGGAACCATGTACTTACATCCCTAGGTCTCTTTGTCTGGCAACATTCTGTAAGGCATGAGCAATGACTGTATAAGTCATGTCCTGGTTTGCCTTCCCAAATGCAATACCTCATTTTTACCTAAATCAATTTCCACATGCCCCTTCTCAACCCATTTGCCCCTCTGATCACGTTCCTGTTGTCCCCTTCACTGTCCACTACACCACCTATTTTGGTGGCATCTGCAAGCTTACTAACCATACCTCCTATATTTACATCCAGATTATTTATATAAATGATGAGAAGCAGAAAACTCCTCATTGCCTCTAGCTGCGTCTCCAAACAATCCATGTGGTCTACTGGATTCACAACCATGCACACTTCCTGCAGACATAGTATCCAGGAACATTCAAATTCTCCCCAATACCCCACATGTGACAGGAAGAGCACATCACCCTACTAAAAGCCATTTATAACCCTTTAACAATCTACAGACCCAGAAATGACCTAAAATCAAACACAAGCCACTTTGCACAACATTAGCACAGTCTTACTGCTCAAAACCACTGTTCTGGGACAACTTAATACCAATCCTTAATATTAAAAGTTAATCAAGAGACAGATCACAGTACAAAGAGGGCCTTAAATGGACATCAGTTGCCCACTCATTGGCGTCAACTGGTAACAGGACAGAATAGCCATGTCCTTCCCATCCTCTCAATTACCGGGTTACAGTCACAAAGGCAGTGGGGTTATCCTCCTGCCCAATTAACTGCCTCTCCACTACTTCAGAAGACGGGAATAAATTCTATCAAAAGAGTGGTAGAAATCCGAAAATCTGTCCTCGAATGTATCAATTGAGAATTTCAAAGCTGACATTGTGTGATAGATGTTTGTTGAGTTGAAGGCATTAAGAATTATAGAACAAAGGTAGTTAGATGGAGTCAAGATACAGATCTGTCACAATCTTATTGAATGATGGAAGAGGATTAAGACATTGGATAGCCTATTCTTATGTTCCTATATCTTTATACAACTAAGTACAGCATCTAAGCAGTTACCACCCAAGATCACATAAAGTATTCATGTCAGCAGAAGCTCGCAGTTAGGATCAGACAGCTGTCTGAGCAAGGCAGGTTTGTTTTGGCCCAAATAATGATGGTTTGTGGTGTTCATTGGTTAATCATCCTGGGTGGGGTCCGATTACCATCGTGAGCTATGGGTCAGACATGACCTATAGTTTTACAGAAATGTCATTGTGACACATAAGCCTATTAAAGTCTTTGATTTGATTTGCAGAAAGCAGCATGAAGTCAAGAGTGAAAAGCAAATCCAAAAATAAAGTAGAAAGCGCTAAAAATATTCAGCATGTCTGGTGGCTGCTGGGGAAAGAAACAAAGTTTGTGTTTCAGTTAGACAACCTTTGTCAAAAACCTCTCTTCATAAGTTGCGAGCATTTTCTGTCTTTGTTAAGGTAGGAAGTCAGTCAGATTTACATAAACTCACTAATTGGCATACTCCTAAGCATTTGTCTCCAAAGTGGGCGACAGTAATGGCTGGTCCTGCTGTGAATGGAAGTGGATAAATTGCCTGCAGCTGGCACTGTTTTTCCAGTGGCACTACTGAGCAATGAACAGCTACCAGCTTCAGGGGTGGGGGTGTGAGGGGAGTTTGGCTGCGGAATTTTTGATCATCGGGAAGGACTGCCTCTATACAGTTCAGTGCCTGATTGACACAAAATTCGGGAACTTCCTGAAGGGACGCAATATAAGGCTCCCACCAGCTTTCCCATGGGGTACATCAAAATCTCCAACCCTGACCTCTATCAACCAATGCTTCACCCACTCATTTAACCAATGGTCCTTCTCAACTGTGGCGGAACCTCCACAAAACCAGCACCGTCCTCATCACTTCTCCCCAGCAATGTCCCTCTGACCCCATGGACTGCAGCAGTTCAAGTAGACAGCTCACCACCATCTACACAAGAACAATTAGTCAAGGGCAAAGGGACAGGAGATAAATGTTGAAGTGACTCCCAAAACCTGTGAACGAATAACAAAGAAAAATCATTCTGTTTTCCTCTATACTGTATGGTGCCAATATAACATAGTAAACTCAGATGTACATCTCTCTATTTCTTGGTCCAATTCATTCAAAACCATGGTGAAACCTAAAGAACCAGAATGGGTCCCTTGATCTTGCCAGTTGGAACTCACACCCATTATGCTTACTCTCTACCTCCTACCCTTCAGTCAAAACCTCATTCAAACCACTTGCTTGCCTCCAATCTGATATATTCTAATTCCTTTCAATGCTGTCTTATTTGAAATCTTGTTGAATGCCTTCTGAACATCCATATATTTGATAAGAGACCGACTTGTTGTTACTCTTTGGCACCAGTTCTCTGCTCACCGTTGAATTGACCCAAAATTAATCTGCTCTAATACTTTGTACCCTCTTCCTAAAACATAGGCATAAATGCTGACGCTTTACTTGTTAGATTGTCAGCAGCTCTTCTACAAAGAAAGTCAATCATTGACACGGCTCATTAAAGATAACAGGCCAGGCACAAACACATGTAATGGGGAGTGGGTTCCAGGCAAACAAGCCTGATAGTAATAGCAGCAGTACAAAAAGGCCTCTAGATTCACAAGACAGAAACAAAGCTTTGTTAAGGTGATTAATTGGTGTGAGATCTAACCTTTCATCTTGTACTCTGGATTTTCTATACATTGAAGGCAACAAAAGTAAGTGTTAAACTAGTGTGCCAATGAATTTTCAGAGATTTCAATGATTACAACAATGAGCAGCTGCTGAACACATTTAGCTTTTTGTAAGTATGTAGAAATAAACATGCAGCAAATATGAAGCTTTTCAAAATTTATGAATATTTATTGATCTGGACAATTAGGAAAACATTGTTACAGTCATTACTTGTAGCAACTTGGATACAGGTATTTGGAGAGTTTCCACTGTTTGAGGTAAGAATATAATTATAATTTTACTTGCAATAACAGCCAAAATAAATGTTCACAAATGCATCCACCCATATTTACATGCAGCAGTTTTATTTTCTCCACTTGTTTTGAACTCCACCTCCCCCTCTCCACAAACAGGGTCTGTTTTGTCACACTATAACAAATTCAAAGATTGGAAATGAACCTGTCATCACACCTCTTACATGGATATATACAGACTGAAGTAAAATGCCTTCAGGGCATTTTAAATCTGCATTGCTATTGTTAAAAAATGATTAATATTGTAATTAAATATTATACAGAGATGATGTTCACTTAATAAGTACTAAATAGATGTCATTTCGTGGATTTTAAATGATTTTAAAGAACCCTTGAAGTAAGTAAATCTAAAGAATTACACAAGCATCATTTGTAACTTGCCCATCTTGAGAGTCCTTTTAATGATTGTCCTTTTCACAGTTCAAGATTTTGGATCAGACAGCTTTAGACAACTCTAACACTCACCAAAGGTTCAAATCCATCAAAAGTCCATCAAGTCCATCTGCACCAGCCTTGTGGTCACTCCCTTTAGCTTAAATGCAGCAGCTCTGGTGGGATTAAGTGCTGAGATAAATGCTTTCTACAATAGCAGAAAATCAATAGTTTTAAAAAGGAAAGAAAACATCAAAATGCTTTTTATTTGTAGTTTTCAGGAACTCACAACTTGAATCTAGCACAGCTTGTCAACTATTTTCTTCATGTCACTGCATGCTGCCTCAATACCTCATTCAGCATTTCCCTGTCAGTGCACAACATGTGAATGATTGCTGATAGGATTTGAAAATAAACAATGCAGGGAATTGATCTGTTCTTTATGTCAAAACCAAACTAGCTTGAAATACTATCTGAAACTAAGCTTATCTCAGCTACACAATTGTCCTTGAGTGGCTTTGGAGCTGTATGAATTTGTTCACTAGGTTGGATGATGTAATGGGCTGAAGGGATGTACAGGGGCACATTAATCAGTTTGATTAATTGGCTTCAGGAATGTTTCAAAATTTGCTGTCAAAATACCAATAATTCCCTGATAAACCAATCATCAATTTGAAAAGTGCAATCCATAGTCTGCACTTTATAACAAGGTAATCTGAATCATTTCCAAGAGGTTGTTTGGACAGAAACAGTTAGTTTTGCGTACTGAAGCCATTTTTTTCAAATTAAGAAGCAAAATTAACACCAACATGCTGCTTTGTGTGAAGCCAGCCATAGAGAGCTATACTACCAAGCAACATCACCAGCCTCGAGATCTCCTAGCCTGACCCTAAGCATCAAATTTATTTTAACTAAATTAATCAATCAGCACTTTCTATGCACTGCCATGCAATCACACCAACTGTACTTCACAATAATCACTAGGAAATGAAAATACACTACAGCTTCACAATATGCGGTTGGTTGTAAACCTATATTTAATTAAAACATAGAGGTTTCTGATGTTGACAAATTGTGAAACACGGATTTACAGGCTATGTTTGCAGCATTTATTAATTGTCTTGTACATGGCAGATGCTACAATATTAGACCAGAAAACATGGGAGCTAAAGTGGGACACTTAGCCCATCAAATCTGCTCTACCATTCAATGAGATCCTGGATATCTTCTAAGCCTTAGCTCCAGTTTCATTCCTGCTCCCTGGAATTCCTGATTCTCTTCCTAATTAAAAATCTGTCTAACTCAGCCTTCATCATTCTAAATGACCCAGGCTCTCTGCAATAAAAAATTCTACAGATTCACTACCACCCAAGCAGAGGAATTCCTCCTCTTCTGTGTTTTAAATAGGTGATCACTTACTCTGAGATTATTCCCTCTGGTCCTAAACACACCCACAACTGGGAACAACATCTCACCTGTCAAGCCCCCTAAGAATTTTACGTTTCGTTGAGGGCATCTCCCTTTCTTCTAAACTCCAAAGAGGTCAGGCCCAACCTACTCAGCCTCTTCTCATAAGAAACTCCCTCTGTACCTGGGATCAATTTAGGGAACATTCTCTGGACTGCTTCCAATGCTAGTACATCTTTCCTTTGATAAAGGGGACCAAAATTATTCACAGTATTTGAGTTGTTAATCTAACTAGTGCTTTGTATATGTTTAGTAAGTTCTTCTTATTTTTATACACCACTCCCCTTTGAATTAAAGATCAATATTTCAACTGCCTTGCCTATTACCTGGTGAATTTGGATGTTTGCTTTCTGTGATTCATGCATGAAGATCCCAGAATCCCTCTGTACGACAGCTTTTTACAGTCTTTCTCCCTTTAAATAATATTCAGTTCCTTTATTCTTTCTATGAATGTTCATAACAATTTACATATTCTCTCTGCAAATTTTTGTCCATTCACCATGGGCAGCATGGTGGCACAGTGATTAGCACTGCTGCCTCACAGTGCCAGGGACCCAGGTTCAATACTACCCTGTGGTGACTGTCTGTGTGGAGTTTGAAAATTCTTTCTGTGTCTGTGTGGGTTTCTGTCCATAGTCCAAAGATGCGCAGGTTAGATTGATTGGCCATAGGAAGTACAGGGGTGAGTTGGGATTGGGTGGGATTCTCTTCAGATGGTTGGCATAGGCTGAATGGCCTGCTTCCAAACTGTAGGGATTCTATGACTAATTGCCTACTTTATCTTGATCCTCTGCAGACACTTTACTTCATCCTTATCACATGTCTATCCACCTCTTTTTGTGACATCACCAAACTTGGCAATAGTTCATTCACTGCCCTCACCTGAGACGTTAATACTTATTGAAAATAACTGTAGTCTCAGCACTTATCCCTGTGGCACACCACTAGTTACAGGTTGCCATCCTGAAATTTCCCCATTATCCCAACTGTCTGCATTCTCTCAATTAGCCAATCATCTGTCCATGCTAATATATGACCTCCAATCTATCCTTGTCACAGGAAGCCTTTTGGGAGCCAGTTAGCTCAGTTGGCTGGAAAGTTGGCTTGTGACACAAAGTGATCCCAACAGCATAGGTTCAATTCCCACACTTAGCCATGGTTAAAATGAAGGGTTCTCCTTCTCAGCTTCTCCCCTTGTCTATGGCATGGTGACATTCAGGTTACATAACCACCAGTCATCTCTTTGTCTAATGAGAGAGTTGCCTGATGGTCTGGTTGCCTTTTTACCATGTTTAACACCGTGGGCTCTTATGCCTTTTATCTTGTTATCACCTCAAACAATTCCAATGAATTTGTCAGGCATGATTTTTCTTTCATGAAGCCATGTTAACTGTACATTAATAAATGCTCAATTATTACAACCTTTATTATAGACTACGACATTTTCACAAGGCAGATGTCAAACTAACGGACCTACAATTACCTGTTTACCTGTCTCCCCCCTGTGTTGAATGAGGACGTTACATTGGCAGTTTACCAATTGACTGGGACAGGCAGATAGATGGTGGAAAGGCTACGCTTTACATTTTTTGAACTCCCTTCACCTTTGAATATGCATAAAATCGAACTTTCTGTGGTTGAGGCTTTTATTACAGTCAAACCGTTGTTTTGTTTTTGGTACATAACATGGAAATTAAGCAGAAAGGTTATCATTGTAATGACTTGAAGGATCCAAAGAAGAAGCAAAGGCCAATTTTAGGGCATATCGAATGACAATGCTATTCCCAGTGAGACTGGAGAACATTGGTCCATTCCACCGTCAATCACAACCACAGTTAATCATTATTAGAAGTGATTATTTGTAAGCAGCTAATGTCCATTCATTTCATATTTCTGGAGAAATTATCAATTTGTATTGCTTAACTATCTTTAATGCATTGCATTTTGCTGCAGGAATGACCTTGCTTCCATTGGGATTTTGGTCCATGAGCTCTTTGTTGCGAATAGTAGAAACTCTTTTTAAATAGACTCTGTGGACTGTTTGCTGCAGGGTACAGCTGAAATAACCCTATGTGCTGAATACCTTGTTTGCTGTAAAATAAACTATTTGTTGCGAGATATTTCGTGTCATTTCTCATTTGCACCTCCCAAAAAAGAATAATAGTCTATTTTTAGGTATGGCTTAAAATAGAATAACCAAGATCTTGTGTATCTATAACTGGATTTTGGGGATTCCCTTGTGAAAGTATAGGCTGCAAAGTAAACAGGAAATAAACTAAAAGCCCTGTTTCAATTAGCTTGGTGAGCCTGAGTTTGTATGTGAAAGGGTTCATTCTGTGTGAAGAGAACGAATTCAAAGATTATGTTCAGCGCCTTTGAATGCAGTGGAAAAGGCCAACTTCTAATTACTGACACTGCACAGAGAACCCCGCTGCAAAGCTCAAGAGACAATAATCCACTGAGTAAATAAAAATTCTCCTCACAGGATTGTTGGAAACTGTTATGCTTTTCAAGCTGAAAATGTCTTTGGTAGCCCAAACACTGACTGCTTTGTTTCAAGGAGTTCAGTTTAGCGTTGTTATACCCACCTTCTTCATTTACTGTTTGTTGGTGGATTGCCTGTTCCCAACAGACAGCATGAAGAAATTCATAGCAAGACCATCAAATTTGTATTTACAAATGCTTTTCTTTCCTAAACTATGGATAAAATTTAATGCCCGCTCCACTCCTTCTCCCCTCACTGTCCAGTGCAACCTTCCCCAAATTAAATCAGCAGTGGGAAGGCTTTTGCACAGCTTTACCATGTGAATGCCAATTGAGGTCCCTAAGTGAGCAATTATGCCCACTTACAATTAATGAAAACTTACACTGAATTCCCATTTAGTTTGCCTTACACTACCAGTCAGGAGTGCTCCCAGGGTGATGGGAGGCAGGTAGTGAGATCTTTGTTCAAAAATACTCAGTGCCTGAACAGGGGACTTGGCAGTAGTGAAAGGGTAGCTTCACTGAGTCCACACCCTACTCTTCTCTCTGAGTACATTCTGAAACATTAACTCAGATTTCTCTCCGCAGATGCTACCAGACTTGCTGAGTTTTTCCAGCAATTTCTGTTTTTGTTTCAGATTTCCAGCATCTGCAGTTGTTTCAGTTTTTTATTGGCCAATTAGGCAATTCCCTCAATGGTCCAAAAGATTATGTTGGTTGGTGGCGGTGGTTGGGTGGGGGAGGCAGGGGGTGACAGCCAGTTTTGTTCATAAATGTCTACCCTCCCCTTTCAGCCTTATTGGGTTTAATTCTGTTTCTAAAAGTGACAGTCTTATGGCTATTTAAAAGTGCAAAACGACCAGAATCCAGGCAACCCCACAATACCAAATGAATTTCCAACCTTCAGTAACCTCCTCAACCGCAGTTCAACCTTCCAGCCCTGTACTATTGAGCTCTTACAAAAATCTCCATATTCCATCTCACAAGATGTTCCATTCACCCACCACTTCATAATAACTGACCGACATTGGGTCCCAATGTAGCAGTGCCTTGATTTTGAAATGCTTTTCCCAGTACATGGCTTTGTCCCTTCTTATTTTTGTAACCACCCTTGCTTTTCTTCGCACACTTTCCAGACTTGGTCATCAATGCTGACTGAAGTTTGTAAGGACTAGAGAGATGCTGATTGCCTCCAACGACTCACTTCATTTACTCTGTTGAAGCACAAATTTATTTTGGATTTGCATCTCTCCACCCAAGTGCTGAGTGAGAATGGTAACTGATTCGGGATGCTGAAGACTTTAGGACTAATTCTTATCAAGTCACAGTCACACATCAGCCATGTGTTTCCTGATCATCATGGAGTCCTAGTCTGGCAGCACCTTATTTTTAGAATTTCCATCATGCGTCATGATTGGCAATCACTTTACAGCATTCAGCCGCACAAACCCCATGAAGGACTGCATTCTTCTTAATTGTCCTGTACATTCTCAACTTCCATCATGTGTACCCATACCCACGCAGTACATCATCACTCTCCCAACACCCCACCTTTCAAACCTAGGTCTTTGACTAAACTTTTTGATTAGCTATCTCCTTCTTTGACTACGTTCCAGTTGGTGTTTCATTACAGTTCTGTGAAATGTCATGCAAAGCTTCATTATGTTAATGATGCTTTTTAAATGCTATGAATTGTCGCTGAATCATTGAAGTTACAAGAGATCATTATGCCGAGGGATTAGGAGTAATAGTTGCTGGTTACAGAAGAAAGCAGTTGACACAACATTTGAATAAAGCTGCATTTGAATGCTAATAGTGAATGTACCAGGGATATGAACTGCGAAAAAGTTGCTTTCTTCGTATCACAACTTCGTATTTACAAATATGCGTAGGGTCCAATACCTTCAGATATCTTATGCACTGGTGAACACTTTTGTACAGAATTTCCTTATGCTTATCTTAATGTAGGCACTTATTTTGTTTTAAACAGCTTAAACAATACCTGATTGCTTTCCAGGCCTGATAAGAAAAATTATGCTGATGCAATCAAATGGCAGACTGATTGGATCAAGGTGCAGTATTAGATAAGACAGGAGAAAGTTGGTAAATAAAACCAGCTTCCAAGACAGATGGAAAAGCATTAGTAACTTCACAGACAGAAAAAACAGAAGAGAAAAGGATACCAGGAATACTAGACAAATAATTCAGGAAAACAATGTCAGTTGCAGCAATGCCAGATGGAATAGAAGTGCTGACATCATTTTATGATTAAAAGTTGAATTGAAAATCTAACTTTAATACCGGAAAGAGAAGTCAGGAATATCTGCCATCTGGGTTCCAAAGAGATAATGATATTGAGATTTTGACAATATTGACAACTTTGACATAAAAGTGACAGAAATGAGCTTTGAGGAGATGCTTCAAATGCTGAAACACTGTAGGATTACGATAGCAGAGCAAATGGTTTAAAAATGGAATAATGTTGAGCATGAATGAAAATGAAACTTGCTGGCATTCTATGTCAGCCTATCAGAATTTGCAATTCACAACTACTTGCGTCTGAGAATATTAATCCAGCAATGGAACTGGTCAGCATTCCTCAAACTGAAAAATGCTTTCTGCCAATGCAAAGCATTGCGCATGCAGTGTTTTTAAATGTTCAGAGAGTTTTATGTGTGATCATTACAAACTTTTACCAATGAGAGAGACTTTAGAAATGTCTACCTAATAAGTATTGGCTCTTGAGTTCAATAATTCAAAGAAAAAACAAAAAAAATGCAGTAACGATTCAATTCTGACATGACTTTGATAAGATTCAGAGGATTTACATCCTTGAGAATGATTACAAGTCAGAAAATTCCCCAGGTTGGTCCACCCACCTCCTCAGGATAAAATGCCTGCAAGGACAGGTGTTTTTTTATTGTGGTGGCATTGCTGCAGGGTGCAATTGGGTCTGCTGATTCAGAAAAAAATTGGGAGGCAGCCAAAATGTCTCAGGTGCAGATGCAGGCTGTTTAAAATGCCAAATCAATACCATAAGACTGCACCCTAAAACAAAAAGGACCTCCAGCCTTCATACACCCACCTATGATCCTGCTTGATTGCTAACTCACCTCTGTTGTACAATGTTTACTTACTCAAGGTTAAAAGATTGCAAGTACTTGCAGTTTCAGCTATTGATAATTTAAAGGGTCTGGATAATTGATACCCTTATTTTGCTGTAGTGAAAAAGAAGTTTCATTTAAGTAAGTGGAAAATTATTAACGAATGACTATTTACAAAAGCATTTTTTTTTACAAATCCTACTGTCACTATAGTGTTTCTTGCTTATACAATGTACAATGCATGAATGGGCATGGAAGTGTCTGACATGAGGCATAAGGCACCACAGGACATCAGTAAGGGGGAACATAGCTTCATCTGGGACAAGAGGAACTATAGGGGGTTGGATGGTGCCATAGCTTGGTATGGGGAATGAGAGATTGCAGGGGTCTTTTGAATGGGTGTAGCTTGGTATTTGACCATGAAAGACCATAAGAGGTGTAGGGGGTTGCATAGCCTGGCATGGAGTGGCATGAGGAATATCTTTAGAATTTATCTTTCAAGACATTCCCTCACGCAGACCACAGCGCATAATACCCAAGGTTCTGTGAAACACAGCTCTTTAAAAAGCTGGCCTGACTCCATGAAAATCTCTGCAATGGAGTTGACCAGGTTGGGAGTGCTGGACGTGAGGTCACAACCCAAAGCAGTCCGTATCCTTAAAAATCATTCCCAAAAGTCAGAAAGCCTGGGACAGGAAATTCTCAATCCCGATTCGTCTAGGCCTGCCAAGTCATTTTGGCCCTGTTGATAATCCAGGCAAGAGTATCCAGCATTTCAGATTTCCTTTTCATCAAAAATTAAGACTCTAATCTTAAATTAACTTGTCGAAACACGGAAGACGGAAGGGGATTTTAACTGTCTTTTAAGGAGCGAGCAGAAACCATGTACAGCCCTGTTCTAAACAAAAACCGAAAGAACTGCGGATGCTGTAAATCAGGAACAAAAACAGAAGATGCTGGAAAAGCTCAGGAGGTCTGGCAGCATCTGTGAAGAAGAGAATTAGAGTTAATATTTCGGGTCTGGTGATCCTTCCTCAGTTCTTTCCCAGCAACTGCTGTTTTTGTTACAGCCCTGTTCTATTTTGTTTTTGAGTGCTGATTGCCAAAATTCTTGATAATAAAGCAGAATCCACAAAAATTATCTTGATTTTGTTTTCATCATAACCCTCAAACATTTGCTGTTGTGGATGGTTTTGCACCAGACAAATTTTTAAAAGATGGGACTCACTGGAAAATTAGATAAACTGGTCAGAACTCATTTACTGCAATCACCTTGTAAGCGCTACAGAATGCAGCTAATGTTGCTATTGCTGATACATTAATGATGCTTCTCCTGTTGCACAAGTGTATATAACTCTGATACAGTGTTGTCCTATGCTTCAGGCATTAGCCATTACTGAGTTCTGAGGAAGTGTCACCGGACCCGAAACATTAACTCTTTTTTCCGTCACAGATGCTGCCAGACCTGCTGAGCTTTACCAGCAACTTTGTTTTTGTTCCTGATTTATAGCATCCGCAGCTCTTTCAGTTTTTACAACTAATTGAAATTCGGAATCATAAAAGAACATGAACAGGTCGATTAGAAAAATAGGTTAAATTTTTAAAAAAAGACTTAGAAATGAAAGAAAATAGAGGAAGGGTGCTCCAGTGACATGGTGGTAGTGTCACCACCCCTGGACCAGGAGGCTTGGGTTCAAGCGTCCCTTGCTCCAGAAGTGTGTCATTACACGTCTGAACAGGCTGATTAAAAAAAAAAATAAAAGAACATTTAAGAACGGGCACCATTGTTGGACATGTTAACCTGCATATATTTCTGTGAATTGGTAAAATGATAAAGTTAGAAGCAAAGATTGAGGGTTTTGCAATCATAGTGCGCACTTCATATCCTTGATTAGTAAATACTGCTGGACGAGTATTCAGAAAATACATGCATTTTTGAAGTATTTTTACTTCTATTGCTTTACTGCAGGTCGGGTGTTTTCTACCACAATTAGTTATGAAATATGTGTTGTTACAACCACACCTTTGGCTAGCCAGGAATCTCTGTTGGGCAATACTGTTATAGTGTTTGTCCTGATCAGCTGAAAACATTGGAAACTCAAAGAACTTGACTCACAAAGCTTCTTAATGCAAACTTTGTGCTTTTCCAAAGCCAAAATTATACCATGTGTCACAATTTGGTTCGCAGGAACATTCCTCATTGTCTTTATGTTTGATTGATTTGATTAATTTATTTATTGTCACGTGTACTGAAATACAGTGAAAAGCTTTGTTTATGAGCAGTACAGGCAGATCATAGTAAGCAAAGGATGGACCAAGCAAAAAGACTTAGAAAGAGGCATACAGGTTACATTGCACAGGGTGCGCCCTTGGCAGGAACACTGTTAGCAAGATCAGCGTTATTTGAGGCTAGAGAGTCCATTCATTAGTCTGATAACAGCCAGGAAGAAGCTGTTCCTGAACCTGCTCGTGCGTGTGTTCAGGTTTCTGTATCTTCTGTCTGATGGAAGGAGATCATTACCAGGGTGCGATGGATCTTTGTGGATGTTGACATCCTTTCCGTGGCAGTGAGCCATGTGAATGGAGTCCATCGATGGAAGGTTGGTTTCCATGATGGTCTGGGCTGTGCATACCACTGCTGTACTTTCCTACAGTCCTGGACAAAGCAGTTGCCATACCAGGCCGTTATGCACTCTGACAGTATGTTTTCAATGATGCATCGGTAGAAGTTGGTGAGGAACCTTACAGACATACCAAATTTCCTGAGCCACCTGGGGAAGAAGAGACGTTGTTGTGGATTCTTGACTGTCACATCTACGTGGGAAGTCCAGGACAGGTTGTTGGTTATCGTCACTCTGAGGAAATTGATACCCTTCACCCTCTCAACCTCAGTTCCATTGATGTAAATGGGGGCATGTTCTCCTCCTTTCTTTCTGAAGTCAATGATCAGATCTTTAGTTTTGAAGAAGTTGAGAGACAAATTGTTTTCATTGCACCACATGATCAAGCCCTCTATCTCCCTTCTGTAGTTTGACTCAGCATTGTTAGATATCCATCCCACTACAGTTATGAACAATTTCAAGACATAATGTATGCATTGTCTCCTGAACTAACATCATGAAACATTGATCCAAGGGTTCAATGGAGGTATGCTATAAGAGTTGTTGCAATATTGGATAGAGTATTTGTGGGTTGGAAGGCAGAGCGTTAGAATTTGCTGTTTGTAAAATGTTGGCGTTTGTAAAATGCTATGGGAAAAGGAATGCACGGTCCTTTTAAAAGGTGATGTGCTTTTTCTGCGCTTAGAGATCCAAAACCAAAAGTCTGCAGGCAGCTTATGAGTTTGCAGGTGCACAGAGAGCATCAGAAATGGAAACATTTGGATCAAAGGCTGTATGATTAGCAATCCAGGCAGCAGTTTCATTTTGTTAGCAAGGCAATCAATTTGAATATCAGCCAATCAATTTAAATGAGGCACTTAGAGACTAAAAACCAATTAAATTTAAATCTGATGGTTTTGACAACATTGGACCAATCCTATTGTAAGAAATTGATATGTCATCAAGGGTTTAAAAAAAGAGGGAATTTGAAAATCGGGATGAGAGCAACTGCTATCTGATAGAGTTAACAACCATTAGCTCTAAAGAGAAAATCACTGGCTCTAATAGAATTCTGAGCTCCCAGAGTAACCATCATCTAACTAAAATTATGGCAGTACTCTTAGCTAATATTCCTGTTGCAAGAATTTGACGGAGAAAGGCGTTCCTGACTGAAGATCAGTTGTGAAGGCACAGAATATTCTGGAAGACTTATCCTGGCTGTAATTTCAAGAGACTAAGTTTTTAATTGTTTTTATTATTTTGGTTTATATAAGTGGGACTTATATTTATTGGAACAGCATAACATTAGAGTTTTGTTTTACTCGGGAATAATAAGTAATTAAAGGAGAATTGTTCGATTTGTTAACAGTCCAGTTAATTTATTCACTGTTAGAGTTAGATAAATAAATTGTTACTTGTTGATTATAGAGTGAGAGAAAGGAATTCATTTCATTGAACCACTCTTTTATAACAGACTGAGGGTGAGAGGCAGGTTATATCACTTTTCACACTTCTTTTGACAAATTATAGGGTGAGGCGAGCCTCTCTGGGAGTTTCTGTTTCAGCTATCAGAGGGGGTCCACTTTATAACAGAGCGTATGATGCCACACTAATGTACAGTGAATGTATAATTAGGTTCCAACTGAGAATTCAATAGTTGGAAGTTCAAACCTCACTTCAAAATTAAGCCTAGTTAATTTTTCAGTGTAAAACTGAGATTTGCTGCATTGATGGAAATGCCATCCTTTAAGAAAATGCATTAAATGGTGCTTCAGGTGAATGTAAAAACTCAGGTGGCAATATTCAAAACAAAAGGAGAATACACTCCAAAGCCACAGACCACAAAGCATTCCTCTACCATTACTTCCAAAATCAAATGATCAGTTTTCCTGCTGCTGGGTTGCCATTTTTGCCTGCTTAATAATGAAGTCTGCCCAGCTAAGGTAATTAACTGATTGTGAAGCACTTTGTAATACACCCAGATTATGTGAAAAGATGAAATATAATCGGAAGTTGTTTTTTTTCACTGACTGGTGAATTCCACTTTCTATAGGGGCACGGAACACCATCATTGGCTCAGTCCTTTGTGGTGTATAAAGTATTTTTACTTATTAAAAATGAAAATTAAACCTATAAAGGATATACTTGCACTGCATTTGATTCTCTTTTCCAACCCTAATGTTTTCCTGACAGTCAACTTAGGTTTTCCAGGAATTAGACCTTCCTGACACCCTAGTGAACACAAATGCCACCATGACTTCGTAAATAATTATTTCAGTCAGTTGTTTTTTATTGAGGGGAAGGGAGTAAACAAATCAGTTCCTAACACCTAAGTCTCAGAATGAGGTCATGGACTCAGAGCAGGAGCTGAATGCAGGACAGGGAAGTTCAATCCTTCAAACAAACACTAACTCAAGGGCTAGCGTGTAATGTACATAAACTCACTCAGTTCTCTGCACAAAGTGTGATACCATTGAAAAAAAATCCATAACCTAGTTGCTACGATGTTAGTCATTACATCCTTATCTGCAATTAGCAGCCATTCCCTGAACAAATAGCTGTCTTCAGGTTACTGCCCCCAGCTCATAGGAAAATGTTTCCTGCCCTGTTTCCTCATTTTTTACCCATACTGTTAATCATTTTCTTGAATGTTATTTCTGTACACCTTTGCAACCGGAACAGCAAAACTGACAATAACCTGATGAATATTACAGAAACACAATGGAGGATTCTTCCATTTTTAGCTGTAGCAGGAAACTAACAATAGCTTTTGTACAGTGGACATTAAAGAATCCAAAGGGGTGTTACAGAAATGCTTTCAAACAAAACTTTACACAGAGCCACATAAGTAGACAATAGGACAGATGATCAAAAACTTGGCCCATGAATAGATTTAGAAGGAGAGTCTTAAATGAGAAAAGAGAAGAGATGTGAAAAGATTTAAGAGGAAAAGGGATCTCAGAGCTTACGGCATAGATAGATGATGGTATGGCCTCCAGGAGTGGAGCAATGAATAGCAAAAACATGCAGTAGGCCTGAATTGGAGGAACACAGAAAATCTGAGCGTTGTGGGGCTGGTGGAGATTAGACAGATCGAGAGAAGAAGGCCAAGAAAGGATTTGAAAACAAAGATCAGAATTTGACAATCAAGGCATTTAGGTCTGGGGACTAATATGTCAGAAAGCATTGGACTGGTAAGTGAAGCGCTCTAGGTGCATGCTAGGATAGGGGCAACAGAGTTTGAATGTGCTCAATTGTTGCAGCTTGGCCACCTGTTATAAATTTCTACACAATGGATTATTGATTTATTAGATAATTTATCCAACCCCAAGGATATCTAGTTGCTGGCCTATTGTCATAGGCATCTGGATTGCTGTTGATGGGCTTAGTACATAGATGCAGTATAATCTTTCCAACCTTTCTTTCGTTAATCCTCTTTATCTTCCACTAGAAAGGTCAGCGAGGATTTGAACATCCTGAATACAGAACTGTTTAGTCCCAGGGTTAGTCTACCTACATTTTGATATTTCATCTTCTCTATCAAATGCTTTTTACCCATCCCTTCCCTCCACATCTTCTCAATAATATTCTCACCAATTTAAGAAGGCCTGTTCCTTATTGCCTTTTAAACCTTTTCCAATATCTTCTTTGAACCAGAAAGGGATAGCATTCCTCTGAGTATTGGCAGGATTTTCACTGCTGGCTTCTATATCATGCATCAGGGTTAAATGGGGGTTAGAAACTGCATACAGCTCCCCTGGTGCGAGCAGTCTGGAAGGAAGGGAGTCTGAATAATTGGGTGAGAAGGCAGGAAGTGGACAGTATATTTCTTCCCAAATTCCCCTGATTAAAGCAGAGTTGTTGAAGGTTATGGTCACCTTTCCTCACTCTCATCCCCAGGAAAAAATACTTTACCTAAATGCTGATATGTCCCCAGCACCAGATAGGCAATATCTTATTATCTTAAAAGAAGTGGCAATGAAGATCATATATGCATCGATGGTAATCTTCCAAATTTCCTTACATACTAATGTACAAACAAGGAACAGCAACAAGCGACTCAGGCTGCTCCAACATTCAGTAAGATCATGGCTCATCAGATTTTAACCTCAACTCTATATTTCTGCATTCCTCCCAACAACCTTTCAATCCACACTCACCAATAATCAATCTACCTCTGCCTTAAGTTTAATGTTTCTGTCTTCACTGTCATTTGAGGAAGGGAATTCCAAAGATTCACAATCCTTCAAGAGAATGTTTTCCTCATCTCTGTTTTAAATATTCAGCCTCTCATTTTTAAACTATGATCCATAGTTCTAGATTTTCCAACAAGCGGACACATCCTTTCCACATCCACTGGTCAAACCCAGATCAGACCTTATATAAGAGATAACAAGGTGTGGGGCTGGATGAACACAGCAGGCCAAGCAGCACCACAGGAGCAGGAAAGCTCGACGTTTCGGGCCTAGACCCTTCATCAGAAAATTGTATCTCTGATACAATTTTATCTCAGACCTTATATGTTTCCTTAGAATCCCTTCAGTGCAGAAACAGGCCATTCAGCCCAACAAGTCCATACGGACCCTCTGAAGAGTAGCCCACCCAGACCCTTACCTGATCCTTGTATTTCCCATGGCTAATGCACCTAATCTACACATCCCTGAACACTATGGGCAATTTAGCATGGCCAATCCACCTAATGTGCACATCCTTGGACTGTGGGAGGACACCCATGCAGTCACAGGAAGAATGTGCAAACTCCACACAGACATTCACCTGAGTGTGGAATTGAACCCAGGTTCCTGGCACTGTGAGGCAGAAGTGCTAACCATTGAGCCACCGTGCTGTCCCCGTTTCAATTAAATCACCTCTGACTCTTCTAAATCCCAGAGGATATAGGTCTAGCCTGTATAGCCTTTCCTCATCAGGCAATGTGCTCATTCTAATCCATCAACATCGAAGACCAGTTCTGTACATAGCCCTCCAGAGTGGTCTCACCAATGCCTTGTTTAACAGAAGCATATCCTCCCATGACAGATACTCATGCTTTCAGTTCCCCTTGGGAAAAAACACAACATTATTTCAGTTTCCTGATTACTTGCTGCACATGCCCACTAACTTTCTGAGATTCAAGCCTGAGGATACCCAGATCTCTCTGTCAGATTGAAAAATACCCATCTATTCCTATTTTCTGCTTCCTGTTAGCTAAGCAATCTTCCATCTATGCAACTATGTTACCCCCAACACCATGAGTTTTAATTCTCCACAACAACGTTTGATGTGGCACCTTATGAAATACAAGTAACTTCTTCAAAGAACTCCAATAAATTAGCTGAACATGACTTCTCTTTGACAAAACCACATTGGCTCTGCCTGTATCCAAGTACCCTGTTATAACGTCTTTAATAATAGCTTCTAATATTTTCCCTATGACAGATGTTAAGCTAACTGGCCTGTAGTTTTCTGCTTTTGATCATGGTTTAATCCAATTGTAATTCCTGGAAATAGTCACATTGGGGTCGCCTATGGTTTTCTGGCCAATGGATGAGGCCATCGATGTGGCCATTAAGTCATTCCCACCCTCTTGGGAAAAAAAATTCATCTAATAGTTATTTTCTCTGATTTAGCCAATTAATGGACAATGTTTTCAAGTGGGTTCTCAAAGATGGAGGTCCACCAGCTAGTAAGCAGCAGCAGAGTGGCATGGCATTGAAGGTAAGTGAGAGAGAGAGGGTGCCTCAAAATAGAGGAGATCTTTCCAAACTTTTTACATTTAAATTAAGAGAAAACCCATAGATGTATTCTATATGGATTTCCAGATGGCATTTGATAAGGTGCTACATCAAAGGCTATTGTGAAAAAATAAAAGCCCATGATGTTGGGCTAACATTTTAGCACAGGTAGAAGATTGACTGGCTGGCATTAAACAGAAAAGATACACTAGTGGGTCTTTTCCTAACTGACAGAATGTGAGGAGAGGAGTATCACTGGGGTGTCTTCTGAGGGCTCAACTTTACAATTTACATCAATGAGTTAGATGAGAGGATTTTAGGTATTCTGGAGTGATTCATGAAACATTGGTGTACTGGTACAGCACATAATCAAGAAGGCTGTTGGGATGCTGCCCAACATTACAAGAAGAATTTAAATAAAAGTAAGGATGTTATACTTCAGTTATATATGGCATTGGTGAGACCACATCTTGAACGTTGTTTCCTGAAACGTCAGCCTTCCTGCTCCTCTGATGCTGCTTGGCCTGCTGTGGTGATCCAGCTCTACACCTTGTTATCTCGGATTCTCCAGCATCTGCAGTTCCTACTATCTTGAAAGTTATTTGTAGTTTTGGTCTCCTTATTTAGTGAAGGATATATATACATCTGAAGCAGTTTCGAGGGGGTTTACTGCATTAATACCCGTAATGAGAGGGTTGTCTTATAAGGACAGCTTGGACAGGCTGAGATTGATTCCACTAGAATTTAGAAGAGTAAGGCGTGTCTTGATTGAAGTGTATTAGATACTAAACGTTTTCAACAAGATGGAGGTAGAACAGATGTTCCTTCTTATGGATCTGTCCAGAGCTAGGGGGCATTATTTTAAAATTAGGGGTTGCCCTTTCAGAACATAAGATCATAAGATCCAGGAGCAGAATTAGACACTCAACTCATTGAGTCTGCTCCACCATTCAATCATGGCTGATGTTTCTGAACCCCATTCTCTTGCCTTGTCCCGATAACCTTTGATCTGCTTATTGATCAAGAACTTATCTATTTCTGAGAGATGAACAGCATTTTCTTTCTTTTGGGGGGTTGATCGATTTTGGAACACTGTGCCTCTAAAGATGTTGGAAGCAGGGTTTTGAATACTTTTAAAACTGAGGGGGGGGGATAGGTTCTTGTTGGGCAGGGACAATCATTGGTTATCTGGAGATGGAAATGTAGAATTTGAAACATAAATAGATCTGGCCTTACTAGATGGTGTAGCAGGCTCAAGGGGCTGAATGGTCTACTTCCGTTCTGACTTTCTATTTTTGTAACGCAAATATGTGCTGCAAACAAAATCCAAACACCAGCAGAGCAGCAAGTGTCATTGAAGAAAACAAAGTTTGAGCGTTAACAAGTTAGTTTTGGGAAACCAAACCTCTGATGCTTCTTACCTAAATTAGTGCATACAATTGTATGGCATTTCTTGGTTGCTATTCTAAAGTGGGTGTTATTCTCTTCAAAAACAAATGATTTAATCCTCCTTTCAAAACAGTAAACTTGGTCAATTAGCCCCTTCCAATCAATTCGAAACCAATATATTGTATGTAGGAACTTCATCGTAATTTTAGACTCAAAGGTGACTGTATGGTGATTATATTTCAAACCTGATTAAGTACTGCTCTGTTAAGTGGCTAATCAATCCATGATTCCTGTATCTCCTAATAAGATATTTTCCAGGATTTCCCTGAGCTCTTAGAAACATGGATAGGCGAGTTAATTGGACAGGAGTCAAAACTTCCTGACAACAGATTTTAAGGTTTGCAATCAGGTTCCTAGGAGCTTTCAGGCAGGTTGACTCTCTTGACCTTCTTGGGAACCACTTTTGCATTCTTGAGGATGCCATGAATACCCATTGCACCTTGACCCAGGGGATGTATATTCAAGGTTACAATCTTGTTAGGCAAGAAAAGGAAACATATATTCACAAATCTGAAGGATGGACATCTTCCTCCAAGTCCCAATAAGTACAAAGGTCTTTAGTGACTTGGGTCCTTCAGAAGGAAGGCATTTCTTTCTGCAAACTGTGCTGCAAGTCAGAGTACAAAGCGTTGAACATACAATGGTCCACACACTAACAGAGCACAGCGGATCTTTCATTCTTGAGTGGTACTGGAACCACATTCTCCTGATGTATTCACAGCTGCTGACCTCCACAAGCCACCTCCATCCAGGCTGCTTTTGTCACTCCTGCTACCATCCAAAGGGAATACAAATGTCCCTTCTCTCCTGGACCGCCATCAGGAAAATCCCCTCAGGAGGCATTGCTGAAATGTGGTGCTACTTTCTGCCTGGACTCTGACATGTTCAGAGGTGGGTGGGGTGAACAGCAAATATTGAGTGATATTCCCAGTTTGCAGTGATGTTGTTTGGGTGTGTGGTAAATACGGTGTGCTATACAGTTCTATGTTCTATGACTGACATATAAGGAGAGACTGAATCAGTTAGGACCCTATTCATGGAATAGGGAGGGCTCATATAGAAAGATATAAAATTCTAACTGATTGGATATAGTAGATGCAGGAAGGATGTTCTCGATGATCAGAATGTCCAGAACCAAGGATCACTCTCTAAGGATAAGGGATAGGTCCTGACTTATCCTTATTCGTAGCTATCTTAAAACTTAAGGAGTTGCTATTCCAGGAATCAGTCTGGTAAACATTCATTGCACTCCCTCTATAACCAGAACATCCTTCTTCAATAAGGAGACCAATACTGCACACAATACTCCAGGTGTGATTTTACAAATGCTTTGTGCAGTTGCAACAAAACATTTCTATTCCTGCACTGAAATCCTCTCGCTATGATGGGCAACATACTATTTGCCTTTTTAACCATCTGCTGCACCTATATGCTTCATTTCAGTGACTGGAGTACAAGGATACCCAGGTCTCATTGCACCACACTCTTCTCCAATTTATTGTTATTCAGATAATAATCTGCCTGCCTGTTTATTCTTGACCAAAGTGGAGAACCTCGTATTTATCCACATTACATTGCATCTGCCATGTATTTGTCCACTTACTTAATTTGCACTGAAGCTTCTCTGCATCTTCCTCACAGCATACACTCTGACCCAACTTTGTGTCATCTGCAGACTTTGAGATATGACATGTGATTTCCGCATCTAAATCGTTAATATATTCTGTAATAACTGGGATCCAAGCACTGATCCCTGCTATACCCCAGTAGACAGTGTCTGCTACTCAGAAAAAGACCCATTTATTCCTACTCTTTGTGTTCTGACCCCAATAACACATGAACACATCTAAGAGAAATGGCTGAAGACATTTAGTTATCATAGAGTGGGAGAAGCCCAGAGTGTTTGTATTTACCATGTCAGTAATAAACTGAGTCTTCTTTTAACACCATGTTGTAGAATCTTCATCCATGTTTTTAAATCCGTCCGTTGCTTTGTTCCTCCCTGTCTCAGTAACCTCCTCCAAGCCTACAGCTCTCCAGGTTATCTGCACTGCTCAAATTTTGGCCTCTTGTGCATCCCTGATTGTAATTGCTTTGCCATTGGTGGTTGTTTCTTTGGTTGCCTGAACCCTAAGATCTGCAATTATTTCCATAAACCTCAATGTCATACCACCTTGCTTTGTTCCCTTAACATGATCCTTAAATCCTAACTCTTTGAGTTTTTCGTTATTGGCCCTCATCTCTCTTTTGTTTGGCTCAATGTCAAACTCATTTGAAAACCATCCCACAAAGAGCCATTTTACTATTTTAAATGTGCTATAATAAATATTCTAAAGTTATTGCTGTCGTATTTGAAATATTTTATTTCCAGGCAGCATTCAAATTGGTGGAGACTCCAGTGTTATAAATTATTTATGTCTCAAGTTTAGAATCAGTCAAATGTTTTGCATGCTTTAACTGTTCCTGAATTTATAAATAAAGTTGGATGATTAGCTATCTCATCCTGAGAAACCCTGCATTTGTGTAAACATTACAACTGATTTAAAGTGGGAGTCTGGTTCATGATTGCACTTAATCCAAAAGCAGTCCCATAATCTGGATTATTGTAAGTGCCCGCAACCGTGCAGACAATGTGAATAAGAAGCAGAATAACTCAACAATTTAGATTATTAGCAACACAATTGGTGGTAGTATCACTTGAACACAAAAGGACTTATTGAACAAAGAACCTGAAGAAGCAACAGTTTGCAGGTACAAAGAGAGTTAGAACTGACTTGGCAAGCAACAAGACACAGCTAACACTGTTTGCAAAGAAAATTGCCCGAAATGAGAAAGGGTATGAGTTTTGCAGGCCAGAGAGGAGTGCAAGCGGTGTTGAGCAATTCTACATTGCAAACTGGCACTGACTGTCTAAAGAAGCCATGATATGGAAGTGCTGGTGTTGGACTGGAGCGGACAAAGTAAAAAATCATACAACACCAGGTTATAGTCCAACAGGTTTATTAGAAGACACAACTCGGACACTCCGAAAGCTTGTGTCTTCAAATAAAACTGTTGGACTATAACCCGGTGTCGTGTGATTTTTGACCTTGTCTAAAGAAGCAGAATCCTTGATCACCTAGCCTAACAGTGTTTTGATTGTACCAATACCACTTGGACACCAATGATTCAAGCAAGCCCATCATTACCTTATCAAAGAAAACGAGAAATGGACAATAAAGCCTCTACAACAGGGAGATTAGTGCTACAACAAATGAGTGAATGTCACTGTTCTATCAAACAATTTACAATTTTCCAATTACTTGTCATCTTAATTCTCTGTTCTATTTCTGTGTTTCAACTCCTGCATTGTTCTAATGAAACCCAACTGAAGCTCAAGGAACACCACCTCATGCTTCAAGACGGCATTTTTCAAATCTCTGGACTCAGCACTGAGAACAATCATTTCAAATCATAGCCACTTTTTACACTTTTGTCAAAAGCAGCTCCTGCCAGTGATTCTCCTATGTGCATTTGCACATTCATTCGACCCATCTTTCTCTTTACCATTACCAACCCTTTTTTGCCTTAACTGCACTATCATTTATTTGTAATTTATACTTTTGTACCATCCAGTCTCACAATCCTACACTTTTATTCTTTATTGCCTTCTCCACTTTCCTTGCTACTGCATGAATTGAAATATTTTAACATCTATCATTTTCCGCTTCTGATGTTTACCCATTAACTGGAAACACTAACTTTTACTCCACACATGCTGTCAGACCTGCTGTATATTTCCTGCGTTTATTTCAGATTTCCAGTATCCACTGTAATTTACTTTTCGCATGGGTAATAAATGCTGACAGAGCCTTTAATATCCATACTGCAAGAACGAATAAAATAATGTAAGAATTAATTCAATAAACATGCAAAAGACAGACTAAAAGCGACATTATGGATATAATTGCTTGGCAGCACAAAACATACAATTGCCAAAAAGATGCACAAAGTCAAAACTTTTCATCTTATGCTCATCAGGACTGGGGTGTAAGATACCAAAATTTGAAATGGAACCTCAATTCATACAGCAGGAGAAGAGGGTACTGACTGATTGGACAATGTCTGGCATAGAGATGCAGCTAGAACTGTTAACTGTTAATGTTAGTTAGTTGATTAACCTCAGAGCGGACAGGTAGGGGAATGTAGCAACAATTGGTTCTCGCCATAACTCTCTCTTCAATGAAAGGGTGCAATGCATACACAAATACTTTTTTGCCTTCACATAGAACAGTGTCCTGCAAATGTGAATAAACATATCGTCTAGCATACACACATGAAATGCACTGCAGGTCTGTCTAATAATCTTACATTGCTTTTTGGTGTATTTCTTAGAACTCACAGAACTTATGACTGTAACAATTCATTCAACAACCTTCAGTTTTAATGACACCTCAAACAGCTGGTGTTGCCATGGGATTCCCTCCAGCTAATATTTTTGTTTGTTACCATGAGAAGCATATCTTCAAATTAGCGACCACTAATCTCCTACCTCTTGCCTACTTCTAATATGTAGATAATACATTTGCAATATTTCAACTGGCAGCTGTATCAAACAAATTCTGTCCGCACCATGATAAATGACATCCTGTGCTCAAATTTATTATTGAAATTAAATATAAAAATGCTCTCTTTCCTCAAAATAATAGTTATGAAATCTGTGAGCAGGTTCTCTACTCTAGTCTACTGCAAACTACTTCCACTGATTACATTGAGATTCCTACAACTCCATGCAGCATAAGAACAACATTTTTCATAATCTTATGAACATGAGAATATGAGTATCTATCTGCTCACCATGTAAGCTTGATGACGAGATAGGACACAGTAAATCTATACTATGCGATTATAGCTACCTTGATCCATTCATCACTCTCTGTAGATCACAGAAACTCATGTAAAGCCCTATGATTACAGTCTTGGCCCTGAAATCTGTCCAGCCTATCTTAGGTTGCCATGGAAAGGGCAAGTGTCTCAAAAATTGGTGAAGTTACACATCTCATGTTGCTATTTTGCAGCAAACACGTGAGTAGCTTGCCTCACCAACAGGAAGCTGCCATCAAGCCAAAAAGACATTGTCCCTACCACACAAATGAGTAATGTGGTATATGTGTTTTAAAGTGATGCTAGGTACATAGGATTGGCAGAAGTATTGGCAGACCATAACAAATAACATATCTTTCTAACTGTGCATAGTGATTAGTGTTACAACCAACCAATTCTTGCAAGTCTCAAAACAGCTTACAGCACTTAATGTGATCCTGCTATTAGACAGCATTTACTGAATGATCCAGACTGCACTAAGCCTTACACCAGGACCCAATTGAAGGTTATCAATTGTCAGGCATGCAGATCATTTCATGTTTGTGCTCAAAGTTATACATATTCAAAACCACCATCCTGTTCTCTGTTGGTGAAAGGAGTTTATGTGCATATATTGCACCTTTTTCATCAAGAAAGGGTTCTGTAGAATGCTAATCCCTACTATTACATTTGCCATGGCAGTGCCCTGACCAATCAGGGAAGGCCTGACAGATTTGAGGTTAATCGGCTGATGAAGATTGACAGTTAACAGTTCCTGCTGCATTTCCATGCCAACCATAATCCAAACAAACACCACCTTCTCCTTGTGCTGTTTAAATTGATGTTACTTGTCTAAGTTTGGTTTCTTGCATCACAATCTTGATGAGTGTAAGAGGAAAAGCTTCAATTTTGTGTTTGTTTTTAGCAATATTACAGAAACAAAGTGGAGGAAAGTGTGACTTTTTTAACTGACAGAACAAGATTGTTTGTAGAAGATCCAGTAAAATAGGCCCATTATTTAGTACTTAGTGAATATATTAGACCTTGAATGTTACTGACAAGAGAGACATGCTTCTGAAGGCTTTTGTCTTGCGCTCATCAGGACAAAAGCAAGAATGGAAATTTCAAACAATCATCACAATTTAGAGCGCAGGAGAAACAGCTGCTAATTTTATTGACTAATTTGGAGATTTATTAGCAAATGTCAATGCCTGCAATATATTAGGTTGGTTTTTTACAAATTATTTTAATCTTTTGCGATGCACCACAATCATTCAAGAAAGCTCCCACCACATCAGTGACTGATCTTTAAAGAAACTATAAATGCCAATCTCAAAGCTGTACCTTGGTGCAGGACTAAAAGGCCCCTTCCACCAAAGTTGCAGGAAAATGGTTATGGGGTTACAGTTATGAGGATGAATGAAGAATGTGAGTTTCTTTTTAAAGCAGAGAAGGAAAAGAGGAAATTCAATAAAGGCATTCAGAATGAATAAAGAAGGAGAAAATATTCCCCAGTCAATAACCTGAAGACACATGTGTAAGGTGCTTCAGTAATTTAACGATACTTACTTTCTGGAGTAAATGGTCCAGAGACAAATTACCCTTTACAGGTGTCATGGCAACAAAAAAAGTCAGCACTTTCTGGTATACACTTATACAAAACTAAACACAAAAATTCAGACATTGCCATCTGTGATTTCATGCTTTGCCATGGGGCATGCTGTGAAAGTCCCCATGGAGATGGAAATCTTTAGAAATCATTTGAATTGGCATAAACTTTTATTTATATAATAGTCTCACTGTAAGAACCTTTGAGCAAGTTAAGCTTTGCTAACTGAAGTGTGCTTCGGATCTTCACAGTAAATTTTGTTCATAATTGCAACTAAATAGGCTCTTTGCTCCTGAAAAATGAATCTTATATGCATTTTTTTTGTGGAATCTCAAGTATCTCTATTACGAGAAAACAACCCCCTTAATTGATTGCTACCAGAAACACATCGCCTAGAGTACCGTCATGTAAATGGACTTAATGCCTGTTTTCAGTGTCAGTGGTGGGTGAAACAGAAGTTCGGAAAAACACAATCCCAAAATCTTTACCAAAAGACTACTTTTATCATTGTAACATCACCCACTTCCAGGCGATTTGCCACTGAACACAAAAAGCCAAGCAATGACTAACAAGAGAGTTGTGTGGCAACCAATATGTCATGACCTTCAGTGATAGTTTCAGCATTGAATTTCCCATCGTCAGTATGCTGGGAGTTACCATTGGCCAGAAATTTAAGCAGACCAACTACATGAATAACAGATCAGATCAGAGGCTGGAAATTCTGGTGTGCGTATCCCACCTAACGACTGCCCGAAACCAGTCCATTATCTACGAGAGAAAGTTGAGGAATACGATGAAATACTCTTGGCTTGCCTAGATGAGTGTGACTGCAACAACAGGAGAAGCTCCACATCATTTAGGAGAGAACATCCTGCTTGAATTGTACCCGATTCACCACCTTTAGCACCCCTGTTCTCCACCACCAGCAGTGGCAGCATGACTCAAAGCAACATCTCGCCAAGGTCTTTCGACAGCACTTTCCAAACCAACTGGAAGGTCAAGGACAGCAGTTGCATGGATACACCACCACATGCAAGTTTCCCTCCAAGTCACACACATAGAAACACAGGAATTAAAAACTGAAGTAGGACTTTTGATCAAAAGAACTGACTCTGCCATCGCCGCTGATCCTTTATCTTGAAAATATACTCCTGTTCTCTCCCAATATGCCTTGACAGCTTTAGCTTGCAGAGCTTCATTTTTCCTTAAGTATATCCCAAAAAGGGCCTCCACAGCCTTCTGTGGTGGAGAATTTTACAGGTTTGCCACCCATAATGTCATGCCAAAATGGCAGACAGTGTGTCCTGACTTCTTGTTTTGCATCCCTAGCCAGGAGAAACATTGTCCCTGCACCCAGTCTGTCCAGACCTGTCAGAAAGTCACATATTTCAATGGGATCTCTTCCCTTTGTTTCACACTCCAGTGAATACAGGCCCAGTCAACCTAATCTCTTCTCATAGAACAAACCTACCATCCCAGTAATCAGGATTATGAACCTTCACTGCATTTTCTTTATGGAATGTATACGTTTTGTTTGATAAGGAGACCAAAACTGCATGCAATACTCACAGCACGGGTCTCACCAAAGTCTTGCGCAGCTCAAATTAGAATTCTTTTATCCTTTACTCAAACCATTTTACAATGAAGGCCAACACACCACTTACCTTCCTAACTGCCAGCTGCACCTGTATGCTCACTTTCAGTGACTGGTGTACAAGGATCTCCTTGATCCCTTTGTTAATCAACATTTCAATCTATCACTGTTGTTTCCCTTGCAATTCTGGGAAGCTGTTATGTCTTCTTCTGTGTTTAATTAGTTGTTTAATTGCTTTGCCATTTTCTTGTTCTCTATTACCAATTATCTCATTTCAGACTGCTAAAGGTCTACATTTGTCATAACTCGACGTTTTCTTACATACTTTCTCAGCTCTTACAGTCCACTTTTGTGTTCCTTGCAAGTTTACACTTTTACTCATATTTTTACCCTCATACCCGCCTGGTCTTGTTTTTCAAAATTCTAAAGAGTTTGCTACTCCTTCTAGAAACTTTATAGGATTCTTCTTTGAATCTAATACTAAGTATCTTTATTATTATCGAAATTTAATACAATCAAAATTTATTTTTGCTTACTTTTATGGTTCAGCTATCTTCCCTGCTGTGGTGTTTCACCCAAGTGAAATGCATAAAAGCCATAATGTATAAATTTTTCTTTAAATATTAACCATTGCCTATCGACTGTCATGCCTTTTAATGAAGTTAACCAGTCTTTCGTGGTCAGCACATCCCCTCATATGTTTGTAGTTTCCTTTGTTAATATTTATGAACCTAGTTTTGGATTGGACTACTTCACTTTCTATCTCAAGGAAAAGTTCTATCATGATTTGAACTTGTGTTTTTCCTTAAAGACCTCTCAAACAATATTAGTACCTAACTTGAATTAGAAATATATCGCCAATCTTTCACTGGTGCTGGGTCAAAGTCCTGTAGCTCCTGTCTAGGAGTGGGTATTTCTACAGAACAGGGACTGCAGCAGTTCATGAAAGCAGCTCCCCACCACCTTCTCAAGGGCAGTGAGAGGTGGGCGAAAAATGCTGGCCTTGGAAGTGATGACCACATTCCTCCTAAT
This sequence comes from Ginglymostoma cirratum, assembly GCA_024137785.1. NCBI lineage: Eukaryota > Metazoa > Chordata > Chondrichthyes > Orectolobiformes > Ginglymostomatidae > Ginglymostoma > Ginglymostoma cirratum. Next base: position 25,584,514 of record JAHRHZ010000087.1, read on the forward strand.
GAATGGAAAACATCTATGTTCCAGACCAGACTACTCTAATGCTTTCCCTTGCAAGCTTCCCACACCCAGGTTCCCATAATTCTGCTAACTGTATCATATCCAGAAGACAAATCCTATAAACTATACCACTGAAAGTAACTTTCCCCAAGTCAGTGGCAATAACCAGCTTGGGTTTGTGCCTGTGTCGCACATGTCCTTGATGAATTAGAGATTCTCAAAGATGAATTTGTTCTGGCAGGACATTCAAAATAATAAGACAGATATGAAACATAAATGAACTCTCTATTAATCATGAAATTTAATGATTTCCAATATTATTTATAAAATAGGTCTACCAGAAACAGTCATACGTATCACTTATGCCTGTTATTTCTACAATTAGCAAAGGTAACATTTAAGTCTAGTTTCAGGAAATAAAAATACAAATCGCAACATCTGCAATCAATCACAAGCTTAGTAAACAGTTTTCTTAGACAAAATACCAATAAGATTCCTTTCTGTACTGTTCTAATATTGAATAATGTTCCAAAGAATGTTTCTCAATGGGTTAATATCTGAAATACTGCTTTTTTTTAAGTTTAGAAATTTCACTGAAGTACTCGATACTTTGACATGGTCACAATCCAGCTACAAATTTGTCAAGGCCAGCATTTTGAAACTTGGGGGTGGGGGGAGAGAAAAAAGGAGGTTTACCATCTTCTTCAGAGTGCAGCCGCTTTCCCATCGAATAACAGCATCGTTTCAGGATGTATGATCCGCCCCCACCGCCTGTATTCTGAAGAACATGCCTGTGCTAAGGGTCAACACTCCCCACTCATAACGATCAAAGTTCTGCATTTAACTGCAATCACTGTAAGGTCTCTCCAGAGCTGCAGACTCGGAGAATGCAGCATGACCCGATGAATTCAGAGCTCTGTTGAACTCAGAAAAGTGATTAGCAGTTGGAGAAGCAATTCATGAATGTGACTCCTTCAGTGGATAAGTAGTCTGATAAAAAAAAAGGGGGAGGGAATGGAGGAGGTCTGGGAAAAGAAATCCTTCTTCAGAAATTCCCGAAACTTCAAGTCTGTTTACCAGTTTTTTTTAATGGCACTTTTCCACTAAAGACATTGAAGTACCAGTCAGAGGTGATCGTTCATAGTTCTTAAAAGGTTTCCAAATGCGAATGGTTCCGCGAAAGCTCTCCCATTCAGTTAGTTTTCTTACTCCATTCACGCAAAAGCTCATTTTTTTTATCACTTTATTGAGAGGAAACTTTCATCTTGCAACTCAAATTTGCACTTGTCATCGAACGAGAGCCTCTGCTGCTCTCAGAGAGCTTTATAGTGCTCACAGAGCCTGAAAAAATGTGCTAAATTCTCTCCCCCACATTGTAAATAGGTTTACAGCTTGTCCAAACACAAAGCCCCTTTCACAGAACACGGCTGGCTCTAACTTTGTGCCCCACAGCTGTATAAAGCCCTAGTTAATTCTGGAATATCCAGCACTAAGTTTAGAGCTGCCTGAAACGGCAGGTCCGTCCGAGGCTATTGGACCTCACTTCGCTAATGTACGATCCAGGGCGCCTCTTTCCACTCAGTAAGCACGTAACCCCTCCTCCAGTTCTTGTGCGCGGACTTTCCGACAAGAGAGCTGCCTCCCTGTTCGAAAATATGTCTCGATACTGTGAAATGCACCCTCAAAAGAATTTGTTTTCAAGAATTTTAATTGGCTTTTGCTATCTACTCTTCTCTGTGTGTCATTAGTTTGAGGAATTGAACTAATCTGTACTACACTGTGACAATTCGAGGATGACACTGCAAACACCCACCACACTAAATAGGTCAGTGTATATTTACTGACGCTACAAGGTGTGGGTTACCTGTGGAAACCCACTCGTGATAGGGATTGGGAATTGTAATTACTACAACTACACTCCAACCAGGACTTTTGGTATGTAGTCTGAACATTATTCATACAGCATGTCAAAGAAAATTTACCCTTAAATGTTTTAATTATAGGATATACTAACACAAGGCCAGTTAACTCCAACATTGCAGAGGTTAGGATTTAATGCCCTTTCCTGATAGTGTGTTTGATCAGGGAATATTTAATCAGCTGGGTAAATGGTAACTTCACCACCTTTCTACCTCTGCCCACATTGTGGCCAGAAAGCCCCATTGTGTGAGTTTTAATTGAAGCAATTAAATGGGCAATCAGTGCTGATTTAATAGCCTCACCCTACATTTACTGGTTCATCCAACAGCGAGTGAGGGTCTCACCATTAAAGAGGCCAAAAAAAAGGTGACAGAGGGAGGAGAGGGGGCACCTCATTCTAAAGAACTGAAGGCCTGATTAAGGAACCAGGCAATGGGAAGTGAGGGACCTGCAGAAAGTCATCCCCTTACTCTTTGTTTTAATAGTTCGTGGGATTCTGCCACTGCTGGCTTGGACCAGCTCCCGAAAAGGTACATCAGAGAAACTGCCCAGTCCAGGATGGATGAGCTTTGATACCATTACCACCTGAAGAAGAAGCTACCTGTCCTTGAAAAGGTGGTGGTGGTGGTGCCGGTGCCTTCTTATACATGATACATATTGCTACTAATGAGCATCTGTGAAGGAGGGAGTAGATGTTTATGGATGTGAATCCAATCAAGTGGGCTGCTTTTCCCGGATGGTGTCAAGCTTCTTGAGTGTTGTTGGAGCTGCATATTCTATCACACTCATAACTCTTGCTTTGAAAATGGTGGACAGGCTTTGGGGAGTCAGGAGGTCAGTTATTCGCTTCAGGATCCCTATTTATCTGGCTAGCCCTGTTCAGTTTCTAGTCAGTTGTCAGCCAGAGGATGTTGATGGTGGAGACTCAGCAATGGTGCTGCCATTGAATGACAAGAGACGGTGGTTAGATTCATTTGTGTTGGACATTTTCCAGCACTCTGGTGGCATGGATGTTATTTGCCACTTTTGAGGCTAAAAAACTCAGAGGAGGCCAGTGTCCCAGCAAGTCACCCTTTATTTACATATATACAGTATAGGGTCATAACCAGTCCCTGGAATGAAGAGACTCTCTGAATCTCCCATTTATTTCTATCAGCCAGGGCTTCCTGATTAGCCCAACAATTCCAACACCAATCACTGATATCTACCTGGCCCTGGTTCCAATCACTACATCCCTCCCCACACTGAGTCCGGCGATGTAGGCCTGTTCTTTTTTCTTGTAGCTTCCCCAAGACATTTTTATCCCAGGTCCAGTTCCTCCGATTCTGACTCAGACACGGGCAGCATGTACCAAACCATAGCCAATCTCTTGTGCCAAAGCATCTCGAGAGCGTTTCCTCCCGTTCTTCAGGTGATAATGGTATTGAAGCTCATCCATCCTGGACTCTGAAGTTTCTTTGATGTTAGAAGGAAGGGGAGAACCCATGGTTTCTGACAGTTTTTTTTGGCCGTTCTTTGCTCCCGCCCCTTTTCTGAGGTGACAGCTTTCAGGTGATCCACATGTTCGTTCAAAACCACCTCACCTACCCGAACTTTATATTTCATGGGACCTAACCCCACATTAACCTCACCTTGTGCCTATGCAGGGTCATGTCCATGGTTTGACACCAAACATCATCCCCTGAACTAAACTATCCCTCTCGCTTAGAGGAAGCATGTGGTTGGCATTGGTGTTCCTGCTGCCATTTCACCCTTCCCTGCAGGTCCAGGAATATCTTCTCCCCATTAGCAATTCGGCTGGAGCTATCCCTGGAGTTATGCAAGGGGTAGTCCTATAACCGAACAGGAAGAAGGACAGGTTGGTGTTGAGTGAAGCTGTATTCTTTAAGACTGTTCTTTAAGACTGACTTCAATGTTTGGAGTGCTCTCTGTACCAGACCATTGGACAATGGATGGTATGGAGCTGTCCTTTATATGCTGAATGCCATTGCACTTTGAGAAATATTTGAATTCCCTGCTAGTAAATGATATCCCATTGTCTGTGACCAGTATTTCTGGGAGTCTGCGTATCACAAACAATGCTCACAGCTTTTCAATCATCATCCCTCAGTTTGCTGAATGAACTCAATGCATGTCCAACCACCTTGAATGGGCATCAACAATGATCAGGAACATTGAGCACATGAAAGAACTGGCATAGTTGACATGTAGCTGAGTCCACAGTTCTCCCTGCCGTTTCCACAAATGTGGGGACACTCCTGGTTGCAACTTTTGTCCTGTTTGGCACTCTGGGCACTGCCCCACCAATGCAGCTATGTCGGCATCCAATCCTAGCCACAAGACATAACTTTTTGCCAACACCTTCATTTTGGAAACCCATGGATGACCCTGGTGGAGTTCAGTCAGTATCTGGCAGCGACCCTTATGAGGGACAACCACTCATGCTCCCCACAGTAAGATGCCGTCCTCAACAGTGATCTGGTCTCACCGGGTCCAGAAAGGTTTCAGTCCTGGTTGTGATGGGCCTTCTGCATCCCCCACCACCATCAGCTGTTTTAGTTTTGCTGGAATGGGATTGTTTTGTGTCCATAGTCGGATATTGTCAGTGGTGAGTGGAAGTGTATCCAGAAAATTTAAAACTAGAACAGATGGTTCTGGGGAGGCACCACCGGTAGTGTATCTGCCAGTAGGAGACAGCTCAAGGCATCCACATTAGCCACGTGGCTTCCTGGATGGTGTTCCATCTTGTAATTGTACACATTGAGAATAAGGGCCCACCACAGAATTCAACAAGAAGCTATGGACGGCACAGCCTGTCTTCTTTAAGTAGCCCTAGCAGGGGTCTGTGGTCCGTTACTATGTCAAATCTACATCCATAAAGGTACTAATGGAATTTTCTCATACCAAAGATGAATGCCAAACCTTCCTTCTCTATCTCAGCGTATTTGTGTTCGGCATCAGCCAAAGCATACACTATCGGATATTTCTCTCCATTGGGCCAACGGTGAGCCAACACTATCCTGATACTGTATGGGGAGGCATCACACGTCAGCACCACCTCTCATTTGGGATCTTGGTGGGTCAACATATTAAGTGACGACAGCTGCTTTTTCTCTTTGTTAAAGGCTACTTCTTGGCTACATGACCATTTCCAAGGCTGACCCTTTTTCAATAGCAAATATAAGGATGCCAAGATGGAAGCCAGGTTATGTATGAATTTTCCGTAATAATTCACTAACCCAAAGAAAGACCTGAGCTCCAGTACAGACGTGGGAGCTGGGGCTCCTTTGACTGCCCTCACTTTCTCTTCCAACAGGTGTAACCCAGTTTTGGCAACTCTGTATCCCAAGTGGGTCACCTGGGGTGCCTGGAACACACAATTCTCCCTTCTACTGGGACGTCTACCTGGGAGAAATGTTTAAGCACTACGGCCAAGTTCTCCAAGTGTTCTTTATTGGTCTTCCCAGTTGTTAGTACACCATCTAGATAAATGGTGACCTGGGGCAGACCTTGTAAAATGTTCTCCATTATCTGCTTGACAGAGGCACAAGCTGATGATATCCCAAAATGGTCCTCGTTATTGGTCAAACCCTTACGGGTATTAATCATAGCATACTTCTGGGACCCTCATCTAGTTGTAAGGTAGGTATGGCTCATGTTCAGCTTTGTAAAGGACAGCACTCACCCCCCCACCCCCCCCCCCGCCAACTTTGTGTACAGGTCCTCTATGCAGGGGATCGGGTATTTATCCAGCTGCGAGAAGCGGTTTACACTTTGCTTAAAGTCCCCACAAAGGTGAGCCAAGCCGTCAGGCTTCACAATCAATACGACCAGTGCTGCCCATTTCGCAAACTATACTGATTTGATTATTCCTTCACTCTCCAGCCTCCTCATTTGCACTTCTACTTTTGCGCACAAGGAAAATGGCACTGGGTGGGCCTTGCAGAATCATAGAATTGCTTACTCGTCAACATGCAAGGTTGCTTTGGCACATTTGATGGTCCCTAGATCTTCTTGAAAACCTTCTGGGTATTTATTTAGAACTTCATTCAGGCAGCCATTTCCTAATTGAAAAACGTTGAGCCAATCAAGATGAATCTTTATCAACCAATTCTGCCCAATCAAGATTAGTAATCTGTATTAGCTCCCCAGTGTAGATTGTCAGTCTGGCCAAGGCCTTGCACAGAGCTAAAAGTTGGACTCCACAGCGAATTTTGTTAAAGACTGGTCTGCAACCACTGATACAGCTGCACTGGTATCAACCATTTAACCAAACATTTACTTTGATTAGTTCTGATTTGGACATTGCTTAGAAATTTAACTGCTCCAAACCATATGTAAATAGGACCTTCCTGGGGAAGGACTCTCCTAGATACCAGCCTGGGAGTTCTCTTACTCAAGTCAGGCCTTGTAGGCCTCCTTTGCTGTCTCGATTCCGTATACCAGCAGTAACTACAATGGCTTGCCAACCTGTATCCTGAAGAAATTTTTAGCCATTTGTTTTGGGGTTTTGCTGTGGGTTGACCTAGGGTCCCTCTGCTCAGGATATGCCCTCCATGATTGCCTACACTCAAGTGGTATTCTCCAAGCTCAGATGGACAGGAGAGGGTGTCCGGCACTTCAATTGGGATTTCCTGCAGCTCATATGCTCCACTTGCTGCATTTTCTAATGACAAAGCGAGTTGTAGTGCCTGTTTGAAGTCCAGCTGAGCTTCGACTAGTAGGCACTTTTGCGTGCTTATGTCATTAATCCCACTAACCAAACAGTCTCTCGGCATGTTATTCAGGGTTAACCCAAAATCATGTGCTTCTGCCAGCCATCTCAACCTCGTCAAAAATGCCGATAGGGATTCCCTTCGTTCTCGAACTGCTGAATAAAACCGATAGTGTCTCAGAATTGTGGGAGGCTTGAGATCATAATATTCCTCAGCTAAATCTGTCAACTCAGGGAAAGTGAGGGTCCTCATAACTCAAAAAGCTGTGGGTCCACAAGCTGTCAGGAGAAATACCTCGTTGCTTTTCAGCTGTCATTTGTCTGGAAAAAATAACACATTCTTTCCACATACTGGGTGCAGTCTTCGATGGCAGGATCAAATGAGTCAAGCTTCCCAAATAAAGGCATGATGCCAGAAATGCTTACCTCAACTGCAAGATGACTGTTGCCAGCAAATTTTCTTCAGGAATATATTGTTTTCTCTCATCGCTACTGAAATAACTCCAAGGAGGCAGGTACTCATTACCAAGTCACCCTTTGTTTTTATGTGTAAAATACAAGGGCTCTGGCCAGCCAGCTCACAGCAGGTCCCTAGAATGAATCTCTTATTTGTATCTCTCAGCCAGGGCTCCCTGATTGACCCAGGTTAACAATCCCAATCAGGGATCTCATACTCAATGAGATCCACCTGGCCCTGGTTCCAATCACTACAGTGCCCAAGTCTGGATATTGTCCAAGATATTGTTAGAGGATTTTACTGGGTTGACGTGTTAAGATTGTTTCCATTTGTGAGAGTGTCTAGGATCAGAGGGCATAATCTCAAAATAAGGGGTTGCTCATTTAAAACATAGATGAACAGAAATTTTTTCTCTCAGAGAGCTGTGAATTCATTACCATAGAGAGATTTTGAGGCTGGGTCATTAAGTATATTCATGGCTGAGATAGACAGATTTTTTCATTGGTTGGGGACTCAAGAATAAAGTGAAAAAGGTGGGAAAGTTGAATTGATGATGATCAGATCAGTCATGATCTCATTGAATGGTGGAACAGACTTGATGGGCTACCAGGCCTACTTTTCCTCCTACCTTTATCGTCTAGCTGTATTTGAATATGGACCAATTCAGTATCAGAGGAATTGTGGATGGTGCTGAACATTGTGCAATCATCAGTGAACATCCACACTGCTGATCTTATGATGGAGGGAACATCATTAATGAAGGAGCTGAAGATGGTTGGGCTTAGGAGGAGCTCCTGCAGAGATGTCTTGGAGCTGAGATGACTGATCTCCAACAATCACTACCATCTTTCTTTGTGCCATGTATGATTCTAACTGAATTCAGCTCTTTTGTCCATAGTTGAACCAAGGCTGAGGTCCTGGAAGATTCCAGACTGGCCATCAGTGAGAAGGTTACTGCTAAGCAAGTGCTGCTTGATAGCACCGTTGATGACACCTTCCATTATTTTACCTATAATAGAAAGTAGTCAGATAGGAGGGCAATTGGCTGCATTGGAATTTTCCTGCTTGTGTGTATACAGTTGGGCAGGGCTGTTTTGCTGGGGTTGGGGGTAAGACCCATTTTGATCAGGTCAAGGAAATGACTGGGACAGGGACTGGTGTGCTGTGCTGGGGTGAGGGGTCATGGATGTGCTTAGGGACAGTACCCTGGTCTGTGATTTCTGTTACGTCTCCTACTCCCAGGGCACTTTCCTCCTGACTGAATACTAGTTTGCTGTCACCTCTGATGTCAGTGGCCTGCTAATGGGTTAGGACATATGCTAACATGATAATGGTCTCAGATATTGGCTGCAATGTTTTGACTTGTTACTATGGTTACATCAAGCTTTTGCTTGACTATTGTCTGGGACAGTTCTCCAAACTTTGGCACAATTGTTAGTAATATGCTTGTGGGAAAAGAAATGAAATAAATGTTAATAGGTTTAGATAAATTCAAGTTGAAAGAAGCTCATGGGAAGCACAAACATTAAAATAGACCAGTTGGACTGAATAGTCTACCTCTGTTTTCTACAGCTGTGCACAGGCAGATCTACCAAAGTAATGGCAGATGGCCAGGAGATTCTTGCAAAATTACTGAATACTTAGGCCATATTCGTTGCCTCTTTATGTTCAGACAGGAGGAAATCAACACTAACTCATATTTACTCAGGACAGGACTCCCAAATTAGGGTCATGAGCTGAAATTTTGGTGTCACCAGTTCAATATCCGCTGAGGAACTCTGCCCACTTTCCCCCCAATTTCACAGGTCTTGTCCATCACACACTCTGCTCACCCAGGGTTTTCACCGAGAAGTCACCAAAACTTTCAAGTCTTGGATGGGAAACTGTTTGGGAAAGACTAACGTAGGGTGTAAAATTGTTTTCAGTGAAAGGCGTACTGGATGGTGGTGAACGAGCAGCAATATTTTTCTTGACTCATTTAGGAATTATGGTTGTGGGGGACAGGATAACCTCTAAACCCCATCAAGCTCCCTCATGTCAGGAATGCTGGGTGAACTTCCCCTTTCTACCATAATGATAGTTCAACCAAGTACAGTGACAGATACTTCAATACGAACTAGGGTTCCAATGTACGTGTCCTAGGATCGTGTGATTCAGTGTTATTAACCCAGTGAAGCATCAGTTTAAAGTCAATTTTCATTATCAGACAATATTCTCGTTTACATTTTTGTTCAATAGCCCTTATTTTCCCACTTGCATTTTCTCTTCTGTTGTCTCATTTTCTGATGAGTTTTTGTTCATTGTATTTGTCCTTGTTTCTCATTCATTTGATCTTCTAGCTGCTTTGTACTTTATTCATTTGGGAAAATTGCATCACATTTTACTTTGCTCTTTCTTTTAATCTCCAGTTTCCTTTTCTGCGGTCTACTTTGCCTTTCTCTTCAATTCGTTGAATCTTATCTTTTAATACTGCAGTTTTTTGAACTCTTCTTCAAAATAACCCCCACTATCTCCTTTCATTACTCCCTGTTTCACTTCTCATCAGTCCAGACCCAGCTGAAAAATACTTTAACTGAGACAACAAAACTGTGAGCTAAAGCAAACAAAAGATAGAGGGTGGTAGTTAGCTGGAGGAGCCAATCAAATTCAGGGCAGTACAGTGCGGAGGCAGCAAAGGGCTTGAACTATATGCAGAGACAAATGGAAACAATTATACAGAGGCAAGAGCAGGGAGATTTACTGTGTAGCTAGCTCGTTGAATATCAATGTGTTGTTAAAGTTTAAAGTTTAAGTTCTATATATAGAATTTTATTCACTGATTTGTGGGGACTATTTGTCGAAGTAGTCAAGCATTTTGAATACATTTCTTCCCTTTCCATCTTCCCCTACTCTCACCTCTCAATGTCCTTGATGTATTAGAAATGCTACCAACATGCTTTCCCTTGAGGCACATTTGGACCGAATCAATTTAGTGTCGAGATCGTGCATCTGAATAAATAGTAATCAGTTCATTATCCTTTTTACATAACACTGTAAACAGCAGAATTAGAGAAAACAATTGAATGTGATAATAATGTTGAATATCTCAAAAAGTGGGATTAACTGAGTGGGATATGTATTACTGAATAAAACATCCAGGAAAGAATAAAAACGTTAGAAACCTTAGGTGGTTCTCATTTGCATAAACTAGAATTCGGTGTTCTTATTTATACTATTTTTAGAGAGATGGATGGCAGTGTCTGTTAAGGATTGATTCACAGCAGTAATATCTAATACTTGTGCTAACACAAAATGCACATGGATAGAATTAATAACTCGGAAGGGAAATAGTTCAATTCTCATGTGCATTGCAGACCAGCAAACATATGGAGATGAGCTCAAGGGGAAATCTGCAGACAGTAAAGAGAGATATGCAAAAACAACATGCCAACAATTTTGGTGATTCTAAATATCCCAAGATAAATTGGAATAAAGGAACTTCCTGCAGTCAAGGTGGAATTTACTTTTTCTTAGGAGGTATCCAAAACTGCTTCTTGATTAGTGGAAAAAGGTCAACTATTGCTTGCACATTTCTCTTCCACAAACCAGGAAGCCAGCAGTTGAATAAAACGTTGTGGAGCTGGATGAACACAGCAGGCCCAGCAGCATCAGAGGAGCAGGAAAGTTGACATTTCGGGTTGAGACCCTTCTTCAGAAAATCTCGACCCGAAACGTCAACTTTCCTGCTCCTCTGATGCTGCTTG
>JAHRHZ010000087.1:25595744-25631728 GCA_024137785.1 Ginglymostoma cirratum
CAAGCAGCATCAGAGGAGCAGGAAAGTTGACGTTTCGGGTCGAGATTTTCTGAAGAAGGGTCTCAACCCGAAATGTCAACTTTCCTGCTCCTCTGATGCTGCTGGGCCTGCTGTGTTCATCCAGCTCCACAACGTTTTATCTCTGATTCTCCAGCATCGGCAGTTCCTACTATCTCTCCCCAGCCAGCAGTTGAATGTTTGATCTAAATATTGCATATCCATTTTCCCAGCTGAGTTAATTTTCAGACAGTCTTTTAAATGGATATTCAACACATCCATTCAAGGTATGTGCGAGATCAATTGGTTATGTAGTCTGACCTCCAATACCTATTCCAGAAGAGCAATAGCAAAGAGAAATGAGTGATGGGAGCACAGATCATGCCTGTCCCACTTCTCTATCTGTTGAAAGGTTTCATTCAAGATCTTTAATGGGACCACTGGAGCTCATACAAGGAGTCTAAAGGCTTTTTTAGTCCTTTAAAGAAGTTTTTGAGGGCAGGAAGTGTACCACAAAAATGTTCTAGCCTGTTCTTAATTGACACTCACTCACATCTCCCATTAGGCTTTATCTGCAAGTTTTGGAATGCACAGGGGGTAAATAGTTAGTGCATACAGCTCACTAATAAAATGCTAATCATGCCTGAACACAAAAGCCCATCATGACTAATACCTCATTGTGTGTTGGTCTACAGTATTTTCCCCTTTACACCATTTTGATTTTAGTTTTATCTATTCTCATTCATTACATTTATAGATTGGCCTCTATTTGCATTCTCAACAGCTTTCCCCCCAGCAATCTGATGTTTCCACTGAAGTGCCATTATCAGTTTCTCCCTATTTTCTGTCTTTTACCTTATCTTCTTAGAACATTGAACATATTAGCACAGAACGGGCTCTTTGGCCCACCATGTTGTGCCAAACATGATGCCAAATGAAACTAATCCCTCTGCCTGCTCTTGGTCCATATCCCTCCATTCCTTTCATATTCATGTGCTCATCTAAAAGTCCCCTAAATGCCCTTATCGCATCTGCCTCCACCACCACTCCTGGCAGTGCGTTCCAGACTCCTACCACTCTCTGTATAAAAAACTTGCCCCTCATGTGTCCTTTGAACTTTCCCCCTGAAATTCATGCCCCTTAGTATTAGACATTTCAACTCTGGTAAAAAGATTCTGACCATTAACCCTATCTATGCATCTCATAATTTTATGGACTTCTATCAAGTCTCCCCTCAGCCTCCACTGCTCAAGAGAAAACAGTCTGGGTTTTTCTAGCCTCTCCTTATAACTCATACCCTCCAGTCAAGACAGCATCCTGGTAAACCTCTTCTGCACCCTCTCCAAAGCCTTCTAAAGTTTCTGTCATTATTTGCTTTATCTTACTATGCTCCCAATTACCTCTGTTAAAGAGCTTAAAGTACTGTTCTAGCTTTTTACATGTCAAGTCAGGGATAACATTAGCATTCCTCATCTCCCTAGGTCTTTTCATTGCCTTTATTACCATCAAGCATTTCATCTTCCCATAATGCCTCTCCATGACAATCCATTTCTATACTACTGATCTTTAATAGTTCCCTTAATACCTGTTATTACAAAGATATTACACGATGACTTCTATTACCTTTTGCTCCTGACTTGAATATTCATCACTGCATTTGTATTTCACGCGTGCTCACTATATTAAGGCAAACATGGCCAATAACTTGCATGCTGAAAAATTGTTAATGGGTTAATTGTAATTAATTGAATGTTAGAACTGATTAACTGTACAGTTGATTGAATTTTGCAATCATTAATTGGGTTAGCTGGAACAATATGGTCAAAACAAATCTGTCTTTTTTCGGTATTTATATTGAGTGCTTCCAATGGGGAAAGTGATCAATGTAACCAATGATTCTTTGGGAAGGAATATGCTCACTAAGTACTTATCCTGTGCATATGCCAAACTAAAACTTTACAACCCAAGCATTCCATATGCTGGGGTGGTGTCTGAACATCTCCACAAGTGACACAGTCAGCAGGATCTCAATGAGCTAAGAACACAGGGGGGCTTTGCACAGCCTGCAGAGGATGGGTGAATACATTTAAATGGTATGGCAGCATTGGTCCTATGACAGTATACCCGCTGAGGACTAACAGGTACCTGAACCGAAAGAATGGAGAGAGTTTTAGAATGTTAAAGTGGCACCACGCTCAAGTGTATGTGTTACGTGACATTCCTTAGGTAAGTTGTGATAACACGTGTGAAGGTAAAGCTGCAGGAGGGAAGGTTTGAAGGTAATTGGAGAGTTGGGCAGATAAATGGCAGATGGAGTTCAATCCGGGCAAATGCGAGGTGATGCATTTTGGAAGATCTAATTCAAGAGCAAACTATACAGTAAATGGAAAGGTCCTGGGGAAAATTGATGCACAGAGAGATCTGGGTGTTCAGGTCCATTGTTCCCTGAAGGTGACAACGCAGGTCAATAAAGTGGTCAAGAAGGCATACGGCATGCTTTCCTTCCTTGGACGGGGTATTGAGTACAAGAGTTGGCAGATCATGTTACAGTTGTATAAGACTTTGGTTCGGCCACATTTAGAGTACGGCGCACAGTTCTGGTCGCCACATTACCAAAAGGATGTGGATGCTTTGGAGAGGGTGCAGAGGAGGTTCACCAGGATGTTGCCTGGTATGGAGGGCACTAGCTATGAAGAAAGGTTGAGTAGACTAGGATTATTTTCATTAGAAAGACGGAGATTGAGAGGGCACCTGATTGAGGTCTACAAAATCATGAGGGGTGTAGACAAGGTGTATAGCAAGAAGCTTTTTCCCAGAGTGGGGGACTCAATTACTAGGGGTAATGAGTTCAAAGTGAGAGAAGGAAAGTTTACAGGAGATATGCGTGGAAAGTTCTTTACGCAGAGGGTGGTCGGTGCCTGGAACATGTTGCCAGCGGAGGTGGTAGACCCAGACACGTTAGTGTCTTTTAAGATGTATCTGGACAGGTACCTGGATGGACAGGGAGCAAAAGGATACAGAACCTTAGAAAATAGATGACAGGTGTAGACAGAGGATCTGGATCGGCGCAGGCTTGGAGGGCCAAAGGGCCTGTTCCTGTGCTGTAATTTTCTTGGTTCTTTGTTCTTTGTAATGTTCCTTGGGTAAATGGAGGGTAAGTGTGTAAATAGGAGGACAAAGGTTATAGGGGGATTATCAGCTTCAAGAGAAGTCTGGTGTGCTTGTGCTAGATGATGGACAATGGTAGTTGGTGGGGAGTACAGGGGTCACTCGTGGCTTTCTTAGTAGAAAGTATAATAAGGTACGATCTAAGATGAAGAGAGGAAGATGAGGATCCCAAGTGAAGTCATGAAAAGTAAAAGGAATTGTAGGAGAAAGAGTTGAAAGGTTAGAGATGAAAAGGCAATTGTGATGTTATGTGCATGCCATCTTAAAATTTGTCAGTTAGGACAGGTAGATGTTAAAAAAGAACAAAGAACAAAGAAAATTACAGCACAGGAACAGGCCCTTCAGCCCTCCAAGCCTGCGCCAATCTAGATCCGCTATCTAAACCTGTCACCTATTTTCCGAGGCTCTGTATCCCTCTGCTCCCTGACCATTCATTTATCTGTCCAGATACATCTTAAATTACGCTATCGTGCTCGCCTCTACCACGTCCGCTGGCAACGCGTTCCAGGCACCCACCACCCTCTACGAAAAGAACTTTCCACGCATATCTCCCTTAAACTTTTCCCCTCTCACCTTGAAATTGTGACCCCTAGTAATTGACTCCCCCACTCTGGGAAAAAGCTTCTTGCTATCCACCCTGTCTATACCTCTCATGATTTTGTAGACCTCAATCAGGTGCCCCCTCAACTTCCGTCTTTCTAATGTAAATAATCCTAATCTACTCAACCTCTCTTCATAGCTAGCGCCTTCCGTACCAGGCAACATCCTGGTGAACCTCCTCTGCACCCTCTCCAAAGCATCCACATCCTTTTGGTAATGTGGCACCCAGAACTGTACACAGTATTCCAAATGTGGTCGAACCAAAGTCCTATACAACTGTAACATGACCTGCCAACTCTTGTACTCAATACCCCGTCCGATGAAGGAAAGCATGCCGTATGCCTTCTTGACCACTTTATTGACCTGCGTTGCCACCTTCAGGGAACAATGGACCTGAACACCCAGATCTCTCTGTGCATCAATTTTCCCCAGGGCTTTTCCATTTACCACATAGTTCATTCTTGAATTGGATCTTCCAAAATGCATCACCTCGCATTTGCCTGGATTGAACTCCATCTGCCAGTTCTCTGCCCAACTCTCCAATCTATCTATATTCTGTTACATTTTCCGACAGTCTCCTTCACTATCTGCTACTCCACCAATCTTAGTGTCATCTTCAAACTTGCTAATCAGACCATCTATACCTTCCTCCAGATCATTTATGTATATCACAAACAACAGTGGTCCCAACACGGAGCCCTGTGGAACACCACTGGTCACAGTTCTCCATTTTGAGAAACTCCCTTCCACTACAACTCTCTGTCTCCTGTTGCCCAGCCAGTTCTCTATCCATCTAGCTCGTACACCCTGGACCCCATGCGACTTCACTTGCTCCATCAGCCTACCATGTGGAACCTTATCAAACACCTTACTGAAGTCCATGTATATGACGTCCACAGCCCTTCCCTCATCTATCAACTTTGTCACTTTCTCAAAGAATTCTATCAAGTTGGTAAGACATGACAAAAGCTAATAAAAGAAAATAAAAGATTGCAACCACATGACAAGCATCTATGCAGGAAGGTTGCAAGTACATAGGGTGGCTGACACTTTCCCTGGGGAGACTGGGGAGATGTAGATTGAGTAACTTAGCTCAAGAGGCTGCCAAATATCTGAGTTATAGTGACTATATGCAGTTCAGGCAATAGTACAGGATTTGCAAGTGGAAGGTACACCACTGACGCTCTTTATGTCCTTTGCTTTCTTTCTTTTCAAATTGTTAAGTTGAATGAGTGTCAGAGAAAGTGTGTTAAATGTGAGGAAGCTACCGTTAATATGGAATAAATATGATAAAGGCTTTTGTATGGTCATGTATGTGGATACATTTCTGTATGTTTTCATCCCTAAAGAGCAGTTGTACAGCAATGGTATCAGCACCTTGTGAAAAGGAACTTCACATCAAAGAATGGGAGTTGAATTACAAGGAAACTGCAATTGTTTAAACAAATTAAATGTTTTAAGTTATAAGATTCAAGTTGTGATTTCTGGTCAAAAATCAAAAATCATAGCTCGATATAATTAGATAGACATGAGGGAATTTTAACTCAGATATGAATTTACACATGCGAGAACAGGATAATTTTTAATGTTGGATGTTGCTTAATGGAACTTGGAAAGTAATTTGGGTCTGAAACATTGTTAAAAGGAAGGGAACTTGCCAAGGAACCTAAAAATAAGCTTAGAACTTTGAAGTATTAGAGGAAAGTATTTAGAAACATTACTTTCTAATTGACTAAACAAGTACTTGTAAAGCTGATAAACTAAAATAAATTAACTTGAATTGATATTCCAATCTGAAATTTTAAAAGATTTCAGGAAAGCTCTAAAACCGCAGACACGTGCATGCACGCTATCTCAGCAGTTTCTGTAGGTTTAAGAAAAACAGAAATTTTGACCAAGAGAAATAATTAAGTATTGGAGGGAATTGGTCAGATAAATAAGTGTTATTTAAAAGTTAAATAACTTTGAATTTCAAAAAGTGCAGCATATTTTAAGAGTTAATTTTGGAAAAAGAAAATTGGGTATCATCTAAGACACAGAACAATCAAGGAAAATGTTATTGCTTGATCAAATACAAATATCTGACTCATGTTTGAAAGATATGAAGAAGCAATCTTCAGAAGCACTAAATGTCTTCAATTTTTGGCCATTTCTGAAGAAGGATCCAGACCCGAAACATCAGCTTTCCTGCTCCTCTGATGCTGCCTGGCCTGCTGTGTTCATCCAGCTCTACACCTTGTTATCACAGAGCTGATTTTTCTGTGAGTACATTAAGAGTGACCTGTGGTTTAAATAGCTATAGGCCAGCTGCAGTGAGCACTTTGAATCAATGGCTAGATAGAGAACAAATTGCCTCGGTTGATTGGTGACTTTAAAAAACATATAGCTCCTAGAGTAAGCAAGTAAGAACAGAAAGAAATGAAGTGTGTTTCAGCAGCATTGCTACAGTCAGAAATTTGTGGCAAATCTTAAGTATAAATTGTTCTGCTTCATGGTTAACTTTAGAGAGCACTAAATGTCTTCAATTTTTGGCCAGAGAAACAAAATATGCATTCACACTTGTAGATCTGCAAGAAGCAGGGCTAGTCAAATGGGTGAATCATATGGACAGGTTCTAGACTTAAATAATAACATAGCATTGAATATTGCGAGTATTCAGTTCAAAACTGTACCCAGACATGTAAACATGGAGATCAGTGACCAGAGTTTAATAAATCTGGAATGAGGAAGGAGGGAACTATTAATGGCTCACCCACCTTAAGGGAATGGATGGGCATATCCCAACTGAACAAACTTTAAAATCCCTTCTTGGATCTGGATGGGATTTGTACAAGTCATACCTGTAATGCCTCCAACCTGTGCTGCTTACCATTAAATATATGGTAAAAAAAAAACCCAAAGAATCTAAGCATGTTTCATACCACAAAATTATACGGTATGTAGTCCCAGAAGAAAGTGGTTTCATTGGAACCAACGTGGAAGGTGCAGCACCCACCAAAGTATTAGTGAGCCCTCGAAGGGTAAATCACGAACCTGAGGCAACTTGTAGATTTAACACAATAAAGACAGAGGCCAATGGTATCATGGGCATAATCGATGCCAGCTGTAAAACAGCATAGGCTGCTTCTGCTGATGAAGGGGAGTACAGCGTAATGACTGAATAAAGGTCTTTTAATTATTGCAGATGGAGCATGGAATGCTCTATTCAACCTGCTTCTTCACCTCAGAACTTCCAGCATGGCCTAGGTGAAATAAACTGATCAATATATTCTTCCAAACTCCATGGTGACACAGATGTAGGATGTCCTTAAAAGTGACATGTGGGACTGTGTCAACATGCTCAGCTTTGAGGTACCAATTCTACCATCTTATGCCTGCAAGGAATTCTGCAAAGACATTAGCGAATCTCAAAAAATCACTAAAACCTGTGGCGAAAGATTAGACTATAAAGGAGGACATTTTTTGAGGTCATTAAGATCACCAATTGGTGGTTGGGCTTTTGGAACTGCAGATCAATGTCCAAATTTGTCTTTGTATTCGGATCATCTTAGGTGTTGGTACTTATACAATCGGTAATCATTTTGTGTCTACTTCTTGAGGCCAGTGGTGGGATGCTGCCAGAGAGGGCTGAAAGGCTGGTCAATATAATAGTCAAGGAACACCATAAGTGAGATAGCTTGCCCCCATGCTCCTGAAATCACAGGTTCATGCAATGTGTCCAAATGAGAGACGTTGCTTTAATCAGAATGGGGCGGGTGGGGAGTAGGGACATATTTGCTGTGTTTCAGTCAGCTTAGCTGTAGGCATTAGAAAACCTGGCTCCACACTTTCATTAGGGTCCATGTCAAGTAGTAGAAAATGCAAGAAAGCAAGCTTAGGGATACAGCACCCACAGAGTTCAGCAGAATCCCTAGACATCGCTCAGATAGGGCATTCATGTGGTGTACATCTGACTGGGAGACCTCCAGCTAGAGTTAAAAGGAGGGACTGGTCAGGAGCAACTAAGTGTCAATAAATTTCTTGTGGATTTTACAATTGTGAATGGGCTAATTGTGATGGATTGGATTTTAGAGCTGATTTAATTTACAATTGATTGAATTTTATACTCAGTAATTGGGTTTTCCTAAAACAAAAAATGACAGAAAAAACAGTTTAGCCATTTGGTAGGCATCACTTCCTCTAGGGAAAGTATGAGTCCGGCCAAAGTAACTATTGATTCTTTGAAAAATAATTTCTGCAATAGATATTTATCCTCTGCCAGTGCTTGAATAAACCAAACTTCTCAGACTCTGGGTGCTGTTTGAAAGTCTCCTCAACAGTACCGGTACACAAAACTCCATGCTGGAAGTAAGACTTCATAAAATCTACTCTCATGTATTCCCAAAAAGCGTGTTACATATCCAACTGCCTATCCAGAATGAGATGTCCCTTTCTTCACTTAAATTCTAGGCAAAGCTGGACAGTGTTTTACAAATCCTGCAGCACTTTCATGACTTTGATATGATTCCAACAATCTTTATAAGTATCCATTCAGGCATAGGTAAGAGATGGAATCATCGAATAGAATGCTTAAAGTATGGAAGCAGGCCACTTAGCCCATCGAGTCTGCACTGACCCTGCAAAGAGCATCCCGCCCAGACTCAGCACCGCACCCCCCCAACCCCTTAAACCTACATTTCCCATGGCTAATCCTCTGAGTTTGCATATCTTTGGACTGTAGGAGGAAACCGGAGCACCCGGAGGAAACCCACGCAGACACAGGGAAAATGTGCAAATTCTGCACAGACAGTTACCCAAAGCTGGAATTGAATCTGGGTGCCTGGTGCTGTGAGGCAGCTGTGGTAACCACTAAAGCCACTGTGCCGCCCAGGACCTTAGAGTATTCCTTGATCCCAAAGTAACATTGCATTCCCATACCTAATCTGTCAACTAGGCTAGCCATTCCTCATTCTTCATTAGTTTCCATTAGTCTTTCACCACTATTGTCTGAAACTCAGCTCCATTTTTTTTCACATTTCTACCTGTCTGATTTCAACAGTCTCCTAAAAATCTTAGCTTTCACCTTTGTCAACACCTCCAAATCACCTTATTCAAAACAGATAATAACGAATCAGCAAACTCTTTCTAATCTTGCCCAATTTTTATTTCAATTGATATAAATGTATGTGGTGATAGGTGAATACTGAGCCGCTGGTTGTTAGCATCTAGTTTACACTGTCACACACAGTCAAGATCAACTCTGTGATGTTTCTTTTTCCCTCCTGTTCATTATCCATTCTTTTCCTCTCACTTGTAGAGAGATGCAAGAATCAGCTTTCTGCAAATAAAGAATACTCTTGAATTGTTGTTTGTTATCAATAACTACCTTTAAGAGACAGGGAAATCAACAAAGGAAAAACTGAGAATGAGTCAGTAATTGTGGTGATAAAACAAGGACCTTATAAAGAGTGTCTTTGAACACGTAGGTAAACTCAACTGTACTAACATTTCCAAAGTGCACTCCCTAGTGACCATGTTTTATTACATTCTGGGGAAGTTATGCATCTATTGATTTAATCTAACTAAATGAAGTCATTACACAACCAAGCTATAGCATTATTTGCAGAAGGTCATTGATCAACTTAGCCTTTGAGATAAGTGTAAAAGCAGGAAAGGGTAAAATTTATTGGATTTCTTTAATAATTCACAGAACTAAACTATGTCTGTCTTCCCTGAGGTATTAACAAAGTTGAATATTGATATAAAAATATAAATTACACCTATTCTACTTCAATAATTACAAGCCAGTTCAGCTATAAAGTGGGAAATGAATTTCTTTTAGAGCTTACAGTCAGACAATACTGGGCAAAGTTACTCAGCATAAATTCATTGATAGGAAGATTAATCGATTTTGGTGATCAATCCTTATTTAAAGAAAACCAGCAAGCTGTCAGCAATAAATCAATGCTAACGATTGAGAAATCCAGCAGCACTTCCGTGAGCTGAAGCGTTTCATCCATCTTCAGCCAGAAGTGCTGACTACATGTTTAATCTTAGCCTGCTCCAGAGATCCCAAAGTCACAGATTAACCAAATTAGTTCTCTCCACATGTTATCAAGAAAGTGGTTGAAGATACTAGATTCTGCAAGGGCTAATGGCTCAGACCAGCTGTATCTTTGCCAACCTGTTGTAATGGAGCTATAACAGGATCATAGGATTCCTACAGTGGAGAAAGAGGCCATTTGGCCCATCGAGTCTGCACCGATTCTCCAACGACTGTCCCACCCAGGCCCATCCCCTTATCCATGTAACCCCACATTTACCCGTGCTAATCCACCTAACCTGCACATCTCTGGGCACTACAGACAATTTAGCACGGTCAGTCCACCTAACCTACACATCTTTGGACTGTGGGATGAAAGCACCCAACAGAAACCCACGCAGACACGGGGAGAACATGCAAACTCCACACAGACAGTTGCCCAAGACTGGTATTGAACCCAGATCCCTGGCGCTGTGATGCAGCAGTGCTAATCACTGAGCTCCACACCATCCTGAATAGTGGCAACTACACATCAATGTGGAAAACTGCGCAGGTATGTCCTGTACATAAGAAGCAGGACAAATTCAACCCAGCCAGTTACTGCACTATCGGTATACATTAACAGCAAAATGATGGAATGGATTGTTGATATTACCATCAAGTCACACTTGCTTACTGACAATCAGTTCTACTTATACCAAAGCCACTCAGCTCCTGACCTCATTAAAATCTTGATCTGAATAGTGACACACAACTGATCTCAGGAGGTGAAGTGAGAGTGACTGCTCTAAACATCAAGGTATCAATTATTAGAACATTACATCAAGGAGCTGTAGCAAAACTAGAGTCAATGGGAATCAGGCAAGAAATCTCCCCCACTGGTTGGAGTCATACCTAGCTTGAAAGAAGACAGTTGTGAATGTTGGACTTCAATAATCTCAGCCCCAGGACATCTTGCAGTAAATCCTTAAAACAACATCCAAGGCCTAACCATCTGCAGCTGCTTCGTCAATAACTGTCGCTCCATCATTAGGTCTGAAGTGAAGATGTTCACTGATGATTTCACGATATTCAGGACCATTCATAACTCCTCAGATACTGAAGCAGCGTGTGTCCACGGGCAGCAGCATTTGGACCACATCTATTGTTTGGGCTGATAGGCAAGTAGCATTCATACCACAATGCTTGTCAGGCAACCAGCATATTCAGAAGGAGACACTACCTCGCCTTGATGTTTGATGACCTAAATATCGCTGAATACCTCACATTCAATATTGTACAAGTTACCATTGGCAGAAAATTGAACTGGAACAACAATTTAAACATTGTGACTACAAAAGCAAGCCTTATCTGGCCTGTATATGATTCCAGTCCCATTGCAACGTGGTTGACTCTTAACTGCCCTCTGAAATGACTACTCAGGTCAAGAGAAACTAGGGATGACAACAGTGCCGGCCCAGCCAGCCCCATGCCACACCACATGAATGAATTAAAACAAAACTTGCCTGTAGCTCCAACCACCACTAAAGAAGCTCAATGCTATTCAGGACAACACATCCATCACCTTCAACATTCACTCCCATCACCAACAATGTACATTGTGAACCATTCACTGCACAAAATGCAATGCAGCAACTCATCCAGCTCCTTTGAAACTTTGCAAACCCACCATACTCTACCACCAGAATGACAAGAGAAGTAGATATGTGGGATACACCCCCATTCACTCCCCCCACCCCCAGCAAGTCCCCTCCAATTGCACCTTGTCCTGCACTGGAACTATATTATCTTAGTTTCCCATTGAGCGGACCTCCATGGGCCATGTGGGGCAGTGACCTCCAGAAGTGAGGGTCAAAGTGAACAGCATGTGTGGACCCTCTGAGCTACTGTGCAGCTGCTCAACTTAGAGGCAACGTCGATATCATTGTACCTTCGCTGTTGCTGGATCAAAATCCTGAAACTCTTTTCCAAACTGCACTGCGGTTGTACTTACAACAAAAAGCCTGCAGTTGTTCAAGAATATAACATACTCTTACCTTCCCCAGGGTAATTAGTGATGGGCAACAAATGGTGACCCAGTCAGCAATGCCCACATCCGATTTGTTTGACAGATTAAAAAAAGGCAAAGTGCCGTGCAGGGCCTTAGCAGATGATCCGATAGCAGACAGGATAAAAATCTGTAAAACCTGGAGGAAATCAAAATTGTTAAAAAGAGAAACTTTTCATGTTCTCCGAGGACCTCAATAGTCTACTAAGAGTTCTAAATTGATGCCTGCTTGAAAATTGTAACAATTAGGCCTCAGGTGAAAATATGTCTCTGAGTCTTGTTTTCTCATCTCTATCTCACTACTGCACTCATTCAGACTGACAAACTCAGCAACAGTGAAATGAAAATTATCCTCCAATATCTGTAGGAGACACGGGCATACTAATCAGTTCAAATAGTGAGAAATGAAGGATGAACAAGCATTTTAGATATCTAAAAATTAAGGTGGTTGATTAACATGACTTTTCACTCCACAAATACTGTCTGACCTTAACTAGTGAGCATTGACTCCCATTGTACAGACTGATTGTAAAATAGTTGACTCTTAATAACCCTATGAAATGGCCGAGCAAACCAGCTCAAAGGCATTTCCTTTCCCCAATTTCCATTTTGATCTTGCAGATTAACCTTATTGTCCAAGTCCTATTGACCCTTCATTCTTGTGCTTGTTGTTTCAGAATCCACCAATGTGCCAAATGTAAAATTCTCATTCTCCTAATTAATTCTATCCACAGTCTCACCCCTTCCTATCTCTGCAATCTCTTGCAGAGAAACAAACCTTTGAGACCTTTGCTTCCCTCAAACTCTTCCCCACGCTCAGTGCATGCCCCACTTCCTGTCACCCAGAAATGTTTGCCGTACCTTCAACCATCCCGGCTTAAGCTTTGCAATTCCTTCCCAAAACATTTTTGACTGATTGCTTCATTCTTCTCCCTTAAGATGCTCCTTAAAGCCTACCTCTTTCACCAAAATTATAGTCACTCATCTATCCTGGTTTTGTTCAGTGAGTCAATGTTTGTTTGATTACATTCCAGTAAAGTGCTTTGTGATGTACATTAAAGGAATCACATAACCACTAGTTGGCTGAGTAACAGGTATTTCTGATACCTGGCTAATTTTCCACAACTCCACATTCTTATTGAAAATTCTCTCTCTGTCCTCTTCAGAAGAGCAGGTATCATTTTCAAATAAATATTCCATCAAAACAGAGTTTAACCAACTCCTACTGAAATTTCATTGTACTACCATCTTCAAATTGCCTAACATCAACATTCTGGGATCCATATTGGCCAGAAGCTTAACTGGACTGTCTACATAGATGTGAAGGCTGCAAGAGCAGGTCAGTAGGTGGGTGTTCTGTGGTGAGTGACTCATCTCCTGAGTCCTAAAACCTATCTACCATTTGCAAGACACAAGTCAGGACTGTGTTGGAAAACATTCCAATCTCCTAATGAGTGCAACTCCAACACCCTGAAGAAGATCATCCAGGACAAAGCAAGCCACTTCATTAGTTTTCCATCCTCCACAGAAGTGCTGACTCTCTCCACTGTGACAGCAATGTGTACTACCTAAAAAAATCCACTACAGCATCTCATCAAGTCCTCTTCAACTGCACCTCCAAAAATCACAACCCTGATGACCTAGAAAGACAAAGGCAGCAGGTGCATGGAATGTTGTACATGGTTGAAGTGATTGACGGAAGAAATTATAAAGACTACAATTTATAAATACTACTTTATTGAGTAATAACAGATAAGTTTGACAATCCTCTCAGCACAAAGGTGGTGTGTTTCAGAGCTACATAAATAGAACATAGAACATAGAACCTTACAGCGCAGTACAGACCCTTCGGCCCTCGATGTTGCGCCGACCTGTGAAACCAATCTGAAGCCCGTCTCACCTACACTGTTCCATTATATCCATATGTTTATCCAACGACCATTTAAATGTCCTTAAAGTTGGCGAGTCTACTACTGCTGCAGGCAAGGCATTCCACGCCCTTACTACTCTCTGAGCAAAGAACCTACCTCTGACATCTGTCCTATAGCTATCACCCCTCATAAAGCTATGTCTCCTCGTGCAAGCCATCACCATCCGAGGAAAAAGGCTCTCACTGTCCACCCTATCTAATCCTCTGATCATCTTGTATGTCTCTATTAAGTCACCTCTTAACCTTCTTCTCTCTAATGAAAACAGCCTCCGCCTTTCCTCATAAGACCTACCCTCTATACCAGGCAACATCCTGGTAAATCTCCTCTGCACCCTTTCCAATGCTTCCACATCCTTCCTATAATGCAGCGACCAGAACCGTACGCAATACTCCAAGTGCGGCCGCGCCAGAGTTTTGTACAGCCGCAACATAAAAAAATTGAAAGAACTGCAGATGCTGTAAGTTAGTTCTGAGGAAGGGTCACCAGACCGGAAACATTAAATCTGATTTTTCTTCACATGTGCTGCCGGACTTGCTGAGGTTTTCCAGCAATTTCTGTTTTTGTTGCGTCAGTGCTACACCTTGTTTTACCAAGGGCTGTGAATTTAATGTGTAATCTAGAGCTTGCTACCTGCATATGCATAAATATTGATCCAAAAGTCAACTTCCTTTAAATTATTTTGATTTTGACTCTTTGAAATATTAAACATGGTGAAAGCAACTTTATAAAGCCTATAAAATTGCCTTTGAGTGATCATTTCCTGAGGAATGCTTCTCCAAGTTCCATCTCTTCTATTTTTAGCAGTTTTTTTTTGTGTTGACAACAATTGGATTCTGGGCTGCAGTTGGGCCGTGGTCTATGTGTTATGAGAAGAAGATGAAGCCACTGTTCAGGAATGTGTGTGTGTGTTTTTTTTCTTTGTTCTGGCTTTAATTAATTCTTAGAAACATGAACCAGAGGAAGGTCAAAAATTTATTTGAGCCAGGCAGCCTTACACTCTCGGAAGACAAGCAGCTGAATTTCAACATTAGTAGTTTGGCTCATCATCCCTTTTTATTCAATGGGGAACATTCCTATTGTATGAAATGTTCACTTTAATCTCCACGTGGCCACTGAGCACAAAAACATTGAGCGGTGAAAGTCAAGAGGGAGAAGGAAGGAATGACATTGCTTTTATTGTTCTAGCTATCCCTTCTTTCTAAGTCAGCCTACCAAATATTATAATCATTTAGCAATGGAATTGCAGGAGTCCCACCAGGACGTGTTGCAACATTCTGAGACATTTCCAAACAGGTCACAACACTTTGGTGCTGTTTTCCATGTAACTTAATCTTAATGGTTGTGGTTATTTTTTTAGCATTCAAAAGTATTTTTTGGCACTGTATTTTGATAAAATCAGTTCTTCGAAGGAAATCACCAGAGGTTACTACTTGGAAAATTCCTCAGAGATCAGCTCACGTTCAACAGGTCAAAACGCAGTGGAAACTGCACTTGTACTTCAAGTGAAGTAAGCAAGTGAAATTTAACAGATCACCTGGCGACTCTTGTTGTAAAGAGGCACGGATTATTCTGACAGCAGCTGTGGCTCTGCCTCTACAGCCCAGGGCCAAAGATGGGAGAGAAAGAGAGCCAGATTCCTACCTCCTAATCCAGGTCCTACAAGCTTTTCAGGAAATGCATATGAATGGAAATCAGCCGGAAAGAAAATTGGGTTTGACTAGTTGGCACCTATTTTAACCCTGGGTGGGTATAGGCATCATTGTGGCACCCACTTAATATCATCAGCATGAGGGTCCAGGCATTATATGGGCTGGGCCTCATTTCTACATTCACTGCAAGCTGCGATTGTTGCTGGTCACTGGCAGGTGCCAGTCCAAGGGAATGGGGAAGCATGTGCTGGTGGGGGAAGAGGTGGGGCTTCCCAGCAGATCTGACACAAAGCAACCTGGAAATTTCATCCTGAGGATGGACATGCAATAGCAGGCTATATGGACAGGTTGGCAACAGGCTAAACAATTTTAACAGTAAGGGGAGAGGAAGCATAAAAGGAAACTGGAATCTCTCTTCAATGACAACTGGATAAGCTGTCAATGCTAATTTAGAAATTGAGCTGGAGTCCTACGTACATCACGGACCCTGATTAGCTTATTATAAATAATCAGCTGAAACATGCACCCTGTCCAGGAGCCCCAGGGGTGGAAGTAATGGGGCAACAAGTGAATTGCTGTGATTTTTGGTGTATGACCACCCTGTTCCCATTGAACAGATAAATGCTAAAATCAACACTGTGTCATCAAACAGCCTTTCAGTACCCATTGTTCAGTGTACATTAAGATTGCCACTTACTGGAGTTTATCGTATCCTGGTAACCTTCAGATTAAACATGTGATTTACACTGGTTATTCATTTGAGATGCTGATCAGTAAATTAAAAGAAAGATAACTTGTAAAGAACTTTCAAACTAAGCACAAGAACTGGATAACACATTGTAGAATTATTCCTTGTTGGCTCTCACGCAAAAGAGGATATTCCACAATTCATTTTCACATTCAATAAGGCAAAATAATCAACCGTCATTTATAGTAATGAGTAAACAGCCCAATCTGTGGAGGTGTGATATTATAATCGTTGCAGCCTTGCCTAGATTTCTGGGAGGTATGACTGTAAGTTATTACATAATCACATGAGCTATTAAGCCTAGACATGATTCAGTGCAAGGTCACATGCACCCTCTGTCATTCATTTACCTGGATTTAGGTAGTGTGTCTTTTGGTGTTCAGACTCGTTAATAAGATATTCTACATTTCTTGCGGAACATGCCACCACCTGTACAAAGACAGCAGAAAAGAAAGTAACAAGATGATATCAATGACAAAACTAACTGTCTGATTCACCATGGTTACTCCATTATATCTTTTGCTCTAAAAGCTTTTCAAAATGTCTTGATCCAGTTTAAATTCCATTTAATTTCTCCTGTTCTACAGGCTCTATAACAATGTTGATATTTCTGTCATATAGCAAGTTCAAATGAGATTTACAAACTCAGTCACGTTTGCAGGAAAATACTAACAAAACCCAAAATCTCCTCTATAAAACGAAATGTGAAGGTCAAACCATGCCTCAGGTACAACACCTAGTGACCACTTTGGCAAGATTTGACAGGAATAAACATCAGTTTATCATCTCATCTGGAAGGCACGGAGACATTTTTAAAAGTTCCGGAGAAAAAGAAACAGTAAGAAAAAAAACAGGAAATATAATTTCCAAAACAAAATGAAAAGAGATGCTACCTGCATTCTAAATGTTCATTAAGAATGAAAAATTCATACATTTTGCACAAAATGATTATCACACTGTATTAAACAGAAAATGAAACAATTCACAGCACAGGTTCTTGTCTTGTTAGAATAGGGTAATGACCTAAAACTAAAACACAGAAAATGCTGGAGAAACTCAGTAAGTTTGGCAGCATTGGTGGAGAGAGAAACAGAGTTAACATTTCAAGTCCAGTTCTTCAGAATTAATATAATGGCCTGATAGATAAGTTAATGATGGCAAGCTGGTCTGTGCCAATCCTTAATCCTTTAAACATTCCTTCCTTAGGAAAGCATTTAGAATTTTTTTTTTCATCGTATATGTTTAATCAGGAAATTGTCACTAGCAATATGTGATGCCCATGTTTCTGCAATCAATAAAAAACATATTTAAATTATTCTGTATGTTTTAGCCAGTAAAAATTCTAACAACATTATATTTAATTGCTTAATGGGTCTCTTCTGCAGAAGGGGAATGCAGGGACATGTAACTGTTCATAACAGCTTTAATGGACGGCAGGGAAGAACAAAATTTGTGGAAAGTGGTTGTGAAGCAGAGGTGACAATAGTCTGAGGGATGGTAGTTCGGATGGGAGGGTGAGTAGCCTAGAGAAAGACAGATGAGTGAAGCTGCATTGTGTGTTGATCTGGGGTGTGTTGTGCAGAAGAATGCTGGAAAATTTCGAGGCTTAGCATTAGGAAGTGTTATACCTCCCTCCTGTCATACCCTACTGAGATTTTAGATGCTCTTGGTGCATCTCGTCCACATTGCTGCTGTTGATGATGACTCCCTCAGCCACTTCCAACCCTGCATTTGATTGGACACATTGTCCTGGGAGGGTATAAAAGAAGAAGTGGTTTTGCATTATTAATTAAAGAGTCAGTTACTGCAGTATGGAGGAACAATATCTTGGAAGCATCTTCAACTGGGGCTTTGTGGGTAGAACTGATGAATAAAAATGGGGCAGTCACATTGCTTGTGGTGTATGATAGGCACTGCGAATAGTCAGCAGGCAATAAAGGCGCAATATGCAGACAGTTCACAGAATAATAGAATAGTTATATTAGGGTATTTCAACGTGTCTAACATTAATTGGGATAATTATTCTGTAAAGGGTTTAGACAGGGCAGATTTCTTGAAATATATTCAAGACATGCAAATGGTCCAACAAGGTCAGTGCAGTGCTGGAACTCATTCTAGGAAGTGAAGCTAGGCAGATGTTAAACATGGCAATGGGAGAGCATTTTAGCAATAGCAACCACATGACAGTATGGTTTACTGTTACAGAAAAGGAAAAAGATGGTCAGCACAGAACGGTTTTGGATTTGGTGGTGCAAGTCAGATCTTATTAAATGAATGTAGGATCTGATCAATGTAGACTGGCAACAGCTACTTCTGGGAAAATCTACAGCAGATCAGTGGGGGCATTCAAAAGGAACTGGGGACATTACATGTCCAACATGTTCCCTTTAGGGTGAAATGTTGAAGCAGCACAGCCAGAAAACCCTGAAAACCTAGGAATATCTAACACTGAATAAGAAGGAAAAGAGAGGCTTTAGCAGATGCAAAGTGAATAAATCAACAGAGGACCAAGTGGAGTATCAAAAGTGCAAGGGGGATCTTAAGAAATCAATCAGGAGATTGAAGTGGGGGCATGAAGAGAAAAAAAATTGCATAAAATTAGGAAGAATCCCAGGATATTCTCTAAATATATTAAGGGGAAGAGGATAAAGAGGGATGGTGGAGGGTCCATTAGGGGCCAAGCGTGTGTGTGTGTGGCGTGTGTGTGTGTGTGTGTGTGTGTGGCGTGTGTGTGTGTGTGAACGTCTGTGGGGAACTTGAGTACTTTGGCAGGGGGTTAAATGAGTACTTCAAAGCTGTCTTCACTCAGGAGAAGGATGATGTAGGTACAGAACTTGGGAAGATGGACTGTAAGGTTCTTGTGCAGATTGAAATAAGGAGTGAGAAGGTACTGGAGCTTTCATGAGGTTCAAAAGTGGAAAAATCCCCAGGTCCAGATGATCGGATCCCAGGCTGCTGTGGGAGGTGAGAAAGGAAGTTATAGTAGCTCTGACTCAAATTTTTAATTCCTCTCCGGCCACAGAGGAAATGTCAGAGGGATGGAGGACAGCTAATATGGTTTCTGTTTTCAAGAAGCTTGGTCGAGATAAACCAGGGAATTACAAAGCAGTGAGTATCTCATCAGTTTTTTGAGGAGGTGATCAGGTGTGTAATGAGGTTAGTGTACTTGATGAAGTTTATATAGATTTCAGCAAATCCTTTGACAAGGTCCCGCGTGGGAGACTGATAAAGAAGGTAAAAGCACATGGGATCCAAGGTAACTTAGTAAGTTGAAACCAGAATTGGCTTTGTGGTAGGAGACAGAAGGTGATGGGAGAAGGCTGTTAGTATGACTGGAGACCAGTGGCCAGAGTGTTGCCACAGAGATGAGTGCTGTGCCCCTTATTGATTGTGATATACATAAATAAATAACGGAAATGAGAATGAGGGCCAATGATGCGTAAGTCTATCAATGATACAAAGATTGGTCAAGTGGTTATTAGTGAAGATGAAGCTCTTAGGTTACAGGAAGATACAGACAGGTTGGTCAGTTGGGTAAATTGGTGGCAGATGGAACATGTATGGTGATACACTTTGGAGAAAGTAATAAGACAAGGGTGTACTCAATGAATGGTAGGAGACAAGGAAGGATCTTGGGGTGCTTGTCTGTAAATCCCTGGAGGCAGCAGATCAGGTAAATGGAGCTGGTAATAAAGCATTCAGAATGTTTGTTTTTATCAGTAGTGGCATAGATTACAAGGGAAGGGAGTTATGTTGGGAATTATGGTTAGACCACAGCTGAAGTATTGTGTGCATTTCTGAAAGCCTCACTAGTGGAAGGATGTGGTGATACTGAAGGCTTTTGCAGAGTAGATTCATCAGGATGTTGCCTGGTTTGAAGCATTTTAGCTGCAAGCAGAGGTTGGATAGGCTTGGCTTGTTTTCTTTGGAATGGAGCAGGCTGAGGTGATACCTGATTGAGATCTACAAGATTATGAGAGACATGGGTGGGGTGGATAGAAAATAGCTGTTTCCCTCAGGATCAATAACAAGGGGGCTTAATTTTAAGGTGAAGGGGATTTGAGGAAAATCTTTTTCACTCAAAGGGTGGAATGCACTGCCTCGGAGGGTAGGAAAGGCAGGAAACTTCACAATAACATTTAAGCCAAGGGTCAAGTTCTGAAAATAGGGATAAGCGCCAGCACTGATTCGATTGGCTGAAGAGCTTCTTATGTGCTATATAACTCTACCTCCCATTTGGCAGAGCTCATCTCACTTTGGTCCATCAGATCTCACAGCACAACATCTACAGGTAGCTCTTCTATAATGCGACAATTGCGTTCTTGTGTGACCTCGTGCTATAGAAAATCGCTATCGAAAATCACGTTATAGGGAAATCGCTATAGAAAATTGCTATACTTGCACTGCAGAAAGTTTGGGTTATCCAACAGCATCCACTATTCATCAATTGCATTACCGCCAATTCACGTTAATGAAACACTCTTTACAGCAGAACTACCTGTATGCAGAAGTCAGAAATTCATGCAGTAGTCCTCCAAGGTTTCCTCTCCATTTGTGTTGTTAGTGTCACCTCTAAAATCCAATGGTTGGACATCAGTCATAATTCATAATAAAGAGTCCCCTTAATTAGAAATCTCAGCCATCCTTCATCCTGATTAACTGAGGAAATAGGATGGTATCATTATGATGTTTTATCCCCTCATCATTTTGCCAGGGACCAAGTTGGGAAAATTACCCTCAAAGTTTTTGTTTGATATGATCAAGTTTCACTTTTAAGTCTCCATAAAAACCAATACTTTCTATAAACTGATAACAAAATTTATTATAGAGCTGTTTTGGACATATTTTTTAAAAGTATTTAATAATGAAGCAAATGAAGCGGCGGAATTCTGTTTTCTAAGATGTTGTCCAGTAGAAATTGTTGACAAGCCACAATGATATCATTGCTTACTTTGATAGAAAAGATCAAAGATAAATTTCGACAATATACAGCAACTATATTTACATGTGCGCAATTATTTTACAAACATTTATCTCCATTCAGTAATCCAGAAAATAAAATCAAGAAGTGCATAGTCTGCATTTTGTCTTATTCACCAAGAAATGCTCACAAAGGTTATATGCAAATGTAATTTTAATTTAAGTGTCAGAAATTCAGTAATCAACACTTGGAGTTCCAATTAGCAAAATCTAGTTAATGGCTAATATATTGGGCAGCATTATTACATCATCCAAAGCAAGGTAAAAGGTATCAAAGGAAAAATAATTTACATTTATATTGTACTTTTCATGCTCTGACAAGCCTCAAAGCACTTCACGGCCAATTAACTTTAAAGTGTTGTATCGTTGATGTGGATGCAGGCAACAGGACTGCAAATAACTACACTTTTAGATGCTATGGATGAATGTTAATCTCCTATAATAGTTTAATGTTGGGAAAAGTGAAGAAACCCGATTCAACTCATGTAGCTGTCTCTGGCTTTGACTCACTCAGTCTCCTTGGTTACCTGCTCCAGATGAACAAGGTAGTACAAAATCTAATTGTTATGGGTGCTTTTAAACTGCCTATGTCCACTCCATTTGTGGAAAACTGACCAGTTATGATCCTAAGCCCAGCACTACCCATTAAAGCCTCATCCATGTCTTGCCACACTTCATGTATCATTTCCTCAAATGTTTTTCTTGCCAGCCTCCTTGTTCCAGTTTTCAAAAATTCCCGGTAATCAGAGTTTACAATCAAGTGCAGATCAAAATCCATTGATTTTCTTAAGACCAATGAATTTAAAGATCCTAGAGTTAAAAACTCCAAACAAGATTTAAAATCCCCAAACTCCACTCTTTGTTTTTTAAAATCTATTACGGCAAAACATATTTGACTATTTATTTGGATTCTGGTATATTGCTATCTCCACTACATTTTTCAGTCCTGCGATAGGGTTAGGGTTAGACCCTGCATACTCTTCCAAGGTCACTTGCACTGCTATCTTTGCCTCAGATTCTAAACCTCCGGGGTGTATTGATTGTCGGTACCTGGATGTTAGAATCCAAATTTGTAATTATGAATAACTTTTATTTTTGTTGTCTTTAAATAGTTCAGAGAATGGATCTTGAGTGGTTTTGGTTAAATCTCATAAATGAAGTATTTTATTCTGAATTCACTTCATAGATATTTTCTGGGTATAATTAGTCAAATGAGTTGCAATATGACAGCTATAATTTGTCCAATTTTGATTCTCAAAGGAATGCCAACTCACTTGCAATTATGCAATTTTACTCAAAATTACAGTATGAAGTGATTGTGGGATTCAACCTAAAGAGATCATTATCTCTTTGGGTATTTTTGAATAGTATTATTTACAAAGCCAGACAAAAACAAGATAAAAACGTCTGAATCGTAAATAATGAAGCAGAGTTGATACCAGTACTACAATAGTGAAGCTGCACTGTCCTTGGGAAGTCTCTGTGCAAAGGTTCAGTTTTAGGTTCATGTATTTTTCTGAACAGGAATAAAATTCTGATGATTGAATCTGGCGTCAAATCTGTATCAGTTTTTGAAAATAGTAAAAGATTTTCCAGAAGAGTTTCTACTTAAAACGCCAAGGTGTCTCTTCAAGTATAATCATGCCATTGTATAAAGTTTAGCATTTATTGGTTTATCCTCAAAAAGCTTCCTTTTAAATCATTTTTTTTTGGCCTGATTCATCTTTAGAGACATTTTAATTGAATGGGAATTAGTGCTCCTGAACAGAATGGCAGAGAGTGAAAGAAATTAAGTGAAGCATTGTAGGGAACTCATATGCAGCATGGGAATAAAAGAGAGACAGTGAGGGAAGTAAAGGAAGGAGAGGAGAAGAAAGGCAATGAGACAGGGTGCATGAAGAAAGGGAGGAGCAAATTGATGAAGAAAGGGAGGAAAGATGGAAGGGCAGATAAATTAAAAATAAATTAACTATCTACTTGCAGATGTAAATTTTATTCCATGATAATGTTTATAAATAATGATTGTGTGGAAACAAGAGAATTGGTTTAGCATTGCATTGAAAACTCAGCTTCTGCATGATGAAGTGTGAATTCAATATGTGTGCAATATGTCCCATCTGGAAAGTATCACATTTTATACATAAATTGAAGCTGGCTCTTATTTGTAGGTGGAAATGTCAGCAAAAGCAAAGAGTTTCTGTACAGCGAGACCAAAATCAAGCATGCCATTA
The DNA here is from genome assembly GCA_024137785.1 of Ginglymostoma cirratum. NCBI lineage: Eukaryota > Metazoa > Chordata > Chondrichthyes > Orectolobiformes > Ginglymostomatidae > Ginglymostoma > Ginglymostoma cirratum. Next base: position 25,619,118 of record JAHRHZ010000087.1, read on the forward strand.
ATCAGATTTAAGCTGCCATTAATCAGAAATCATGGGTTGAATCCAATGGCATTGTACAGATCGCACGGTGCTTTCATTTATCCTTAATGTGGAGGTGCTGATGTTGGACTGGGGTGGACAAGGTCAGAAGTCAGATGACACCAGGTTATAATCTAACAGGTTTATTTTAAATGACAAGCTATCAAAGCGTTGCCCCTTCATCAGGTTACTAAACAAGCATAAACATTACAGACAGCTACCTACCGATCCAACCAAAGAACACACCCGGCAACTCAACAATCCAACCAAGACCTTTGATCCAGAGTGTAGACTTCACCTGATGAAGGAATAACGCTCCAAATGCTTGTGATTTCAAATAAACATGTTGGACTATAACCTGGTGTTTTCTGACTTCTGACCTTATTTATCCTGCTATATTCAGGGGTGGGCACAATTGACAATATGGACACAGATTCATTGGAACATTTGCTGGTCTACAGAAAAGAAGCTGTGATGCAAGATTCTTATCCAAACTAATTTGCATAACAGCACACAACAAATCTTCTACATACTGTTACAATCAATCAATGCAATAGCATATACTTTTTCATAATATAATTCCTTGGTGGCATAGAATTTAACATTGTTAAAAAGAGACACAAAGTCAAAGGTTTTCATTTTGTACTCATCAGCACGGACACGCAAGAAAGCAAAATGAGGAAGGCAAATCAATTTGCATAGTATGAGAAGAAGGTGCTAATTTACACAATCCTGACTGAGCTAAGAATTACACATGAAATAAATTTTAAGATTGTCACTCAGCCTCACAATGTGATTCATTTGTACAAGTTGAAGCTGTATATATTCATGTACAGGATCCTGCCCTTTGTCAGCAAAAGGAAGTTGTCTATATGTTGCATCTTTTTCATCAAGGAAATAGTTGTCGAGACTGACAATCCCTATTACATTTTCCACGGCAATATTCTTACCAATTGAACTCTTCCTACTTGGTCTGAGTTTAAACAACTAATTAAGATTGACAGTTAACTGTTCCTGTTGAATCTCCATGTCAAAAAATCCTCAAGTGGTTAAGCATGCAAATCTGTTGCAGTTTCATTTGTACATCTGAAAATGCATTAATCACAAAATATAAGCATTGAAAACAAATAGCTAGTCCCCAGCCTGTAAATAATTGGATTTTAAATAATTGAAAATTACTTTAGTAAACCGAACAGAAATATTATTTTGACACTGGCCGGTTTCCAAGTAAATTGAACATTCTATAACATTTGAAAACTTCTAAATATTCCTGTGAATATCTTTGAATCTATATAAGTGAGTCATTTTGAAATGCATCCTCAAGCAGCTCCAATCGGCAATCCTACTTAAACTCGGAATGTGGGTCCATGGCCAGTTTTGAGCCTGAGTCCCAACTTCCACGTGTGATGACTTTTAATCAAAGAGATAGATTTTGGAAAATTGGTAGATGCGCAAAGAACTTGTATTTAAAACGTCAGGTTTATTTTAATGTTGGTTTGGCTAATATCAGGTGAAGGAAAGCCATATATTCAGCCCTGTATACACATTCACTGACATACATTGGGTATGCTCAGGTGCTGTCCCTCAATTTTAGGAAGAATACTACTCTGAGTCGTGGGTTTCTTCCATGGATTTTCATGTGACTAAGCACAGCAATTCTTCATGCACAGATCTTTGGGCATTTGAGGCAGAACATCCTATGAGGTAGTGAGATCTGGAGTGGAAGATTTGCTTCTTTTCGTTTCCTTCTCTATCACTCCTCTGAAAACTGTATTTTTATACCATATACTTTCACTGACATAGATACATACATATTGTATATGTTAAGTACAATAGAAGATGTTTTAAACCATATCTTCAGTAGATTATATGTGGAACTTTGAAGTGTTTGTGAAATATCAATAGAGTCTTTCAACAAACAGATGTGGCCTGATTGATTTCACACCAGCCCCATTTGAAAGCATCATTATCGGGATGGTTTGAGAATATCTCTGTATTCAACAACAAAAGACTGGGCACACAAAGTGCTTCCTGGGACACAGGGGTCAGAATTCCATTTTTTTTTAGAAAGCATTGACAACTAAATGCCTGAGGATGGTCTTTGTGTTTTTCTTTCTGTATAGATCAATCATCGTGGACCACCCACACACAGAATCATCTCTCTTATGCAATGAGACTTGTGTCTTTTTCTTCACAAGATCATTTCAGCAATCAGCTGCTGGTGCTTTTGGCTCAGACTCGAAGCATTGGCTCGAGTAGTAGATATTTTTTCCCCCCACTGGTGACATTAATCATACACATGATCATTTACCATTGAAGCAAATGAAGAATTGTCATGAGGAATGGCACAAGAACAAACAGACTAAAATTACTGCCTTGATTAAGTTTACTGAAATAATAGATGCCAGCATAAAGCGGTGTAACCTACTTTCTTCCAAGTCTGCTTGCCTTTAATAAAACAGCAAATGATGAAATTTAAACTGCAAATGTGCCTTTTATGTTCACCTGAGTGGGCAAGTGAGGTCACCTTTAAAATACCATTAACCCAGATTTAGTTCCAGTTAATTATTATCCCTATTTTCAATAGAAAACAATTAAGCAATGTCTTGAAACTTTATCATCTGCCAGTACAGGTTAAGTTCCCTATAAAACATAGTTAAGAGTCCTAGACTACTGTGCAGACCTTTGAGGTATTGTACCAATGAGGTATAAAATATAACTCAATATAGTGCGACAGGTTTGGGCATCTGCTGTAGCAGAAACTTATACAAATTATTTTTCATTGTGTCTGCCTTTATCAAAACTTTAAGTAATAAATTTATAACATTGTGCCGATAGATGAGATTATAAGGTGTTGACATTCATTCAAAATCTCTTTCTCGTCTTCTACTTCAAATTTATCATCAATTAATTAATTTTGAAATCATCTGCAAATTCATTCCACTCCTTTCAATTAATTTTGCTAGAACATTCTATGATCATTCCAAAAGCATTTGAGAGGCTGGCTATTTTCAGTAATATAGAGAACATCGCAAAATATCCTGGGTCGCTCCTCAGGTATCTTGTGATTATTTTGCTGAAGGCAATCCTAACAGTTAGCAATGTTAACAACAGGTTGATCCAAAAAAAAGCCACCCACAAATGAATTAACATCTCATGGCCTTGTGTACACTTGAACACTTCAGATTAATTTATGACAAAATAAATAGATTTAAGGATGACATCAAACCAATTCACACATTAACAAAAAACAAAATTAAAGATCTAACCATTTACCAGGCACAAATAAGTTGTGAGTGTCAATTTTAGAAATGCATGTCCTTTTAAGAGTCAACCAGGCAGCTCCAACAAAGACTGACCTGGTGCTCATTGGGCTTCGTACTTGAGAGCTGGGTTCTGCACCGCAGGGACTGGAGTGCATCAACTCCTTCACCAACACTGTTTTGATTTAATCACTGCCTTGTTATCCCCACCTTTATGGTTATTTTGTTGGAGTGGCATTGCCCCTTGTGGGCAATGTCTGCAGTTCATTACTTGTTTAGTTAGCTCTTTGGGTGATTTAGTGGTGGTTTTCCCATGCAGCTGTCCCATGCAACCAGAAGCTAATGTGCTTCTTAGATTCCTAATCCCACTGCTCATTGCTGCGGTGCTGTGGAGTCCATGACCGAGTTTGTAGGAGATTTCACCCACTTTTAGTTATTTGAAAATGCGCTATTGTTTTTTTGGTTGCACTTCAGCCCCACGATCCTGATCTTTGGGCACAAGTGGTGGAGGGTGTCAGGCAGTTCGGAAGACTTCTTCATAAGCCAGATCCTGGGCCTAGTGAAACAGCAACAGATGCAGGCAGCTGCTGTGGAGGGAACTGTAATTCCTGATTGCCCATCTCTCTCCCATGACTACATCCATGCCTGGATGACTTTGGAGAGGAAATATGCTATGATCCCCAGTACCCTCAAAACGTTTAGAGAGAGGTGAGCATTGAGGGAGCAGGAATGCATTATCTCCCGCTCCAACATATATTTTGATTTAATTCACTCCCTTGTTTTCCCCATCTTTTCTACTTTTGTTGTTGTCTCACAGCCCCAGGTACTTGTCGTTTGATTATGTGAGTGCTTTGGTAAATTGCTGTTGGAGTTATTCCAAAAAAAAAAGAGCTAGCTTCCTTCCAAAAGGTTGGTTGGGTGGGGGTTTGGGTTGGGTGAAGATGAACCAGGAGATAATGGTGCAAACTGTTCTTTTTGCTAAATTACAGATTACATAAACCTCTTTGTAAATCTCTGGAGGTCTTTTTCTGCCTAATTCAACATATGGATGTTGTTCTATTAAACAGTTAGATTGACAGTGAGACAGGAAAGCAGAATATTGTGCAGAATTCCAGCAATGTAGGCTATGTTTCCACTCAGTCGTAAATCCTTTGATACAATGAGCACAAAAAAAAATCAAAAGCATTTAGAACACAACTATTAGTGTCCCTGAGTCTAAAAGAAGCAACGTAATTTCAAAGCCTTCTTGGAGGCCTGATGCAAATGTATAAAATTCCCAAATGTGAATGATTGGTTGAGATAGTGGATCAGCCGTGATCTAATGGAATGGTGGAGCAGACTCGAAACACTGAATGGCCTATTCTTTCTCCTTGTTTCTATGTAATTCACCCTGAAGCCAGTTTCAAGCAGAATGCTTGTTAGACTAGTGCGTTTGATTGTGGAAACTTGAGCTACGCTCAAGATAATTTGTACTGAAAGTTCGTAGAATTCATAGAATCCCTACATTGTGGAAGCAGGCCATTCAACCTATCAAGTCTGCGTCGACCCTCCAAAGAGCTTCTCATCCAGACCCATCCCCTACTCTATCTCTGCATTTCCCATCCTCGACACTTTGGACAATTTAGCATAGCCAGTCCACCTAACCTGCACATCTTTGGACTGTGGGAGGAGACCGGAGCACCCCGAGGAAACCCACGCAGACACAGGGAGAATGTGCAAACTCCACACAGACAGTCACCTGAAGGTGGAATTGAACCCGGGTCCCTGGCGCGTGAGGCAGCAGTGCCAACTGCTGAGCCACCATGCTGCCCCTTTCTACTTTCTTTTCTGCTCATAAATACCTGTTTTCTACGAGGAGCTTTCGGCTTCAAATTTGGTCTGCCCCGCAAGCCTTTTTTGACACTAGTTAGATTACTAATGTCCTGCAATACACGAGGAACATGTACACAATCCCTGCCACAAATGACTGACCTGCCATATTCTGTATAAGGACCATTAAAAAGTGTCTTTAACCCAGAGGAGACCCAGAATTCAGGTGTCCAGGTGCCACATGTGTGTGAGATCACTGACAGGACTGGATTCCAATTCGGCCAAGAGCACCCATAGGAGGACACAGGAGCATGCTGTCCATGCCACAACAAAGTGCAATACAGATCCGTAGAGGTAGAGAGTTCGGTGTATTTGCACCAAAAGCAGGAACCAGGGCAAAATCCAAGGGTTGTTTCAATTCTGGGATCTAGGTGATGGGGAGTAGGGGCTTGTGAATGGAAGCCTTAATCAGGGAGGTCAGTGGAGTCGGAGATCAGTATATTTAGGGGTGGGTGTCCCTCTGGGGGCTACAAGAATGCTGATCTTGCTAATGTTGATCTCGCCGAGCACATGCCCTGTGCAATGTAACCTGTATGCCTCTATCTAAGTCTTCTACAACCTCTGATCTGTACATCCTTGCTTACCATGATTTGCCTGTACCGCTTGTAAACAAAGCTTTTCACTATACTTCGGTACACCTGACAATAAATCAATCAACCAATCAATATTCAGTATCAATATTTCAATATCAAATCAATACTTATCTAAGTGTCTTTTAAATGTTGTGACTGTACCCACAACCACCATTTCCTCAGGAAGTTCATTCCACATGCAAGCCACCCTCTATGTAAAAAAAATTGCCCCCATGTCTTTTTTAAATCGCTTCCCTCTCACTTTAAAAATATGCCTCCTAGTCTTGAAATCTCACATCCGAGGGAAAAGGCAACTACCATTAACCCTAACTATATACTCATAATTTTATAAACCTCAATAAGATCAATTCTCAACCTCCTACGCTCTGGTGAAAAATGTCCCAGCCTTTTTTAATAATTCAAACATTCCATACCCAGTAACATCCTGGTATTATTGGAAAATGCTACCTTTCCATTATTTCTGGGAGGCTGATTTTGATAGAATTACCCAAAAGTTTCTTAGCAAAACTTCAAATTGTGAAACCAACACTTTTTATAATACTCAGTGGCTTTTGACGTCAAATCAATTTCTGTTTCAAACAGTAGAAATGGTTAATAAGTGACTTTTTATTTCCATTTTCTACTTGGAAAACTAGTTGAGTTGTTCTTTTCAAATTTTCCACCTTTGTTCTGTCGCAGGGAGACCACCCAAGTTTCAACTTGTCTATACATGAATTCATTGCTGTTTAAAACTTCACAGTGATCACGTGTTGAAATTAAACATTATCTGGTGCATTTAAAATTAGGCAAATAAGAATCTGTTTTGTTTTTGACACTATCATGATACATATAACAAATGTGGAAGAATTCCTTCCAAAATGGGATGGATCTAATGTTGCGGTGCTGAAACACAGCAATATTACTAGGTTAAATATTAGATGAAAACACTCTATAGGGAATCCCACTAGATTATTACAATCTACCAAATAGATTTAACGTATCCCACAATAATTCAAGAGGCAAGTGATCAGAAAGTCTTCTTTGCATTGTAAAAAGTGCTTGTCAATTTTATTCATAGCCAAATTCTTGCCTTTCATGTAATTGGGCAGCAGTTAGCACTGCTGCCTCACAGCACCAGGGACCCGGGTTTGATTCCACCTTTGGACAACTGTCTATGTGGAGTTTGCACATTCTCCATGTCACTGTGTGGGTTTCCTCTGGTTGTGCTGTTTCCTCCCGCAATCCAAAAATGTGCAGGTTAGGCAAATGGGCCATGCTACATTGCCCATAGTGTCCAGGGATGTGGAGACTAGTTGGAGGAGCCATGAGAAATGCAAGGTCACAGGGATAGGATAGGGGTGTGGATCCGGGTGGGATTCTCTTCAGATCATCAGTGTGGGCTTGTTGGGTGAATGGCCTGCTTCCACATTGCAAGGATTCTATGATTCCATGAACAAACAGAATGCTTTTTGGCTGTGTTTTCTTTTGAAGCTATAATTCCTGACTGAAAGAGCCCCTCAAGAAATCCCAGCAGGTGGATTGTATATTTCTACCTAAACTAAGTAAAATTAAATGCCTGATTTAATATTGTGAGCGATAAATGATTCCTATTCTTGAAATTCTATTTCAAAACTTAATTTCTCACCCTCTCAAACCAAATCTGAAACTGTGGTCTTGATATTAAAGTCATCACAATTGACAGAAAACCGGATTGGAGGATAATTAGAAAACAAAAAGTGAACAACTCACTTGTAACCCATTCCAACATTGAGGATACCCACTCTGCTGGGGTCATAAGGAACCTTCTCCCTACTCCAGGTTTGATCCAGTAATCCCTCACATCATATATTATCTTAAATAAACTTTGGCAACAGTGTTGAGAAAAGGAGAGGTATCAATTAATTAACATTTCTTAGCTTAATAATAATCCAGCATTTGAAACCTGTTTAACCACAAGGAACTGCTGATTGAGTTCAGTTTATTAAATTATGTAAGACTCTCCAAATATTTACTCGGTAATTAACAAATGTCACTACCTCAGCCAGAAGGAAACCTGTAGTGAACGCTTGTGTGATGCAGTGGTGGTGTTCCTATCTCTGGTCCAGAAGGTCTGGCCTCTATGCTGTGTATCATTACAGCTTGATGAAAATAAATGCCACCACAATACCATTCACGATTTGAATTTAATTCAAAATCCAGGCATAAATCCCATAAGGTGGCTTGCTGACTCATTTGTTTCTGGTCATCTGGAATTTAGAGGTTAGATCAAATGCAAAAGTTACCTGAAAGAGACATTCCTGAGATGCATTTTGCTAAGTCTATGTCTGAAAATCACTACAATGGGATTGGTGAGTTGCTGACACTACCCAGTCACCAACCACATAATTAAATGCAATTTTTTTCCAACAAAAAAGATCAACAGTGATCTTTTGAAAATAATGTAAATCTAAAGGGAGTAGATTTCTATTGAAACATGGAAAATATCCACTAATCTATACTGTGCTTGATTCACTCGGAATTCAGAGGAAACAATTTTAAGTATTTGATTACACTTCACACCAGAACTACTTTGCCATGGAATGTATCCTGTAACTGACTAGCTGTAAGACAGATATAGGCATACACAGGCACAGGCAAACACCTACCACCCTTACTGCAAGGCAGACAAACATCTGCACCTGGAGGACTATCAACTCAGTGAAAGTTGCTCTTTAGACTGCCCGAGACTTGTTGTTTTTTCCGGAACAAGGAGTTGACCTCAACTCCCACCCGGATCCACACCCCTATCCTATCCCTGTGACCTTGCATTTCTCATGGCTCCTCCAACTAGTCTCCACATCCCTGGACACTATGGGCAATGTAGCATGGCCCATTTGCCTAACCTGCACATTTTTGAATTGCGGGAGGAAACAGCACAACCAGAGGCTGGCACGTTCCAAGATCCAGGACTACATACTGAGGGATGCACTAAAGCTTGAAGCAGCTGCTGTCAAGGCGCAGTGTGGAAAGACCACTGTCTGAGATCTTTCTGCCCAAGTTAAATAGGAGTCAGTTCAGTTATTGGACCCCCACCTGGTGCACGTAAATTTAGTCTGGTTCAAATAAGAGGTGCCTTGCTTTGTTTGGATAGAGCCAAAAGTCAATGTTTGTTTGTTTCCTTGATATGCTACTGTAAAGAACTAAGCTGCATTTGTGGATATGTATATATACAAAGATATTTTTTATGAATAAAGTATATTTTAGAAATATAAAAAAGACTATAATATATCCATATTCACCTTAAAACTCACACAACACCACTGCAAAAAAGGACAAAGTTTTGACTTTCTTTGTATTGGAATAGAAAACACAAAACCATGCTGTTTCTTTCCAATTACTCTTTAAACAATCAGATTCACGTGCCTGCAAGCAATAATGAAATATTTTGTCTGCTGGCTCACTCCTACAGGTCTCATACATTATGGACAGATTTTCTCTTAACTAGACTAGACTCTAGACTCCCTACAGTGTGGAAACAGGCCATTTGGCCCAACAAGCCCAAACTGACTCACCAAAGAGCATCCCACCCAGATTCAATCTCCTACCCTATACCTGTAATCCTACATTCCCCATGGCTAATGCCCTAGCCAATGTATCCCTAGACACTATGGGAAATTTAGCATGGCCAAATACAATTACCCTGCCCAAATTTGGACTATGGGAGGAAACCAGAGCACCCAGCAGAAACGAGGAGAACATGTAAACTTCACACAGACAGTTGCTTGAGGCTGGAATTGAAGCTGGGTCCCTGGTGCTGTGAGGTAGCAGTGCTAACCACTGAGCCACCGTGCCACCCTTCCTTGGTGTGCTGTCAGCAATGGCAAGGTGGAAAAACATGGAAAAAATTAAAAATTCGAAATCCTATGCCTTAATTAAATTGCAAATTCTGAATAACACTTTGTAATGCCAACTACCTTATTTCCATGCAGTTTAATCTCATTAAACCTCCAAGTTGCCTTATTTAAATGCTGCTTCCAATTCTCCTCGCCTTCCCCAAAAAGAAAATGTGCAAATTAATGACTCATAAAGAGGGAGTACCTGGCGGCTGCAACTCACTGATTGTCTGTTTTGATCATCAACCATTTCATCACCAGGACACCCCTGCAATCTATACAGACAGTGCCCTCCTCCACCCTTCATTCATGCAAGCCACCAGACTCACAACATTATCATCCCTGTGCTCAGACCAGCTCAGATACTAATGTAGCCCCTCAATATTTCACTTTGGAGCTCAGGGACACTTACAACATACATGTTTCTACCAGGTTGCTTCAGGGGTATGCACACATCTCATGGCTCTTGCTTTCTTAGCACTCACTCACTTTGCGCTCACTTCGAGGCTGTCTCTGTGTATTTCACAGTGCTTTGTTAATGTACACTCAATAACTTCAGCACTGACTTAACAGGCTGTCAGCCTCTCTATATTTCACATTGCTTTCTTAGTACAGTGGGTCTTTTGTGCTCACTTAGTCCTATCAATTTGTGTGCCTCCTATTGCCTTTTAGTGACGATGGATAGGCAGGCAGCTTGTCACAGTGGAAGGCACTGAGCAGTCAAGGGGGTGGATGTGTAAGTGTGCCATACCATGCTACATCAATGTCACACTGGCAGCTTGATCCAGCAGCTGACACAACTATCATATTGCATATGCTTCAAGTAAATGGCCTGTGTGAAACTGAAAGGGGAGTAGTCCTTAGTCAGGTGAAGGTAGACTCCAGCCAGTCAGGGGAGACTGCCACAGTCTGTCAAGGGACTTGTCATATTCTAGTCCAGAGCATTGGTCAAGATTAGTCCTACCAGTCATAGAACCCCCACAGTGTGGAAACAGGCCATTCACCCTATCAAGTACACACCAAACCTCCGAAGAGCATCCCACCCAGAACCATTGTCCTACACTATCCCTGTAACCCTGCATTTCCTGTGGCTAATGCATCTAACCTACACCTCCCTGAACACTATGGGCAATTTAGCATGGCCAGCCCACCTAACTTGCACATCTACGGACTGTTGGAGGAAACCAGAGCACCCAGAGAAAAACCATGCACACACGGGGAGAACATGCAAACTCCACTCAAACAGTCACCCGAGGTTGGAATTGAACCTCAGTCGCTGGTGCTGTGAGGCAACAGTACTAACCACTATACCACCTGGGACTACAATTAGGTCGGTGTGGATGCTGTAGAGACATCAATTCAGGAGTGGACTCTTGAATGCAATGATTCAAAGGGAGGGATTGAGCATGTTGGAAGTGAGTAGAAGAGCAGATAGTGGTGATTCAGGAGCAGGAGGGATGGTGCGGTGTCTTCAATGAGTGAGTGGGAAGTACAAAGGTCGGGAAGGGTTAATAGTTTGGGACAATGAGATGGGTAAGTGCTGCCGGGTTGACATGCTGCATGTAATAATGAGAGTGGTAGTTCATGAGCTTTGGTGAGAGGCTTGTGCAGTGGCAGGGTGAGAGCGAGTCGTGGGGCTTTGTAAGTGTGAGATAGCAAAAAGAAAATAGTAGCACTTCACCTTGCGAAGAGCGGGAAGTCACTGATATTCTTTCGGCATTGTTGGGCATCCCTCTTCACAAGACACAGCACAGGGCACGGACTGCAACTAGGGTCCAGGCTGGCTTGGTTTAGGGATTGGCTGTCAGTGGCAGTCTGCAAAAAACAGCAAAACTTTCCTTTCCACTATCCCACCCACCAAGTCCTGTCTGTGAAATGGGGATTGAGCTTTCCTTTCCTCTGGGCCATTATCTCAGTGATAACAATCCAACACCACGTGGTAAGGGGCAGTTCCTGGAGTGGTGCAAAGTTGGGTTTTAAATGTGGTTCCGGCAGCATGAACTCAGGGATATTCCAGCAGTGACAAGTGTATCCACCCCACTCCAGTCAGCTGATTCTCTAAGAAGCGCCCCCTTAGTCCCAGTTGCATAACTACTGAGACAAAGAGAGAAGGGTTGTGTGAGCAACGTCATTCTGAACCATGGCAGAATGTACATCATGAATCCCAGTCAGCAACACTTTGACTGTAAGTAGGAAAATCCATCCCATGAACAGACATTCCAAATCTTCATTTACCATCACAAACAGAAACTCATTCAAAACACTCATAAAAATACTGACAGTCACATTTATTCATTCTAGACTGAGTTACAAAGTTGTGATTCAAGGCCAGAGTTCAGGGTTTAAGCACATTGTCTGAATACAAGCAATCCCACAGTGCAGTAGGTTAAGCATTGGCTTTTCATACAGTAGCTTTAAATTCTAGGCATTGTTGAAGTGGGTGATAGATAAATGGGAAACTGATCACGTTAGTAATATAGATTGCTTGTGAGATCAGGGATAAGTCTGAAGTAAATTACCAGACAGTCGTGGGTACCACACAAACATTCCTTATTTACTGTTGAAGCATGCTTCTGGTAAGGCTCTCAGATACATACGAAAGCTCCAACAGACCTAACTAAACACAAGCATACGATTGCCTTGGTCATGCTTATATCTCGCAAAATTATGACAAATGTAAGTAAATTACCTTTCACATAATTTTGAAATACATTGTGTGAAAATTTGGCCACTGGATTTATTCAAACAATAACTACAAGGTAGTTATAAAGGTGGAATGTACCGAGAAATGTAAGGTACTGTATCACATGCTGTCCAAGATTGGTAGTCCTGAATCTTAATTGTCATAAATCAACAGGGGGAAAACTGATCACATATGTGAAAAGACAATGAAGAAATTACTAACGTGCTTTGTGGTTTTCCATATGTTTGCCTGATAACACAACATATACTACAGAGATAACAAGCATGGGGCTGGATGAACACAGCAGGCCAAGCAGCATCATAGGAGCAGGAAA
>JAHRHZ010000087.1:25632128-25643445 GCA_024137785.1 Ginglymostoma cirratum
GTCAAGCTTTCCTGCTCCTATGATGCTGCTTGGCCTGCTGTGTTCATCCAGCCCCACAACTTGTTATCTCTACCCCAGAATGATGAAATCCGACTGTTACCTTGGCTCATGAAATTATTGCAAGCAACCTTCCTTTTACTGGAATGGATCCGATTCTGTCTTCTTTGCAAAATACTTTGCAAGATTGCAAAACTTAACCCTAAGGTAATGATATATTACTCATGTATCAGAAATCCTGAGTAACATCCCTCATAGTGCATGCAATTATCATCAATTTGTCCATGTGGAAGGACAGGTTCCCTCACTTGTTGAAGTTGATGGAGCATGTTTTGTAGGCTACACAGGGTAAATAGACAAGGTATTTTCTCCATGGTGGGAGAGTCCAACACTAGAGGACATGGTTTAAGGTGAGAGAGGAAAGATTTAAAAGGGACCTAAGGGGCACTTTTTGACACAGAGGGTGGTGTGTTGTATGGAATGAGCTGCCAGAGGAAGTACTGGAGGCTGGTACAATTACAACATTTACAAGGCATCTGGATGGGTATATAAATAGGAAGGGTTTAGAGGGATATCGGCCAAATATGATATATGGTTGGCATGTACAAGTTAGACCAAAAGGTCTGTTTCCATGCTATATATCTCTCTAACTCTATGACTAGTTGATCCATGTCTTTACTAATGTGGCACCAATATAACATCCTGGTGACCTTCCTGTTGATTTGTGTGTTTTTGCGGGGAAGGTCTTGAAGCTCGCAAAATTCGGATCACATGGGGATAAAATGTTAGAGGAATCAGACCCTTTTGTAAGTCAACTTTGTCTTGTAGTGTAGACATTGTACGTGCAACTTCTATTTCTGGGTCTAATGCAGATTGATGAGTAGATTGATTTGGCTTATGTTGATTTGACAGTTTCACTGTTGAAAACAAAAGGCTTTGTCACAAGATATGAGTCCCGTTCATGTTTAGTTAGAACCATAGAAATCTTACAGCATGGAAATGGGCCATCATACTGACACAGTGACACCCAGATGCCCTTTACAATCCCATCTTCATGCAGCTTACAGCACTTAAGGGGGAGATCCAGGTACATTTTAAAACAGTTTAGGGTCTCTGCCTCCACCACCAACTCAGGCTGTGAATTCTAGACACCCACCACCGCTGCATAAAAAAGATTTTCCTCATGTCCCCTCTAATTCTTCTGCCACTTAGCATGAATCTATCACCCCTGGTTTTCAAACTCTGTGCCAAGTGAAGCAGGTTTATCCTTATCTATTCTATCTCAACCCCACACAATTTTGTAGACCTCAATCATTTCAACCCCAACCTTCGCTATTCCAAGGAAAACAATCCAACCTCTCCAATCACTCCTTATAGCCACAATTCTTCAGACCTGGAAACATTCTAGCAAATGTTCTCTGCGCTGTGTCAAGAGCAATTATATCCTTCCTCTAATGTGCTGACCAGACTTGCACTCAATACTCCAGTTGTGACCTCACTAGTATCTTATACAGTTTTGTCATTATATCCCTACTTTTGTTTTCTATACCTCAGCCAAGGAAGGAGGGCATTCCATATGCCTTCTTTACAAGCTTATCTACCTGCACTGCTACCTGTAGGGATCTGTGCACTTGCTCGCCAAGATCTCTCACTTCATCTACTCACTTCACCTTCTCTCATTTCATCAAATATTAATTCTATTTCTCTCTTTATAGATGCTACCAAACCTACTCAGTTTCTCCACCATTCTACGTGTTTGTTTTAGATTTCCGGCATTTACAGTATTTTGCTTTTATCCGGGTAAACATTAGTTAGGTAATAGATTCAATGAGTCAAATCTTTGATTTGTACCTGATGGATTTAACACCTTGGATGGATGATGAGAACTTGTAGATTTACATCAATAATAGGTATTCCATCTGTTTCAGTGGTGTGAAAGGGTTCAAGTGTCTATCCAATGGATCTGTACTGGCATTTAAAGTGAATAACGTCATTGTTGGGATGTCAGACCCACTGGAAACAGTTTATTTTGTACGCACTGCACTGCAACGTATCAGTTTCCTGAGTATGTCTTGCGTCAAGTCAAAGTAGTGATATTTACACTGGCACCACTGTTGCTTTTGATGTACGGTGCATGATGTCCTTTGATTTAGGGATATATTACTTGGATGGAGGTAAAGGCTTTATCTTTTCTGAAGACATCCATGTGTTCTCGCAAGTTCACCACATAAACTGTCTGACTGGGGACTGTAAGCTGTAGTACTACAGGTACCTCTTGCATTTTGTTGACATGCTTGAGTGCCGTGAACTTTGGAAAATTCTTCAACATTATTCTTTGTTTGGATCTCCTTCATCTATTCCTGTGGAGCACTGTGTGGTACTTTGAGTTTCTCTGGCTGGTTTGTGTGAAAATATACAGGAAATCCAATGTCCTCTTATAGAACACAGCTTACATGTTTCACAAGAGATAGTAAGAACTGCTGATGCCGGAGTCAGAGATAACACAGCGTGGAGCTGGATGAGCACAGCAGGCCAGGCAGCATCAGAGGAGCAGGAAAACTGACCTTTCAGTTCCGGACACTTCTTCAGAAATGGGGGAGGGTGAAGGGAGTTCCAAAATAATTAGAGAGAGGAGGGGTGGGGCTGGGAAGGTAGATGGGATGGTGATAAGTGAGTGCAGGTAGGGAGTGGTGGGGATTGGTCAGTGAGGTGGGAGAGAAGACAGACAGGTCGAGGAGGCGGGGATAAGAGGGAGGATTGGTCATGGGATGAGGCCCTGGGTGGGGAGATTTTGAAACTGGTAAAGTCCATGTTGAGGCCATTGGTTTGTAGGCTCCCAAGGCAGAATATGAGGTGCTGCTCCTCTAGTTTCTGCTGGCATCATTGTGACACTGGAGGAGGCCCAAGATGGATGTGTCACCCAGGGAGTAGGAGGGGGAGTTGAAGTGGTTCGCAACTGGAAGGTGTTTGTTGTTTGTTGTTTGTTGTTTGTTGTTTGTTGTTTGTTGTGACAGAGCGCAGGTGCTCTACAAAATGGTCTCCGAGCCTCTGCTTGGTGTCACCGATGTAGAGGAAGCCACTTCGGGAGCAGCGGATGCAGTAGACCACATTAGCGGATGTGCAGATGAACCTCTGTCTTATGTGGAAGGTTTTTAGGTTCCTTGGATCGAAGGGGCAGGTGTAGCACTTCCTGCGGTTGCAGGGAAATGTGCTGGGCGTGGTGGTGCTAGTGGGGAGTGTGGACCAGACAAGGGAGTCATGGAGAGAGCAGTCCCCACGGAAGGCAGATAGGGGTGGGAAGGGAAATATATCCTTGGTAGTGGGGTCAAATTGCAGGTGGCAGAAGTGGCGGAGGATGATGCGTTGAATCCGGAGGTTAGTGGGGTGACACGTGAGGACAAGGGGGCTTCCGTCTTTGTTCTTGTTGCAGGGAGGGGGTGTGAGGGCAGAGGTGCAGGAAATGCAAGAGGTGCAGTTGCGAGCATTTTTGATCACTGAAGGGGCGAAGTTGCGTTCCTTGAATTAAGAGAACATCTGGGATGTTCGGGAGTGGAGCTCCTCATCTTGCGTGCAGATGCAGCAGAGGTGGAGGAATTGAGAGTAAGGGATTGCATTCTTGCAGGAGTGTGGGTGAGAGTAGGTGTAGTCTAGGTAGCTGTGGGAGTCGGTGGGATTGAAATAGATGTCAGTTTTGAGGCGGTCACTAGAGATGGAGACAGAGGTCCAGGAAGGAGACAGGTATCAGAGATGGTCCAGGTGAACTTGAGGTTGGGGTGAAAGGTGTTAGTAAAGTTGATGAACTGTTCAAGCTCTTTGTGGGAGCACGAGGCAGTACTGATACATTGATGTAGCGGAGGAGGAGGTGGAGGATGGCGCCAGTGTAGCAGCGGAAGAGAGACTGTTCCACACATCCTACAAAGAGGCAGGCATAGCTTGAGCCCATGTGGGTTCCCATGGCCACCCCCTTTGTCTGTAGGAAGTGGGAGGAGTTGAAGGAGAAGCTGTTAAGGGTGAGGACGAGTTCGGCTAAGCGGATGAGGGTGTCAGTGGAGGGGGACTGGTTGGGCCAGCAGGAGAGGAAGAAGAGGAGGACCTTTAGGCCATCTGCATGGGGAATGCAAGTATACAGGGATTGGATGTCCATAGTGAAGATGAGGTGTTGGGGGCCAGGGAATTGGAAGTCTTGGAGGAAGTGGAGGGTGCGGGTGGTGCCCCAGATGCAGATAACCCCACCCCTGGTCACCAAAACATCATCTCCCAGACCATCCATAACCTTATCACCTCAGGTGACCTCCCACCCACAGCCTCTAACCTCATCATTCCCCAACCCCACATCGACCAAGGAGGAGAAAACAGAGTCAAGGTAAGCAGAGATAAGTTCGGTGGGGCAGGAGCAGGCAGAGACAATGGGTCAGCCAGGGCAATCAGGTTTGTGGATTTTTGGGAAGGAGATAGAAACAGGTGGTGTGGAGTTGGGGAACGATGAAGTTGGAGGCTGTGGGCTGGAGGTCACCTGAGGTGATAAGGTTATGGATGGTCTGGAGATGATGTTTTGGTGGCCAGGGGTGGGGTCATGATCGATGGAGGGATGTCAGAGAGTTGGCGCCTTGCTCCGGTGATGTAAAGGTCAGTGCGCCATACCACTACCGTGCTTCCCTTATCTGTGGATTTGATAGAGAGGCTAGGGTTGGGGTGGAGGGAGTGGAGAGCTGCACGTTCCAATGGGGAGAAGTTGGAGTGAGTGAGAGGGGCGGAGAGGTTGAGGTGATTGATGTCGCAAGAGCAGATGGAAATGAGGAGGTTGAGGGAGAGTAGGAAGCCTTGGGGTGGTGTCCAGGAGGATGGGGTTAGTTGGAGTTGGGAGAAGGATCTGTAGAAGGTGGGTTAGACTAATGGTTAAAGAAATAGGTGCAGTGGCAGAGGCGGCGGAAAAACTGTTCAACATCCAAGCATGAACAGAATTCATTGATGTGTGGATGGAGGGGAATGAAGGTGAGTCCTTTACTGAGACAAAATGTTGGACACCGTCTTGGTGGATGAGACAAGCCACCCTTCATCGGTCATCCTGCCCCTTTAACCTGTCCGTCCTCCCTGGACTGACCTATCTCCTCCCTACCCCCCCACCTACACTCACCTTTACTGGCTCCATCCCCGCCTCTTCAACTTGTCTGCCTCCTCTCCACCTATCCTCTCCTCTATCCATCCTCTATCCGCTTCCCCCTCTCTCCCTATTTATTTCAGAACCCTCTTCCCCTCCCCCATTTTTGATGAAGGGTCTAGGCCCGAAATGTCAAGTTTTCCTGCTCTTATGATGCTGCTTAGCCTGCTGTGTTCATCCAGCCCCACGCCTTGTTATCTCTTCAAACGAGATGTATTTGTTTTCACTGAAGCTGGTGCTGGATGCAATAGTTGTACCAAGTCAAACACTTGCAGATGTTGCTGGCTTGTTTTGAACTTACATCCTTCTTCTAACAGCATGTTAATCATTTAAGAACAGAAGAGCATAAGTATTTGGAGCAGGAGTAGGCCATTTGGCCCCTCGAGCCTCCTCCATCATTCAACAAGATCATGGCTGATCTTATCATGGACTCAGCTCCACTTACGTGCCTGCTCACCATAACGCTTAATTCCTTTACTGTTCAAAAATCTATCTATCTTTGCCTTAAAAACATTCAATGAGGTAGCCTCAACTGCTTCACCGAGTAGGGATTTCCACAGGTTCTCAATCCTTTGGCTGAGGAAGTTCCTCCTCAACACAGTCCTAAATCTACTCCCCATTATTTTGAGGCTCTGCCCCATAGTTCTAGTTTCACCTGCCGTGGAAACAACCTCGCTGCTTCTATCTTATCTATTCCCTCCATAATTTTATGTGTTTCTATAAAATCACCCCTCATTTCTTCTAAATTTCAAATGAGTATAATCCCAGTCTACTCTACCTCCTCATAAACGAACCCTTTCAACTCCGGAATCAACCTAGTCAACATTCTCTGCATCCCTTCCAGTGCCAGTACATCCTTTCTCAAGTAAGGAGACCACAACTGTACACAATACTCCAGGTGTGGCCTCACCAGCATTGTGTTCAGCTGCAGCATAACCTATTTATTCCTTAAGTTTGCCCAGAAATGTTTTTTATGAAGTATTTAATGCACGTAAAGGCAATGATGAGTTCCTTAACCCTTTCATTTAAGTTAGCTTCAGTGAACTCACATTCTGTAGTTTTGCGCCAACACTCACCTATGAATTGGTTGATTGTTTGAGTCTTGTCAACATGACTTGTTCTCTTTTTTTATTTAATTTTTGCACTATATCAGAAAATGAAGTCAGTGAGATCAACAAAATAAGGACTTCTTAATATAGAAAACTTTTTTGTTCTGTGTTTTATTTCTGTACTTTGTTCCTGGGTTGCTGTTTAAGGAAATGTTTTCTCTCAGCACTTCCAACTGCTTTTTTTTGTTTAAGTGAGAAAAAGGTTATGGTACTCTATTGTTCTTCCATACAGAACTATAGCCTTTAGTTTGGTTGTAGTTGTAATTTCAGCCCTGAATTCAGTAAGATGAAAGGCTTCCAAGATAAAAAGATTTTTCATGAGTGTCACACTGCTATTACCTTTTCAGCCTTTATTGGCACTTCCTGCCACTAACTAGCTGTCACAATTAGCTTTGAATGCCCATTTACTGCCACAACCACTGTGAGCATGATATACTTTGTAATTTTTTTTAATGTTATTCCAGAGAGAGTTAGGTTCTTATTGAGATAGATGTCTTGAAGTTTCTTTTGGAAGGTTATCATTTTAATCAAAGGTTTTTGCCAGAGAATATCCCACTTTTGGGGAAAAGGACCTGTTTTAAAAAAAAGTTTGTTGATCCAAAACCATAAAGGACAAAGCTTTTAAACTACTAAACTAAAACCAACCCCACCTAGCAGAGACATCGATCACCTAATCTCTGACAACAAATTGGCTAGCAGGACAATGATGTCCACTAGTCAGTACAGAGCTATTTGGAAGGCCATTGACAATATTGTATAATATTCAAGATCAGGAGTTCCCATTGTTCTGCAATACCAGCTAAACAAGGGGTGGGAACATGATATGCACACAAACAGTTTTCTGTCCAGTGCGCTAATCGAGGCAACTTGTGTCCGAGTAGAGCAGTCAGAAAGCAACGTAACTGGGGCAGCCTCAGACAGGAAGGGATCGAACTGTGGAGAAAGGAAGGAATAAGCACAGGGTGCACAACTCTACAAGAGTCAGAGCAGTCTCTCTCTCTCTGTCTTTCTCTACAATCAGGACCAAAGGAGGTTGCATATCTGTAGACTGCAGATTACTCAACCCACTGCCGGGGAGTTGCCTTACATCTCGTAACCAAACCTTAGATAACTTTGGAATTTAACAACCTTGAGTAAGGGATCTTGGAGGGGTTTAGTTCTGTGAAGTCCAAGGGGAAGTAATCTGTTTTGTTGTTAGTCATACAAGAACATTTAGCATTGGTCATGCCATATCAAGATTTGCTGTGCGTGTTAAACATACTTATTATTCAAAATCTGAAACCTGCATCAATTTCATTATTCACATCCTTCATAAAGTTAAGCCCAGAACTTCAACCATCGATTAGTAAGTTTGGTTGTGACCAGTGAAGCTGGATGACCTTCACACAATAGGAAACACCAGATAGTTTACGGCATTACAATATCACAGACTCTCACACACTGTCTAGGTTCTGTGCTTATAGACATTGCTGTACAGCACAGACACAAAACTAACTGACTGAACACTGCACTGATTTCATGACACAGAGAAAGTCAGAAAGGTGAGGCCTTTATATTGGAGCATCACATGCTATCATGTCATGTTACTACCTTAACCTGTTTGACCTGGAATCTACGCCATAATACAAAAATTATGCACAACCGACATATCTACCACCACCGCCCCAAACATTCACTTTTCATCACTATACTGTATCTATGTTTTCAAAGACCCTGAATTAAAAGAAATTTCTGCACCATATTCTCAATTAAATAGCGCAAGCGAATACATTGCTAGAGAAGTGGTACAGGAGGGATGGCTTTAGATTTTTGGAATGTTAGTTAAGTTCTAGATCGAGGGGAACAAAGCCAAGAAAATGGTCTTATTAAAGCAGTTAGTGGTACTTCTGGGGAAGATTTTAACTAATATGATGTGTGGAGGAAGAAAACCATAAAATAACAAAGGAACAGAGATTAGATCAGAGAATAGAGAGATATGAACAACACAAAATTAGAAACATCCTAGAAATTTGGAGTCAGAGATAATAGGTACTGCAGATGCTGGAGAATCCGAGATAACAAGGTGTGGAGCTGGATGAACACAGCAGGCCAAGCTTAGAAATTGGGAGTACTGATTGAGGAAAATAGCAAAAGTGATAAATGCATCATTGGATTGTACGCGCATCATTTAATAGACAACTAATGAAGTTGGTGAGTTGTAAGTACATGTTTCTATATGAGGTTTTGACATTGCTGCATATACAAAGACCTGGCTCAAACAAAGACCTTGTGACCTTAACATTCATGGTACCAATTATTCATGAATCAGAAGAAAAGAGAGAATTGACAGGGCATTGTAGTCCTGAATAAGGATAATACTAAATAGAAAAAAGATATTAAATTGCCTGATGGTAGAATTTATTTGCTTTGAATTAAGGAAAAGAAGAGTTGCATCATTTGTTTTATTTTAGAGCTCCAATCGTAGAGGAGGAGAAAAATGAGCAAACCTGTTGGTATATTATATACATCCATTTCACTAAACAGGTGCTGAATGTAATTGACCACCTCTTTAGAGGATCTCCCTGCTGCCTCACAGTTGCTCATCATGTGACTATAAATTGGAGGCACCGAATGCAAGCTGGGCAACTGGTTAGCAGAACATCTCTGCTCATGACACCAACCTTCCAGTTATTTTTCTTTTTAATTCCCCACTTTGCTCCCAAGCTGATTTTTCTGTCCGTGGCCTGCTACCGTATTCCAATGAAACCCAAAATAAAATTGAGGACAGCATCTTTCTTAAAGGTACAGTTCTTTACTCAGCAACACACTCAGCAACCTACAGCCTTCTGGACACAACATTGTGCTCAACAAGTTTAGGTCAGAACTTCTCCTCCCTTCTTTTTATATGGCTTTTACTTTTGTTTTTTTTCTGACTAGATCTTGACTTGTTTATTTCGCTTTCCCTTTATGATACTTTGAGATTTTTTAATGTCGGAGTTCACACCCCATTTGGAGACAATAGTTGTTTTTTCTTTATATCCCTGACCACTCTATAGCTGTTGCAAAGTGTTATCTTCTGTTACTTAATCTCCCCTGGTATCCATCTTATTACAGACCTTCTCCTTTGCTCTTCCTGCTCCCTTATCTCCTTCACTTTAAAATCACTAAGATTGCTCTCCTTCTTCAGCTCCAATGAAAGACCATTAACCCGAAATATTAACACTGATTGTCTCCACAGATACTGCCTGACTTGCTGAGTGTTTTTTGCCATTTAATGCTCTTATTCCTTCATTTCTTATCATTCCTGCACCAATCCTGCTCAGTTCTTGGCTATTTGACGGAAAAGGGTAAGGTTATGGCGTGAGAAGATTGGGAGAGCAAAAAAAGGCATGATTGTGCCACCTAGAGCTTAGAGAAAAGAAATTGTGAGGTATGGGTAATTCAGGAAAGAGAATAAGGATTATGTTCTCATCTTTGACGTTTTATCCCCATTGCTGGCTATGCCTTAGTCAAGATCACTGTAATTTGATCTGCACTGTTTCTTCCATTGGGGTTAGCTCCTGCAGCCCTGTCTGTCGCCCACTGGAAAACTTTAGCCTCTGGTATTGCAGCACATTCTGCAAAACGGAGGGATATGATTGTGTGCAATATGAGTGGTACAATATTTGAGGTACATCTGTCATGGCAGAATAAATGGCAGAGTCTGCAAGCCATGAAATGTGGGTGTAAGGCTTGAAGAAGTGCAAAGTATGTGAGGCTGGAGTGACGTTTTGAAAATGATGCATCTCAGGAGGAATTCCCTGACCATCACCTTGCATGTTAGGCAATTGAGCTTCTTTCAGCACTTTATCCTAATTTTCAAGAGCTATACCACCAGTAGTGAGATGCACACTCTGGAAGGCTTCATAACCCAGTTCAATCCTGTTAATGTTAACCTACTTTTCAAGGAGAAAAAGATAAATGAGGGAACTACAGGTCATTGTGATTAATAGCAGTGCCAGCCTGGTATAAAATAAATTTCCAATTAGTAAAGCTCAGATGAATCAAGGACAGCTAGCATGGATTTGTTGAAGGCAAATCATATCCAATTATCTTATTGAATCCTTTGATCAAAGAAGATTCATCAGGGTAGTGTAATAGTTGTCGTACATAAGGACATTTCGAACACATTTAACAAAGTGTCATACAGGAGGCTTGTTAACACAATGCCACCAGATTGATTGCATCACATCCACATACATTAACTCCCTCCATCACCGACTCTCATTTGCATCACCAAGACTCCTTAGGCAGTATCTTCCGAACCCGTGACAAATATGATCTAGAAGGAGAAGGGCAGCAAATACAAGGGAACACCACCACCTGCAGGATCTCCTCAAAGCCACTAGCCATCATCACTCCAGCTGATATTACAATTGGACCAATCAGATCTCAGAATGAAATATGGCTTGATAAATCATGTTTTGTTCCTTTTCTTAATATAAACACATCAGGCTCCAGATTTGGTTGTAAGTATAAAACAGAAGTTTATTATGCAAAAGACAGAAAAATAAAAGAAACTCGGATATCTTCAGAAAATATAATTTAAATGATTTCAAACAACCAGCAAAATAAAATCCAATCTACATCCCAATAGCATTGCCTTATAGTGAACTAAAATCCAGAGACATTTTCCTATCCTATCAAACTTGTATGTTGACTTAACTGCTTCTTTTTCAGTTCTGGCCCTGTGAGTTGGGAAACCTTTATCTTTGATTTTAGACTTTCTAAACTTTGAATATCCAATGCAGATTTCTAAGCAAACACCCTGGTCTGAAACTGAACTAAAATCACAAACTTAAATCCTGACACTGAACCTTAACAGTCCCATAACTGATCTGAACAAACCTCTTTTCCTGGGAGAAATTACTGTGACGTCAAACTCCAGTCAGGTCTCGTTTGAATTGAATTTAGAAGCTTTTAACTATTTTGTTTTTTAAAAACTTATTCATCCCGTCTTCTGAGATAACAAGGTGTAGAGCTGGATGAACACAGCAGGCCAAGCAGCATCAGAGGAGCAGGAAGGCTGACATTT
>JAHRHZ010000087.1:25643845-25708231 GCA_024137785.1 Ginglymostoma cirratum
ATCAGAGGGGCAGGAAGGCTGACGTTTCGGGCCTAAGAAGGGTCTAGGCCCGAAATGTCAGCCTTCCTGCTCCTCTGATGCTGCTTGGCCTGCTGTGTTCATCCAGCTCTACACCTTGTTATCTCAGATTCTCCAGCATCTGCAGTTCCTGCTATCTCATCCTACCTTCTGATAAGCTGGTGTCTTATTTTTTTTCTCTGGTCATAAAATCCCACCCTATAAATAAACTTCCAAAAGTACACTCCAGGAGCCTTCCAGTCATCTGTTCTCTGACACAAACTGGCTTAAAATATTGATCCAAAAGATTGACCTAGTCAATTATTAAGGTCCTTACCAAAAAAGGCCAACATACATATGCCACTACTTTGAATCCAAACTCTAAAACAAATGACATTAGTATATATAAATTTCACACCTTTCATCACACTCTCAAATATATCACTGTATATTCAGCGTCACTGCCTCTCCCTAACAGCATTGTGTGCCTACCTACAGGACATGGACTGCAGTGGTTCAAGAAGGCAGCTCACCACCACCCTCTCAAGAGATGGGCCATAAATGCTGGGTAAGTTAGCATAATCAACATCCAACGAATAAATGTCTAAAAACTAAAGGAAGCTGCACTCTCAAATCTGCAAATGATATGAAATTTGATAAGAGATGGGAATAATTGTAGACCTCTGTGTGGTCACATCCGAGAAAACTGTAAATACCTTAGAAATTATGTCAAGGTGGTGTTCCGGAATATTACCAGGGATGAAGGATTTCAGTTATGAGAAAAGGTTGAGAATAATAAAGGGATAGTAGAAACTGCCAATGCTGGAGTCTGAGATAACAACGTGTGGAGCTGGATGAACACAGCAGGGCAGGCAACATCAGAGAAGCAGGAAAGCTGATGTTTTGGAAGGGTCCAGACTTGAAACGTCAGCTTTCCTGCTCCTCTGATGCTTCCTGGCCTACTGTGTTCGTCCAGCTCCCCACCTTATCTTATTTGAGAAAAATAAAGCTGTTTTCCTTGGAGTGAAGGGGTTTAAGAGGTGATTTTATTTAAAATTACATAGAATATATAATGTAGAAACAGGCCATTCAACCCAAGCAACTTTTTGCGCCAGCATTTACAGTCTATTCAGGCCTCCACTCCTCAATCTTCTCCATCTAACTCAGTTGATATGGCCGACTGTTCCTTCTTACTTATGCTACTTCTTCAATGTGTCTTTATTTTTTTTTTGTCCTAATTACTCTCTAAGGTAGCAAGTTCCAAACTCCACTACCTTCTAGGTAAAAGAGTTTCCACTGATACCTTATTTGCTTCCTTGGTAACTCCTCTTTTCTGGAAGCATCAGGTTTGGCAATTGTTGGCAATGGAAGATTTATTTGGTAATGTGGACGAAGGGATTGGCAGGCAGTAAGAGGGAGAGGCTTCTGGTCCACTGTCCTGCAAAAGGCAAAGACAAACACTGTAGTACTCTGTCTGTGAGCATGGACCAATACAGGATGAGTCCCTGACCCTACTCTAGAAACAAGGACAGTGTACTAGGCAAATTAAAAATATGATAACCAGAACCATGCTCAATACTCCAAGTGGAATTTGACAAGATTTCAATGCAAATTTAGCAGAACCATATTTCAATCTTAGCCTTCTAGAACTAAGCTGAAGTGCTTAGTTTGCTTGTTCATTCAGTTTACTTTGAGTGGTGTGTACATTTATACTGATCAATGATCTCTTTGCTCCTCTGCCTCATTCAGAATCTTATTACCCAAATTGAACGTAACATCCATACTCTTCCTACCAAAATGTAATATCTTAGATTTACCACAGTTCAAGTTCAATTATATGCTCATTTGCCAGTTTAGTTAAACCTTCTTGTAATTTATTGTAGTCTTCCTCCATACTATTTATTACCTGCATCTAAATGTGACATCATCTGCAAATTTAAAGATGATGTGTTTGATTTGAAAGTGTTAATCTTTAACATAAATTCCGAGCGACCATAGTCCCAGCAATGCTCCTACCCTTTGCCCTATCTGGCCTCTTTAGAAGTGATCTAGTGATCATATTGCACTTAGTCCATTATATGGTATCCTAATAAAGACCCTTGTGAAAGCTAGACAAATTACATTTACAATAATATTGTTGTCAATTAGATTTGTTACCTCTTTAAACACATCAATGAGGTTGGGCAAGCAAGATTTTCCATTTTAAAATCCAAGTATTCATTTATATGTTATTGGCTTTCTAGACAATCTTTTCATTTTCTTTCAATAGAAATTCTATTATCTTTCCCACAATCTGACTAAGCTGACTAGTCTATCGTTCTGTGAATGTGTTTTATGTTCCATCTTAAATATCGGTATAACAGCTTCCTGTTCGACGTTCCCAACCCACACACATACACACAGATACACACAAACATTCACACATACACCCACACAGTAATTGGTGTCCACAAAAGTGCAACATGTAGTTGAAAACATAATGAATGTAAAATAAAGAAACCATCCACGAGTATTAATGGAGCAGATCTCATGCTGTTGTTTAGCCCAGATTATTCAACAAGAACAAAGATCTGAGTCCAGATTTGAACACATTCCAAATTCGTGCTTAAAAATCTAAATGAACCTTCACTGGCTCAATTTTTCTAAGCATAATCAGAATACTTGTGTAAATAAGGCAGAATTATATTTCATCAAACATATGTTTTGGTAACTGAGTCACATCCTCCAAATCAAATTCTGTATACATAAATTTAATATAAAGCGATGTTTGCTTGCCGCTGACAGATAATGTTACAAGCCTGCAGATGATAACTCTAAGTGGCAATGAATAAAAGAATTAGGCAGCAAAATTGTATTTTAGCCATTAAGTTCTGAAGAAGGTCATGACCTAAAACATTAGACCGAATTTTCCTGGAGGAGGCAGTAAAGCCAAATTTTTATTACCTGGTAGACATAAGAACATAAGAACTAGGAGCAAGAGTAGGCCATCCAGCCCCTCCAGCCTGCCCTGCCATTTAATAAGTTCATGGCTGATCTTTTTGAGACTCAGCTCCACTTACCCGCCCACTCACCATAACCCTTAATTCCTTTACTGTTCAAAAATTTATCTAGACTTGCCTTAAAAACATTCAGCGAGGTAGCTTCAACCACTTCACTGGGCAGGGAATTCCACAGATTCACAACCTTTTGGGTGAAGAAGTTCCTCCTGACCTCAGTCCTACATCTGCTTCCCTTTATTTTGAGGCGATGTCCTCTCGTTCCATTTTCACCTGCTAGCAGAAACAACGTCCCTGCCTTCACCTTATCTATTCCCTTCATAATCTTATATGTTTCTATAAGATCTCCCCTCATTCTTCTGAATTCCAATGAGTATAATCCCAGTCTACTCAGTCTCTCCTGATAATCTAACTCTCTCAACTCTGGAATCAACTGAGTGAATCTCCTCTGCACCCCCTCCACTGCTAGTATAGCTCTTCTCAAGTAAGGAGACCAAAACTGCACACTATACTCCAGGTGTAGCCTCACCAGGTCCCTATACAGCTGCAGCATAGTCTCCCTGTTTTTAAACTCCATCCCTTTAGCAATGGCAGACAAAATTCCATTTGCCTTTTTAATTACCTGCTGCACCTGCAATCCTACTTTTAGCGATTCATGCACAAGGACACCCA
This sequence comes from Ginglymostoma cirratum, assembly GCA_024137785.1. NCBI lineage: Eukaryota > Metazoa > Chordata > Chondrichthyes > Orectolobiformes > Ginglymostomatidae > Ginglymostoma > Ginglymostoma cirratum. The sequence goes on from JAHRHZ010000087.1 coordinate 25,647,511, forward strand.
AGTCCCTCTGCACAGCAGCGTGCTGCAATTTTTTACCATTTAAAACATAGTCCATTTTGCTGTTATTCCTACCAAAATGGATGACCTCATACATATCAACATTGTACTCCATCTGCCAGACCTTTGCCCAATCACTTAGACTATCTATATCCCTCTGCAGGCTTTCAGTGTCTTTTGCACACTTTGCTCTACCACTCACCTTAGTGTCATCTGCAAATTTTGACACACCACACTTAGTCCTCAACTCCAAATCATCTATGTAAATTGTAAACAATTGCGGTCCCAACACTAATCCCTGAGGCAGAAAGACACTTTTTTTTCAAAAGATTCCCACCTGCACATTTTCATTCCAGGCAGGTGGGGGCAGGATGGATTTGGGTCCCTGGTGACAATAAAGTGGGGTGAAAAGCTGATCAGTAGGATTAAACCTTTGATTACTGCCATTTCAACTCAGTTTCAAGGATCAATTTCAGGCTGTCAAGCCCTTAACACCCTCCACACACCTCTATAATCCCTAAGGCTCCTTGATGCTGTCTCAGACCCTCCATACCTGTATACCACCTCATAGTGACCTAGTGATGGTAATCAAGGAGGCACAGGCCAATCGCCTTGGTTCATGGGTGCAAATACCACAATGGTAACTGGTATAATTTAAGGTCAATTAATAAAACCTGGCATTGAAAGCTAGTCTCAGTAACGGTGAATATGGGTCTATCCCTATTAGTGGTAAAGAGGACTGATTAACTGACGTCCTTTTGTGTAGGGAATCTACCATGCTTAATTAGCCTGGCTCTGTGTGATGACTAACTGCCCTCCTAAATGGCCCAGCAAACAATTCAGTTCAAGGAATATTAGGGATGGACAACAAAATGCTGGTATTGTTAATTATGCCCACATCCCATGAAAGAATAAAATATTCTTTTTTGCCTTCTCATGTCCCCCTGTGGGCTTCCACTGGGTGCTCCGGTTTTCTCCCACATTCCAAAGATGTGTAAGTTAGGTAGATTGGCCATGCTGTAGTGCCCAGGGATGTGCAAGCTAGATGGACTAGTCATGGGAAATGAGGGTGACAGGGATAGTATGGGGGTGCTGGGTCTGGGTGGGATGCTCTGCAGAGGGTCAGTGTGGACTCAAGAGCTGAATGGCCTGCTTCCACACAGTAGGGATTCTATTCTATTAAAATAGAAATAGAATTCTATGAAAATCTCTTAAAAGTGTGAGACAAACTGTTGAAACAGTCCCCTCCTAAGGTAAGTGATTTGATAGCTTCTGAAAATCAGACAAGCATTCATAATGTGCTCAGTTGTAGCAATCACCCTTGAACTTCTAAACAATGAGCCTTAGTAAAATTGTGAAAATACCCATGACTAAGTTTCTTTTCTAAATTATACCAAGTGGTCTATCAATCAAAGCAATCCAACATTATGTCTGTTTTCTTTTTTCACTAATTGGAAAACATCTTTTTTTTTCACTTTTAAAGGACTGATGATTTAAATCACTTCAGATAAGACAAGACTCCGTGTTCTCAAACATTGTTTTCTTCAGTACTGAATGCATATGAACTCTCTTCCCAATGTATCTTAACATTTACACAATGCTGGTGATCATTGACTTATGTTTCTAATACAAAGCCCTAGACCAATCAATGCAATGAAAAAACTTCTCCCTTACACTGCAGAACTCGCTACTGAAACAAATTTTACTTTGAGTTTCAATGCCTGTTTGCTCAGGACTGAGAGGTCATGAAGCACATATTCTTACAGAGTAAGTCAAAATCTTCAAAAGTTATAGAGATTTAATTCGTCACCCTTCATAATGGAGCCAGGAAGGACAGGAACATTGCACACATACTGATTGCCTGTAGCCTTACCCTATGCCAATGAACAGTGCTAGGAAAGCGAACGGGATGGGAATGTGGGAATTGGATTCCACCTGTCATTTTTAAAAGGCACCTAAGTTGAAAATTGAGGGCATTAGTTCAATTTTCCTCTTTTCAGCAGCTGATTTACCTGCAGTGTACTATGCCTTTCTGCATTTTTATTTCTAGCACATGGTTTGTTTCGCTTTATAGAATAATTTCAGCTTATGTTGTTATTACAACAAATGGATGGACTTGCTTTATTTAAAAGAAACTCTTAGCTGTTTATTTTGAAAATAAAACTATCTGAACCCAAATGCAGACTTGTTCTGAGCATCCACACTTGGTGCTACAAAGCAGGATTAGTTAAGATGTGTGCCTGTCATAGCTCAATAGTTGGAGGTATGTGAAGGTAGTAAGAGGTAGGTGTGGGGCTGGCACTGTTGGGAAGGTGTGTGAAAGTATGTTGAGCATCTGGGAGTCAGGCATGAGTCGTGAGTGCCAGGAAGTGTTGTGATGAGATTTGCAGTTGGTGCATTGAGCAGCACGAAAGGTTTGTACAGTAGTAGGTGGGAAATGTCATATGATGATACATTTGGTGACTTTGACCACTCAAGTGAAGTAACTTGACCCCTGAGATATTGTTACTAGGAACAAAACCGCAGCGGTTGACATTCCATGCTATCTGTCTTTCTGCCTTTTCAGCCTGGTCCTTAAAGGTTTTCTAGATTCTCATGGATGCATGGGATCATCCGGCTGTCCTGTACCAGTAACATTCAACTACCATGTACATCAATAAAGATCCCTCTGTCTGTCACAAAATTCCATTTGCTCTAACTTAATGGCAGTACTTTTGTGCCACTTCTCTTTAAGATACAGCCTGCTTTTAAGAGCAAGCTGGCTCTACCCTGCTGTCTGAAAACAGTACTGCTAAGACCTCTGACAGTGTGCAAAGCTTAGCAGCAATGCTTCTCAACAGACAGCAATCCTGAAAGTACACCAGCTAACGTCATAGTCACTCAGATGAGTTGGGGACAGAAATGTATGTTGCCCACTTCAATTGTGCATGGGCAGGTGGCAAATGATGACTTTCATGCCTTCCAAGAAAAAGCTACCTTATTTGTGACTTGAAAGTTACAGTTCGCAGGAAGTGAGAAAGAACATTTGTGAAGAGAATCTAGCTTGCAAAGTTCCTGGTTAATAACTAAAGGCAAGATTTGTATTTCAATAGTTTGCACAACTTCAAAGCATCCCAAAAATACTTACAAACTGAGAAGCACTCTTGCAGTTTAGCCATTGGTATCATGTAGGAAATTTGGCAGCCAATTTGAGCGCAGTAAGCTCTCATTAACAGACCAGATGATAATGAGATAACAAGGTGTAGAGCTGGCTGAAAACAGCAGGCCCAGCAGCATCAGAGGAGCAGGAAAGCTGATGTTTTGGGTCTAGAGCCTTCTTCAGAAGTTTTCTGCGCTTGGCCTGCTGTGTTCATCCAGCTGTACACCTTGTTATCTCAGATTCTGCAGCATCGGTAGTTCCTACTATCTCAGATGATAATGAGAGATTTTTTTTTCGTGGAACTGGCTGATGGGTAAATAACGGCCACAAAACTAGGGAGACCTTGCCCGTTCTTTTTGTTGTGTGATGTACAAACACCCAAGATGGCAAACAGATCCTCATTTTAATGTTTCAATTGCAAAAGAACACCACTAAAAGTCCAGCGCTCCCTTAGTGCAGTGCTGCACAGTTGGTCTCTGTGCTCATTACCTTCAGCCTCAGAACAGAGGGTGTGACCATTATTCCATGCTTGAGACCTATGCTTGAGAGTAAGTTGGTCTCATTTGATGTTTTTAGTATAACAGGCAGAATATCTTTCAATCACAGAACCAAGCAGAAAAGGAAATATTTTGCCAAATAGCAATATAAAAGTACAACCTAAAGAAATACATCCTAAAGCTGTGACACCCCTCTCCCCCAATTTGGAGAGTTCCCAGCCATGATTATTCCATCAGCGGGAGGTGCTGTCAGTAGGGTAATCCTTTGCAGAGTACGGGACACGAGAAATGAAGATAACCAACCACCACTGGATTGTTTCAAGCACTTTCACTCTTATGTTCTGATTACGCAGCAGTTGAACTATGAGGTCACATGAAGGGCATTCAAAGGGAAGGAATACGAACAACAGCCAGGACAAAAACAAAATCGTAATTAATAGAAGTTAAAAAGCTAAATGGAGAGTTATTTTGTGGATTGCAATCTTTCTCATTTTGAACCACAGTGTACATATGACAACAGCAAATCACTACAGCCTTTCTAAAGTGGTTCCTCTTTGGTAAGAATGATAAATCAGCAAGTTAACCTCAAAGGCTGTGCAGCTGGGAAAACAATAGCAGGGTTTAGTGCCAATGAACTACATCCTGTATTTTTAGCCATGGTTGGATTTGATCATATTAATAGAAGGGCAACAACAGCTGAAGAGAGATTGCAATGTCTACAAGTGTAGGCTTGTCTGTAATTTGCTGGCTCTAAATCAGCAGATTTAATGACTTGAAAACAGTGGGAACCCATTCATAACAGCATTCCAATACTTCCATTGAAATCTCCTAGCAGTGTATAAGATCCTAAGATCTGTGTGCAGTCATTGTCAATAAGAAAGGCCTCTATCTTCTTTGCCACCACACTACAGTGTTTTTAAAAATTCCATGAATAACAAATTCATGCAGTAATGCCAAATTAATTGTTCCTCACATGGCAAGCACTGTCTTAAGATCCACAGCCTTAATCTGTTGGTGCCTGTTTGAATTTTATTGTTTCTTAATAACTAACGTTGTCTGCATTATGAGTTGTTTAGAGTTCTTCCTGTGTTACTGTTTCCTCTCTGATATTGTGGGTCTAAAGTAGAGAATGTTGGAAATCTTAAAGATATACATGTACACATTTAAATATGCTTAACTTTTCAATGGTCGAAATGCAGCAATTCTGTTCCATTTTGTATCTTGCTTTAATTAATATTTAATGTGCTAAAGATTGGGTGGCACAGTGCATTATTCACAAGCCTCTGTGAGAGGAAAAGAAACTCCTTATCACTGTCTGAAATGGGTGACCTCTGATTTTTAAGTTGTTACCTTTTACTTCCACAAGAAGAAACATCTACTTGTAAAGATCGTCTCTTTGTTTTCCTGTGTGATTGATTGTGAACTGAAATAGGAAAAGGACACCACAAGCCGAGGTTTGTGGAGGAATTGCTGCACTTGTAAAAAGCAACTTAGTGACTGAGTCATGTGTGTACTGTTATTATGTTCAAGCAGTGAGGATGTCTGTTTATAGAAGGGCCAACTGCAGACGGGCATGTACAAAGTGAAATTCAGCCTGGATCGGGTTGCTGATTGGTGCGTGAAGTTTTAAACAATTGCAGATGACAAAGGCCATCAGTCTGACGACAACTATCTGATTGGATCCTAGGTAGATTAATAACAGAAGCTGCAAGGAGCAGATAGGACTTCTTTCTCTCCCAAAAATGTCTTATATCTGAAGAAAGCTGATTTATTTCTCCTCACCTGTTGTTTTACACTGTGCCTTTTATCAACGTAACTCAGAGACTTTGCTGTTAATGTAGCAATTGCCCAAGGCTTTTGCAAAGAAATGAAAAGAACCTCAAGAAAAGAGATTGAAGTACAGAAAATCCTGGCGAACAAAAAGATCGTCTCACCGAACTCTATGAATTGGAGCCATTGAACAGCTCCCCACTTTTTTGTTTCGCTCCACCGTTAATGCAGTTTTTATTTGTCTATTTGTGCTTTGTGTGTGTCTGTGTGTACATGTCTATGAGTATGGGGAAGAATGGCTTGGAATGGGGTTACTGGGTTACAGTTTTAACAACTAGAGATATAGGTTGGCTGTTCATAGTTGTTTCTCTGTGGGTGTACTATTTATTTCAATAAGTATTCATTCCTTTAAGTATAGAAACCTTAGCCATGTTTTCAGCTAGCTTAATTCTAATTTAGTTTTCCCTTTCTAAGGATATTTTCATTTTACATTAAGGCTGCAGTACCTTAAACTTTCAATCCTTTAGAAAGGTCTGCATTTTGGGGGATATAAGGAATGGGGAAGGCACAAAAAAACCTGTTCACCACCTTCTAATTAGGAGGGAGATCCAGTGTGATCACTATTAATCAGACAGGTCACTCAGTGATCATTCTAACAGACCACAAGCTCCTGTGAATTGTAAAAGGTCAAATTATAGCCAGTGATTGGAAATAATAGACATTAGGCAAAGTGACGATACCATGGCTTTAAGAAGTGTATTTTGTCCTGTTTTGTTTTAATGAAGAGAGGTTGAGACAGAGGTGCAAGTGGTCTGCTTGAAGCCCATAAAGTAAACAACTTGTGAAGACTTGGGATTTTATTTTCCAGTTGGAACAGTAAAAGGAGATGAATGGGTGCAGTCAAGCACCTGCAGAACCAGGAATTTTAGTTCTGGCTCTCAGCAGTTGAAGGAGTCTTGAAGTGGGTTGTAGAAGCTCTTATTCCTCTCTCTGTTACAGCTAAAAGCTGGGGTTGTCTTCCTGCTGCTAGAATTCCATGTGAGACTATCTAATTTACTGAATTTGCCTTTGCCAAGGGTGTGTTTATAGGAAATTATTATAGGAAGTTAATTGGTACTTTGTTAAACATTTCCATAGAATTACAGTGAAGGTAATTGTTTTCTTATTCTTATTTTATCTGTATTTTAACTGTACTGTAAAAATAAAGTGTGTGTTGCTTTAAATCCAGTAGTTTGATCGATCAAATTGCATCTGGAATGCAACGCCTTACATTTACCTTCAAAATAAGAAAATGTTAAGGTCTAGACTATCTTCTGAATATTTTGAAGAGGTTTGATTTGGTCCATAACAAACTGGGAGCTCTTGTCATGATCAAAATCTCTAATTCCAGGTTGGGTTGAGGATCATTGGACTCAAAGGCAGTGAATAGGAAGTGTTGGAGTCTTTTATTTTGGGTGTTGACTTTGGTTGGTTTAAACAGGATGTGTCTTGTTTAATAACTGCTGTTTCAGTCACTGAGTGTCCTGGGAATGGAAGAGGTCTCTCCCAGAGTTTTACAAAAACAGAACAAAGCAAAGCTTTTGGGCTTGGCAAAAAATTGGATTTGGGGTTGCATATGTCTGTGAGAAAAGAGGAAATCATTGTGGCAATCATGCAACATTTACAATTGCCAGGAATGTCATTGAAAATGGCTAAAACTCAACTGCTAGGGGAAAAATAAAAGGAAAAAATAGACCTGGTTGAACAAAAGGAAATGAAACAGTTTGAATGACAATTGAAAGTAGAGGAAAGAAAAGAGCAATGGAAGGCCCAAGCAGAAGAAAAGTAGAAAGTGAGACAGTTTGAATTTCAGAAGTTGGCAATTAGAAAGGAAAGTCAACTTAAGTGTGGGGTCTAAGGCAGAAGGTAGGCTTAAAAGGGAGGATAGTGATGATGAGCACACTCATTGTAGCCAAAGCTCTGATGGGGATTTGTTTAAGTATGTCCAGTCATTGCCTACATTCTACGAGAAGGATGTAGAAGCCTTTTTCGTTTCATTTGAGAAAGTGGCTAAACGAATGAAATAGCTGGTGACCATGTAGGTATTGTTGATCCAAATGACGTTGATAGGTAGATCTAGTGAGGTACTTGCATCACTACTAGAAGAGTAGAGTATGATGAAGTGAAAAAACTTATTAGGCCTTGTAGAGAGAAATCTTCCATAAAAGTGACACAAGTCAAATTGAGGAAACTTCAGCTCAAAACGATCAGGGAACTCTCCCTCCCTGATATGTCACTGTATCGGCAGCTCAGTCACCTGAGTAGATGCTACTCAAGCTGCAAACACTCATTGCAAATATATTTGCTTTAGATCATACTGGAAGAAGTAATTAAGGCAGTGGTGGCAAATGTGGAACATTTTAAACAGAAGAATATTCAGCAATGAGATGTTATTTATGTCTCTTTGCAAAGAAGTCCTGTGAATGAAAGTCTGACCTTCATGCAGTCCTGCCTCTGGAGCGAGTATGAGCTTGACTCCATTCCTACAGCATTGCCCCAATAATCTCCAAGTCTAGGCCTGTCACATACAGTGAGGTTCTGTCAGGAGCAGCTAGCTATGAATAGGAAAGAGCGCAGAAAGAGGAATTTTATTGTTTACTAACTCCAAGTAAAAGTATAAATTCTAACATCAAACACACAAGCATTGACATAATGTTTACCAAGAAAGAGTATCTAGTACAAAAATAGGTGATCAAGAATAGACAATTAAAAAGAAAATCCTTAAAGATCCTGAGGTATAATGTTTTAAACTGTTGTTTAATTGATGTTTTGTATTCTCAGCAGCTTGAAAATTGTATCGATATCCTCGAATTCTTTATGAATACATATTTCTCCAATTTGCTTCATCACAGGGCATTGTTTTATGAAAGACTGAGAGAAACAGAAAGAGAGAGAGCAGTTCTCCTGGTACAAATTAGTTTTGTTCTCCCTTTCTTGGCCCAAACTTTTGGCCTAAAATATAATTCACTTATGTATTCCCATATTTAGCTGTTTTTCTATGCCTAATGACCTACAGACAGTTTTAAACCTAGTCAATGAAACTTCCAGAAAATTGTGAATCAGCCTGGAGATGTGAATTTTAGTACCTTTTAGTTTTTAGTTTGGACTGGTTTTTGCGTGTTGACAGATTCATGAGCATAGGTCAATTTAGTCAGGTGACTCAATTAAATCACCTTAAGCCAGTGTTTTCCTTTTATAAAAACAACATTTTGGACAATGAAAGGCATGAAAATCAGAGATAGACATTTAAAAATTGATCATCCATGTTTACGACTATCATAACAATGGCATATCCTTAGATAATGCTAATCCTTCTCATATAACGCTCTCAGTGTGGTTGTTTGAGAAAGTGAAATTCTCCCAGTGTTCCTATTCTACCAGAAGCAGCAAGGTGCAAGAGTGAGGGAGGAATTTTCTCCTCCTGGGAAAGGCTTTGGGGAAGATGGTAGGAAGAGCATATAATCAGGTGAGTTGGCACTGGAGAGACTTCCACGCCTTCCCACTACCTCAGAAATTAAATTTTGGACAGGAAGGCCCATGGTCAACATCCCCAGTCCAATGCCAATTAAGGGTCATTAGTGGCCAATTTATGACCACTTAAGGCCCTCACACTGCCCAGGCTGCAATTAATTTAGCCCCAGGCAGGATGAGCAAGAGCTAGCCTACTGGACTGATAACCCAGTGTGGGAAAGTCTGTCAGTTTTGGGGGAGGGAGTCCCTCAAATTGTATTAACTTATACAAGGCCCAGCGACCCAACCTCAGCAAGGATGTGATCCCTGAGACATCCAGCCCCCTGTCTTCACTTCTAACTCTGCTACTCATTCCCTATCACCAGGTGAGGTAGAGTTCTGGGGTGGTGGTGGAACTGTATATGCGCACCCTGAACAACACTGACCCTTCTTGCCACAGGTTCTCCAAGTGGGATATGGGGTCTGCAGTCATGGCTGCATCCACTCCTCTGGAGATACCAGCCTCTGATTGGCTTGCAGCCCCAGTTGGATAAGGCTTCCCGGTCCAGCTTTGTCATTCCAGCTGAAAGCTCAATCAGCTGCCTGATTGACATTTAATACACTGGGCTTCTAGAACCAGGCAGGCCAAGGGCTTCCCTCCACTGAACTTTCCCATTGGCAAAATACCATTCCAACTTTGTGCAGACAAATTGCTAGATTACCAAATTAATGTGCTGGTATAAAAGAATAACTGCAGAAACCACCACTGAAACACTTTCCATCTTGTAAACCCTTGTTTCTGCGTGTCTCAACATATCCTCAAAACAGCTGCATTTTAGAATTCACAGTTTGACTTGCTTTGAGGGCTGTGCAAATATAAAAAATAGGAAAATCCTCAGGATTGCAGAGCTACCAGCTGTCACAATAATACATGAAAATTGCATTCACCCCATACTCAATGGAAAGACCTCGAAAGGCAAAAGAGTATAATACACCTAATCAATTAGATAATTATGTCTTCCTCTATGTATAAAGATAGTGTGATACTGCAGTGTCACCTGTTTAAATGAAGGCTGTGTCTGTGTTGTGAAGGGGAAGTCCAGTTTGAGATCTTTAAACATGAATCAGTCTTTGTTTTACGCATGATCTATCATGCAAAATTTGCACAAAAAAGAACATTGAAGACCTTCCACATCATTTCATCCACAAGTTTAAACTAAAGGTGATTAATGCTTGGTATCAACTAAAGTCTGTCCTCCGCTGCCAGCAAAGACTCTCCCTAGCATTGATCTAGTTTTAGATTTCATCCATCTGCTTATTATTTTGTCACGATTAACAACTTCTTTCATTTCCTTTTTTCTTTTTTTCATCAAAAGAACACAGACAGATCAACATGACTTTAATCAGGAAATCAGCAATTCAAGCAAAGCAGGTCGAGCTCCTTTCATATTGAGTTGGTCCAAATTTGGTTCAGTCAACATTTCCAGTCCATTGACATGACACAGCCAACTTTCATGTGGCAGGGCAGTTAATTAGCAGATAAACTGTAGAAATATTTTGAAACAAGTTAACCTTTTTGAGTTTAACTTAACAGACAGGTGAAATACATCACAAATGATGCCTAAATATCACAAACAGCTCCATGTCTGGACTTACTGATGTTGCAAAGAGCAAGTTTTTTGATCATAGCATTTTATTATGAACTTCTGTTTTCACGTCACATTTTGAATTGAGATTTATTGGCACCAGATACATCTTTAGAAGCTTTGCCAATAAAGCAAAAAACAGAATGTGATCCAGCCTACACTATACAGCTATCTTTTAAAATTAAGATTAACACAAGTTAAGGATTTATCTAATTCTTTGCTTCCATTTTGTTTTCTCTGTCCACAATTTACTCTGTTCAACAACTGGAATGAGGTGTGGTGAAATTAAATCTCAGGCAATCTTTCCATCATCCAAATCTTACAGTCCGTCTATCACCCATAGCCCACCCTTCTTTTTCACGGTGACAACTCTGAGTTAACATCTTAAACCTTTATTTTGTAGCTGAGATTGGAAATGAAACACACATTTTACTACTTCATGACACATTATGTTGAAGTCTAAGCACATGTACCAAATGTAAAAGCATAAAAAATAAGACTAGGAATTGGAGTTTTGTTCCTCAAACTTGCTTCATCATCCAATACTAGCACGCCTGATCTTCAACCTCAACTCCATTTTCCCACCTACTCCTCATATCACTGAATTAACTAAGAGATTAGCAATTTACCTTGTTTTAAATATGTTCAACTATGGTACATCCAGTACCACTGGAGCAGAGAATTCCAAAGAATGACAACTGTCTGTGTGAAGAAATTTCCCCTCATCTCTGTCCAAAATGATTAACCCCGTACCTGACACTGTGTTCTCTCTGTTCAAGATACCTCAGCTGGAGAAACAACCTTACACAGCATCTACAACACATAGGACCAACTTACTTAGCCTCATATCATTGGACAAACATTTCATCCCAGGATCCACGAGTGAATCTTCATCGTATGCCACCGATATAAGCAAGCCCTTTTTTAACTACACACAATTTTCCAGGTGTGGTCTCACCAAAGTTCTGTACAATTGTAGCAAGACCCTGTGTTTATTCTACTGCAATCCCCAATGAAGGCCAACATGATATTTGGCTGCAATTTTTGTTGTATCTCCACGATATTTGATCTAAGTGATATATTTCAAAACTCCCCAATCCCTCTGGTGAGGTACTGCGCTGAATTTAACATGTGCTGTTGTCCACTTCAAGCCCTATCCCCTAAACGCTGAAACACCAAATAACAAGAGTAATCACACACCATCCCATAGTTGGCCAACAACTGTTCAATACCAGGAGAAAATGTAATTGTTTTCGGGCGAGAGCTCTGCTTTAAAGAGCTGTTTGTCAGTCCAATCACCATTCCACAGAACAGCAGACTGGATGAGGCCGGATGGTTAAACAGTGGACAACACTCTTGTTACCTTTTACAAACATTTGTCTTCAAAGCTGCTAAAAGGAGAAGGGTAAAGTCCAACCAATGGAGTGTGGCATTTCTAGAAAATCTTCAAAAGAAAAGGAAACTTTTAAAGATTTTCTTAATTACGTACTTATGCTTCACTTCAACACTTTGTTTTGATACTTTTCACCAGGACTATTTGTTTCTGAGCTGCGCTCTATGAACAAATTGTGGAATGTTCTCAAGTATCATTTCAAAATGCATGTGTATGATCGTTTAAATATAACCAGCTCACAAAAGCCACACAATAAGGCATTTTGAATGTCTATTGATGCTCTGTATATTCCAGCTTGAAAGGTTGCATTGCTTTGTGCCACACTTGGCATTCAGATCAGGCAGGGCTATGTCATTAACAGTAAAAATGTTCGGTGCAAGATTTCCTTTCATTAATGCTCGAGTCTAAATTGTAAACAGGTTCAGTGAAAACTCTCTTTTCTTTGACATTTGATTCTACTTCATACTTTTGGTTCTTCTTGCACAGCAGCATCCTACTTGGAAAAAATACTTAGCCAGGGACCCAAAGATGAAAGACCAAAAATAAGCAGCAATCTGGACAGATTCTGGGATTGCAAGTTCATTAGAAGTCCATGGGAACAGTCATGTAGATAGTGTGGCTCTGACTACGTCTTTTAATGAATGTGATCCTCAATTTTCCTCGTCATTTGCACTATGGCACTCTAGTATATCCAATAGCATGGAGAATCTACACTGTCATCTGTCTGGCTATGGTTTATTTACGTTTAAATATTTACAGTCTTTCAGTTATTGATCAGATCTTCAGCTAGTCCTCCAGCCATTCTCTTGAAAGAACAATTACTACAACAACAACTTCAATTTCAGCAGTGCCATTAACAGAGAAAAATGTCTCAAGCTGCTTCTTTGGGGTGTGTCAAATGAAAAGCCAAGAGGGAGACATTAGAGACAGAAGTGACCAAAAACCTGCTCAAAACAGTGGGTTTTAAGGAGGTCTGAAAGGAATGAAGGAAGTGGAGAGGCAGAGAAATTTGAGAAGGAATCTGATCTAATCAGAAGAAATCTTGGAATTGTACAAGAGATCAGAAAAACAGAAAACTTTGAAGGACACTGTAAGAGATTTCAGAAAAGAGAAGTAGGAGATCATTAAGGATCTTAAACTCAAAAGGTGGGAATTTGAAATTGAAGGTGGAGGAGCTAATATAGGACAGGGTATTAGCAAGTGAGATTTTGCATAGGTACAGCAGAGCTTTGGCTGGGTTGAATCTTTTGGAGAATATAAATCTGGCCAGGAGAGTATTGAAGTAATCAAATTTGGAGATGTGTAACAGTTTTGCCACATGCCCGTAAAGTTTATAGGGAGATGAATAGTTCAATTTTAGAAAGCAATATGGGATACTGACTCTGTACAAAATGAACTCCAGACAGTGAGGTAACTTTGATTGTGGTTTTGGTACAGAGACAAATATACATGAACATTCCATGTAAACCTGCTAAAAATTCAAAGCGTCTTCTCCCATGTTAATTGACTACCACCTCTCCATTTCAGTGGAACAGATTTAAAATGATAATGGTTGCTACATTCATGCACCCGACAAAGATGACATTTCAAATAAAATTGATAAGGAGGATAATCACAGCTGGGAATCAAACATTTCCACATTAAATGTCCTGCTAGATGACCTGTGCAACATGTCATCAAGCAGGAGCTCCACCTCCCTGTCTGCAAAGTGGGGGCCAAATTCCCTGGTCTGCCACGGCCAGGGCAAATATTACAAACAGTGCAGGACTGCAGAATGATTATCCTTCCTTTGGATTTAAAATTAAAGCCTTTTGTATCTGTTCTTTAAAATCACAGCTCTCAAGGAGTTAAAATACTCCTTTTTATCTAAAAAAAAATCCTAATGTTGCAGTCAGCTGGGGAGTTGAGAAATGGGGGAAAATATCCAATGTTCCTTCCCATTCATTGCAGGTAGCAAAGGCTTAGATAAGGTTGTTATCACAGAAAGGCAGGGGCAGGGGCAGTTGAGGTTGCAGAAGTGGAAGCATGTTGTATTTATGATGGAGAGGACATGGAGATGAAGCCTTCAATACAATATGAAGCAGAATAACTTAAATCTCTTTCTTTCTTAATTCAATATTGCAGGGCTCTATCAGATTCATCCTTGCACCTGAAAAAGCACATGAGAATTTCTACTGAGTATTCTGCATAAGGGATTCCATGCATTGGTATGCTTTATCCCCAGTTTGGAGTCCTTACAGGAGATATCAGATAGGCCTGAAGAGAAAACACAAATCGCCAACCATCTGGAAAAATGTTTCTGAGCTGTAAACGTATATGTATTTAACAGAACATAATCAACTTATTCCCACCAACACTAACTACATATTAATATAATTTGTTCACCTTTAATTTGTTGATTTCTCTTCTTTGCCACTCACAAGAAGTATGAACAGGAATAAACAGTGTAGCTATTGAGCCTGCTCCACCATTCATTCTGATCATGGCTAATCTTGGGCTTCATCCCACCCGCTCTCCAGATCTTTTCATTCCCCGAGAGACCAAAAATCCTCCTATCTCAGCCTTGGACACAGCCAAGGATAGAGCCTCGAAGTGTGGAGAATTCACAACACTGAGTGAAGAAATTTCTCCTCATCTCAGCCTTAAACATTTATCCCCTTATCCCAAGACTGTGCCTCATGCTGAAGATTCCCCAGCTAAGGGAAGTAACATCTCAGTGTCTACCCTGCAAGACTCCTTCAGAATCTTGTATGTTTTAAGAAAATCACTATTCATTTTTCTAAACTTCAGAAAATATAAATGCAACTTACTCAACATCTCATCATAGGACAATCCTCCGCTTCCTGGAACCAATCTAATGAACCCTCACCTGCACTGCCTACAATGTAAGTATAGCCTTCCATTAATGTGAAGATCAAAGGTACTCCGGGTGTGGTTTCATCAAAGCCCAACACTAGTGTTGCAAGTCGTCTTTATTCCTGAACTCCAATCCCTTTACAAAAAGGCCAACATGCTATTTACCTCCTAAATTGATTGCTGTACCTGCCTGCTAACTCTCCTCAAAAATACACCCTGTCTCTCCAATCATCAATGTTGACAAATTTAACACCTTCTAAAAACATTGTGGTTTTCTATTTTTATGACCAAAGTGAATAACCTTACACTTCCCCATGCCATCACTCCATCTGCCACTTTTTTCATCTTTTAAGGGCTGAATCTGACGTTGTTGTGGTGAAGTTATGTTATGTTTTCGGAAGGTTTTCTTTCCTGTGTGAGGCCTAGTAGGTTTTCTTGCCATGCGCTACCAAACTTGTCTCATTAACTCCATACCATGGCAAACCTCACATCCAAATCTATCTCCACGGTAACATGCGGCATTGCCAGAACATCTCACAGTTGCCAAGATATCCCAGAATTGACTGACATCCCTCGTGCTTGTGCCACCTTTAAAAGACCATCATGCACCTGGAAAAGCAGCATCAGTCCAGAGCGGTCCTGCACTGTTTGTAATATTTGCCCTTGCCATGGCAGACCAGGGAAATTTGGCCCCCGCTTTGCAGACAGGGAGGTGGAGCTCCTGCTAGATGACATGTTGCACAGGTGGGATATTTTCTTTCCCCAGGACCAGTTGAGGAGATCATGACAGCAGAACGTGCCAGTCTGGTCCAAGGTTACCACCTGGGTCAATGCCTTCTCAGCTATCTGATCTGAAGAAATGCCTAGCCAGGTTGCTACTATACCGCATCCCCCCCCACCCCCGCCCCCCGCAAGATTCATGTCCTACCACTCTCACTCTTGCAACATCTTTCCTTACTTACAGTTACCCACCCCAACCCCTGGAACCACTGACTCTGCATGCCCTCTATGCTGCCCACTCACTCACTGGGACACCTTATCATCTGTACCAAAAGTTACACTTGTACCACCCACATGCATCTCCTTTATTACCTGTCTCTCTCTCTCTCCCTTATTACGGGAGGAAAACAGCCCACAACAGGGCAATAAGTTGCCTGACATTCAGCTTCTCATCATTTATGTGGAGAGCATTATGACTGACCGCGTTCAAGGTCCTAAACTAGCATCAGAGACTACCCTTGTCTTACTGTGCTGAGACCCTCAGAGTAAAGGTATCTCACTTCACTGGATAGACGACTGCTGACAACCATGCTAAGTTTCCTGGGTTTGCATCTGCATTAAATAACATGGGCAACGGGGAGGCGATGGCCTAGTGGTATTATCACTGGACTGTTAAACCAGACAGGCAGGTAATGTTCTGAAGACCCAGATTCAAATCCCTTCATGGCAGATGGTGGAATTTGAGTTCAATAAGTATCTGAAATTAAGGGTCTAATGATGGCCAAGAATCCATTGCCAATTGTTAGAAAAACACTGATGTCCTTCAGGGAAGGAAACTGCCATCCTTACCTGGTCTGGCCTACATGTGACTCCAGACCCACAGCAATGTGGCTGACTCTCAATTGCCCTCTGGGTAATTAGAGATGGACGATAAATGCTGGCCTAGCCAGTATTGCCCACATCCCGTGAACGAATAAAAAAAAGTAGTATGAGCTTGGTATATCCAGTTAAGCAAAAAAAAAGTGCAAAAAGGGAAAGTAAACAGCTCAGAGACACAGCCTGGCCCAGTCCATGAGCTTTAAGCATGACCTTGAGTGGACAATGTCCTTGCTGCAGCATTACAACGATTATTTCTGGTGCAACTTGGGGAGTAGCATTGACATGCAGAAGAATGCTGCATTTCAGAGTTAAGAGAGTTCTTAAAGTCTAACATATATCGGGTGCCAATGTTTGTGAATGTGGGGCACGTGGTCAGCTTTCAAGGAGCTTGCTCTGAAATATTGGTGCTTATTGTCTAACATGGAGGTCCTTTGGAGCAAGTTGGCTGGTACCTACTTTGACTTTCATGTTGAGAATGGTCATGAAAGTTTATTTGGCATGCCTAGCAAGCTAGGAACCCACGTATCAACGACATAAAGTGTGGCATTAATATCCCCCCATTAATTGGCAACTTGTTGTTGCCCAGTGAGAAACCTACCTCACTGCCTGGCAGATGCACAAAAGATACAGCAAGTTACTCCCGACATCAAGAAAGGCCTCAACAGACATTTTGCACAATTCTGCTACAATTTGAGTCACAGTCATCATCATTCAGGCCCCTGTAAGATTCTGTTCAATCTGTCTATAGTGTGTTGCTGCCTCTCCACGTCTTCTTCAAAACTTACATTTCCACCTCGCATTGCGTCAGCAGCAAATCTAGACACATGACATTCTGTGTCTTCATTCAAGTCCTTAATATAGATTGTGAATACAATAGATCCTAGCATAAATGAACAAACATTTTGTTTACCTACTCTCTTCCTGTTTATGTATCTGTGAAAGCTCTTACAGTCAGTTTTGATATTCCTTGCTATTTCACTGTCATTTTTTTCACCTTTTTATCAAACTTTTAGAGGCCCTTTCAAGTTTCTAAAACACACCAAATCCTCAAACTTGCTATTTTTCCCCTGTATATTTGTTCTTTTAATCTAGTATTATCTCTTGCATAACCCACAAAAGAATCTTTCTTGATGAGCTTTCATTATTCACTGCAATGTGTTTCGGTGAATTTTTGAAGTCTGTTTGCTGTTGATTTACTGTCATATCTTTTAGTCTCTTTAACCAGTCAGTCTTATTCGCTTCTGCCCTGACAGCCATGCAATTGGTTTAGTTTAAGTTTGTGATTGGAGTATGTTGCTCTCAAACATAAAACAGAATTCAATTCTGTTACGATCACTAGTTCTCAGTGATCTTAGTTATGTGAATGATTATGAAGAGGCAAAAGAAATGATGATAATGTATAAAGTGTCTTTATTGACCTCAGGATTCATTGATTTTAGATCCAATTAAATAGCTTTGAAGAGTAATTCCCATTGTAATGAAGGAAATGTGGTAGCTAACTTGTATGCAGTGAGATCTCACAAACAGCAGTAAGATAATAACTAGAAAAGCACTTCCAACTATGTTGACTGAGGAAAACATTTTGGCAGGAAAATGGGGGGAGGTCCCCGGCACTTTTCCAAATACGGCAGTGGGACCTTATACATTGCCCTGGGAGGACAGGCGGGGTTTGATTTTAACATCTCTCAATAACAATCTCACTTCCAAATTTGCAGCCCACATAAATTACTGCATTAGAATGAAAACAACAAATGCTGAAGATTACAGCAGGTCAGTCAGCATCCACAGAGAGTGAGCAAGCTAACGTTTTGAGTCTAGATGAGTCTTGACTCGAAACGTTAGCTTGCTCTCTCTCCATGGAAGCTATCTGACCCGCTGTGATCTCCAGCATTTGTTGTTTTCAGTACAGATTCCAGCAGCCACAGTAATTTACTTCTGCTGCACTGGAATGTTGCCCTGGATATGGTGCTGAAGTCTTTAAAGTGGAGTTTGAACCCACAACTCTCAGCTACAACAGAAACTAATGAAAGTAATAAGAATCACAGTGCACATTCAAGAGGACGAATATTTGAATACTTGCTGCTCAGCACATAATATTTGCCTTTGTGGACAAGCCAGTGGTTTGATCCTTGTAATGAGGCGTTTAAAATAGCAAGATAATGACAGAGATGTTTTCCCGACAATTTTCAGTTACTCAGTTGACAGCGAACATTTCCCAACAGCTGTTATTTTCTACCATAATTCTTTGAGTTTTGTAACATTTCCACTGAGCCACATCCGCAACTTCAAAAGTGAAGGTTTCACCAGGATCACTGGTTTCACTGGATACCGACGCTTCTTTGGCCCCCAAAATTCTACTCATTCCCTAAATGCAAGTTTAACCCCTTTCGTAGAGGCACAAATTATGCTGCCATGTTTCATTGTGGGTAATGAGGCCTTTACGGAATATCATATCACCTCAAAATGTATCAAAGCACTTTATATTGAATTTCTTTTGGTGCACAGTAACTATTGAATTAGCACCAAACATGGTGATTTCATTTATTCAGTCATGAAGTATTCGCTCTGCTGAAGTAGCCAACATTTACTTCACATCCACAGTTGCCCTTGACAGGGTCAAGGAGAGCAGTCTTCTTAAGCTGTTGTAGTCCATCATTTCAGTTTTTGATACAACTAAAATGACTTGTTTGGTCATTTCAGTGGCCAGTTAAGAGTCAACAAAATTGCTGAGGATTTGCAGCCATATAGGCCAGAATTAGTCAGGATGGCATGTTTTCTTTATAAAAAGACATTAATAAACAATCTATTAGTTTCATGGCTGCCATTACAAATAATAACATTTTACTCCATTTATTTAATTCACTGAATTTAAACTCCCTAACTGTTGCAGTGCGATTTGAGATTATTACTTCTGATTATATGTCTGCCCCTCTAAATAAGTAAGCGACTAAAATAATCACTGAGCTGCCATACCTGCTCCATAAGGCAGTCATGTTCACATAATTGTAACCATAATTAATCATAAAATTTTTGACTGGAATGGGTACTAACGGTCTTTTAAAAAGCCCATAAAACTAAGAAGCATATTTCTGATGAAGTGTTATCATCATATCATAACAAACAATGCATTTCATGTCTAAAAGATTTAACTTGCTCCCCTACAAAGAATCAGACAGCATAGAAAAAGATTATCTGATGCATACTGCCTATTCAGGACTTTTGAAGGCACTATTCAATTAGTCATACTCCCCAGCTCTTTCCCCAACAGCCTTACATTTTCTGCACAGTTTTTGACCAACAGTCTCTATCCAAAATAAACATTGCTGGAGAAACTCAGCAGGTCTAGTGGTATCCACGGAGAGAAAACAGAGTTAATGTTTCACATCCCATGACCCTTCTTAAGAACAGAACAGTCTCTATCCAACATCTTTTCAAACATTACTTCGTGGTATTTTCTTTTCTTCCCGCTGACTGTGTGAAGGACAGTAAGATTTGTTTTTAAAAGTCCTATAAAGCTTGCAAGAAATGTGTCAGTAAAACAGATGTATGTTTAGATATATGGAAACTGTCAAGTCAGATTTGAAACTGCTCACAGTCCACATATACCACTTAAAAGTAGCCACTCTATCATATCCAAACCATTTTCCCATGCAAGCTTATGAAGGATGTAAACAAAATAACCTGGCAGTGGACAAATATAGAAATTGAGCTTGTTAGTTGCAAATTTTGGGGAGAAAAAGGATTGCTTCCAGCTGTAAGCAATTACTTTCCGTTCCAACTCAAGCACAGATTCAGTGAAAGTACTTAATGGGGTTGGGATTGATGTAATTTCACTCCATCCCCAGCAATTGCAGCAGCAAATTCATAAAGAGATAAAGGGCTGAATTTTCCCATTTTCAATTCAAGTGTTTGCCGACTAAAGCTCACGGTGTCCAGTCTGCATAGCTCACAGTCATTTTTCTCATGCAGTCTTCCATTTTTCTCTTTATTAATCACACATCCAGGCTCTATAGTGTCCATGCCAGGGAATTGTGTGACAGGAGAGCTCACCATTGCTGGCACTGTAGGATGTTCAAGCCACTACTGCTGTATTTAAAGCCCAGCTTCTGATACTGCAAGCCAGGATCTGCCACTCATGTATGTGGTTCTCAACTATTATCAGTGATGACAGAAAGGAAAGCTCGCTTGCCACTTCATAAACAGGGACATTAAAGGTGTTGGCGGACAGGGTAATGGAGAAAAGAACTATCCATTTCCCTGCTGACTGCTGCAAGAAGCTATGCCATCAGACAGAGCCAGCCTGGATGCGGATAGAGGCCCAGGTCAGTGCCAGGTACCGAATTAAAAGGAAATTCTATGAATTGCAGGATATGTTCACCAATCTCCTGTGCTCTATGATCATAAGTGTTACCATCTTCTATCCGTTGCCTCATGCTCACAAGGGCCACACTCACACTATCTCTATAACTGCACATGTCACTCACCAAAGCTCATGGACTACAACTCTCACAGTTATATGCAGCATGTCCATTCAACAGATCTCACTCAGCTCATCCTCCCAAGCTCCTAACCCTTCCTGCCCTCTATGATTCCTACTCACTCACTGGGGACATCTCACCAACTCTCCTGCTCCTACATCACACCACGAACCACTCTTCCATCCACTTCTATTGTACTCAATCTCTCAATTTGTTTAAGTGCAGGAAAGCCTGGTCTACTCCACGGGCCTAAGGCCTCCACGGCACCCTGAATGACATGCCTCTATTCCCAGAATGTCTGCACCTGACCTGTAAACCTGACTGTTGTCCAACCAGCAGACTGAAAGGTCATAGATTCCCCCAACTTTGATAAAACCAAGCTCATGACCAATTGTGCACAAACCCCCTTGACTGAATGTAATGGTACCCTCTTGTTGACCATAGACACCTTGATCCCACTGAGGACTGGTCCCTTTTGACTTTCACGCATGGCCATTTGATTGAAGCACATGCAGTGTGTTTGCCGGATAAGCTGCTGGCATGTGCTGTAGATGTGACATTGACAGTCCAGTGATACACACCGACTTGCCCACATTCCTTAGCTGCTCAATGTTCCCCACTGTGACCAGTTGCCTGCTTTTCTCCCTCTGTGCTGAGAAGCAATGCAACCCGTCACTGAGCACTAAAGATTCTGTGCGATTCAGAGACTGACAGCCCATAAGGCAGTGCTGAAGTCAGTGACCATGTGTAAGAAAGCAACGTGAAGAACTTAGAGGCTGACAGCTGCCAAGTAATTGCAAAGTGAGTGCGTTCTAAGAAATCAAGCTAAGAACCATAAGATGCAGTTGTTAAGCTGCATGTGTGTCACTGCACACAAAGCAACCTGGCTGAAGTGTGCGAAACCTGGTGTTCCTGAGCTCTGAAGTGAAGGGCTGAAGTGGTGTATGAGTTGGTCCCAGTGCATTATGATGCAATGAGGCTGGTGGTTTGCCAATGTTGACTTATGGGGATGAAAAATTGAGGAGGATAGTGCCATAGAGCATGCAGAAGTATTGTGGTGGAGGCACAGTCGGATGATGGTCAAGGCAAACAGTCAGCAACCTGCCATCACCAGGTAACCTGCTCTCAATTTCATGTCAGGAACTTACACCGTGAGGCTATTCAGAGCAGGAGAGGAGAACTGGAAATGGTGTAGAAATAAGGCAAGCTAAGCGAATATTAAGGTACAAATGCATGGAAATAAGGTAATAACCACTCAGTTGGGAGACTCTGAAGTTGCTATGAAAACCATACAAGCAAAATGGGAAACTTTCTCTCAATGTTGAGATTCTTAATATTTTCATTCTCTCATTATTTCCCTGACTTCCTTCCCATTTCCTACACCACACAAGGGAGAGAAAAATTCCACCAAAAGCAGCTAAACAGAAGGACATAAAAAATGTAAAATAACGAAAGGCTGTGCAAGGAAGGAGCAAGTTCAGCTGAGAAACGCAACAAATTTTCCATCGCTGACACATTACCGCAATACCCTTTGGGAAGTAAACAAATATCAACAACATCTTTGGAAAGAAGAAGAAACTTTCCGAGGGGGGAGGGAATAGCATTAGTGAATAAAGATAAAATTATTTCTATAGTAATAGATCATATGCTGAAGGGTAACAAGGCAGTGGATATTTAGTAGATGGAATTATGAAAAAGAGAAAGAATTAAGGTTGTCCTGAGAGGTGTGTATAAGGCCTTTGGTAGCAGCTGTGAAGAAGCAGAATGTATTAACACAGATTACATAAAGGCAGAGTGCTTTACAGAAGGAATTTTAACATTTGTCTAGGTTAGAGCAAGCAGACAAGCTTGATTTAGAAAGGTGTCAAATTTCTTGAGTGTGTTTAGTACTATTTTATACAACAAGCTGTCCCCAATACAAGGCAACAGGTGATATTGGAGTGCATAAATATAGAGCTGGACTTTCTGAAGAATGGCAATCGCACAGAATCAACTCTGCTCCCGACAGGGGGTTCTGATCAGGACTCCTTGAGAAATGCGAAGCAGTCTTTAAATCTAAGAGGTCTATCATAATGCAGGATAGTCAGGGAAGTCAAACCTCACCCTCTTTGTCTTAGCAATAGTAGCCATATTCCATGCTTTAAATAGCCAGCATCACAGACAGTCACTTTGACAACTCATGTGAAAGGGAAAGTGTGCAAGCTAAGTATGAGGTTAGGAGGATAGGGTGCTAGCTCACAAGATGGGAAGGGGATCGGGTAAGTATTAGAGTGTTTAGGGTAGGTCTGTATATTGAGTCCAGTGGTGAGAGGGCTAGGGTTTGTTGAGTTCAGTGATGGGTGGTTGTCAGGCCCCAGGTGCAGAAGGGGTTTCAGGTCTGGAAGGAGCAGGGAGTCATTGGGATCTGGGAGGACCAGTGAGGATGTCAGGTCAGGAGAGAGCTGGAGAAAGGGTGTTGGGTCAGGGTCTGTGAGTGTAAAGGGTAGATACTGTTGCAAGGGGATGTGGTAAGTTGGGGTCTGTTAAACAGTTACCAAAGAATCAGTCTAGTTTTATTTATTATCTAATATTTCATGGGTAACTATTTAATAAATTGCAGTGAAACCCTTCAATTCTCTGATTTAAGTGGCAAGGCAGTGGCATGGTGGTAATGTCACTGCACAAGTATTTAAGAATGCCAGGTCCTGAGGCACAGTTTTGAATCCCACCACTATGGATGGTGAAATTTCAATTTAGTAAAAACTTGGAGTAAAAAGCCAACCTAATGATCACCATATAATCACTACCTATTTTCATGAGACAACAACTAGTTCACGAATGTCCTTTAGGGAAAGAAATCTGCCATCCTGAGCTGGACTGGCCTACACATGTCTCCTGACCTACAGCAATGTGGTTGACTCATAACAGGCAGTTAGGGATGGGCAATAAATGCTGGCCTAGCCAGAATCGCCCACATTCTGTGAATGTACATTTAAGAAAAGATACTTTCAGAGGGTTCCAGACTTATAAGAATTGCCCACTGGAATCTTCAATATCCTGGGCAATGCCCTCAGAATCTGCTACTTCAGAGATTTGCAGAGTCCCAACACTTAACCCTCATGTACACTGTAGAAAAGAATAATCAGTCCATTGGAAATTCTGTGCCAATATTTATTTAATCGATGCCAAACGTTTGAATCACTTCAATCATGCGTTTGAAAGGGAAAGTTGGGAAACAAATATTACAATTCCAGATTAAGAGAAGGTCAACTTCAACAAAATGAGACAGAGTAAACTGAGCAAGTCTGTAAATGAGTAGAAAGATAAGTGATCAGTGGAGAGATTCAAAAACAATTTAATATGATGCAGTTTATTCCCTTCAGGCACAAAAGCTTAACTTGCCAAATGAAACAACAATGGACCACCAAAGAGATAAGGAACAACATAAAATGAAAAGAAAAAGTATACAGAAATACAAACAAAAAAAAATCATAGATTCTGCAAACTGAAGCAATAGAAAGGACATGAAAAAACAACAAAGATGACAGGAAGTGCCACAAAAATTAAATAAAAAGAAACGGGCAAGGTATATCAAAATCATGGAAAAGACTTTTGCACTTATATGAAGCAAACAAGGCAGTACAAGAACAAAAAGAACATGTTATGCTGGAAATAATCAGGTCGGGCAGCATCTGCGGATAGAGGAACACAGTTAGCTTGTCAATTCAATGGCCTTTCATCAGAACCTGGAAGGCAGGAGGGATTGAAATGACAAAGAGATGATGGTGCAAAGCAAAAGAAGATGGTAGTGGGCTAAGTAAAGAAACAAAAGATAAATCTTGATGAAGTGTAACAAATGGGGAAAACAGATTCATTAGCAGCAGCTGCCGTCCAAAAATAAAAATGGGGGCAGAGGTCATGATCTGAAATTGTTGAACTCAATGTTGACCCCAAAAATTGTGAAGTGGCTAAAGCAGCCTGACTGATTGGCACCACATCCACCACATTGAGCATTCACTCCACCATGGATGTGCAGTAGTAGCAAGTGTGTGCTGCCTCTGAGATGCACTGGAGCAACTCCAACAGCACCTTCCAAGCCCTTTTCATGGCATCTATCATCAAACAGGACAAGGGCACAATAACACCATCACTTGCAAGTTCCCCTCCAACCCACTCATCATTCTGATTTGGAAATAAATTGCCATTCATTCACTGTCATGCAATCAAAATCCTGGAACTCCCTCTCACAACAATGTGCATGTACCTATAACAAGTGGACTACAGCTGTTAAAGAGCTCAGCTCATCATCACCTTCCCAAGGAGTGAAGGATAGCTGACAAATGCTGGCCTCGCCAGCAACCCCCTCATTCCATGAATAAATAAAATAAAACTCAAGGTTCATTCCATTCAGAAACCATTCTTTAGATTGGAAAATGCACTTATCATTTAGTGAAGAAAAGTGGCAGAGGGAAACAGGGAAAATGTAGACATATAAAAAATCTCTAAAAGAATGATGTAAATCTGTTTGGAGAAATTACTAGGGTCAATAATTAAGGATAACGGGACTGAACATCTTGAATTTTTTCACCTAATCAGAGATCCAACATGGATTTGTAAAGAATAAGTCCATGTTGATGACTCAGATTCATTTTGTTTTTTTAAGAGACATCTTAAAATAGTAAACAATGGAAAGTCTGTGAATGCTTTTTTATATAGATTTCTAAAAGGAAGTCAATGAAGTTCCTCACGAAATTGTTGGCTAAAGATAATGCTTATGGAACTGAGGGCAATCTATTGACCTATTTGGGGGATCTGATGAGTGGCAGTAGTCAGAGAGCAAGAATAAATGTTTGGTATTCTAACAGGCAGTTTATTACTAATGCAGTCCAGCAATCCGTGCTGGGGCCTCACATCTTTAGTAAATTTATTGACGATTTAGAGGATGGGGTAGAGAGTTACATAAACAGGTTCGCCAATAGCACAAAGATGGAATTGTAAACATGTAGACAGAAGCATAAATTATGAAGAGATATTAACTGAATGGTTACATCTGTGGCAGATGGATTTTAAGAAAGGGAAAGGTCATCCACTTCTGATTTGATTTGATTTATTTATTGTCACGTGTATTCTGTCACAAAATACAGTGAAAAGTGTTGTATAGTGTTGTCACTCTCTGGTGCAATCTTAAAACACAGAAAAATAAACCAAAACATAGAACCTAAAGGCAAAAGAATAAGGAAAGAAAGAAATACGTGTTCAACTTTACAATCCTTCTTTTTAAGTGCTCTACCATGGGCCTTAGGCCTGGTGGCCAGCCTCCAGTTCCTTCACTGGGCCACCACCACTGGAAATGAAACTCTTCAGCATCATCTGGCCTCCATTAATGCCCTCACCGCTATGGGTCCTCGCTGGACCTCACCAAAGCATATGCCACTGATGATGCCAGAAACCGCACCAGCCCAAACTTGACTCCGCCACTGCTATGAGTCCACTTTGGGCCCACCTCACTGATGCAGCTGCTGCTGTGTCTCATACTGGGCTCAAACTCGTCTCTGCTGCTGCCTCCATGAACCTGCACTGAACGCAGACGCCACCAGAAACCCAACACAACAGCCATGAGTCAGCACTCACTAACAACCTTGAGTCAGCACTGGGCCTACTTGCCACTGGCACAACCGTGTCCTTCAACAACAGGTAAACAAAATAAATGAGAAAAAAAAATAGAAAACGAAGAAAGGAAAAAAAATAAAATGAAAAGAAAAGAAAAGCAAGTGAAATTGACGAGCCCCAGGGTCAGAAGTCCTACTCCACTGCCATCTTATCAGAAATTCAGGCCATTGGACATAGCAAGGAAATACCAGAGTATCTTTAAATGATGAAAAGATAGAAGCAGTGATGGTCCAAGGGACATGGCATCCAAGTGTACAGATCATTGAAATACAATGTGGAGGTATAAAAATATAATGCTAAAGGCTAATGGAATACTGGCCTTGCTATCCAGAGGATTGGAATGTAAGTAAGCCTGTTTAGACCTTATCTGGAGTAATGTGTTCAGTCTGTGTACCACCTGTGACGGCTGAATAGCCTACGACTGTTCTTGTGTTACTATGTTGAAAGACACCAACAATTAGCTGAATATATGGTTTGGATTTTAACCCAAACTTTCCTGTAAAAACTAAATGGGTAAACAGTCGAGATCATTGGGTAACCTACCCACCAATGCTCTTCCCATATCTTTCCCATTTCCGATTTTTACTGACACCTCTGGACAGGTGGTTATCCTGCCTGGGTTCCATCTTGCAGAAGGGGATCCATTGATGTTCTTGGGCTCTGACCATCATGTTACCTCTAACCTGAGCAGGAAGGCCAGGGCAAGTTTCCTATTACATTAAAACACGTCAAAAGAAGATTAAGAGCAGAAGTAATCAATAAATGGCCACAAGGGAAGTTTTAACTGTCCTGACTTATAAACTTACATCATTTTTGTTGTATTAGTTGGTTTCTGATTTCCTACTTGCCTAGAACTGGGTAGGTAAAGCAGCTTCCTCTGAATGTTCCATTAAATTAGAAGCTTACTGGTGAGTTGGCACTGATAGAAGCTACAATAAACAAATTGGTTTAAAAATGTCCATTTTTGGAGAGGCTAAATGCATCCTAACCTTTCAACCTGGCAGGTACACTTCACCAAGAGAGCTGTTTCTCACTGTTTGTGGTTCACCAGCTTCATGGAAATGAGGCAGCAAAATGGCAGCACTTCTGGTCACTCAATCCTCATACAGGAATTTCCATGTTTTATGAATTAGAATTATTTATTTCCAATTTCAGTGCAACAACTTCTTTGGCTATTGAGAAATTATTAAGCACCTGAGTTATTTGTGGCCAAACACCACAGAAACTAATGTCCCCTTATACAACGTGTTTCAATCTAGTTCACTCACATTTGCTATTTATTACACAAGGTAAAGGATGAGTTTGGTTAATTTGTAACACTCAGAGTCAGATGGATCAAGTCCCACATGTGGACTGCATTTTATAGGGTCTAGGGGAGAACTGCTAGCTCGTCCAGAAGGGAAGTCAACTGGAAGTGATACGATCAAAAGAAGTCCACCCCTTAGCCATAAGTGTGGACTAAACTGGTTGCGAGTGAGACTACAGCCTCTCAACATGAGGAAGCCTCATCCTCAGGGGCTGTGCCCAGTGTGCCCTGCACTTGGGCTCAGAAGGGGTTGCTATGAGGACTGAACAAAGGAACATGAAGATGATCATGGAAGGGTAGTAGAGCTCAGGGAAAGGCAAGGGAGGGGAGAAGGAGCCAGGTTTTCAATGATAGATGACTCACAAAGAAGGGGGTCTTTGACATCTTGTAGTGGGATGGGGTAGGGTTTTTTTTCCCCTGATATGTGCAGTGCACCCTCTATATGATGTGCCCTTCTTATTTTCCAACACTGTCCATTCAATCAACAAAAAAAACTACCACCCTTGCCCACCTGCCAGTGCCAATCATAACACGCTGTGGGTAGCACTTTACCCAAGTCGTTGAGGTAGGGTCACTCAATATTGTTAAGGCAGTGTTGGTAGATTGTTATGAGGAAAGGGCTTCGAAGGTTATTGTAGCTATTTAAAGTCAAAGAATATCAGTAATTATTAGGTGGGAAACATGGAATTCAACTGCATAATTAGTTACTGTTTATTTAATGGAGTATCACAGGCAGACTGTCAACTTTGACACCTGCCCATCACGTGAATAATGGCCAACAGCTCAAGTGTACATGGAAAGTGTAGATGGGCTAGCTGCCCAGTCCAGAAATATGACTATTAGGGGCACCTCATATTGTTTACCAACATGAAGCCTGCCACTCCACTGCAGTACTGAGGGAATGCTGAATTGCTGGAAGTGTCTTTTTTCAGCGCAGATGTTAAACCAAAGTGCCACATTCCCCCAAAAGGCTGAGGTAAAAGATCCAATAACGCTATCTCAAAGAAGAGTAGTGGAGTTATCTCTAGTGCCTTGGGTAATATTTAACCCTCAGCTAACATTACAAAAACAGATTATTTTCATTGTTTGTAGAGGATGGCCGTGTATAATAGCACATATTCCTTTACAGCAGTTTAAAAGTATTTCACTAAGTGATTTAGGGCTTCCTGTGAAAAGAACATTAGTGCAAGTCCCTCTTCCTGCAATTAATTGAAGGAATGGTTCATAACTTTTTATATTAACTCCATGGCTTGGCATCTGCCTCCATCTGTACCTATTGAGCAATGAATTTTGTGTTCCATCTCACAGTTAGATGTTTGCATGACTAGATAGGCAAGACTGTGTCTGATTGGAATCTTCTTTGATGGTGGGGGGAGTGGTAAGTCGTGGGGAGTGGGAGCTCAGATGTCAGTAAAAAGGGCGGAGGGGTGAGTTTCACATCCCTTTCCAAAGTCCAGACCCTCAAATCAGGCCCCCCTGTATCTACGATGAAGGGAATCCCACCCTTACTGACTGATGGGACAACCTGTTTGTACAGTGCATGTTGCATGGTCAGCAGCTGGATTAGTCCCAGCCGCAGTGGGATGATGTCCTTAACCTGTCATCAATTGGCTCTGCCCACCCAGAATTTAATTCCGATGGAGGCGAAAGGTGAGTTGCAGGGTTCAGGTAGCCACCATCCTCTCTAACCCACCTAATGAAATGCCTGTTCTCCCCGTTGCTACCGTTGAAAGCAGAAGATTCTTCCCTTACTTTTAATGAGAACCTGGTATTGCATTTTAAGCTTCAAACACAAGTGACGAGATGAGTATTGTATCGGCTGCATGTTAGCTCTAACAAAGAAAAATCAATGCAAGCTGACCTTTTGCAGTTGTCTTGTACTTGTTCCAAACTTCAAGAGGTTACAGAGACAAGACTGAAAAGATAATCGAGTTTAAACTGTTTCCATAGTGCCTAAACAAAGATTAACTTCTGCAGAATTAGTAATTGGACCCATTACAACTACAAAAATGTACATTTTAAAACATATGCAATGCTGTTAGAAGAGTCACAAAGATTAAACAGTAAACACCAGCAACACGTTATGTACTTACTGTCAAAACTCAGTTCCTTAAACTACACTCCAATCTATCCTTGTCTGACAACACACGGTGTTCAGAAACGACTGCACCATGTCTCCAAAGCTCATCTACTGTTCTGCCTGACAGGCTAGAACTAAGAAAAGAAAGTCTGCAGGTGGGAGGGATCAGTGTGATCGGTACTCTGAAAGGTAAAGCTAAATCACCTTTTGCAGTTAAGAATGACAATGAGGGGCAGCCACAGTATTTCTGTCAAAAGCGGATTTTCCTCATTCTATACAGAGAGGTAAGTCAACAAACATGAAAATCATCATTCCCCCATTTCATCATAAAAGCAATGCTCTGGTGAAAACATAAGCTCAAATCAGGGATGAGTTTTTTTGACATTCATTTTTTTTTTAAGATTATGCTGTGTACCCTAAAAATGTTCGAAACCAGGTAATATTTCCAATATCTTGAGGACTGGGATGAAGTTCCACATAAAGTTTAATGACCTCATATTGATGATGAATGTTAGCGAACACATTTTCAAATGTCAAGTAACACTAGCTTCTTTCAAGGCTTGTAGCTTCTCAGCAGTGAACTTATTTCTGGTTACACACAGAAATCACTTAAGTGAGCAGGCAGTACAATGTTTGTGTGCTGCCTACATTGGAAGCGACAGGCACAAGTTCAGGGCACATCGTACTCTCAGTGCAGCTTGCAATCCTTATTAAATTGCACACACATCATTGCCAGCTTCTTCAACTTTTATTTTCAGATTTTCCAACATCTGCATTTCTTTTCATTTATAGCAGCAAGGTGCAAGGTTTGAGCCCCTTTCTGTTCTGCACTGAGTTAACTAATCCTAGGCAGGCAGCACTTAGGATGCTACAGTTGACTTCAGAGCTTTTGCGCTTAGACAGTAAAAATTGGATAAGGTTCCTGCTCGTGTTTATGATCTAACAAGGCCTCAAGTTGGGCACTAATGGTTTGTTCATCTGGTAAATATTCATCGAGTAAAAGGGGAAGCGGGAGCTGGTTTCTCTTTCACATTTATTCATAGTCCAAAATAATCATAGATTGTCATTCTGTTCCACAAATCAGCTCCACTTTCCCAGGCAGAAACCAGTCTATTTGTTTAAAATAAATCAAATAATCAAATTAAGGAAAATAATAACTGCCCACCAGGGGCATGGTATTGCTAGTAAAAACAGAGGAAAGCTAAAGGTAACGAATTCAAAATACCACGACAGAGGGAAAATAATGCATCCAGCCCCCATACCTGTCCCAGAAACGTCCAAGGGAATCTGAGTGCAGACATAACCATAATCATTACTAGTCCAGTGACAGAATACTATTATGTCATCATCTTGCCCTGGAAACTGGACTTTTTTTCCATTCCAATTAACATCAGTTCCTCATCATACCTGGAGTGACAAACAACCCCAGCAGGGAGTCAATCCTTCAATAAAAGACAGGATGAGAGAAACAAAACAAGGCACAAAACTGTTTCATTTTGATCCACTTTCAGTTTTCTATTTCTGACATGATATACTCGCCCACACTCAGATCATGCAGAATTGGTATTTAGGGTTCAAAGAACTCTGCCAAATGACCCATTAATTTGCTCCATTCTCACTCATCAGAAGTCAAGGATCATAAAATCCACCTTTCCTTGATCTTCAATGATATGACCATCACTGAAACCTTCACTTCCAGTATACTAAAGGTTTAGCTGAATCATCATAGCAATGCTATGATTGCAAGACCGATGCAGAGGTTAAATAATCTGTGACCAGTAGCTAATCACTGACTGCTCAATGTCTTGCAACAAGTATGGGACGAGCATCAGAAGTGTACTCACCACTCAACAAGATGGGTGCAGCCACAACACCACTTAATATGCTCTATCTCATCATTGTTAACATTGTGCACCTCATTAGCAGCATTCACTAGACTCTACATGCACCTCCTCCATTACACGTGGACTGACAGCAGACTGTACAGTAACATCTTGCTAATCTTACTTCAAAAAACATTTTCCAATCTGGTGAACTCTATCAACAACATTAACTTGTATTCATATAGCTTTGTTAACATAATAAAATGTTTCAAGGTGTTTCGCAGGATTATTATGATGCAAAATTTGATACAACCCATGGAAGGCAAAATTACAACAGTTGACCAAAGGCTTGCTCAGAGAGTTAGAACATCTTAAAGGACCCAAGTGCAGTAGACTTGGGGAATTTGGGGGTATAGGGATTTCCAGAGCTCTGGGCTGAGGCAACCAATGGCACAGTAGCCAACAGTGGCGCGATGAAAATAAGGGGTACCCAAGAAACAAGAGGAGTGCAAATATTAGGGGATTGTGGGGCTGAAGGAGATTGCAGAGATGGAAGAGAGATGTGAAGCCAATGGTGGGAGATGTGGGCTATTTAAAAACAAGGATGAGATTTCTTTTAAATGACATTGCTTGACTGAGTGCCAATGAAAGCCAGCAAACACAGGATCAGTGATTTCATGGGACTTGATACAAGGAAACAGGCTGCAGAGTTTCACATTATCTCAAGTTTACAGAAGGCAAAATGGGGGAGGTCAGCCCTATCGCATTGAAAAAGATCAAGTCTAGAGGTAATGAGGAAATAGATAACATTTCCCACAATGAATGAGTCGAGACAGATGTGGAGTCAGTTGCTGCAAACAGGCTGTCTTAGTGAAAGATCAGTTATGTAGTTGATAATTCATCTTTATGTTAGATACTACACCAAGATTGGAAATAGTCTGAGTTGGACTCAGACAGTTGATAGGGAGAAGGGTGAAATTGGCAGTTAGGAAGCAGGATTTGTATCACCAAGGAAAACAACATGATGGTGACATTATCATCTGTGAGTTCCGCTTCAAATGCCATTCCTGACTTGAACATATAATCAGTGTCTGCTCATCAACTTGTGTCAAAATTCTGGATTTCTGCAACTACGACCATCAGAAAGACTGCAGTGATTCAAGGAGCATCCACCACCTCCTTCTCAGCA
The DNA here is from genome assembly GCA_024137785.1 of Ginglymostoma cirratum. Classification (NCBI taxonomy): domain Eukaryota; kingdom Metazoa; phylum Chordata; class Chondrichthyes; order Orectolobiformes; family Ginglymostomatidae; genus Ginglymostoma; species Ginglymostoma cirratum. The sequence goes on from JAHRHZ010000087.1 coordinate 25,680,422, forward strand.
AGGATGAGCAATAGGTACAGCTTTGTCTGATCTCGAGAACAAATTACAAAAAAGGTGGGGTGAATGCAAGTGCAGAGTAGGTTAAAATACTTTGTAAAGATAAGAATCCAGACAGCAGTTCCTGTAATTATTTCAGTTAAGAACACAAGAGGGTCGTGTGGTTATACAGAACGGGAGGAACAAGCAGCAACATGTCTGAAACTCAAATCACCAGGCACAGTTTAACACAGAAAGGCAGATTTGAAACCCTGGTATAAAACAGCATACAGACAACACATTGCACAGGCATCCAACTCAATGCAAACTAACCATCTGAACCAAGATCATATAAAATGTTGACAGAAATAATCATGTAGTACCTCTGGCTCAAGACATACTGTGGGAGGGAGACAATTAAAAACAGTTGTGAACAAAACAAGAGACACTAGTTGAAAGTAAGTCAACTGAATATGAATAGAATAGCAAAATACTACGCAAGAACATAAGACATAGGTGCAGGCCTGAACTACACAGCTGTCATGTCTCCTCCACAATTCAAACAATCACTGCTGATTCTGCACTTCAATTCCACTTTCTTGTTCACTCCCTATATCCCTGATTTTGTAAGAAACCGAACATCTGTCTGCCTCAGTCTTAAGTATACTTGCTGATAAAAGATCCACAACTCTCTGGGATAGAGAATCACAACACCTCGAATGAAGAAAACTTTCTTGTCTCATCCCTAAATGGTTGGTCCCTTATCCTGAAGCTGCATCTCTTCTCTAGATCCTCCAGTTAAGGGTAACAATGGGCTGGATGTTGCATGCCCTTGTCCAGTGTATTTCTGGCACTGGGGAATGTAGTGGGGGCTGAATGGGTAGCCCACCTCATTCGCACTCACCCCCAGGCTCAGGCCCAAGGTACAGAGTATGGTTGGGTGCTCAGATCAGCAAACTGACCACAGTGTCAATAAATGAATCAATTAAGCTTGTTAAAATACTGGCCCCAATATTACTCTGCCCCCACTGTAAGAGTTGGAATGGGCAGGAGTTTTAAAATGGCAGAAGGGAAGTGAGCTACAATCTTTGAGGTTGCCCTTTGCTCATTGGTGGCAGCCTTGAGAAGATAGTATCCCTCTTTCCTCTCTCCCTGTCTGTACTTCAAAATCTACGTCTATCCAATTGTCCCTTAGATGGGCAAATACTGACCGCACACTACTCCTGTCTGACCTTACTCCAGACTGCCACCCTTTATGTGAGCCTGCCTACAGGCTCTGAAGTGCCACTCCTGAATTCTGGCACCAATCTGCCTAGCCAGCAGCTCCAAAGGGTGGAGAGGTAGAAGTCCAGCCTTCCAGACTGGCTGCAGCACATAGCCAGTTATGACTGTTGGGTGGGCATTGTTCTAGTCCATCAGCTCACCTTGAATGTTCTTCTCAGATTGAGGGAGGTTGGTGTGGGATTGACGTGGTCCCTGTCACCATTGTGAATATTTCATTGAGACCACCACCTATCCTTTTAAATATCTGAGAATATGGACCCAATTTACTTAGCCCCTCCTCATAGGCCCCTGGGATGACAGAGTTGTCCCACCTAGTGAATTCTAGCTACTGTCTGCAGTTAAACAACATCCTTCCTTAAAATTGCAGGCCAAAATTGTACACAGCATTCCAGGCGTGGTCTCACCAAATTCCCGTAGCAAGATTTCTCTATTCTTGTACTTTCATCCTCTTGCAGCAAAATCCAACACGCAATTTGCTAATTGCTTGCTATTCCTGCATAACATTGAAGTGAAGATTCACTAAATTGGTCGATGGGATGAGACAGTTGTCTCCAGTAATCAGAGACTGCATAAGTTAAAAGGAATACAGAAGTATCGGAAGTGATCTCATTATAATGCCCAAAATTACGAAGGGGATTTGTAGGAAATATAAACTAAGTCATTGGCCAGGATTTAATTCTTTTTGCACTAAACATGATGAAACAAAAGGCAGAAATGCCTTTGATCGTGACTAACCTCCCTGTGCTTTTCTATCCTCCAACAATGAGAAACCTGCTGGATCAAGCTCCAATCTGGTACTTGCTTAATTGACGTCATGCTAGGGAAGTCCTGCCCTACCTGAAGATTTGGGATAACAGTGGTCAGCGGCCACTGTGAGTTGGAGAGAGTCGATGAGAGTCAATGTGGCTGTGCAGCCACAAGTCCGGTATAAAATGTTAACTCCATTTCTCTCAGCACAGATTTACAAGACCTGCTGAGCTTCTCCAGCATTCACTGTGTTTGTTTCACTTTTCCCACCTACCGGGATGGGGCTATTTTCCCTGGAGCGTCAGAGGCTGAGGGGCGACCTTACAAATGTTTATAAAATCATGAGAGGCCTGGATACGGTGAACAGTAAAGGCTTTTAGTCCAGGGTGGGAGTTCAAAACTATAGGGCATACGTTTAAGGTGAGAGGGGAAAGATTTAAAAAGGATTTAAATGGCAACTTTTCACACAGAGGGTGGTGCGTGTATGGAATAAGCTGCCAGAGGAAGTGGTGGAGGCTGGTACAATTAGAACATTTAAAAGGCATGTGGGTGGGTGAATGAATTGTAAGGGTTTAGTGGGATATGAGTGCCAAATGCTAGCAAGTGGGACTAGATTCATTTAGGCTATCTGAGCGGCATGGACGAGTTAGACTGAAGGGTCTGTTTCCATGCTGTACAACTCTATGACTCTAAATGCTCAAGCATGGAAGCCAATGAAGTTTCAGGTCTTTAAGTGGTTGTTATTTGACCACTTAACACCGTTAATTGCTGGTGGGTCAGGAACTTTCACCCAGAACAGAATGGCTGTCGCAGCAGGAAGGGGACATGATCTTTCTGCTGTCAACCTGCACCACTATTTGCGCTACCCCTCCCCCCTCCCCATCACCTGCCATGTCACTTCTGGAGAGGGGATATCCAACTTGTCCTGTAGCTGGGAAATTTAGACCAAGAGGGCACAGTTTCAGAATAAGGGATTAAATAACTATAGATTGTAAATAGTTGAGATCCATGCAATAATCCTTGTGACACACTTATAGTCACAGGCTGCCAACTTGAAAATGCCTTAGTCTGCCCTGCTCCCTGTTTTCTGTCTGTTAACAAAGGCTTTATCCATACTAGTGTATCTCCCCTAACTCCATGAGGCTTTAATTCGCGTACTAGCATTTTGCAGATCACCTGATCAAATGTCTTTGGAAATCCATGTATATTACATCTCAAGATTCGCATTTGTCTAGTGTAATAGTCCTGTCTAGTAGTTGCAGCCTCAAAAACTCTTTTAATGTTGGGAACAGATTTCCATTTTGTAATTTTATTTTCAATTTTATTCCAATTATACTCTGCCTTCCCTAATGCGTTGCTAATGCTTCTTTAATGATAGCTTCAGCATTAGTTACTATGGACTGGGAAAAGGGGAAGGGAAGGAGTCAGACAATCACACGTTTAAATCATAGACTGAGGCAGAAATCAACATCATTCGGCCTATCGTGTCTTTACCAGCACTTTAAAAGATTTACTCGCCAAGCAAGTTTTTGCTTGTTAGATATATAGTCAAATCACTTCTGAAAGTCACAGTTAAAAGTATTTCCACCATCTTTTAGGCAGTGAATTCCAAATAATATCAATTTGCTCATGGCATCAGGTCAAACTCAGACATGATGAATTTGTACAGCCCCACGTTGAACAGAACATGGAAGAAGCTCGGAGTCTGGCAAGGGACAGAACATATTTTGAGTGGGAGACTTGAATGTCCACTTCCAAGAGCTGTTTAACAGCACTGCCACTGACCAAGCTGTGTGAGTCCAAAAGGATATAGCTAATAGACTGGATCTGGGAACCAATAAGGGAATAACAAACGAACAAAAAGTCAACAACTTGCTGAAGATACTGGATACTGCAAAGACAATTGTCATGACAATAGTCCAGCAAAAGTACTGAAGACACGAGAGCCAGAACTACCTACTCCATTCGCAAAATTGTAAACGTACAGCTATAACATTGGAAAATTGTCCAGATATAACCGTGCATAAAATCAGGATGTATCCAATCTGGCAAAATATTACCCTGTCATTCTACTCTCGATTATTCACAAAATGATGGAAACGGTCACTGGTAGTGCTATCAAGTGCCACCTATCTGCTCAGTGATGTTAATTTTGGATTCTCAGGGCCATTTGGCTCCTGACCTCATTACAGCCTTAGTTCAAACATGGACAAATGACCTGAATTCCAGAGGTGAGTGGGAGTGACTGCACCTAACAGCAAAGCAGCACTTGACTGAGTGTGACATCAAGGAAACCTAGCAAAATTAAGTCAATGGGAATCTGGAGAAAAACATTCCTATGTTTGGAGTCAAACCAAACACAAAGAAACATGGTTGTGGCTCTTAGTCCAAGCACATCATTGTAGGAGTTCCTCAGGACAGTGTCCTTATCCAACCATCTTCAGCTGCTTCATCAATGACCTTCTCTCATTATGATACCAGAAGTGGGGATGTTTGCTGACAACTTTCATGACCATTTGTGACTCCTCAGATACTGAAGCAGCCAGAGTACATATGTAACAACACCTGGATAACATCTAGGCTTGGGTTGATAAGTGGAAGGTAACATTCATGTCACACAAGTCTCAGGCAATGACTATCTCCAATTAGAGAAATTCGAACCATATCCCCCTGATATTTAGTAGAATTTCCAGTGCTAAATACCCAACTAACATTATCTGGCAGTTACCATTTACCAAAACCCTGAACCAGACCAACAATTTACATACTGTCCCAACAAGAGAAGCTCAGAGACTGCGAATTCCATTGCAAGTAAATTATCTCCTGTCTCTCCAATGTTACCATCTGCATGACACAAGGCGAGAGTACGATGGAAATCTACTCACTTGCCTGGACGATTGTATCATCATTAACACTTGAGGCGCTCAACACCATCCAGGACAAAGCAGCCCATTTGATTGGGATCACATCCATCAACTTGAACATTCACTCCCTTTACCACTGATAAACTGACTGTAATGTATACCTTTTACAAGATGCACTACAATAAGTCAGAAAGTTTCCTTCAAAACTACCTTGCAGATACATGAACAGGTCCCACCTAGAAGGGCAAAGACAACTAATGCCTGAGAATATCTTCACCTGCAAGATCCCTCTAAACCACACCTTATCCTGAACTAGAACTACATCACTGTTTCTTCAGTGTCTCAAAATGCTGGAGCTCCCCTATTAATAGCATCAGCTTTGTAACCCATATCCTAAGGATTATGTAGTTCAGGAAGACAGCACTCAAGGACGATTCAAGACTAACAAAGCTGGACTACCCATGTCCCTTGAATCAATGAAAAAAATTAAAACCTTTTAGAACATGAACATAATTTTAAAAGGATCAGGAAAAAAATCACCTGTTTGTTGCTCTAAAGATTGACTTTGAAACATATGTCTCTGCTTCCATATATTAGGTTTCTTGTTGACCTTGATTTACAGATATTATTTTTCATCTGACCGTCAGGTGTCTTCCTATTAAAGTTAAGCTTTTCAAATAATGAGAAACTTAAATAATTCGTACCCATTCTGTGGTCATGAGGATTGCCTTTGAAGCCCTAAATTGGTGCTGGTAGCATGTACACACATTTTGGTGCATATGTTAATGAGAGGATTAGACTATGTGCTGTGAATAGCCACAAGAAACATGTAAAGCAAACAGATCATTATGTCAATCAGAGTACAGCACTGATTCTGTACAATTTTGGAGCCCAAAATTCCAGTAATGTCCTTTCTTAACATCACACAGCTGAACACGCATTGTGCAGCAAATGAATGGTTCTCTCAACATTGTTATTTAAAGGGATTATCAACTACTTACTGGCTGCTGTTTCGTTGATTTTTCTGCTTGTTGCGTCAACCCCACAACTGTTTACTGCTTCCTATAGTTGTTCAAAGTTGCAACAGTCAACAGGGAATGAAAGAAAAGCAGAAGGACAATTTCTGCACTATTGCTCAAACACATGAGTACAGTCGTAGGCATTTTCCTTGGAATACAGCGTGACATGGAGGATGAACAGAGGTTACACCGAGGAGGAAGCTGCTGAAAGAGGGAGGAGGAGGGAGAGATGGACACTCAGCAGAATGCCATATTTGCTCCAGGGACTTTCTCCCTTATCTAAACCCGAACGAGGAATGATGTGTTCTCACTAAAATCTAGCTTCTGCTTCAGCCCGTAACTGCAGCCTCAGATCAGGACAAAGGTAACAACGCCAGTGGCTATGAAGGTAAGTTCAGTGGTGATTTTTACGCGCCTGGCTCCTTCCAGGTTGGACTTGAAGATATTTGCGATATCTCACAATTTGTTGTGTAAGGGTGACAACTGATGCTTGCTATTCAATGAGAATTAAATACATTCTGTCTTGTCAGACAGAGGTCAGATGAGGAAGCACATTGCTTTGTTAAGACAGAAGACTTGCCCATCGTGTAGAATGTCACTGACTAGATGCACTTCACTTTGTGGGTACTGCTTGCTATTTTCCTGTAGACAGGATAAAGTTGGCAGTACTACCTCTCCTGCAGTCAACAGGTAGCCAACTAAGGCTCAGTAAAGCGTATTGTCTGAAGCTGACTGGAATTTTCTGGTTAATGACCGGTTAATGAGGCATTTGTGCAAGAGTCTGGTGTCAGCTACACCATGGAAGATCAGTGCTCCAGGCAGGCCCAGAGGTTTTGCCTGCCTACAAGCTTCAGCTGCAGCAATGGCCACACTTTACAAGTGGTATCCCTAGCTCAGCTCACCTGCCAGATACTAATTAGCCAATTCAGGGATATCGCTACTGGGGACTGTTATTCATCCAGTGCAGGGTTCTGACCCTGGCTTTGATCCATAGGTTAGGTCTCAAAGCCCACAGGGAAACTCTGATGCCATATTGCATACAAAAGTCAATAACCATCTATGTGCATTCCTGTATTTCTATCTTCCATTACCTTGGTGTTCCAATGCAATGCTACACCATTCTCTGCAGCATGGCTGGTGCAAGGTGATTATCTTTCAGTGGATAAGACTGCAGATGGTCTTACAATACAACATTGGTTTGTTGTGCAACAGAAAAGTCCATCTCACAACCAAACATGTTGAGTATCAGCATGTTAAATCTTTCCAAAGCTTGCCAGTGACAGGAAGCAAGAACGGGCAGGACTCCTGGTCAGTTATGTGCAGGAGGAAATGGAAAACCACTGCAATGACTTGCCAAACATAACCAACACAGAAGTCCCTGGTTGCCAATAGGATTTCAGGGCCTGGTACCTAAACAGGGAGTGGACTATGAAGAAACATGACTGACCGTGGCTAAAGTAGACACTGAAGCAGGATTGAGAAGATTTATGCCAAGCCATTGCAAAATTAGTACATATGACACAATTAAACCCTTTGGGTTTCTGCTCAATGATTCTACAGTGCTGCTGACAGTCTAAATTTCCCACTGCCCTGAAGGGAATATGGAAAAACAACATCACCTCGCGTATTTTATAATTAGGCATGTTTTTGCTTCTTTGAGTAGCTGACAATTACTTTAAGTTGGAGTAAGGGGTCATAATTGTTATGACTTGAGTTCAACAAACTTTACTACCATTTGCTACCAATGCTGATCAAATCCCCAAGCATTTTAATGCTACCTTGTGACCTCTTCCATTTTTTACATGTTTGTGTCACCAACACTGTCCCAACTCCATCCAAACGGTTCCACCTCCAACCCATGGGAAGGACATTTTTGCTGCAGGTTCTTACTGTGTTCCACATGAGAATGGGACTCGATTCTGATCGTTTTACTCAGCAGCTGCTCTGTTTCATCTTTCTCTTTCACATTCTCTCCTGAGTTTTCTGTAACTAACTCGTAGCACTTGGCAGTACTCCTTCCTTTTTATCAGTGCTCTAGATTGATTTTAGGGTTATCTTGGTAGTTATGATATAAATGTTTGCAACGTTGGCTGCCTGTTGTGGATTGTTAATAGTTTAATTATTTTGCTTCTGTTTGAATCCATAAATTGGTTCCAAATCACTGGTTTCTCACTGTCTGTAGCTGTTACTGTTTATATCAGCAAAAAGAACCTTAAAATAAGCATGTTTTTAAAAACAGCAATTGATTCAAGGTGAAGGAAACCATTGTGGAAGACACTGACAGTGGAGTCAAGCGAAATGGCAGACCTAATAACTACAGATGATAATGGGCTATGCCTAAACCTGCTAATTTAGTCACTCACTGTTGAAGAATTCCTAAACTTCAATGTAAGATGTTGGGGAATGTCTAGAATGCTGATACAGGGAAGCTGCACAAAGGACTTTGTTGGCAGTCGAACTTAGAACTTATTTTTCTGGATGTGGAGTTAGGAGCGATCTGGAAAAATAAGATCCGGAGAAGGAAACAGCCAGAATTTAAGACAGCAGATCAGAATTTAATTCAGCGCCCTAAAAAGTATACGTCACGTAAGTTGCTGAGTGAAGTGAATATTATGCATGAAACTGACAAAATAATTTTAATGACAATATTGCTTCTTTCTGTTAACATCTCTGAAGAAACGTTTTAATTGCTATCTCTGTTTCTGCTTAGTAGTTGACCACTAAGATTTTGTGTTAGAACCAGGTGGAAATTGAAATTTTAACAGGTGTTAAACAATGTATCCTCAAAGCTACCTGGGTCTGTGACTTCCGACAAGGCCACACACGAGGGGCAGGAATTTGGAGGGGATGTGAGGAAGCTTTTTTTTCACTCAGATGGTGGCGGGAATCTGGAACCTACTGCCTGTAAGAACAGTAGAGACAGAAACGCTCTTAACATTTATGTAGTATTTATATGTGCATTTGTGATGTCATGGCATACAAGGCGACGGGCCAAGTGCTGGAAAATGGGATTAAAATAGTTAGTTTGCTTGCTTCTAGAACGGTTAAAGTGTTTGTTTTTGACTGGCACAGACTCAATGAGCCAAAGGTCTTTATTCTGTGCAGTAGACTTCTGTGACTCTATGGCTCTTTGACCATAATGCTCCCTTCAAGTTTCAGGCATGAGCAAATGTGTAGCAGTCTTTTTGTATCACAATTCAATAAAATGGCGGTACCTGGTACAGAAAAATTAGAGAGAATGCTGGTGTTGCTATTAATATACTTCCTTTGTATTTCTGTTACATTCCATCTTTCGCATTTGTTGGTATATAAGTTGCGAATTTAAGTTTGCAGTTTGCTTTGTTGTACTGCTAAGTTAAGCCCTGAATAGTGTAGTACATGTGGACTATAGCAAATAGTGAGAAAGTGCCAGTTGCTTTATTATGGTGGTTCATCAAACATTATGTTGATTTTGTTTTAAAGAAACCTATGCTATTTACTTACAGAACTCTGTTGACAAATGATTAACATTGCTATTTTTGATAAGCTGTCCGCTAGTTTGCTATCTAATTGCCCTTCAAAGATAAAATTAATTCTAAGCATTTTACTGAATTGGTTTATAGGATACTGGAGCTGGCTTGTAAGAATCCCAACTCCCATTGCCAATTCTGAAGTCAAGTAGTGAGACTGTTGTAATGTCAATGTATTAATAATTTAGAGGGTGTAATGACAAAGTGCTGGAGAAACTCAGCAAGTCTGGCAGTATCTGTGGGAAAATAGAGACAGTTAACATTTTAAGTTCAAATAGAGGCTTTAGCAAACGTTTTGGTGGAAACAGGTTGAAATATCATTGTGCCAACTAGCAAAATTTAAAATTATTTCATTAAAAATATGTAGAATTAAGAGCTAGCTTTGGTGATGCTGATAATGAAAACCATTGTCAATTCTCGTAAAAACCCATTGGGTTCACTAATGCCCTATAAGGAAGGACTTGTTTGATCTTAATTGATTAGGTAGACCTGCTACTCCACCCCTAACAAACGTGGTTGACTCTGAAAATGGTCTCTGGGGCCTTGTGCCAACATTGGGAGAGCTGTTCCACAGGCTAGTCAAGCAACAGCAAATAACGATACTCTCAGAATCCAACCTTACAGTGTCACAAACGGCAACATCACCAAGCCTAGGTCTGTCTTGTCCCACCACCAGACAGATCCACAGTGATGGCAGAACAGTGGTATACAGCACTCATGAGAGATATGCCTTGGGTGTCTTCAACATTAGTTCTAGATCCCATGAATTTTCATGGCATCAAGTCAAACATGGACACAAAAACCTCCACTAATTACCACTAATCACTCCCACCCCCACAAACCCGCACCTCAGCTGATGAATAAGTACTCCTCCATATTAAAAACCAGTTGGATGCATCACTGAGGGTGGAAAAGGCACAGAATGCACTCTGAGTGGAAATACTTCAATATCCATCAGCAAGAGTGGCTCAGCAGCAACACTACTGACCAAGCTGGGCAGGCCCTAAAGGATATAGCTACTAAATTGTCAAGAGAGCCAACAAGAGGGAAATAGCTAACTGGCCTTATGCTCACCAGTCTCTCTGTCATACATGGCAATGGGCTCTGGCAATATTTCAACAACAGTGCCGATGACTAGTGTTCAAGAAAATGTTGCATTCAGTAGTGCTACAACGTTGACTTCTCCTTAACATAAGGAAAAAAGCCCAGGTATGCCCTGTACACACAGAGAAGAACAAATCCAAACCAGCCAATTCAATCAGACTACTTTTGATTACCCACAATACAATGAAGGTGTCATCAACAGTGCTATCAAGTGCCCATTTTTTTCAGCAATAACCTGCTCACTGATGCTCAGTTTGGACTTCTCCAAGGCCATTCAGCTTTAGGTCCATTCGTCATTATCACCCTGGTCCAACAACGATAAAAGAACTCTGGTAAGTTGAGTGTGACTCCCCTTGATATCAAGTCAACATTTGAATGTGACATTAAGGAGAACTATCAAAACTGGAGTCAATGAGAATTAGGGAGAAAATTCTTCACTCTTTAGTGTCATTCCTTGTGCAATGAAAGTTGGTTGTTATTGTTTGATATCAATCATTTCAGTCCAGGACACAGTGTTTGAGCTCCTCAGGGTAGGCTCCTTTGCATAATGTTCAGCTATTTCATAAATGATCTCGTCTCCATCACAAGGTCGGAAATGATTGCACAATGTTCAGCACCATTTATGACTCCTCAGATAATGAAGCAGTCCATGTCTAAATGCAGCAAAAACAGAATGACATTAAGGTTTGGCCTGCTGAGCAGCAAGTTACATATGCACAATTCAAGAGCCAGCAAGTGACCCATCTCCACAAATCTCCCTTTGGCATTCAATGACATTACATTTACTGAATTCCCCCACCATCTATATCTTAAAGCTTAACATGGACCTGAACTGAACTGGATCAACCACATAAACACAATGACATCAAGAACAGGCCAGAGTCTGTAATTCTACGTGAGTAATCCATGTCCTGACTCCTTAAAACCCATCCACCATCCTCAAGGCACAAATCAGGAATGTGATGGCATACTCCCTACTTGTGTAGATGAATGCAGTTCCAACACTATCGAAGAAGCTTGATGCCACCCAAGGTAAAGCAGCCGACTTGATTAGCACCTCATCTACCACGTTAAACATTCAGTCCCTCCTCAACTGGCACACATAGGCAGCAGTATGTATCATCTGTAAGGTGCACAGCAGAAACTCATAAAGACCTCTTTATAGCACCTTTGCTTTCGTATCTACTTCTACCACCTCCTCTGGCAGTGCATGCCCTCTGTATAAAAATCTTGCCTCTCACATCTCCTTTAAACTTTACCCCCTTTTACCGTAAACCTATGCCCCTAATAACTGATGTTTCTATCCAAGGAAAAGACTCTAACTATCCATTCTATTCATGCTTTTCATAATTAAAAGGCCTAACTGCGCGAGGTAGGGATTTTTAAGCAGCAGACACAAGGTCCTGGGAGTGTTAGGGCCATGTTAGTGTGCAGTCGACATGCATGCTGCAGTGAGGCTTCGGCATTAATACAGGCATTGGTCAAAGAGAGAGCTCTGCTGTTGTTCCAGGGATCAGCCACAGTCCTGGCTGATATCCCTCAGCCAGCAACTCATCAGGCAGTTCATGGATTCTCTATTCATGATGGTAATTAATAGTTATATTTGGATACAGAAATCCCAGTGCAAGTGCAGAGAATATTAGACTTTTCATTATCATTCAATTCCCCAGATGCAGGTAGTTGTTAATTGCACTAATATAGTCATCCAGGCACCAACAGACTGGTCAGTCACATTCCTCAAACATAAAATGCTGACCACTCACTGAGTCTCCAGCTGATCTATGACCACCTCAAATCTGTACATAGTTCTCAGGCAGCTCTCGTGATTCCTTTTGTTTTGTGGGACCAGTTCAGGGGCTGGATTTGTTTCATTGGGCAGATCTCTCACCCAAGATTGAAAATCCAGCTCACAAACTCTCATGCTGAAATCACTGAAACCTAAAAGGGGAATTCTCCTCCTTGCTGTCCCTTAGGAATTGAGAATGTCAAATCACCAGCCGCACTGGAATTCAGGAATTTTAACTTCCCAATTTGAACTAGGAGTAGACATAACCCTGATTTTCTGAAGAAGGGTCCCGACCTGAAACATCAACTTTCCTGCTCCTCTGATGCTGCCTGATCTGCAGTGTTCCCCCAGCTCCACACTGTGTTATCTCTGACTCCAGCATCGGCAGCTCTTACTATATCTGAGTGAGTAATAACCCTAACTGTTTAAGAGACAGACGGTACTATCACACAACCTCACTTTAATCTTTGTTGGACTATTGGGCATCTTAATAGATCTCAAAAGAAACTTGGCATAATTTTAATAACATTGAAATTTACTGCTTGGATCAGGTAATTGTCCCCACATGCTACATAACTCAAGGTGGTCGGTCATAAATAATTTGATTAAGCTGAACTGAGATTTAAACTCAAAACCATTAAGTGATCTTGCCCCTGTGGAAAGCTTCATCCAGACAAGGAAAAATTAGGTAACAAAACTGTGTTCAGTTCTGGTCATCTCATTATAGGAACGATGTGGAAGCTTCAGAGAGGGCGCAGAGGAGATTTACCAGGATACTGCCTGGACTGAACAGCAGGTCTTATGAGGAAAGGTTGAGGGAGCTCGGGCTTTTTTCATTGGAGCAAAGAAGGATGAGAGGTGACTTGATAGAGGTGTACAAGATGATGAGAGGCATAGATAGAGTGGATAGTCAGAGACTTTTTCCCAGGGCGGAAATGACTATTACAAGGGGGCATAATTTTAGGGCGTTTGGAGGAAGGTATAGGGGAGATGTCAGAGATAGGTTCTTTACACAGAGAGTAGTGGGTGTGTGGAATGTGCTGCCGGCAGTGGTAGTGGGGTCAGATACTTTAGAGGCTTTCAAGCGACTCTTGGAAAAGGCACATGGAGGATAGTAAAATGTAGGGTATGCAGGGTAGATTGATCTTAGTAGGATAATAGGTCGGCACAACATCGTGGGCTGAAGGGCCTGTACTGTGCTGTACTGTTCTATGTTCTAAGTTCTATGTAAAACAAAGCTGAATCAAATGATCACTATTGCATTTTAACCAGAGGGTTATGCTGTCCCAATTTAAAGTATGCTTTTGGATGGAGATATGAGCATAAGTAAAGAGAATTGTTTTTTCTTCTATTCGTTTGTGGGATGTGGGTGTCGCTGGCTGGCCAGCATTTCTTGCCCAACCCTAGTTGCCCTCGAGAAGGCGGTGATGAGCTGTCTTCTTGAACCACTGCAGTCCTCTTGCTGTAGGTTGACCCACAATGCCATTAGGGAGCAAATTCCAGGATTTTGACCCAGCGACAGTGAAGGAATGGCGATATATTTCAAAGTCAGGATGGTGAGTGACTTGGAGGGCAACTTGGAGGTGGTGGTGTTCCCATGTGTCTGATGCCCTTGTCCTTCCAGATGGAAGTGGTCGTGGGTTTGGAAGGTGCTGTCTGAGGATCTTAGGTGAATTTCTGCAGTGCATCTTGGAGATAGTACACACTGCTGCTACTGAGCGTCAGTGGTGGAGGGAGTAAATGCTTGTGGATGTAGTGTCAATCTAGGGGGCTGCTTTATCCTTATCAAGCTTCTTGAGTGTTGTTGGGGCTGAACTCATCCAGGCAAGTGGGGAGTTATCCATCACACTCCTGACTTGTGCCTTGTAGATGGTGGACAGGCTTTGAGGAGTAAGGAAGTGAGTTACTTGCCGCAGTATTCCCAGCTTCTGGCCTGCTCTTGTAGCCTCTGTGTTTATGTGGTGAGTCCAGTTGAGTTTCTGGTCAATGGTAACCCCCAGGATGTTGAATGTCAAGGAACAGTGGTTAGATTGTCTCTTATTGGTGATGGTCACAGCCTGGCATTTGTGTGGCGCGAATGTCTCTTGCCACTTATCAGCCCAAGCTTGGATATTGTCCAGATCTTGTTGCATGTGAACATGGACTGCTTCAGTAACTGAGGAGTCGCGAATGGTGCTGAACATTGTGCAATCGTCGGCGAACATCCCCACTTCTGACCTTATGATGGAGGGAAGGTCATTGATGAAGCAGCTGAAGATGGTCGGGCCTAAGACACTATCCTGAGGAACACCTGCAGAGATGTCCTGGAGCTGAGATGTTTGACCGCCTACAACCACAACCATCTTCCTACGTGAGAATATCTTCCTAAGAGAATAGCAGCAGACCGTTTGATCCATTAAGTTTACTTTGCTATTTAACACAATTATAGCTAAATTCATTGCCTATACCTTATTTTCCTGTTCCGTTGTTTCTCTGAGAGTCCAAAAGTCTATCTATGAAAGCCATAAATGCACTTCAACAATGAAGCATCCACAATCATTAAGGTAGGGAATTCCACAGATTCACAACCATTGACATAAGAAAATTTTCTTCCTCTCAGTCTAAAAGCATTAATCTTGATCCAGTAACAGTGCCCCTATGTTCAGGGGAAGAAACTTCTCAGTTTCTGCTTAGTCAAACTTCTTTAGAATCTTGCATGAATAAATGAGATCATCTCTTATTCTTCTAAACTCTACAAAATAGGGTCCAGATTTTTTCAGTCTTTCATCATAACCACCTTCACTGTTCTGGTTCCAATACAAGCATATCCTTCCTTAAATATGAATGCCAAAACTGTGCACAGTATTGTTGGTGTGATCTCAAAGCCCTCTGTAACTCTAACAAGACTTCCTTATTCACGCGCTCTTACTCCCTTGGCTGAAGCTACACACTGCCAACTGTGCTAACTACAGCAGCATTGCCAACTGTTCTTTCCTCAACCATTTGCCCAGTCACAGTTTCTATTTGACCCCCAAAACTCATGGTCTAGTTATGTAAAGAAATGTTCTAGTTCATAGTGAGCAAGGAATTGGTGATAGGAGTTACTTTGACAACAAACAAGTGGAAAGTAAGTGAGGCAAAAGTCCACTAGCTTCTTTTCTTCCCTAGCTTACTATCAACAACCTTTATGTCTGCCTAACGTTTTTTGTCTCTCTTTCTCTCTCCCCCTCTCACTCTCTGGGGTCCATCTCCACCTATTCACTCTCTCCTTCCACCTCCACCCCACCAATACTTGTCATCAGCATAAATACCACCTTTTCCAAGCTGCTATTAGTTTGGAAGAAGGGTCACTGGACGTTAACTCCATTTCTCTTTCCACAGATGCTGCCTGAGCTGCTGAGTTTCTCCATCATTCTCTGTCTCGTATGTTTCAGATTTCCGGCATCCACCAACCCTATTCTATTATCCAAGAATACAAAAGCTCATTATAAAGCCATTGCCTCAGTCACATTTCTCATGTTTGGTACAGCAGCACTCAATGCCTTAGGAGCTTCCTCACCACATAATATCACATTGTACACAGCAGAAGCAGAGTAGACAAGTTGCCAAAATTGTCAAGTAGATGAGTTATGAGTATTGGCCACCAAATGATCAACCCCAAAATTATTATCCATTTACTGATTACATCATCTGGTCCTTTGATTAACAAACCAGAATTCCTCACCAGAAAACTACGTCAAATTAGAATGACAATCTTCTAGAGACCCACCCTAGAGAATACTGACAAACCTGTAATACTGAGGTCTGATTCTTTTTTGAGATCCACCCTAAGAAACCAGAAATTTAATTTTTAATTAACATGCCTGGACATCTAAATATTACCCTAACATCTCACCGGTGTGTAATTTGATAGAACAACATTTGTGTAAACAGAGGAGGCATGTGAAACCATAGCACACAGTAATAAGTTGAGGGCCCCACTTAGTATTAAAAGGGCATTGGACTTTTTCTCAAGTCCAGCATCTTGGTATCAACTAATGGAGAAACCGAGCTGCTGTTCTGTTGTTCCTCTCTTTACAAACTGTTACATGGAGGGAGATCATTCGACCCATCATGTCTGCACGACCTCTCCGAATGAGCCTCACACTTTAGTGCCATTCTCCTGCCTAATCCCTGTAATTTTGCACATAGACTGTGTTTGAACAAGATCAAATTCCCCTCTGAATGCTTCAATTGGACCTGCTTCCACCACACTCTCAGGCAGCGCATCCTAGATCCTAACCACTTGTCATGTGATAAAGATTTCTTTCATTTTGCCTTTGCTTCTTTTGCCAATTATTTTAAATCTTATTTTCAATCCTGTCACAGGTGGGAACAGTTTGTCCCTATCTACTCTCTGTCCGTACCCCTCCTGAGGTTGAATACCTCTATCAGATCTCCTTCCAGCCTTCTCTTCACCAAGAAGAACAGTCACAACTTATTACATCTATCCTCTGTAGCCACTGTTGCTCAGTAGATACAAGAGACAGTCAATGTTCACAGAGCATGATCCCACAAACAAGAAATAAAAATACAGCAAATCTATTTATATTGCAGCTGTGGAGGGATGAATGTTGAATAGAAAATCAGGACAATTTTCTTCACTTTTAATGAATAACACCATTGTTTTTTGTTAACATCCAAAATGCAGGGAGACAGGGTTCAATGTCTTATCTGAAGGTTACCATGACTGAAGCAGCACTTCCTCAGCACTGATGTTTCAGTCCAGATGATGTACTCAAATCTTTGATCAGGTCTTGAGCCCACAACCTTTGAAATGGTTCACTCCTAACTATGTTCAGCTTTATAAAACATTGTGTTAAAAAAAAGTGTTAAAACTGCTCCATGGGACACCAGCCAGCTGAAAGAAGTAATTAAGTACAGCAGTCACACTTCCCTACCATGGAATGAAGCACAGGCAATCATTTAACAAGCAGTGAATTCTCAAACTGGATTTGATAGCAAGACTATTCATTAAAAAGTGTTTCAAAAATTAGCTGATTTCATGTTATTCCAAAATGGATGTCGGTTCAGCAGTTTTGTCACAATGCACGTTAATATTCTCTTAATGTAAAAACACTTCTTTCACATTTACAGAATATTAACATCAAAGTAAATTTGAATGTAATTAACAGCAGAGATTTGCAATAACTAGTACAGCTTTCATTGTATGCTAAGACATTACTGCCATTTTCTAGGCATGCCTGGTATAAGTTACCTGAGACTTAGAGTGCAATGTAACTTTTTTTCTTTAGTTTTCAGACACACCTCATTTGTTGGCTATTACTCCTGGTTGCGCCGAAGTATGGGTTTAATATTTTCAGAGACAAAACTAAATTGAGCATATTTTACTGACTCTTGACATGTTTTGAATTCTGTTGTGGATAAATATTTTATCATATACTATATTGCAAAGGTGCATGGACACATGGTACACATTTTGACAATTGGCAAATGAGGCACAAATAAATTAGCTTATACCTTAATTTACACTTTTATCTTTGATCATTGATGTTAGACGAATCCCATTTGAAAAGTTTGTTTTTGAATTGCTGTCTTCTTCAGAAGGAGTTCTGTTTGGACATTCCTGCTGATTCAGTCTTCTCTCTCTCTGTAGTTGCACTCCCAAATTACAAACTGTGCGAGGTCTGTCGACCATCAGCTAGAGATCACAGATAACCATCTGAGAATATAGGCACAACTATTAGGACAGATGGTGAATGGCAACTGGGTGGTGGTTAATTTGCATGTAATCCACACCATTCCTAATACATCTCTCATATACATTCCAGTCAATTCTCTTTGTTTAACTTCCTTCTCATTGGCTTGTTAGAAACCTTCAGAACTGAAAGTACACAAAGAGAGATCCAATGAAGTCTAACCTTCTGACCTTAGCAAAGGTTTGAGGTTTGTGCTGTCATTCCTATTTTAAAACGGAGAGAAAGGTCACCTCTTTGCTTACATTTATCCAAATGCCTCTTTAAACCCAGATTACACTGTTGAACTGTCAAGAACAAGTCCAGTCCAGCTTTGTTCTATTAAAAGTTATAACAGTAATTGTGCCCCTCCCTCTCCCAACATAGATGTTCATGGCTGGATATTGGTACTGCCATGTGTAGCGCCCACATTTTTGGCTGCAAAGCAGGAACAGCATTGACAAATTTAGCAGGAAAATGCCCAATGCACAAAGCGCATGTGTAATCAGGATAAATCTGTCAGTCTAAATTTTTACAAGGTGAGGGAAACAATTGGAAACAATCCTGTGGTCCCTTGCATGTTTATTTATAAGTCTAACACGTGTTGAAAACCCCTCAAGAGAAAGTGCTCAGAATGAGCACAAGAAGTGATTGGCCTTCAGAATTTTTCAATGGTCACTATTTATTTTATTGTTTTTGTAATATCTTCGTGTGGAACCAGGACAAACAAGGTTGTTCTCAAGCCAGTTGTTGCAATTCTCTCTCCTTATGTTGTCCACTTCAAGCCCCTTTTCACCTGGAACTTGTCTTTAAACTGCTACAATGGATATTTTCCAATCAATTTTCTTGTCTTTATTGATCAGTACCTTGAGTATAGGAGTTGGGAGGTCATGATGCAGCTGTACAGGACATTGGCTAGGCCAATTTTGGAATACTGTGTTCATTTCTGGTCTCCCTCCTATAGGAAAGATGCTGTTAAACTTGAAAGGGTGCAAAAAGATTTACAAGGATGTTGCCAGGGTGAGAGGGTTTCAGCCATAGGGAGAGGTTGAATAAGCCAATGTTGTTTTCTCTAGAGCATTGGAGGCTGAGAGGTGACCTTACAGAAGTTTATAAACTCGTGAGGGACATGGATAAAGCGAATAGCCAAGGTTTTTATCCCCAAGGTAGGGAAGTTCAAATCTAGAGGGCATTGATTTAAGGCGAGAGAGGAAAGATATAAAAGGGACCTAAGGGGCAACTTTTTCACACAAAGGATGGTGCGTGTATGGAATGAGCTGCCAGAGGAAGTGGTGGAAGCTGGTACAATTACAACATTTAAAAGGCATCTGGATGGGTATATGGATAGGAAGGGTTTAGAGGGATATGGGCCAAATGCTGGCAAATGGGGCTAGATTAATTTAGGATGCCTGGTTGGCACGGACGAATTGGACCGAAGGGTCTGTTTCCATGATTGTACAACACTATGATT
The DNA here is from genome assembly GCA_024137785.1 of Ginglymostoma cirratum. Classification (NCBI taxonomy): domain Eukaryota; kingdom Metazoa; phylum Chordata; class Chondrichthyes; order Orectolobiformes; family Ginglymostomatidae; genus Ginglymostoma; species Ginglymostoma cirratum. The sequence goes on from JAHRHZ010000087.1 coordinate 25,699,896, forward strand.
CTACAACCTGTTCAGAAATGTGATTATACACCTCTGAAGCAGGAGTGACTTTAACATGGCTTAAAGGTAGGGTCACTGTCACTGCACCACCGAGTCTCCTCTGAAATGCTGCAGTGCTACCTGTAGAGATATCACTGGCATCTGCAGGTGATGTACAAAATTATAAATGAGGACCCATTTAGTGTTAATTTCCAGCCTCACTATTGGGATGTGCACTCCCTCACATTTCTCCACTGCTGCTAATTGCACACAGTAACACACCAAGCAATCATCAAAATGATAATGTGTATGATCTATGCAAACAAAGGAAAATCACCAGTATCCATGTATTCCTCCAGTGGGTCTCTTTACAGTAGATGGTGAGCGTGCCAGCAAAACAAAGAAGATCACACGGGAGGAAAGGTGATCATTTTCAGCAGCAAATCAGTGTTGTTCTAGGATGGAACATATAATGAGGCATTATTTACTTGAAAATCCTTCTCACTGAGGTTGCACAGTACAAATTCTGTGTATCTTCAAGAGGCTCAATCTCAGATCACAGACAACATAATTCAAACTGTGCTCATCCAGAGGGTCAATCTTCCAAGCATATTTTATCACCATTAATAAAACAGCAACACTGCTGCAACTTTGGGCACTGCAAAGTTGGAAGGTACTATCCTGGCTGACACTAATGAGAACATAAATGGAAAGGAATGAATATTTAAGACGTGCAGCCTGGGGGCAGGTGTGTGTACGATATTGACAGGGAAGGTAAGGGAGTGTGTTGAGCGAGAAATAAACACGACAAAAAGACAGTATTCCTTCTTAATTCATTTGACTGACTTGCTGATATGTTAGACAAGGACCGACAGTTCAGGGAATTATCAATAACAACCACTCTCTGGACATTCTACAAAATCAACTGCATGGAGTTAAACAATAGATTAGACTTAAATAAAAATATTTATTGCAGCTTTCTAGCGGCCTAGGTGGAGTTATTTATTTACATATCCAGCTTCCTTGCAGTTCTATGGCAATGTGTGCCAGTATAGACCTGTGACAGTCTGTGCCTTTCTTTAAGAACACACAAACATATAAAATGGAAGAAGTAGGTGATTTGTCTGTTCAAGCCTGATCCACTGTTCAATAAAATCATGACTGACCTGTTCATGTTTTGAATTCCACATTCCCATCTACCCCCACCAATAACTTTTGATTCCTTTGTGAGCAAGCATATGTCCACCTCTGCTTTACAAATATTCAACAAACCTCTTCTATTGACTTCTGATGCAAAACTTTCCAAAGTCAAACAACCCTCATCGAGAAAAAGAAATCCCATATCTGTTAGAAATGGGCAACCTCTAATGTGAAAACAGTGCCCCCTAGTTCTGGACTGACCCACAAGAGAGAACACCCTCTCCTCATACGTGTTGTCAAGACCATTCAGGATCCTTTACATGTCAGTTAAGTCACCCCTCACTCTTCTAAACTCCAATGGAATCAAGCCCAGCCTGAGCAACCTATCATCATCACACAACCCACTCATTCCTGACTTCAATCTAGTGCACCTCCTCTGAATCGCCTCCAATGTGTTTATATCCTTCCTTATACGAAGATGCCAAAACTGTGCATTGTGCTCATGATGTGGTCTCACCAATGCCTTGTATCACTCATCATTATTTTACATTCAATTCTTCGCATAAAAAAAGGTAGCAATCCATTAGCCTCCTTAATTACATGTTTTACTACACATGTTTTGTGACTCATCCATTAGAACTCCTCGGTCCCTCTGAATCTCAGAATTCCAAAATTGTCCTCCATTTAAGTAATACCTTGATGTTTCATTTTCACATTTTTTTGGCTAAGTGCAAACTGTATCAGGATGTTTTGAGGTTTTTGCCCACAAGTCCGATGGCATTTTCCCAAATTCGCCTCATTAACAACCTACCTCCTCATGGTGTCCATTGCATCCAATTCCAGCCCATCGTACATGCACCATTCCCAGAAATAATTGCCACTCAGCTGATATCCATCAAAAGACTATCTTTGAACAACCTCTGTATGGAACTTTTATAGTGCAGTGGTAGAGACCCTACCCCTGGCCTGGATGGCCTAGGTTCAAGTCCCACCTGCTTCAGAGGTCTGTAAATGCATCTCTAAACAGGTTGATTTGAAAAATAAACTAAAATGAAAATAAGTGTCAAAAACCTCTGTGCCTTCCAACAACATTTGGCAATCCAGTATTGCTCCATATGGGCAATGTCATGGCACATGGACACATGGCCCAAAGCCATGCTACCCACAACATATCACCAGTAAGGCAGACACTCCCTCACATATACTATCCCATTCTCCCATCCTGGTTACTGTTTAGCCAGCAAACCACACAGTTTACCTGGTCTATACCTACATCCCACACTCTAGGTCACCTCTTCAGTGTAATACCCAGTAACAAGTGAAGTAATTATCAAATTGTCATTGTGTATGATCAAACAAAGAAAAATCCATGCACCAGAATCCATGTATTCCTCGAGTTAGTCTCCATACAGTGGATTGTGAGGGTACCAGTGAAACAAAGTAGGCCACCCACCGCTTGTCATTGTCCATTAGGGACACATCACATCAGGTAAAGAACTGCACAAATTTAAGCATGAGATTTTATTTATAGGTAGCCAAAGTGAATGCAAACAAAATTAATAGAGGTTGACGTTCACCCCCACAATGAAGATCAACTACCGGCATTATAAACAAAGACTATTTTACAGACCACAATTGGCAGCTACACCAGCTCTTATCGATTGGATTTGGATATCAATGGCATGTAGCACCTGATACAGCTAGGCTCTGCCACAGACAAGAACAGCTTCCTCCTTCCCAAGTGATTTTGTCCTCTTCCTCAGGAGATTACTCACGTTCTCCTCATTCCTCAGCATTCATCACATTACCTCGTTGCCTGCTCCAGTTGCACAGAGCGCAGTATGCCAGGAGGTTACAGCACACTCTGTTAGGACTGTTATCACCCCTATCACACCTCATCCTCAGACCAGTCCAACAGTGGAACCACATCTGCAGCTGTATTCCTGCATGTTCCACTACTGCTGTGGTTGTAGCATAGGCAGTATTGTCGCTGAGCTCCACATCAGTCAGGGGGTGTGCAATGGCATCTCAAGCTCTGGTCTCAGTGAGTGGCTCGTGTCTCCCAGCAACCAGCCTTGTAGGGCATGTGGACCCTCAAACACAGCAGGTACTCTCAGATGTAGGAGTCATGACAGCTGCCACGGTAGCAGCACCCACCTCCATGAAGTGGTAATGGTGAGATGATCTGGACAATAATGGAATGAAAACCCCTCAAGTTGATGACTTCCGCTGTGTTGTGATATGGCTGTCTCAGAGCCACGTGTGCAGTCCATGGCAACATTCGCACCTGGGGGATGCCAGCTGTGTTCCCGAATCCTACTGCCCAGGCTACACTCCTGCTTGGAAAATGCAACGTATGGGTATGTGCTTCATACTTCTCACTGTCTTGATACACTGGTTCATTGTCCCATTGTTCCCTGGAGGGAGCCAATCCTTCAGAGAGGCTGTCACCTTCACATCCTCAGGGGGAGACTGCCCTCCCATTCTCACAGCTGTCAGATCTCACACTGGCACCAACATAATTCTGTCATCGTTTCCCAGGTCTTCAATGCTGTGCCTTGCTGATCTCCAGGAAATGGAGTCAGGGTCAAGAAACCCTGGGGCCCCAGTGAATCGTAGAATCTCCTACAGTGTGGAAGCAGGCCATTTGGCCAATTGATGCCACAATGACCCTCTGAAGAGCATCCCACCCAGACCCAACCTCCAACCTAACCCAGTAACCCTGCATTTCCCATAGCTAATACACGTAGCCTGCACATGCCTGGTCATTATGGACAACTTAGCAAGGCCAATCCACCCTAACCTGCATATCTTTGGACTGTGGGAGGAAACCGGAACACTCAGAGGAAATCCTCGCAGACATAGGGAGAATGTGCGAACTCCACACAGTCAGTCACCTGACCTGGGTCCCTGGCACTATGAGGCAGCAGTGCTAACTGCTGAGCCGCCTTGCATCCCAAGCATTCTGAGGAGCCCTACGGCTACAACCTCTGCCTTAGCTGGGTACTGTTAGGCCTTCCTGGCAACATATTGCTGCTTCCGGGTTTGATGTTAGCCCTGGTCCTCCACAATCTGCCTTTGCCCTCTTGGTAAAGCAGCCACAGTGACCAACATCCCACCAGCAACACAGCACAGGGCTCTCTCTGGAAACTAAACTGCATTGAGAACAGAAGCAACAGAAGAGGCTCTTCAATCTCAGAAGAGACATCAGCAGCAAACTTTACAGATGAGGACTGAGCAAACATTGATGAAGGCTGAGAAAACTCCCTGGTACAGTGAGGCATGGAGCACACTACTAACCAGGGCCATGTGTCCATCACTGATTCATCAGTTATTCAACTTGTCACTGCATTCAGGAAACACCACTGTTAGACTTACACAACAAATCATGAAGCAATGATCTCTGACTCCAACAGTAACCTGGGAAATTGTGCAAATAATGGTTCGCCTTTGGTCAGCAGTGATTTTTTTTAAGTCATTGCTGCTAACTTCACATCATTGAGATGTCACTTTTCAATTTGCAAGCACAATGGCATGGGGCAATCTCCTTTGTGCGACTAAAGTCTTAAGTTGAAACAGCTTCATCCCGAATTGATAGCAAATGGGTGGTTAAATGTTTGCAAATTCAATGTAGCTGGGGCTTGCAAAATGGCTGCTTCACATACTTGCCCCTTTAATGACCAGCAAACATGGAGTCTGTGCTTTTGTCCATCAAACAGACACCGCCTCCATCCACCCTAGGCATTGTCCCAGCTATTTTCGAGTGACATTTCACAGCTAGAGAATAGGAACTGATGGCAGAAAATGCAGATTAGAGTGGACACCATCAGCACTGTATTCTGACCATTTTCCAGATACCACTTCCCCTGCCACAAAGACATGCGATCCCTTAATTGACAATGCACTGCTGTCTAGTGAGCCACTTGTCAATAGTACACAAGGTGGAGTGAGAACCTCCCAACACTGAGGTGGGCCTCGCCAGACTTCTGATCTGAATCTGCCACAATTCTTTTCATGGGCCACATCAACCAGACCCCAGTAAGATTCCATGACACATTTTCCCATATTCTATTCTATCCACCAAGCTTTTGCCTACGTAATCAAACTATTGATGTCCATACGCAATATCCTATGTCTTCCTCACAACATATTTTTCTGACTTACTTTTGTGTCCCCAGCACAAACGCCTTCAAGGCTCCATACATCACAATCTGGTAATCAGGACAAAGACCCATTTATGAATATTCTCTATGTTATGACAGACAATTATCTTCTATCCAAGGCAAAGTACTACGCCATGCACAATGAGGTATTGTTTTCTGTAATTAACTTTGATGTGGCACCATAAAGTTAACATTATTAAATACCCATTAGCAATTCCTTAAAACCAAGATAAAGTCCATCTCTACGTGGAGATTTTTCATCCTTCATCCCAATGGCATTGTATGTGTCTGACCCCTGTTACAGTATGTGTCTGATCTTTATGGCACTATACGTGTCTGATCCCTGTAATATTGTGTGTCTGGCACCAGTCATAATGTATGTCTGAACCCTGTTATAGTGTGCATCTGACCCCTGTTATAGTGTGTATCTGACCCCTGTTACAATGTGTTGGTGATTCCTATTGTAGTGTATGTGCCTGACCTCCGTACTAGTGTGTATAAAATCCCAATGGCACCGTGTGTGTCTGACACCTGTTACAGTGTATGTCTGACCCCTGTTATAATGCGTATTTGATACCTGTTATAGTGTCAGTGTGGCCCCTGTCATCTGATCCCTGTTTTAGTACGTGTCTGATCCCTAGGGCACTCTGTGTCTGATCCCTGTTGTATTGTGTGTCTGACAACTGTCATAATGTGTGTCTGATCCCTGTTATAGTATGTGTCTAACCTCTGTTATAGTGTGTCTCTAATCCCATTATAGTGTGTGTCTGACCCCTGTTATAGTGTGTGTCTGATCCCTCTGGCACTGTGTGTGTCTGATCCCTGTAATGGTCTTGTGTTCAATCCCTGTAATGGTCTTGTGTCCAATCTCTGTTCTGTTGGGTGTCAGACCAGTTACAGTCTCTGTCTGACCCCTGTTAAACAGAGTATCTGACCTCTGTAATAGTGTGTGTCTGATCCCAATGACACTGTGTGTATCTGATCCCTGATACAGTCTGTGTGTCTGACCCCTGTTATAGTGTGTGGTTGATCCCTATCATAGTGTGTGTGTCTGACCCTGTTATAGTCTGTTTTTCTGACCAATGTCATAGTGTGTGTATAATTCCTATGGCAATTCCTATGTCTGATCCCTACAGCATTATATGTGTCTAACACCTGTTATAGTGTGTGTCAGATCCCTGTTTTAGTGGGTGTTTGATCCCTGTTATAGTGTCAGTCTGGCCCCTATCGTCTGATCCCTGTCATAGGATGTGTCTGATCCCTGTTATTGTGTCTGTCTGACCACTGTTATGGGGCGTGTCTGACCTCTGTTATAGTGTGTGTCTTACCTCTGTTATTGTGTGTAACTGGTACTTGTTATTGTGTGTGTCTGATCCCTGATAAAGCGTGTCGTCTGACCACTGTACAGTGTGTGTCTAATCCCTGTTATAGTGCATGTCTGATGCCTGTAATAGTGTGTATCTGACCACTGACATAGTGTGTGCCTGATCCCTATTATTGTGGGTGTCCAACCTGTTATACTGTCTGTCTGACCCCTGTTATAGACGGTGTCTGATTCCCATTGTAGTGTTTGTCTGACCCCTTTTATAGTGTTTGTCAGACCCCTGTTATAGTGTCTGCCTGTTCCCTTTTGTAATGTGTGCCTGAGCCCTGTCATAGTGTGTGTCTGATCCCTATGGCACTGTGCATGTCTGACACCTGCTGTAGTGTGTGCCTGACCACTGTTGTAGTCTATGTGTCTGAGCCCTGTTAGTGTGTGTCTGATCCTTGTTATAGTGTACATATCTGATCCCTATTATAGTATGTGTCTGACCCCTTTATAGTGTGTGTGACCTCTGATATAGTGTGTGTCTGATCCCTGTTATAGTCAGTGTCTGACCCGTTACAGTGTCTGGCTCACTCCTGTTGTACAGTGTCTGATCCCTGTTATTTTGTGTGTGTCTGACCCCTGTTACAGTATGTGTCTGATCCCTATTATAATGTGTCTGAGCCCTGTTATAGTTGTGTCTGACCTCTATTATAGAGCATAACTGACCTCTGTTATTTTGTGTGTCTTATCTTAGTTATTGTTGTATCTGGCACCTGCTATAGTGTGTGTCTCATCCCTGATATACTGTGTGCCTGATCCCTATAGCATTGTATGTGTCTGGCCCCTGTTATGGTGTGTGCCTAACCCCTGTTATAGTGTTTATGCCTGATCCCCGTTATGGTGTCTTTCTGACCCCTGAGTCTGACCCCTGCAGCTGTATCAGAGATAGTAAGAACTGCAATGTTGGAGTCAGAGATAACACAGTGTGGAGCTGGAGAAACACAGCAGGCCAGGCAGCATCAGAGGAGCAGGAAAGTTGACATTTCAGGTCAGGACCCTTCTTCAGCCAAAACTTCAACTTTCCTGCTCCTCTGATGCTGCCTGGCCTGCTGTGTTCCTCCAGCTCCACACCGTGTTATCCCTGCGGCTCTATGCTTCTCACTTTCTAGGAATTTAATGTGAACCCGGGAGGAAGAGAAGAACTGCATTCTGACATTGAAGTTTAAATTTATTAAAATCAATTGCCTACATAATGCATGTGTATTTCATTGCTATTCATCTGTATCATGAAGGTTGAGGAACATCAAATTAGTTCACATGATGTCTATATTTAGGATGACAAAATAATCTTGTGGCCTGCGCACGAGTCATCCTCTAAAATTGTATAGCTGCAACAATTCAGGTGGCCAGTGTGTCTCCCATGCAAAAATAAGTCCAATGAAATTCCAATTATAAACTGTCAGAGACTCAGGCTCCTCTGATAACATATATCTAATGCAGTTACTTAACATTCTGTTGTGCATTCGTTTAATCCTAATGGGTTGAAATTGTGAAGAAATTTAAACAAACTATTGAGCACCATGATAGCAGGTGAAAAACAAACTTTATTGTTAATAGATTGCAGTTTGCAAAAACCTAATACAACTTGGTGAAATAATTAGAGATAACAAGGTGTAGAGCTGGATGAACACAGCAGGCCAAGCAGCATCAGAGGAGCAGGAAAGCTGACGTTTCGGGCCTAGACC